>OX461808.1:1617047-2817047 GCA_949802685.1 Dicyrtomina minuta | reverse complement strand
AACAAAGGCGCAAGACAATTTATATTACGCTAAAAGATGATATAAGATTTATGGAAGCTCCTCTACAATCAATAAGACATATACAAATGTTTGTAGCATGTAATTTAATATAGCTGAATTTTTTTTATAAATTGCACCAATCACAAATACGTCATTATAGACAATCCCTGAATATCTGTTACGCTTATGGGTAAGTACGTGACATGTAGTTAAAATAGGATGAAAACAAATTTAACGTTGGGACTTGGGATACTAAAAACTATGGTATTTGAAGGACGTTATTATGGACGATCTCTGAACATGTATAACACATATAGGTCAGTCCGTGTCATGTAGAAGAAATTTTTACGTGACATCATTTGCGTGTCACCCTCAACCTGCTTACCTAATGGTTAGGCGATTCCATCTGGGTAGGGGTGTCTAAAAGAAATTTTTGCCTGACGTCAGTTGCGCGTCACCTTTAATCTGCTTACCTTATGTAAATGCAAAAGCAGCTGAGTGGGGCTGTCTAAAAGAAATTTTTACGTTACGTCCTTTGCGCGTCACCCCTAGCCTGCTTACCTAATGTTAATGCGATAGCAGCTGGGTAGGACTGTCTAACATAAATTTTCACGTGACGTCATTTGCGCGTCACCCCTAGCCTGCTTACCTAATGTGAATGCGACAGCAGCTGAGTAGGGCTGTCCAACATGAATTTTCACGTGACGTCATTTGTGCGTCACGCCTAGCCTGCTTACCTAATGTACAGTAATTTTCGTATATAAGCAATCCGGTTAAAGGAAATAACCGCTATAAGGTAGAAAAATAGACCATTTGGTTGGCCGGCTATGCTAGTAATGTTATAATTTTCCGGTTAAAAGGTATTCGATATAAGGAATAAACCGTTGTAAGGAATTGATTTTGTACCATATTATGGTATTTTTGGTCATTTAAAAGGAACTGTTTTAAAACTTGAGGGTCAAATTATGAGGGATAACACTGTAACAAACCAACATAACAGACTATTTTAAACAATCAAAATAGGTACTAACATTTACCTTTTAATTTACACACCTGCAAAAAATATCTTGACTTTGTTTTAACTTAAACTGTATATTTGTAAATATTTTTAAAGTTCCGCATATAAGAAAAATTCCTTAAACGGTTAAAAGGAATAACCGCTAAAAGGAATGTAAAAGGCCGGTCCCACGGGATTCCTCATGTACGAAGTTTACTGTACATGCAAAAGCAGCTGGGTGGGGCTGTCTAACATAAATTTTCACGTGACGTCTTTTTTGCGTCACCTCTAGCCTGCTTACCTAATGTTAATGCAAAAGCATCTGGGTGGAGCTTTCTAACATAAATTTTCACGTGACGTCATTTGCGCGTCACCGCTAGCCTGCTTACCTAATGGTAATGCGATAACAGCTGAGTGGGGTGTCTAAAAGAAATTTTCACATGACGTCATTTGCGCGTCACCCCTAACCTGCTTACCTAATGTGAATGCAAAAGCAGCTGGGTAGAGCTGTCTAACATAAATTTTCACGTGACGTCATTTGCGCGTCACCGCTAACCTGCTTACCTAATGTGAATGCGACAGCAGCTGGGTGGGGGTGTTTAAACGAAACTTTCACGTGACGTCATTTGCGCGTCACCCCTAGCCTGCTAACCAAATGTAAATGCAAAAGCAGCTGGTGGGGGGAAGTCTAAAAGAAATTTTTACGTGACGTTATTTGCTCGTCACCCCTAGCGTGCTTATCTAATGGTAATGCGATAACAGCTGGGTGGGGGTGTGTAGAAGAAATTTTTACGTGACGTCATTCGCGAGTCACCCCTAACCTGCTTACCTAATGTGAATGCAAAAGCAGCTGGGTGGAGCTGTCTAACATAAATTTTCACATGACGTCATATGCGCGTCACCCCTAGCCTGCTTACCTAATGTTAATGCGATAACAGCTTGGTAGGGGTGTGTAGAAGAAATTTTTACGTGACGTCATTCGCGAGTCACTCCTAACCTGCTTACCTAATGTGAATGCAAAAGCAGCTGGGTAGAGCTGTCTAACATAAATTTTCACGTGACGTCATTTGCGTGTCACCCCTAGCTTGCTTACCTAATCTTAATGCGATAACAGCTAGGTGGGGATGTCTAGAAAAAATTTTCACGTGACGTCATTTGCGCCTCACAATTGGCCTGCTTAGCAAATGTGTTAATGCAATAGCAGCTGAGTGTGGGCGTTTAAATGAAATTTTTGCCTGACGTCATTTGTGCGTCACCTCTAAACTGCCTGACGTCATTTGCGCGTCACTTCTAACCTGCTTACCTAATGTCAATGCGATAGCAGCTGGGGGTGGGTTGTCTAAAATAAATTTTCACGTGAACCTGGCTGGAAATGGTGCTATGTATTTCGTTTCATAGCTGGGCATATGTCTTGCGCTCAGCTATGTTTATCGCTACCCCCGTTTTTAGATGCTGAGCAAGCATCTATTGGTCTGGTGTCTGGTGTCTGTCTGTCTGTCTGTCTGTCACAATGTCAGTTGGTCGCACGCTACAGGTCGCATTTTTGAAGATTATAAATTAATACCTTTTCTAATCGCCCAGAAAAGCGAGGGAGAAGTGCTGTATAGTTTTTGGTTATTGTTGAAGTTATAGTTTCTTTGCGATTAGCAGTTAAACCGACCCAGAATAAAATCCATGTTTCAAGATAAAAAAAAGGGAGAAAAATACATGGAAGGTACATATGGAGCTGAGAGCTTGTCAAGTTTTGCCGTTAGAAATACACATGGAAAATTTTCACCAATGTTCATCACAAATAAATGTACTGCTGACATATGTACGTTCACAGGGCAGACTGGTATTGTGGTCGTTGGTTTGACACTGCAATGTAAAATTGGAAAATATGCGTTCTCATGACGGGGGTCCACTCTTCGAATACCAGCTCAGGCATTCGAAATTCTCCTTTCTCACCATTTTACGGATTCCTATTCAATACTACAGATCAAGGATATGCTTAAGTAAATGGGCTATAGATGTTGACGGATCGTCCATAAATGACGTCCTTCACAGTTTACAGTTTTAGGTACTCCCATTGCCAACTTTAAAATTATTTCACACCAATTTTAACTGCATGTCGCCATTATATCTATATACTTAGTAGGTATTCAGGGGTCGTCCGTAATGACGTCCCACAAACATCATAGTTTAAGGGACTCCCATTGCCAACTTTAAAATTATTTCACACTAATTTTAACTGCATGTCGCAATTATATCTATATAGTTAATAGGTATTCAGGGGTCGTCCGTAATGACGTCCCACAAACATCATAGTTTTAGGTACCCCCTTGCCAACTTTTAAATTATTTGCAAACTATCTATATAGTCATTAGGTATTCAGGGGTCGTCCGTAATGACGTCCAACAAACATCATAGTTTTAGGTACCCCCTTGCCAACTTTTAAATTATTTGCAAACTATTATAACAACATGTCACAAATATATCTATAATATAGTTAATAGGTGTTCAGGGATCGTCCATAATGACGTCCCACAAATATCATAGTTTTTTGCCAACTTTTACATTTTTTCCAGCCTGTTGTAACTACATGTCACAAATATATTAATATGATTTATAGGTGTTCAGGGATTGCCTATAATGACGTCCTACAAATATCATAGTTTTTTGCCAACTTTTACATTTTTTCTAGCCTATTGTAACTACATGTCACAAATATATCAATATGATTTATAGGTGTTCAGGGATCGCCCATAACGACGTCCCACAAATATCATAGGTTTTTGCCAACTTTTAATTTTTTTCCAAACTACTGCAACTACATGTTACAAATATATCTATATAGTTTATAGGTATTGAGGGATCGCCTATAATGACGTCCCACAAATATAGTTTTAGGTACCCCCAATGCCAACTTTAAATTTTGTTCCAAACTATTGTAACCATATGTCACAAATACATCTATATAGTTTAAAGGTATTCTGGGATCGTCCATCATAACATCCCACAAATATTATAGTTTGAGGCAACTGAAAATATGCGTTCTCATGACGGGGGTCCACACTTCGAACACTAGCTCTAGCTCAGGCATTCGGAATTTATCTTCCTCACCATTTTTCGAATTCTTATTAATTACTGCAGATGGCGGACATGCGTTAGTAAATGGGCTACAGATAGTGACGGCTCGTCCATAATGACGCCTTTCACATTTTATAGTTTAGAGTACCAGTTTATAGTAAAAAGTAAGGAATGCAAGGGTTATAATGCGCCTGCTTTTCTATTTGGACTTCTTCCGCTTGACGACATGACTACTCCATACGTATTGTGGGATCCAGAATATACCCTGACAATAGATCTTTTCGCCAGCAGATGATGTCAACCCTTTTTGAAGCACCATCAGTCACTTCTTCATGCACAATCCAATCAACAATTTACATTTGTATATGGCTTATTTATGCTAGGGGAGCTTCGATAAATCTTATATCGTCTTTTAGCGCTAAAAGAAAAATCTTGAGCCTTTGTTTAAGCTCAGCATCTACTTCGGGCCCCCCCAGTCGACAAATCCGGCGCGAAGCGCCGGATTTTTAAATGCTGAGCTTAAGCATCTTATAAAATGGTCATATCCGTCCGTCCGTCTGTTGGCCGTACACTACAGGTCACATCTTTGAAGCCAGTAACTTCAAAAAACTTTAAAACGACCAGAAATGCGAGCGGGCAGGTCTGTATTGTTTTTTTAATTTGGTCGGACTGACCATTTCTTCACAATTAAATGTTAACTAGACCCATGTCAAAACTCAGAAAAGTGAGCTTTCTAAAAACGAATCAGTAAGTGTATATAAATGAGAACGTACACGTACATACCTAATTTTGAAGTTTTTTGGGGCAAATAGTATATTTTATTACAGTACAGACCCAAGCAATCTCGGCTACAGTATTCAATGGCAATAGCATTATGGCATGTCGTCTGATTGTCTGATGCAGGGGTGACGCGCAAATGACTTCTAGCGAAAATTTCTTCGAAACATCCCCGCCCAGCTACTAACACATTCACATTAGGTAAGCAGGTAAGAGATAACGCGCAAATGACGTCAGGCGAAAATTTCTTTTAAACACCCCCACCTAGCTACTGTCACATTCACATTAGGAAAGCAGGTTAGGGGTGACGCGCAAATGACGTCAGGCGAAAATATCTTTTAAACACCCCCAACCGGCTACTGTCACATTCACATTAGGTAAGCAGGTTAGGGTTGACGCGCAAATGACGTCACGTGAAAATTTCTTTTAAACACCCCCACCCAGCTGCTGTCGCATTCACATTGAGTAAGCAGGTTAGGGGTGACGCGCAAATGACGTCAGGCGAACATTTCTTTTAAACACCCCCACCCAGCTACTGTCACATTTACATTAGGAAAGCACGTTAGGGGTGACGCGCAAATGACGTCAGGCAAAAATTTCTTTTAAACACCCCCACCCAGCTGCTGTCGCATTCACATTAGGTAAGCAGGTTAGGGGTGACGCGCAAATGACGTCACGTGAAAATTTCTTTTAGGCACTCCCACCCAGCTGCTGTCGCATTCACATTAGGTAAGCAGGTTAGGGGTGACGCTTAAATGACGTCAGGCGAACATTTCTTTTAAACACCCCCACCCAGCTGCTGTCGCAATAACATTAGGTAAGCAGGTTAGGGGTGACGCGCAAATGATGTCACGTGATAATTTTTTCTACATGTCACGAAACGGACTGACCTATTTGTGTTATAGATGTTCAGAGATCGTCCATAATAACGTCCTTAAAATACTATAGTTTCTAGTATCTTAAGTCCTAACTTTAAATTTGTTTCCATCTTATTTTAACCACATCGCATGTACCTACTGTAGAGGCACACCAGACTGTTACTTCTTCAATTAGGAACAGGTAAGTTGGACGCGGGTGCTGCTACCGTGCACATAAAGCGAACTACCAACAAGTTTCAATGTATTACAAATTCACCATTGTAGCATATGAAGAAGTTTTCCATGCATGCTTGGGAAAAACCCGGGAACTTATGAATCATATTACCAAGGGTGAATTTAAAACTTCTTCATATACTACAATGGTGAATTTGTATTACATTGAAACTTGTTGGTAGTTCGCTGTAGGTGCCCGTTAGCAGCACCGGCGTCCAACTTATCTGTCCGTAATTGAAGAAGTAACAGTCTAGTGTGTCTCTACAGTACCTATTTGCGTTACAAATATTCAGGGATTGTCCATAATGACGTTATTTGTGAATGGTGAAATTTATAAAAAAATTTCAGCTATATTAAAGTACATGCTACAAACATTGGTTTATGTCTTATTGATTGTAGGGGAGCATCCACAAATCTTATATCATCTTTTAGCGTAACATAAATTGTCTTGCGCCTTTGTTGAAGCTCAGCATCTACTTCGGGCCAACCCACGGTCGACAAATCCGGCGCGAAGCGCCGGATTTTTATGGTGCTTACCTCTAAATCTCTTGACCTTGGTCAGTTCAACATTTAATTGCTAAGTAATGGTCAGTTCGATTACAGTGAAAAAACAATACAGACCTGCCGGCTCGCATTTGTGATTGTTTTAAAAAAGTTCTAAGACAAAAGTGTAAACGGTTTGACCTGTAGCGTGGGGCCAACAGACGGACAGACGGACGGACAGACGGACATGGCCATTTCATTAGATGCTTATGAGCTAAAGCTCAGCATCTAAAAACGCTCATCTCTGTCATCAGAGTTTATAATATTATAGTTAGAGAGAATCTATCTTAATCGTAGTGGGGTTAACTACTATAGGTGATACGGTTGACAGTGCATAATATTTACGTTTTCTTTTTTAACTTTTATATTCTTATATTCTCTACAAACATCTCAGGTGTGCAATACCGTAAAATCACTTAAATAAATTTATTCGCATGTTATTCTGAAAATGAGCTCCCTACTACGTTTATAAATTATTACAAGACAACTGCCGAGTTGCTTGTAACTTGTATATTACATAATATATTTAAGTTCACAATTTTAGTGCAGCAGTATGGCAACTTTTGAAAATTGCTTCAAGGCAAAGTGCGTCCTCGTTACTGAAGCTGGCAAAGGTAAAATTTGAATATTTTATTAATTATTGCTAGACAAGGTTGGTTGGCTCATTGATCCATTTTAAAACCCTATTGCCAGCAAAACAAGCTTAAGGGTTTATGAAACTAAGAAAAATCTGTTCATTTTAATGCTTGAATCTTGAAAAACATTAAGGTATCGGTCGAGCTCTGACGATAAAACTTCACGAGCTTGGAGCAAAAGTGTACGCAGTGTCCCGCACAAAAACTGACCTCGACTCCCTCACAATCGAGTGTTCGAACGTCCATGGAATTGACCTGGACGTGGCTGACTGGGACAGGACACGAGCAAAACTGAGCGAAAGTATTGCTCAGCCAATAGATATTCTTGTCAATAATGCTAGAATTGCATTCCTCGAGCCTTTTATGGCCATCACAAGTGACAGCTTTGACACGTATAGAAATTTCAAAAATTATATTTTTCTATATTTTACATGTGTAACGTAGCTCTTGGGTATTCCATCGCACTGTTTACATTATTCACAATAATGCGATTGGGTGGACTGGTAAACAGTTTTGTAATAGTCAGTTTTGTTAAAATAAAGCTCAAGAATTTAAATATTTATATTTTTTTTAAAGACTACGCTACGCAATAACGTGCTACTAATTGTACTAAAATAAAATGTTTTGATTAACTGTACAGTTTAGTGTCTATCAATTTGAAAGCAGTGGTGAACATAAGTCAAATATGTGCTCAAAAAATGATAAATGAGGGCAACAGTGGGACGATTATTAACATTTCATCTGCTGTAAGTCAATTATCAATTTCTAATTAACGCTTAAGTACATGTCGATTTCCTGTATTTACTAATTTAGAGTATACCCGTGTACTAGTCAAATTTCCAACCTCCCAGAACCAGACTCTCATACTTGAATAGACTCGCGTACTATATCATGTCCCCGTCGTGTTCATATAGTCATTATTTATACTTGCGTTTACAATTCTAATTATGTATATGTAGTACGCGATAAAGGGTAAGGCCGATGTTCCTCTCTACTCTGCCCTGAAATCAGCGATGGACTCTCTTACGAGAACAATGGCGATGGAGCTAGGAAAACATCAAATCAAAGTTGTATCCATGAATTTCGGTTACATCTGGACTAGAATTTGGGGAATATCAGATTACTCTGAGGCTGAGGCTGAGGTAGCATTTTATGCCAAAGAAGGCTCTGAGTTTCCATTGGAAAAAGTTTTTATTTCGATGGAACAAGCTGTGAATTCCATTCTTTTTGTCGCATCTGGCTCCGTAGATATGATGACTGGGAGCGGTTTCATGCTTGATGGCGGCTACTGTGCTAATTAAAGGTGTGCTAAAAGATCTTTGATTTCAAGCCTAGAAGAAATTTGACATAGTCAATATAACGCGATTTCAATGTATTCAATGCTAAATTAATTTTGCGAAAGTTTTTATCTCGTAGTTTTCATAGTTAGTACTCATATGATAAGAATCATGTGCTCAAAAGGCAATAAAGAAAATTTCTTTATATAACTAAACGTTTTTTTGTTGAAATATGCGTAATGAATTGAAATTTTTATTAAATATGCATACAAACGACACTCGTCATTGTTTGAAGTTGTGCAACAAAACTTTTAAAATCTATTATTCTAATTCTCTAGAATAAAATCAAATACGCAACTCAAAATTCACTTAACAGCTATTTACTAAAGTTACATATACATGACTTGAGACTTTTGAAGTCGAAAAAACGCTTTGTAAACTGTGAGTTGTCAAGTTTTAAATTTAAAGTTGATTATATTTAGCTAGATGCCATATACCTTTACCTTTGCGCATAATACCAATATGTATTTAGCAAAAATGTCTCATTTTTTCCTTCGGGTTAAATCATTCTTAAGAGTTGACAAACCTCGCTTCCTTAAACCTTGGTATACAAATCATCATTCAACAGCAGTACGTGTACGCTCTGCATAGTATACGACATGTTGTGAAGATGTCTTGGTTTTTCGATGCTGAGCTTTAGCTGCATCTTATAATATTGCTTTGGTGTCTGCCTGTGTATCTGTCCGTCTGTAGCAACTTCGCTACAGGTCGCAATTCTAAATCATTTTCACTCATTTCACTTTTAATCGCTAGCAAATGCGAGGGAAATGTGCTATATGGTTTTTGGTTATTTCCGTAATTAGAGTTTGTCCACAATGAGCCGTTAAATGGACCAACTTTGAAACCATTATTAATTAATTGGTATATGCAAAGTACATATATAATTTTTAAATCTGCCGGGGATGTCACAAGTGATATACATAGCGAGCATAGGGCTTAACTAAAGAATGATCCACGAGTTATGTCATCTAAATTATTAACCATTAAAGACTATCCCACCCTAACGTCATAATATATGTGAGCCGCAGAGACCCACTAGCATTTCCGTCGGCATCATTTACGGGCGATCCCTTACTGCATTAAGTTCAACACAAACCACTTGTCACCTGTCGAGATCCCTTTTGTCATTATTTCAAGATTTAAGTAAACAGATATCTTTAGCATGCGATCTTTACTAGTATGCAAACAGGGATCGTCTGTTATTGACGTTATTTCAACATTACGATATTAAAGATCCCGTTTGTTAATATTTAAAGATTACAGTAAACAGTGTCTTTAGCATGCAATCTTACCAGTATGCATACGGAAATCGTCCGCAAATGACGTTATTTAAACATTACGATTTTTAGGATCCCATAAGTTCGTAGTTTAGGAATGAAGTAAACGGATACATTCAACATTCAATATTACTAGTATGCAAACAGGGATCGTCCGCAAATGACGTTATTCAAACATTACGATTTTTAGTATCCCATTTGTCATTAGTTTGAAAATGAAGTAAACAGATACCTTTGACATTCGATCTTACTAGTATGCAAACAGGCATCGTCCGTAAATGATGTTATTTCAACATTACGATTTTAACGATCCCATTCGTCAATATTTGTCATTCCAACATGACTTTTCTAGGGAACTTTTTTGCAGTTTGTCCGAAAATAAAGTAAATGGCTATGTTTAACATGCGATCTTACTAGTATGCATCAGTGCAAGTCAATCGGTCCCTTTGGAGCCCTTAATTAAAAATGACCGAGGGTCCCTTTTTCTGAAAAAACTACCTCAATTTGAGCCCGACCGAGCCCGGGAGGAAAGTCTCGTCCACTAAACATGAGATTTGAAAAAAAATGAGCCCGAGCGTGCCCTATCATTTTTTGATTTTACTGACCGGAGCCCCGGTCAGCGGACCGGTCTGCACCGGTGACCGGTCATTTGTCTTACTATAGTATGCATACTGGGATCCTCTGTAAATAACGTTCAAACAATACGGTTTTAGAGCTATTTGTCATTAGTTTACAAATTAAGTAAACTGAAATCTCAAACATAAGATGGTACTGGCATGCATACGGAGATCACCTATTACTCACGTTATTCAATTATTTATATTTTATCTCTTCTGTCATAAGGTCATGAATTATGTAAACGGATACGTATAAGCTCATAGAGCAAATGTTGTATGAGAAAACAGTGAACATAACCAATAGTTAAAAGTCGAAAGCTGTATAAATACAATACATACATACATGTTAATGTGCTAATGCTACCTAACCAACTTGTTCCAGGATAACATGTTTCCTGCTTTATCTCATCATTACCACTCGTTCCGTAGCTATTTTATTAATGCCCACTCAGAGCAGCATCACTTGTACCTAACCCACTGTCAGCAAAGCTCGTACGTAGTCTGTTTTCACTAGCGATAACTGCTTAAGGTTAAGTTAGGAGTTTGTTAACCTTGCTACAACAAATTTTTTAGTGATTAAACCCACTTGGTGTAAGCTCAGCATCTACTTTGGGCCCACAGTGGACAAAACCGGCGCATAGCGCCGGATTTTTTCACCTTGAGCCAAGACGTTAAAAAGGACTCAAACGACAATTTAAATTGTATTGTATTCGAAGGGATCTCACACAGTGTGATACAGTGTACAATGCCGCTCAGGCCACCGATAGGCCCAATATAGACTGCCCTTATACTATAACTTTAATAAAGGCATAACGCAAAACAACCTGTTGCCAAAGTATACGACAACAAGTCTTTCAGTGTCGCTAGTATACCTACTAACCTAACCTACTACCGCGGTAGTAGTTAATTAGTTGTCAAGATGCAGCACCTAGATGAATGTTGCTGACCCTAATGTATTTTGGACACTCCGCCGAAAAGTCATGTGCTGTTTCCTGTTCTAGTCCACAATGTAAGCACAAAGGTGAAATAGCTAGTCTCATTTTAGGCATATGCGCCTGAAATATTCCGTGGCCAGTAAGTTTTTCAACTAGCCATTTTAAATGTATGCGCGAATATCCTGTAAGCGAGTAATTTACATACTAATTTTGTCAATCTATAGCTTAGATCGCGCACATGTAGTTAATTTATCCCACCTGTCCAAGTGTGCGTTCTACTATAAAGCGGCCAGCTGTGTTACCCACAGATGTGGCAATAAGAATAGAATGCACTGCCTCTTGTGCGAGAAAAATGTTTTCATACGATGCTTTGGCGAAGCGATCTGCTTCTAAACTGCTTTGATAGCCAGTATGACTTGGTTTTCATGATAGTCTAAGTACGTTGCCTGTGCATCTGTTACCAGCGCATTTGAGTAGCAAAAACTATCACAAAAGATGTGTATATTTTGACCTGTATAGCCCATTCCCGACAGCTAATTGGCTCTGCGTGGGATTGCAAAGATTGCAACTCTAAAAAATCCGGCGCTTCGCGCGAGATTTGTCTACCGTGGGCCCGAAGTAGATTGTTTTAATCATTAAAAACTTTGTTAATAAGAAGGCTAGCATAAAATCCTTGCAGTTAGTGTCCGTAAAATCAGGCTAAGTTACAAATTGTGCTAGTGAGAATGGACCAGATTTGAGTGTGGCTCGTACAAGTGCGTTTTATAACTTCGCTAGGGTAGTAGCTAAAGAATATTGAGGTAAAGTACTTCCACGTTTAGTTGCTTGTAGATAACTGCTTAAGGAATTTCTTATGAAGTGGTATATAATGTGGACAGTTGAGCATAATATAATATACGTCTTTTACTTCTTTTTTACACAAATTGCAATCAGTCCTTTTTGCGCGCTTCCATATCATATTCATGCTATTAAGGTTAGTTGACTTTTCTCTAAGAACAATTCTAGGAAGGCCAGTTCTTAGGTTCAACACAAACTTGGTCATGTTCCATGACAAGTCTATTTAAAAATATTCTGATTTTAATGCATGCGTCTTAAAGCGGCAATAATTAGCCATGGTTGTGCAGTTCTGCATCCTGAGGACGTCTTTGTTGATACAGTTAAGTTGATACTTTTCTACTATTTTTGCTATGTTTTTCTCCATATTATCACTTCATATTTCTAGCACTTTTTTGAGTAAACCGTCTGCAAACAGATTTCTTACTTGCAACGTCCAGTTATATCGGGGATCAGTGGTTTTGATTTCCATAACTTCATGCTAGCAGTTTTTATTCATATTGCTTTCTTTAGCGTTTACACTTTCTCTAGGTATATAAGCACTGCTTTAAATAAAATGAGATTTATATTTCGTGCACCAGTTTTTAGACGAAGAAAAAATCCTAGTGTTGAGTTAGTAGTGCCTGTGAGTCTTCAATGGAACATTGTCTTGAATCTCTCAAGTTCTTTGCAGTAACGAAGTTCCTATATAGGTGCAGCGTACATTAGGATCGAGCTGACAAGTGATTCGAATAGTTTAAGATGCACTTTAATGTTCTTAATCTTAGCACGATAAAAGAGTTTAAACAACTTAGATTGCGCTAGTTTTGCCTTGTTAAAAAAGTGTTGGTTTGCTTTATTACATACCCGACTTTGTGTGAAAGAGACACTTAGGTGCACATACTTGTTCACTATTTCTATTGTCTTGCTTTCTTATTTAAAGTTCATTAAATTTCGTATATTGTTGCTTTTTCTGAAAATTATGACTTAAGTCTAGCGAGGTTAACCGTTAGATTGTTCACTTTATTAAAATTACTAAGGGTATTTATCTGTCTCTGCAGGTCTAGTTCATTTAGGGCAAGTAGAATTATTCTCGATGTCAAAAGTAGAGATAGCTGGGACGGTGGTCTCGTCCATTCATTGTCTCCGCCTATCGCATCCCAATTGAACTTGGTGGACTCCGCCCATCAATGATTAGGACTTGCTTCCCAGATATCTCCACTTTTGACATCGAGAATAGGTCATCCGCATATAGCAAAATGAGCAATTTAATGGTGAACATTTTTATGCCTTGAATGCCGCTGTTACGGTGAATCTCTGTGATCTTGTCAATGTAGATAGTGAACAGAGTGGGTGATAGAGTTTCTTCTTGCAGCACTCCACCTATTACTTTAATCATTTCGGTGTATCTTTCTTTACATCAGACCTTTGTTTTTGCTAGGTCGTACAACGTTTTAATTTTTTTTTCAGAATGGTCACTGAGGCCTGCTTTTTTCAGTCTAGTCCATAAGTTGCTTCTTTTTGTTAAATCAAATGCTTGGCTGAGGTCAACAAACAGAGCAAAAAGGTTGCCTTTTTTTAAAGCTTGTCTGTGAAGTTGCTTCAGTTAGCAGGCATATAACGCAAAAACGTGATTTGTGCATCCTCTGCCGTTCCTGTATGCCGCTTAGTTTTAGATATAGTGTTGTTGCTGAAGCAAAAAGAATTTAGTCTGTCCAACATTATACAGGTGTACAGTTTAGTTATGGTATTAATCAGGGCGATTGGTCTGTAGTTGCTTGGTAATTGGTCGTCGCCTTTCTTGTAGATTGGTGCAGTGATAATTTTTTCCTATTTTTTAGTATTTGTTCTTTTGAAGCTTTGTTAAGTAGCTGTAGTTAGTAGTCGTAAGATGTTTTGTATAGGGTTTCCCATACCTCGTTTGGTATACCATCTGCTTCACGAGATTTATTAATAGCTAACTTTGTTGCTTTCAGTAATTCCGACATAGTTATATCCCTGTCAAGTGTAGCCGTATCATTAGCAGTGGCTGTTTGTACATGATCAACTACTTGTACTGCATTAAACTTCTCTGCTTCAAATACTGCGCAACAATTTACGTCTAAGTGTTCTAAAGAAATTTTGTTAAACTTGAAGCTATATTTCTTGTCTCTAAAAATGTTGATTGCCCTCTAGTAGGCAGCTAATTCTTTGCAATTATAAATTTTGTCTTAGATTCTGTTGTAGATATATTTTGCTTGTCATTTCAAAGACTACAATATAACTTTCTGGCTTGTAGGTAGTAAATAATAACCCGGCTTCGTGGCTTAGGGGAGCTTGCTCTGTCCTAAATAATCCTCGGCTAATTCTTTTTTGAATGCGCCGGGGGAACCGCAGCCGGTAGTCAGTTTAGACCCTCTCGCATGAGAATGGTACAGTGGTAATACTTGACTTGGGGAGGGGGGTTTGAGAGTTGTTTGAATGTTCAAGGTATATGAGTTTGCTTTCGTTTATCTGTATCAGTTTAATACTGATGGAGACAGAGGCGATAGCAGTAATAGACGACATGAGTCAGCTCAATGCCGAGCGTGAGCATGAACATAATATGACAACTCAATATATCTTTCCAATCCATTCTGTAAGTAGCTGCTGTTACTTTCCCTCGTGGAGGATTGGAGGGCTAACTGGCGGGGTGTGCAAGCGGGCGTAAGTATTTCATTTAGTCAGAGCGTGATGAACTCTGCCTACTTGATCGATACCCAACCGCTCCTCCTCGCCCAAGAGCAATCTTGGGCGGAAAGTTGAAATAGCTCCTGAATAAGGATACTAAATAAATTATCGCCAAGTGGTCCGCAGCAAGTAGCGACTTATCCAAATACTACAAGTGTAGGTAATTAAAGTAAAAGTAAAATACGATGCGAAGCCCAATGCGATTTAGTATAATACTACTTCGCGGGAACTTCAAATCACACAGTGAAGTTGAGTGGGATATTACCTCAGGTTGAAAATCTCTAAACTCATACATACATACATAGGTAGTAAATAATGCTGCCTGTGTCCAGAAAATCGTGGTGTTTGTTTCTTTTGTGGTTTTGAAGTGCTTGAAGTGCCTTTAGTTTTGCTCCACTGCATTTATTGTCGAACTATTTTGGGCCAAAGTTACTTTTGTTTTTACCAGTAGTTTAAGGGCAATTTGTGTTTGATTTGCAGTAGGGTGTGATACATTATATAGTTTAGTGTATTTACAGTGGCTAAAATCAAGTTCCTTGCTGTTAGTGCTTATATTTTGCCTGAACGCTGCTGCTTTGTTTTTGCTGAACCTTATGTTTTTTCCTCCCTCCGTTAAAATAAATTTTGATTTCTGTTTTCCTTGTTTGACACTAAGGAATATAGGTAAGTTGTCTATGCATTCGATAATTGCAAGGTCATCAAAAGCATCAATCGCACTGTTGCTGGTAATGCACATATCAATAAGGCTTTGTACATTGTGTCCTTTAAATGTGAGATTTCCATTGCTGTCAGAGTTGCTTCTGCCATTTAGATTTGTTAGGTCATTGGTCGAGATAGGTTCCAGCTTCTTTAAAAAATAACAAGTTTGAGCTGGAAAAATTAACATTACCGCTTGTGGCAAAACCCACGGCCACCTTAAGAGGCTAAGTTTTTTTAAGTTTTTTGGTTAAGTTTTTTAATTTCAAAAAGTTAACAATTAGTCAATATTACTTCAAAATTAGTGAGTACAATCCTCCATACTCAATTACCTTAAGAGGCTGACATGCAATCGAGACCTGGCTTCTATTTGTAGCCCAACGGTTGGTTTACCTGATACATAATTAAGGTGACGTAATTAAGGGATCACTCTAATAAACAAGTAATATTTGTTAAAGTCATTCACAGACAATCTTAATAAACTATTAACTAAAAACTGTAGGGGTCGCTAAAATAGTGAAACTTGAATGACGTTATTTAAGGACGATCCCTGCAAGCATACTAGTAAAATCCTATGTTAAGGATATATGTCAACCTTATTTCTGAACTAATGACAGCTAAGGTCGATAAAATAGTGAAATTTGTATGACGTAATTCATAGACGATCTCTGCATGCGTATTAGTAAAATCCTGTGTCGGAGATTTTTGTCAACCAAATTCTAAACCAATGACAGTAGGGGTCCTTAAAATGCTAAAATCAGTATGACGTAATTTAAGAACAATCCGTTTATGCATACAAGTAAAATTCTATGTCGAAATTATGTGAACCTAGTTTCTCAAGTAATGACAGTGGGGGCCCCAAAAATAGTATAAATCGTATGACGTCATTTATGGACGATCCGTGCAAGCATACCAGTTAAGTCCTAACTTAAAAATATATTTCAACCTAATTTTCGAACTAATGACAGTAGGGGTCCTTAAAATGGTTAAGTTTGTACGACGCAGGAATTTATAATATATATATCCAAATTTCTCAGTGTGAATGATTGAATATATACCAGTTTTTAACGCTTCCTGACATTGGGTTTTCTATAGTATGTATATCTTAAAATATCCACAGTACAAATATCTATTGAATAGTAAATGCTAGGTATATGGAACGTGCTCATGTACCAACCTACTTAGCTTCAGGGGCAAGTATTGAAATGCATGTAAAGTCATGCCAGAGACTCGTTTTTCTTCCATTCATTTTTTTGCTCAAAAGTTGGTCCATTAAATCTGTAATTGTAAAAAACTGGTAAATCTGTATAATTTCAAAAACAATATGGTTCTATTCTATCGTATTTGCAATCATTTAAAATTGATTTAAAAAATTAAAGTTAAAAACTGTGACCTATGAGATCGACAAAAAAATAATAACAGACGGACAAAGCCATTTCTATAGATGCTCAGCATCTAAAAACAGTATCGTACCTGCTCAGATAAATGGATTCTGATTACAGTGTTTTTCAGGTGTTTGATAGACACAGTTTAATAAGGACACCGCTTCTGAAGTGAGGGTCATTTGTAGATCGGTCTGTGAAGCATATATACTTGTGTGCTAGCTCCAACGCATTACTGATTAAGGCATTTCTGAATAGATTTTGACCTAATAGTTAATAATTTTTTAGTGTAGGAATGCAGCAGTCCGTGCCAATTAGGAAAGAATGTTTTTTGAAATCCTATCCATTTTGAAGGCGTGTTATACTGCGATAGTAAAGTTTAAGTGAGTTGCCTCAGCTCTCAATCTATGCATTTTCAAAACTTCTATCCCAGTTTAATAAATATCTAAAGAACTCAACTCATTTCTAGCAAGCATTCGATAACAGACGTAGGTGAAGTCTTTATAGCCACTGGTATTAAACAAAAGCGTGCCCTGAAGCTCGTGTGTGAAGCTTTTTAGTTTAAATAGCAGGATGCCAAACAGCAGAAGCGTAAGCTCGAACATTAAAACTATTGCTGTGTACATCTAACTAACAGCTTAAGGCTGTAGTCCTAATGAATTACCAACCATCTGCTTATATCTTCCAAGGGTTAGAGATGCTTTTGTTCAAATTAAATCACAATGTGAAATATATGTAAGCCTCTTATTCAAGATCACATCAAGGTATTTAACTGTCTGATGTTTGGAAAAGTATGCGTTTAAAAAAGGTCTCCCGTAAAAACAAGGGTTACTTTTAAAATAAATTACGAAGGTCTTGCTAAGATTCAATTTATGGCCATTGATTACGCACCAGGTATCAGTCAAGCGTAAACTTGCTTAGATTCTGCTCGAAACGGCGTGGAAGTCCCAACCGCATTGGACTATGGCTGCATTGTCTGCAAAACCCCGGAATAGTATTGATGGTACTTTAGCCTTAAGAGCGGCAGGTAACTCTTCTGATACTACGTTCTAAATAAGTGATGAAAGAACACCTTTCTGTAGGTATTCTCTCTTTACATTTCTTGTCCTAGTTTCTTGTTGCAGTTTAGAGTTTACTTAAAAATTGCAAAGTTTGCACAATATCCACCTTCTAAGGAAGAGGGATATTTCTCAACGCTTTATTGCTTGATGTACAGCACGAAACAAATAATTACTGGATGTTTTTTTAAGGTCTGCAAAGACAACAAGGACTTATTGTTTTCTTTGCAGAGCTTTTTATTTATATTGTATTAACCTTTGTGGAGCTGCTGTGGTAGTTACTTCTTTTAAGTAAGAAAATTAGTTAATAGAGTGCAACAAGGCGTATAATATACAAGTCCTTATGTGCCTATATCAATTGCTAGGTCTAACGACATTGTGCGATCTCTCATATCAGAGGCAAAATCTATTATTTTCGTTAAAGAAGACAAACCAGAGACCGTAATGAATTTTGAAAATGCTGTTTGTAATTTAGCTACAACACTGGTGTCGTTAACGTCAGATGGTTATCTTTTAAATCTTTGACTGGTAGCCAAGATACACACCTTATAGAGAAGGGATTAGGGAAATCCCCTGAGTGGTAGGCCAGGACCAATCCAATGGACGTACTTCTCCACGTGATTAAATAATGAGGCTGACCAAGTAAATTTTAATTCCACTCGTACAATAGCAACGCCCCTTAAAAAGTAGGAAAAAGAAGAGATTATATCCCAGTTAGACGAAATGTGCTCACAGCTTTGTCTTTTTCAACTCACGAAAATAATAAAAAGAAGGATAATAGTGACACTCCAAAATCTGCTAAATAATGATTGTGACTATTTGCCAGAGGCCAAAAGTCAATTTAATTGAAACTTGGTTGTGTTGCAACCGAAATAATTGTGTTGCTACTCAATATTTTGAAAAGAACTAAAATGACACATTTCCAATTTAGGCTAGAATTAAGGTGAGCTACCTTCTTTACAAAAACTAAATGAAAAACATGCGTGAAATTTTCCACTGGGATAGTTTTAAAAGTGTAAATTGTTCTATTTACATTTTTTTTAAAAGTGTAAAATTTTGTATTCACATGATTTTTAAACGCGTAAAATGTTTCACTTAGGTGGTTTTATAAAAGTGTTAAATGTTTTGTTTACATATTTGTGAAAATTGCAAAATATACTATTTACATGTTTTTAAAAAGTTCAAAATTTTGTATTAACACACGATTGAAAATTGCAAAATGTTCTATTCATATATTTTTGAAAAGTGAAAAATTTTCCATTTAGATGCTTTTACTACATTTCGCAATATTTTTGTAGATAGTATATTGTTTTAGTGTCAAATAAATACGGCGCATTTTAGTTCTTGACAGACGACTTGGTTCAATGGAGAGTAAGTATTTTTAACTGATTAATAAACAATGTGACATCATATTGCATGGAGCTGTTTTCTCCACTTTCAAGATAACTACTTAGGTGAAAATAAAAAGAGTAATAATTATATATATATATATATAATTATTATATGATGTGGACCAAATGATTCTAAATCTACTCTATTTACTAATATATAGCATAATTACCACGAACTGGGCTAGGCGAATATAGTAGAATTTGTCAAGAATCCAATTTAGGAAGTATTTCAATTATTACGAATGATAAAATGCATACCCAGAACCAGCTAAATCCCGACCTTCCAAGCCCATCTATTAAATTTTATTTTGGGATAATTTCGAAAAATTTACACAACCTGTTAAGGCACAGCTCGGGGGGCACATTACCAATTTACCCCAGCAATACTATGGTAGTATTTCCTCTTGTATTTTGCAACCAACACACAAGTCATTATTTGACGAGACTACTGGGATAGTTAACGTTTTGGCTACTAGGTTGTGGCATAGGAGTGTTTTGGGGTTGGTGGGGTGAGTTTTGATGTTGGGAGTGAGAAAGACGAAGTAGCTGGGAAGGTATCCGGGAAGGTGTATGGGAAGGAATGAGGGCAGATATGGAAGGAATGAAAACGGGAAGGTATGAAGGTAAGGAACGGGCAGATATCATGAGATGCATTGGAAGACACGGACTGGCATTGTGTACAGTAATTAATGCATTGTAATATTATTAATAATAATACTGAGCAAATCCATGTACGTAGGTAGGTACGCACATAGATAGTAGGTAGCTCCCTATGAATGGGGATTTCCCTTGTGTTGTATGCCGAACATAGGAAAAGAGGAAAGAATGGCAGGAAATGAGGAAACTGAGGGCAGGTGGCCCCGGACGGGAATTTGGTACGAGTGTGGCGGGGAACTTGGATACGGAGATTATGTACAGCGGGTGGCTTGGGAATTCGGACAACGTACGGCGGTGGTAGCTGGCGGGTAGTGTGACGTATATATTAAGGGAGGGAAAGGAAGAGGAGACATGCGTATATGATAGGATGGCATGGGATAGGAGATGATATAGGGATTTGTACGCCTATCCACACAATATAAAAATAATAATAATAATAATATTACACGTGTCTGTGTATGTAGGTAGGTGCTTTAAACGGCAATTTGCCTTGCAGTATATGCTGAGCTTGGAACAGTGAGGGAAGAATAGACAGCAATTGAGGGGATATAAAATGAATAAAAAATAAATGAATTAAATACGGACATTGTAAGTAGTAGGTAAGTAGTAGGTATATGGTATATACGTAATGGGTAGGTACTGGTAAATGAGTATTTTCATTGTGTCATATGCTGTCAGTAGTAATGTGAGGGAATTGTGTGGGATGTAGGTAGGTAGGTATATACATAGGTACCTATATAGGGACTTGAGCCCAATGTATGTAACAGTGAACGGGGTTGTCTTTAGCACTTAGGTAACAGTAGTAAGTGGTAAACTGAAGGCAAGAGGGGGAAGACGGACCCGGGCAGCAGTAACAGTACGGTAAAAGGGCTGCATAGTTAATCATACAGTGTGCTGTAGCCATAACAAACCCACCCGTCCTCCTCCCGACTGTTTCATATGACAGAAATAGTATATAACGGATGTAAAACTTTTACAGTTTGTTCAGAAATGAACCATCTTCGCTTCGAACACTTCGCTCCAAACTCTTCGCTCCGCTTCGCCTCGCTACGACTACGACTCCGACTAAAGCAATCGTACATACGAATTGCATCGGTATCAGCTCACACGTCGACATCAGACTTCGACTTTCGGCTTCGCTTCTGCTTCGTAAATGTTTTGAATTACAAATTCATAAACATAAATCCAGTATACACGAATAATAAAGTATTCTGTCCGAATACAACTACAACTTCGACAAAAGCAAACGTTAATTCGTTTCGCTGAGCTACGCCTCGCTTGGATGTTTTGAATTATAAATTCATAAACATAAATCCAGTATACACGAATAATAAAGTATTCTGTCCGAATACAACTACAACTTCGACAAAAGCAAACGTTAATTTGTTTTGCTGAGCTACGCCTCGCTTTGATGTTTTGAATTATAAATTTATAAACATAAATCCAGTATACACGAATATAAAAGTATTCTGTCCGAATACAACTACGAATTGTATAATATTTTATACTTTACTACTCGCACAATAATATCTATTCGATATTATAAACTCTTCGCTACGAATAACTCGATGTATAATATTTTATACTTTACTACTCGCATAATAATATCTATTCGATATTATAAAACTCTTCGCTACGTCTACTTAAATATAATACTTTAACAACCAAAACTCTGAAATAGAGAATTCGTGTTGTTATTGAATGCATCATGTCATGTTACAAATGCAACTATTTACACTTCGCTACGCACTGCTTGATGTACAACATATTGTGCTTTACTACACTACGCATATATTAAATACACGTTTACATATGTACGTTGCACTACGACTATTAAAATTCTACTTAATGCTTTGTGCATCTTGTTATGTTACAAATGCAAACATTTACACTTTGCTACGTACTATATGCTTCTACGGCAGACTACGCTTATATACTCTTTGAATATTGAATAAATGTAATGCATTTTGACAAATAATTGACAATGGTAGTTAGAACTTTGTATACTTAGTATAGATAAGCATGCAAACTACACTTAACAGAAATGCATATGTTTACACCATGTGTTCTTATGCGAATATTACAAAAATACGAAATTGAGCTTTTGGACATGTGACCTACCAGGGCCTATGTAATTAGACGTGCAGAGCGTGCTCCCAAAAGTTTCAAAATTTTTTGTGTTGCCGATAGAAATTTTTAGTTTCAACGCGATATTCAGACTCAACAAAATATGAGTTATTTTATGTGCAAAACGAATTTTTAATTTTCGCTCTAGAAAAAAATCACTTTTTTGTTTATAGGGCGAATTCAATTTTTTCAACGCCAGTATGCTTCTCTGATTTTTGTAACCCTAAATATCAAAAAACATTTTAAAAATACGCAATAATAAAGATTTTGGGTATACCCTATTGAGCCCTACTTTTTATAACCTGCTTGTTAAATCAATGTTGCTAAACGAATTTTTTATATTAAACCCGATATTTAGACGTTATCGAGCATGGGCTATTTTATAGCGTATTCATTTTTGTGATTTTTGCGCAAAAATTTTAGGGTTATTTTAAGGGTAAATTTTAGGGTATTTAAATTTTTTTTTCAGACGGACTATTTTTTATTGATAGTTTAAGCTTGCAGACTTGCCGTCTGCAAAAACAGAATTTGAAAATTCGAAAAAATAAAAACCGGATCGGACAGGCCAGACAAACTTATCCGACCGGTGCACACTATGTATTGCCTTAATCTATATTGCTCGAGAACCAGTTGACGTAGAAAGATGCGGCTAGCGCCATCTGATAGATCTTATTTGTAGCTACATTCTGTAGAAACAACAACACCGTGCAAAAAATACTACCCGGGTAAAATTGATATTTCGGTTTTCATATGTATCTTTTGAACCTAATGCAATATTTTAAATAGTTTTCGAGATTATCATTGTGCTAGGCAATGCGGAATTAATTACATAAAACAATCATATGAAAATATCATAAATTTATGGTTTTTGTGTAAACCTGTATAAAACCACGGGATTTTGGAATGATTTTTATGAAAATTCTGGTACTATTCACATTTTTATTTTTTCAGTTCCTATTTTCATAAATTGTCTTGTCTTTGCGCTGGCTGTGGTTCTTAGTATATTATGTGTAGTTTTCTCTGCAAATAGGTCACACAAGCTTAAATAAGAAAAAATAGTTAGCAAATAGAATAAATAAATAAAATACAGACACTGTAAGTACCTTGTAGATTGTCTGTAGGTAATACATTGGTTTTTGCTAGTGCTGGTTTTTATTTGTTAGTATGCTAGTTGAATTAATTAAAAAGGAACGAGATACAAGATAATAACATACATGTAGGTAGGCAGGTGAGTACAAAAGTACCTATCTAGGGACTCGAGCTCAAAGTATGTAGTATTGTACAAAGCTAGACTTTGCATTAGAGAAGCAGTCGTGAATAGTGAAGTAAAAGTACGGGGAGCAGAATAGATCCATGTAGAAGTAATGCAGTTAAGGGGTGGGCAATGGTAAATTTACACTGCCCTGTACCCTTACGATTTTCTCCTCACCCTTTTGTCTTTCAAACATGATTGAAAATGTATAAATGAAAACTCCACATTGAAAAACATTGTCACTTGTTGGCCACTTCTACGACTACGATCACTACTGCTACCTCTCCTGTCCGCTACGATTACGACTTCGACAAAAGCAAACATTAATTTGTATTGCTTAGCTACGTCTTGCTTCGAAATGTTTTGAATTATAAATTCATGAACATATGTCCAGTATACACGAATATAAAAGTATTCTGTCCGAATACAACTACAACTACGACTTCCGGCTTTCGCTTCCGCTTTCAAATGTTTTGAATTATAAATTCATGAACATAAATCCAGTATACACGAATATAAAAGTATTCTGCCCGAATACAACTACGACTTCGACAAAAGCAAACGCTAATTCGTTTTGCTGAGCTACGCCTCGCTTTGATGTTTTGAATTATAAATTCATAAACATAAATCCAGTATACACGAATATAAAAGTATTCTGTCCGAATACAACTACGACTTTGACAAAAGCAAACGCTAATTCGTTTTGCTGAGCTACGCCTTGCTTCGATATTCTGAATTATAAATTTATAAACATAAATCCAGTATACACGAATATAAAAGTATTCTGTCCGAATACAACTACGACTTCGACAAAAGCAAACATTAATTTGTATTGCTTAGCTACGTCTTGCTTCGAAATGTTTTGAATTATAAATTCATGAACATATGTCCAGTATACACGAATATAAAAGTATTCTGTCCGAATACAACTACAACTACGACTTCCGGCTTTCGCTCTTGCTTTCAAATGTTTTGAATTATCAATTCATGAACATAAATCCAGTATACACAAATATAAAAGTATTCTGTCCGAATACAACTACGACTTATACTTCTGGCTTTTGCTTCCGCTTTCAAATGTTTTGAATTATAAATTTATAAACATAAATCCAGTATACACGAATATGAAAGTATTCTGTCCGAATACAACTACGACTTTGACTTCCGGCTTTCGCTTCCGCTTTTAAATGTTTTGAATTATAAATTTATAAACATATATCCAGTATACACGATTATAAAATTATTTTTTATGAATTGGATTTTTTTCTGCTTACATATAAACGATGAAAGTATGTTTAAAACCTACTGTCACAGGACTGTTTACATGTGAGTATTGTACATATGCGTTTTTGTCTAAGAAGCTACGCAAGAATCATGTAAAAAAAAGCCATTCAAAGTACGAACGATATTTAATTTTACAAAACCGCCAGTTTAAAGTGTTTCGAACATTTTTTGAACCAACTGTAATCTAGTTAGGTTAATTAACGTTGGATACAAGAAGCTAAATTTTGTTATAAAAAAGCAGCCTTTAGAACATAACGCTAGCAGTAAAAACCCTACTATGGTGATTTTACGTATTTTATTAAAAGTTTCATCTGAAATGTATACATTATTGCATGTGTTCGAATTATAAATGTTATATTGTAATAACCAAACACGTTTTTAAAGAATGAAAAGAAAGTGATATATACAATTTTACTATATGATAGTTGTAAGGTAATGCAATACTGTATGATTCAAACAATTTAACAATTCTGTAAATATTAGAAGTACCACTGTATTAGTATTTACAAAATATAAAAATTACTTAGTAGGTAAATGTAAAATAATAGAAAACATTTATTGATTTAAGATTCATGGTTACTGTGGTTTACTGTATATAAATAGAAATAGCAGATTGTAGCTAGTAAATATTATATTGCAATAGGCAAAAAGTTTTGTGTATATCTGTGAATATATAGTCATGTAATTAGGAAACATTGAATCAGTAAAAATAGGGAAATACATATAATACAGCTATGTGTGACACCTTTTTATTATTGTTTGCAGTGAGGTACAAATATTTAAAACAAATTAAAATAGCACAAATAGTAGGTTAACTTCATAGTGCAATACAAAGTGTGCTAAAAAGAAGAAATGAAATTGTATAATTGCACTTAAATTATAATAAAAATCAATAATACGTTGTAGTAATACATAAATACAACAATAATGAAAATGTTCAATAAATAAAACTTCGGCTACATATAAATTGTAAAATACTTAAAACGTCTGGTTTACCAAAATTGTGCGCAGTTTTATAAACAGCTGACTCAGTGACAGTCGCAACCTTTTGTATCTATACAATGGCAGAAATTCGTAAATCATATTTAAATTTAAGGCTAAAAGGCTCATTCTCTGCCCTGAGTGGATTTATGAAAAACAATAAGCATTTTCACGACAAGAAAAAAGTTGACAAAGAACTAAGCAAACTGAATTCATTTAGTCTACACAGACCTATGAAGAAGAATTTTAGGCGCAGGAGAACCATTGTAAACATGGCAGGAGAAATTTTTTGCGTTGATTTAAAAATCTTAGGGTCAGTCTTATCAAAAGCATATTCCGGATATGAAAACATACTTTTTTGCATTGACGCTTATACGAAAAAGCTTTTTTGTAGATTCATAAAGAACAAAAGACCAGAAACAGTAATTAAAGCAATGAAAAGTATATTCCATGAAGCAAAAATAAGACCAATTTATTTATTTACAGACCAAAGTTAGCTGCAAACAGCTAATAGGGTAACATACAACTAATTTAAACGTTTTTAATTAATGATGGTATAATATATAGGACTAACAAGGATATATATATATTATTTTGTTACTTATAGGTACTGAATTTCGAGCAAATTTGTTTCGCAAGTTTTAAAAGAGCAAGGGGATAAAATACTATAATACCTATAGCGAGACCAAATCAAGTATAGTAGGAAGAGTCATAAGGTCAGCTGAAATACACACTAACTAACAAGTTTGCTATACAAAACTCAATATAAGGTTGACGCACATGCTATAACACAGTATTTATTTGTTTATGTAGGACCATTTTTGAGAAGGTGGCTAGGTACATAACAGAAAAGCAAACAAACCGTATTCTTGAAATATTTTATGCATTTGTAAAAACGTACAACAACACTTTTCATTCAACAATCCAGATGTCGCCTCATAGCGTGAACAGTTTGAATGAAAACGATGTATGGAGAACCATGTACTCAGACCTAATTAACGACACTACGAAACGTAGACCAGTGTTCAAGCCTGGCGACCGTGTGCGAATTAGTCGTACTAAATTAACATTTGAGAAAGTTAAGTATAATATAGCGTACCACGTCAGCTAAAATAACAGAATAAAAAACATGTATAAATAGGGAGACTTTTGAACAATCGAGTTAATGTATTTCTATCCTTTACCCAGGCTACAACCAAAGCTTTAGCGTTGAATGGTTCATTGTAAAGTCCGTAAACTTGAAAACCATACCTAAAACATACTACTTGGAAGATTTAAATCACAACAGCATTACTGGATTATTTTATAAGGAAGAACTTAGCCGAGTTGAAGAATCAACATGAATTCTACACCGTTTATTCCATACTTTAATAATGCTATCAAGCAGCATGTTAACAACAAACGCAGAAGATTAGACAAACATTGCTGTTCCCAATTAGATCGAGACCCAGCAGGTACCAAAAATATCTACATAACGATTACAAGTGACCAGCAAAACAATATTTATACTGCAAACACCCCGTCTAACTTTGTAGCTGTCCTCCCTACCCCTCTAAACCTTGAAAATTACGACGTCGGACTAGTGAGTTTGAGATATACAAGCAGCATACAGCCAGCTATAGTTCAGCATGTACCAGCTACCCCAATACGTAGCGTACGTAGCGCTAAAGTTTCTGACCTCGAGCCTATTAAAAAACTGTTTCCTAACTACAAGCTAACAGTTAAAAGTATTTTTAACTTCCAGAAACAAGAAACAACAGTACACCAATTCATGACTAGACTTAACGAGGCGTCAAAACTGAATTAGGACAAAGTTCCGCTTAAAATTGAACAAAAAGCTCTCAGCTTTGACCCTAAGGAAATACATATGATCCTTTTAAACGTGTCAAAATCAAACAATGTAATTCTTGCAATTTCTACACATCTTGCATTGTTTTTTAAGCAAGGCAGATCACGGTTTATGTCTGGAAACCATTTACCGTACGACTACTCACGTCAAGAAGACTTTGAAATAATTCTAATGGGCACAAACTTTAATTTTGGGGCTGAAAAAATTGAAAGTATTGAGAACGTAATACAGTTATACCAGGAATTTGAGACTTTTATAATTTTCAGAGAACAAATAAATACAGGAGATTCTGACTATCGTAAATGTTTTGAACGTTTTAATTCTGAGATGCGTGATCCAGAAAATAATGACACAAATTTAAAAATTGAGTTTCCTGCTGATACAATCAATACCAAATGCAAATTGACGTTTAAAGGAAACAAAGGGGATTATGTTGTGTTACCTGAACTAATAGCACTGTGCTTAGGCTTGCAGCAACACGAAAAGTTTTACAATGGAGTCTACGAATCTGAATTTGATTTCGACAAAGAGAAATACAATGAAATTGTAGACTATGATTACATAAACATACGCCTGTTTAAAATGTGTGCACATTATATGCCAATGAAAGAACCAGAAGAAATGGACTTGGATCACATAGTGCATGAAATTTACCGCACTTTGAATAAGCGGCTTTGAAGTGATACGACTGTACAGTTTAAACATGAAGACGGACAGCTCAGTATTCCAAACCTACGAGAAGACATTACTGTACAGCTCCCACCACTTGTTAATAGATTATTTGGGTTTGATGACAATTTCATATTCAAAGATGGTGTCGTCGCCAACTTGCAACCGGAATTAGCAAAGGAAGAAGAACAAGAGAAAGAAAATGAAGAAAATGAAAAAGATGTAGAACCTGAGCATACTGAACCAGCTAAGCGAATGCTTGTAACATGCAATTTGATCGAAAACCAGCTGTATGCTACCCATGCTCTACTGTTGCTGCGCTCAGTTGATATCTCAAGCGAATATAATAAAGAGACAGTGAACAACTTTTTGCCAATATTATATTTGCCACTTAAACAGCAGGAACAGCAAGTAATACGGATTACCCTTTTAAACGAATACTGAAGCCTTGTCACACTGCCTGAGAATTCGCAAACTATTATAAAATTGCAGTTCAAGCCTCGCAAAGTTTAAAACATATTTAATATAAAAAGACACAGTTCTTTATTTGCGAATCATTCTTAATTCAACTCTCAAACAACAACAACATCATTTTATTTACAGTGCTTCTTAATAAATTAAATTCAAAAATAAATTTGCAGTGCATTGCCCTACATGTACAACGACGATCCAATACACAAAGTGGTGGATCTTCTGTAGTTCTTACTTCTGCCCAGTTTCAGAGCAAACGTCTGAAAAATACGAAGAATGGTTAGGTCCGCAAATTGAATTGAACTACGATGAAATTGAAAACCTTGTGTTGTTCTTAACCCAAGATTGCAAATTGTAAAGTTTGTTGTGCGAAAAACATGAATACATTAACTCTGGAAAGTTTGTTGTGTGAGGCATGCCAGTTCTGCTGGTTGAACTATACGCCGTCAAGTTTGCAAACTGTCATGCATAAAAACAAACAATACTGTACGCGATGTGAAATGCAAGAAAGGAAAAAAGATAAACAAGTACTTGCCAGCCTAAATACACCGTACGATGAGTGGATTGACTTTGATGATTTCAACGATCTTAGCAATTGGTGTAAAGTAACCAGAAGTTTAAAAAATATTGATTGTTTCGTGTGTAAATTTGATCCTGGTGATGTTTCGTCAGTCAGAGCCGAACCCGATGCAGAGTATATTCACAGCATATCTTTGTATGGGGAAACAGTGTACATTTACAAGTACATGCCAGAAATTAAAATATGCAACTATTGCATGTTTTGGCGATGCTCAAATGTTTTAGAGAATGTTCGAGAATATATTTATGAATACAAAGAAGATGAATACCAAAGCCTTGTCACACTGCCTGAGAACTCGCAAAATATTATAGAATTGCAGTTCAAGCCTCGTTTAGTTTAAAACATATTTAATATAAAAAGACACAGTTTGTCATTTGCGAATCATTCTTAATTCAACTCTTAAACAACAACAACGTCAGCCCAGTTACTTGAAAATTATTTAAACAAACAGTGCAGTGCTTCAATTTATTTACAACATTACCAAACATGTTGTATATCATGCGTAAAATTGTGTGTAAAAACGTTTACGAATCTGACGCTGGTGACGCACTCCAAATTGTGGACCAAGAACTTTTAAAAGACAGTTTACTCGGTGAATACTGTACACTCGAACCAATTAAAAACATTGCTACTGAAAACATCCAACAAATGGGGGCTGGAGAAGATACCGTAGGAGTTGGTCTTCAAAATACATTAAACAGCAGTGCAAACAGTGAAATAGGCCTAGAAAATACCCAAAATTTAGTTCCACTTAAATTGCGACAGCCATTTAAACGACGTGCAATTTCTCACAAGTGCCGCGTTACTCATTGCCGTACAATTTGCCCTAAAAGAAATAAAAAAGTAGTACAACGCAATTTGCCTAAAATTCAGACTGGCGCACGTTGTGTAGCTCGTCGTAAGGCACAGTCTGGAGGCTCAAGAAAACGCATTGTTCGCCGGCGTGTTTAAACTGGTGGCCGCCTAAGACGTAAACCAGTTACACATACTAAGCAACGAGGAGGAGGCAGATCATCTGCTCAGTCTGGAGCAGGAAGACTAAGGAAAGCATACAGACGCAAATAACCTATAAACCACTGTACGTTTAATTCTACTTCATTCATCACCTAACCTTCAACGAAGCAATATCAACAAAAAAATTGCAGCTCTGTCTTATCATGGATTCCACACCAGGATTCTACGACGAATTCACAATTTACGAGGGTTCTCAAAAATCTATACAGAACAGCCTTATTTTAGACAAGTTGCCCCCAACTAATGTCAGCGTTGAAGATGCCCCCGAGTATTACCCGTACTACCCTGAACTTAGCCCGCGATATAACGAAAATCCACTCATTTTTGATATTTTGTAATCTAAAGGCAAGTATTACGCCTTAGACGGATCTTTTCTAGATTTCACATGCCGTGTTATGCTAGCCGATGGCAAACCGATAGCAGCTACTGATTTAGTCGCTTCGTGTTCAATGCTGTTCTACGGTTTATTCGGTAACATGGAGTTTTATTTAAATGGCCAGCTAATTAGTGACAACTCAAATCATTACGCCATCAGTTCTTACTTAAAGAAGGAACTTGCATCCAATCCAATTGAAAAGAAAAACGGCATGTTAGACCAGTTGTACATACCCAAATCTACTCCAGATACATTTACTAAAACTGACGACGGCTTCATGGCTCGATATAATATTGCTAGTGAATCAAAGCCGTTTACGATAGTGGGAAGGCCAGAATCGCCATTCTTCACACAGACTCGAATGTTACCAGGAAAAACTGATATCCGAATAATTATGAGAAGATCTCACCCTGCCTTTTGCATTGATGCAGAAACTGAAACCAGAACCGGGTACTCTGGTTGCCCGTTTCGCGTGGACATTGTAAATGCTGTACTGTACGTGAAGAGACAGACCGTTTCACCACTAGCTATTGAAAAGCATCGACTTAACCTTAATAATGGTACGCTTAAGTACCCGTGTATTGAACCTGAAATCAAGAACTTTGTTATTCCATCTGGCGTGAGTTCACATTCCTTGGATAATTGCATCAACGGCAGATTACCACAAGTTATTGTGTTTGGCCTGGTGGATTCTGAAGCGTATCTGGGAAAACTCACAAAATCCTTTTGCAACTTTCAACATTTTAACTTGAGTGAAATTACTGTCTCAATGAACCAAGAAGCAATTGAATACAAGCCGTTGCCTTTAAGTTTCAAGAAAGAAGATGGATCAGGAGAAGATAACTTTTTGCTGGCTCTGAACACCCTCAAAAAAACAGCAGCAAATCCAAGCCTTGGTAACGGGGTAAATAGAAACAACTATACAAAGGGAAGAGTCTTATTTGCATTTGATCTTGTACCCACACAAGCCAATGCTTTAAGCGTAAACAAAACTGGACAGGTCCAAATAAGTTTGAAGTTTAGAACCGCACTAACTAAATCAGTGACAGCTATACTATATAGCCAATATCAAAACATTATTTAGATTGACCGCAACCAACAAGTTATCATCAACCGTTAAAATGTAAAGTACCAAACAAGTTTGTGCAAAAACAAAAAACAATTTAGCTCCAAGTATATAGATATTAATGTATCTATAACAAGCCTGTCTGTTCCTTTACAGATGTTAAACAAACAACAACGTTCACATTATAAACACTGGAGAATTACAACAATGTCTCAAAATCTTACTTGGAGAAACTCAAGTAAAGTTCTACGTAATTGCAGCAGATCAAATGCGGCCAACTTTGCTCAGCGCAGAAAAAAACAACAATGGAATAACTTACCCTATTGCAATTATTCAAAATACAGACAGGTTGGAAAGCCCTGGGAAGCACTGGATTTCTTACTGGGTGACTTCAAAGGACAGCTTCGAATATTTTGACTCGTATGGAAATCCAATTCAACGATATCGAAATTTGCAATTGCCAGGAAACCATATGGTGGCTGAAAACTGCACAGTGCTACAAAGCGGCAAATCAACAGTGTGTGGAATGTATTGTATATATTTTCTCTACTCTAGAGCTTTAGGAATTAGTTATATAGATTTTTTAAGTATATTTACAAGCTCTGTTCTAGTTAATGATAGAAAAATAAGGAAATTTATAGAAATGATCCCTAGTGTAATACCGAATATGTATAGCGTACCACCTAAACTACAGTCTAATACATTTAAAGTTTCGTGTCCAGAGTTTTGCCATAGTTTAATAATGAACTATTAAATATTATTGTAATTTTGTGTAAAAAGTGTAGCCTAACTTTATAAAAAATGTATCACAAATTTATTATAAATAGCAGTATATGTAAAAACTTTTGTCAGTAGCAGTTTAGATTTTATAATGTCAACAGCAACCACTGTCGCCTTTAGATTAATTCACCCTTTTACGGCTATGATATGTGGCCCTAGCTCATCAGGAAAAAGTACTCTCTGTCTAGAAATTGTTAAGCACCGAAAACAAATTATTAGCGACAAAATAAATAAAGTAATATATGTTAGTGTACATACAAAACCAGAACAGTTTTCTGGCATTGATTTTGCATCGGACAGTGAAATAACATTAGTGTCAGATAAAAATAACATTGAAGCATTGTTAGATGATATCAACAGCCCGTGCCTATTGGTTTTAGATGACCACCTAAACTTTATTGAATCTAACCCAAAGGCCAGACTCTTAGTTCAGAAAATATTTACTGAGTTGTCCCATTATATGGACTTTAGTGTTATACTTGTTCTACAAAACCCGTTTACTAAAAAGTTAAGAACTACAAGCTTGAATACTAAATACATGATATTGTTTGACGTACCAAGAGATAGAAGCATTATCGGTCAAATTTCAAGACAGGTTAGCCCTGGACGTCCCAAGTTCCTGCAAGTAGCATACGAGAAAGCATGCAGTTTACGCCAGCACAGTTACCTAATGCTAGATTTGCATCCAAAGTGCCCCAATCCTACAACGTATGTGCGAAATCACGTATTTTCGTGTAATGGTACTGACATTTACGTACCAACTCAACCATAAAAATGGCTCAAACAAACAATAGTGGCAGTCGTTTTGAACAAAACTACAAGTTTCTGTCGAATTTAACATTTTACAAGTCTAAGGAATACAAAAATCTTATAACAAGTGCAACGTCTGAACAATTATATGCCTTGGCTGAAACTATATACAACGTGAATAAATTTTGCAAACATCCACTTAAAGGATACAATACTCAAATAAAGACGCTAATTAAGCGATTAACGTGTGACGATATACTAAGCCTGCGCAAAGTTTTACTCAAGTCTCATAAACTCATTCAAGCAATTTTAGCTACAGTGTTTTATAAGGTGTACAAAAGTGAAATTTGTCGTACTACTTTATTCTCTGATATAATTTGTGACTAGCGTTCTACGTTTTAACAAACAAACAAAAATGGCAACAGTAATGAAGGCAATTGAGCCAAAGCTGTATGCTGAGCTTATGAAAATACGTGCAGAACAGACTAATAATAAACCTGCCTATAAACCCAATACAGCATCTGCTCCTTTCCCTCCTAACCAATTTGACAACACACAGCTGCAAGACTCACAAAATGGCAATGAAACAGGAAATTCTAAGGAAACCCTAAAACGACAAGATTGGATCCAGTACGAAGAAATGATTTCAAGACCCTTCAAACCAAAACGGCGTAATATAAGTGCATAAATATTCTTGCAGAACTAAATGCAAAAACTTATATAAACAGTTGCAAATTTTCAATTGTCACCAGTTGCATACAACAACTCACAGCGTTCAATACTTAACATCAACCATGCCTTCAATACGCATATACGTTTCAGTGCTGCTTGTGCTTCCTGCACTTGCATTGGTATGTAACAATGTAGCTGCAGCTGATGTGTTAGCTGCGCCACCTGTGACTGAAGATAAACACGCCACAAGATCCTCTGAAAATATCGAAGGCCAAATGGACGGGACTAAACCAGCCCCGCAGTTTAATACTACGCAACTTCCTCTAATCCAATCCAATTCATTTTATAAATTTATACTACAGGCATTAAAGTATATGCTTGAAAGTCTAAATGCCCAGAACGGAATCATCATGGACGTGGTCGGGAAGTTTTAACACACAGAAGCTAAGCCATTGGTACACAATACATTTGATTACATACGTAAGTGAATAATATTATTTGTTCACTGACTCGTAAGTTTGACTTATATACCTCAAATAGTAAAAACTTGTATAGCTTATAGAAGTTTAAATAGTACTATGTATATACACATACTAATGTATAACTTTTGTTTTCTGTTTCGGCGTATGTACAGCTATTTACGTGTCATTCATCCTGGTCCTGATCCTGTTTGCATTCAAAATTATAAAGCTGTTCAGACAGATGAAAACCTGGCCCTCTAAAGAAGTGGGTGGAGACCAACAAGTGGGCGTGATAGAGCGGCTCGAAGATTCAGTTATAAATACTAGTATCCAACTGACTCAGCCTCACACTACTCGCAGCAGCAGTTCACGCACCTAACTCAAGAACCCGAGAAGTCTCAAAGCCATACATCTACAAAGCTCACAGTTCCAGGCAGGACTCTACTGCTGTATCGGAAACCAAAATGTGGTGTTTCACATTACCCTCCTCTATAGGTAAAGTATTGCTTTACTAACATGGACCCTCAAATTACCCCAACCTACACGACACGAGTTGTCGGCGCACAACTGCATTACGAGCAAGAAGATTACTCTTTGCCCACAGTGCTCGGATCATCCCCCAACCACTTTAAGTGTTCTTTTCCCCACTGTTTGTTTAAGTGTTACTTTCACGTACCGTATAAGTCCCATGTGGAGCACGTTCATTAATGTGAAGATTGCAACCTGTTTTGTTTAAACAAACAGCACCACCAATGCTCTCATGTTGGAGAAAGACTTGGGCACATTGAGAACCGCAGCCAAGATCTTGTAGAGGGCGGCACCAGTCGATCAGGGGCAACATATGGACCAACTACAAGCACAGCTAGCCAACCAGCAAGAAAACGACTACGCCGTTCACCTCAAATAGATTTGGACGTGTTTCAAGAATATTCGCGATATCATTAGGAAATGATTGTAATCTATATTCACAAGCCAATTGAAACATTTGCAAGTATTGAAACAATAATGGCAGAATTGCATGATCCATTTGTGAAGTTACTAACCCAAAACTTAAGTGTACATAGTGGCATTTAAGCTCAGCTTATTATTGTTGCTACAATGGAATTGGAAGTTGAAGTGGAAACTGAAAAAACTATAAAGGTGCGTAACCCAACCTTTACAGGTCAGAATTACGATATTTTTAATACAAGTGAAATCGACAAGTTTTTAATAAACAGCACAAATGAGTGCGTAGAAAGACTGACCGATTTTAACAAGTACGGAACCAGATGGGTACTTCGCGAAATCGAATCAGTTCAGGTGAAGATTGGTGTACTAAAATTATTTGCAAATGCAGCAGCAAAAGGATACATCAAGTTTCCTAAAATAAAACTCAAAAAAACTGGCTATTTAAACATCAAAAATAAATGCAACGAGTGTTTCAAGTTTTGCGTTGCTGCTCATCGGTTTCGACATGAAATAACAGACACTAAAATGTACAAACTAAAGTTACAAAACAAAGTGCAAAACGTGAGACAATTAAAGCAAGGTTTAGAGTTCTCAGAGCAGTACCGACCATACTTTTCCCGATTTGATTGTACTGATGTTAAATTTCTGTTGCAAATAGACAACTTGACTGGATTAAAAACATTTGAAATCAACAATAATCTTGGAATCAATATTTGGAGCCACCGTGAGGATCAAATTATCCAAATCAAAAGATGCCAAAATAACGACATTAGTGAGAAGTGTAATTTATTTCTGATCCAAAACAATTCTGCAAGTGAAGAAAACAAAGCTTATCATCTTGTGTTGATTACTGACATAAACAAGTTTCTGCGTAATGGGCCTTATAATAAGCAATTTTATTGCCAACTGTGTTTCAGATCGTTTAATTCTGAACAGAATTTAGATCAACATCTAGAAAACTGCCAAACTCTTGTAACAAAGCACATTGTGTTTCCAGAATTACACGAACTAATCAAGTTTTTAAAACTGTGGCAAACTTTGCCGTACCCTTACGTCATTGTTTACAAGTTTTTAATTTTTTTAAACCCCATTGAAGATTCGAAATCTGCAAATCAATATCAGGATTTCAAACGAAATTCTTCCAGCCGCATATTTGTTTGTTGTTATGAGCCAAATGAAATACTACGATAAGGTTATAGCAGTGGAGTATTTTGATGGTCTAAATTTGATGACTCATTTCTTTAAAAGAATATTTACTTGGGCAAAAAAGTTATTGTCTAAAATAAGAAACACGAACAACTTTGTACAGCCATCAGAGGAAGAAAAAAAACAATTCAATGAAGCATCACATTGTCAAATGTGCAAACGTGAATTTGACAACAATAAGAAAATATTTTAAAATTTTCATCATAACCACCACCAGGGTAACTTTGAGTTTGCAGCATGCAGCCGATGTAATCTACAAATAAAGTACAAGTTTGAAATACCCATAATTTCACACTGTAGAGGAACAATTGACTACCACCTATTAATTAGTGCAATGAAAACAAATAACTTCAAAGCTAAGGATGTCAAAGTTATTGCAAAATCCGCCAGTGATATAAAATCTATAACAATAACTTCAAAGGATACTTGACTACCAGATCTTCATCTCCAATACCCACAAGACAAGAACACTGGAGAACAGTATACTGGAAAAAAATTCAACTCAAAAGTTAAAGTTCGTTTTATCGATTCGAGTTTATTTATGGATACAAGTTTAACAGATTTGGTTCAATCTTTAAAATCACAAAATAAACAAGATCTAAAACTTGTGTCACAGTGTGTGTCGCATTTTGCTCCTTTAAGTAAAATAAAATCAACAAACCCAGAAGCTTAGCAATATAAAGAAAACTGTATAAAACTGTTACAGACGCCCCTGTGCTTTCCGTTTAAGGCACTAAACAATCGTTCTGCATTTTCAAAGAAACTCATTTTAAAAGAACAATTTCAGCGATCAATACTAGACGACGGGCCAATTTCTGAAACAAAATGGGAACTTGTGCTAAAAGTGTGTACTCAATTTGAACTTACAACATTGCGCGATATTACAAGGGTTTCGTGTATGATAGAAACACTTTTACTTGCTGAAGTATGGCAAAACTTTAGAAAGCTTGGGCTTCAAAACTACCAACTGGACCCAACTTACTCCATGACGCTGCCCAGCTTCTCTTGGGAGTGTTTTCTGAAATTCACGGATGCTGAAATTGATTACATAAGAGATCAAAGAATATTAGACATTGCGACAAACGGAATACGCGGCGGTCAGTGTATGTTGACTCAGAAGCATGTAGTTGCCAACCATGAGCGATGTCCGGAAGGATTTGACGAATCAAAACCTCGCAAGCAATTGCTATCACTAGACATCAATAGTTTGTATGCATATTGCTTAAAACAGCTAATGCCAGTGTCAGATTACGAGTACATAGAAGCCAAAGACCTAAAACATATCAACTGGGCTGATTCTGACTTTGGCAACGACGAGGGTAGCTTTGGATATATACTAGTAGTGGATTTAGAATACCCTGCACATTTACACAAACGAGACGAAAACCTGCCTTTTGCAATGAAAAAGCAAACATTAAATCTGCAGGACGTTGCTGCTATCATGTGCCCAAATAAAACTACAACTGCCAGTTTGCAGCGGCAAGTATCCCGCCCCCGATTAATGTTAACTCTTCATAACAAGTACAAGTATACAGTGCATTTCAAGGCTCTGCAGTATTATTTGTCTAAGGGATTAGTTTTACTTAAAGCTCATTGTGGCGTAAGATTTAAACAACAACGCTGTTTTAAACCATACATTGATGTGAACTTGGAAAAACGCAAAGCAGCTAAAACAGAATTTGAGAACAAAGCACTTAAAAAAAATAACAATGTAATTTACGGAAAAACAATTACAAATATTTTGGAATTTGTAAATGCTCATATTTGTACAAGTGCAGCAGAAGCTGCAAAATCATTAGCATCTCCTCGTTGCAAAGACTTTGAGGGATTGTCAGAAGATCTCAGCATATTCACAGAAGAATTAAAAACATACCGCGTTACTAACTCGCCATTAACTGGAGTCGCTATTTTAGATACTGCAAAAGTGTTGTTCTATAAAAAATGGGATCGTGTATGTGAGATATTTCACGACAAGGCACATCTGGATTACAGTGATACCGACGAATATGAAATGCACACAATTGACGAGCTAAATACATTTTGGGAGGATATTTTAAAGCAAAGATGGAGTTTGATTTTAGCAAAATTCCTCGCGACCACGAGTTCTTTAAAATGTATGAGCACCAGTACCCAGGTTTGCACAGTCTAAATAAGAACAAAAGCAGAAAGTTAAGAATACAAATTTTAGACTTAAAAGAACTTATTATTTTAAAACTAAAAATGTATAGTTCATTGTACTTAAACGACACTTAACAACAAAAGTGTGCAGGAATTTCAGCAGTTGCAATGAGACAGTGTAAACACAACAAGTACAAGATAATGTTCGAAACAAACAAACCTCGTAAAATAAATGTGAATTCTGTAAGGTCTAAGGACCATTACTTGTACATTGTGAACTTTAATAGATTAGCATTTAACTCTTTGGATTTATCTCGAGTATTTCCAGATCCAACTAATTGTAATTATAGTTTTTCCTTTGGCCATGTTGATTTGCGTAAGACATAACTTGGTTTGCAACATGAACGTGAAACAAAAACTTGTAAATATGTAAATATTGTAAAAACAAACTTTGTAAATAATAGCTTTAGTTGAGAAACATAATAATTGTATGTGTAGGCTTGTTTGAGCAACTGTAGTTTTTAGTTTAATTATAAGTAGCACTATGTATTTAATGTTAGCCTAATAATAAAAATTAAATAAAAATTTAAAAAAAAATAAGTTAATTGTAAAACGGATGTATTGTAAGATGTACATATGTGTAAATATTGTATTTGCGTTGTGTAAATATTTAATTTAAGTTCAGTTTAATTTAGAATACTGAAAACTATTATGTAAATATCAATGTAAATTGTGTCGGTGTAGCAAGAAAATTTCAAAAAAAAATAAAATGTAAATATGTAAATACTTTAATTAAATGACTTTATTTGCATTTCTCCTAGTTCATTTTACTTATATTCCTATAACTAGCATACAACACAAGGGAAATCCCCATTCATAGGGAGCTACCTACTATCTATGTGCGTACCTACCTACGTACATGGATTTGCTCAGTATTGTTATTAATAATATTACAATGCATTAAATACTGTACACAATGCCAGTCCGTGTCTTCCAATGCATCTCATGATATCTGCCCGTTGCATCCCTTCATATCTTCCCGTTCCTTCCCTTTTTCATTCCTTCCATATCTGCCCGCATTCCTTCCCATACACCTTCCCGGATACCTTTCCAGCTACTTCGTCTTTCTCACTCCCAACATCAAAACTCACCCCACCAACCCCAAAACACTCCTATGCCACAACCTAGTAGCCAAAACGTTAACTATCCCAGTAGTGACGAGCTTACAAGCCCGGAGAAATTTAAAGCATGTCCGTACTGCTGGGCTCGACTTGAACCTCTCTATGTGTGTACATTTGTATAGTAAATAAAGGTTTCACAATTCAGAAATAACTTTATCGTCTTTGAAGAACCAAAATGACCCATGTCTGTTTGTTGCTAAAAACAATATCCACTATTTATAAAAATATTCAAATAATTCTTGAAAGCATTTAAATAGGATATTTTGCACTTCTAAAACATATGTACCTACATACAACATTTTAAACTTTCCAAAAACATGGAATTAAAACATTTTCCACATTTTAAAAATATGCAAATAGAACATTTTGCCCCTTTTTAAAAGCATGAAATTAGAACAATTGACACTTTTCAAAAACATGAAATTAAAACATTTTGCACCTTTAAAAAAAGCAAATAAAATAAGTTACAACTTTTTAAAAACACGCCAATAGAACATTTTACATTTATCAAAAACACAAAAACATAAAAATATGACATTTTACGTTTTTAAAAAACTCGTCATTAACATTATACACATGTTTTTAATTTTGTTTTTATGACATAGCTCATTTTGATTCCAGCATAAATTAGAAATGGGTCATTTTTGTTCTTCACAGATAATATAGTAAGTAGAACAGTACCTAGGTAATAATTTTTCATAAGGTAATTCGCAATACTTTTACCTGGGAACACTTGCAATGTCAGCTCTGGCATAAGCCCTCTCCTGCTGTTGCCTCAATTTATATTTTTGAATACCAAGAATCCAACTCTTGAAATACTCTGTCCAGTTTATATTCTGAAGGAATAATGGAAACAAAATTCGATCCTCAGCTGACAACTCTGCATTTAATTTGTATACATTTTCTCTCTGAAATGTCCAGCTATGCAACATGAAGTATTGAGTTTCCGCTAGGAAATTATCAACTTGGTCGCAAATTTTCATTCTACAAGGTTCCAAGCTGCACAGTCGATGGTAAAAACATGGAAAAAATTGAAAATTTAATTTAACCCCATTTGAATAAAAAATCTTCATTCATACACGCCGTCCGTAGAGCGGGCCGCGATATATATATATTGTGGTATTTGGTACCGCAATTCAATATTGCAAAAACAAACCTTTCAACTGGCATAATGTTATCCATAAAGAATGCAGGAACCCTACGAAAAAGCCATTTTTCCGCATTGAACAACCACCGACTATGGATTCCATGCATTCGTGGTCGGGACGCACCGTTATTAAAGGGATGTATGCGCATCGCGAAGAGGGAAGCATTTTGAAATTCATGAAATGAAGGTGGGTTGTGAGAACATCCGTGATACACCTTCATCAAATCACTGCCCTGCTCGAGTCCGCCACCATTTCCTGCATTCCGATTTCCATTTTCTTTTATTCTAAAACAATACAACTTAGCGACATTAATTATATCATAGTCTTTTACAAAAAAATTACATAATTATTTACGCATGCGTTGTCTCTACTGTACTCTATGGTGGAAAATTTGTTACTGAATCCGCTATTGATTGTGCCACATTATTTATTAAACTTAGTCACTTGTAACAGCAATGTATGTTACAAATGCCAACATCGAATCAGTTAAAATGTACAGTAAACCTGTTATAGCATTTATGCCACTGTATATGTACGCTTTAAACTAGTGGTCCACTACTCAATGTGTTGTGTTGTGCCAGTCAAGTGGTTAAGGCTAGAATGCACCTATGAGTATATGAGGAAAGTTGCGGGTTCGAATCCAACTTTAGGTGTTATTTTTTAACTATAATAAAATCATTCAACATAATTAGCTGTCGGGTAATGTAACAGTGATTTTAGTAAGCCTAATACAACTGCATTATCAGTACATATCACTACTGTATTAGATGGGGAAGTCGTAAGTGTGTTGTAACATAGAGAGTTTTGGTGGTGGTGGGGAGTCTGTGGGCATGAGGAAGTGAGAAAGACAGAGTTCAGGAAGGTATTCGCGAAGGGAGGCAGACAGTAATGAGGACACATATGGAAGGAATGATACAGGAAGATATAAAGGTAAATAACAGGCAGATATCAGGAGATGTATTGGGAGACATAGACTCCTGTGGATTTGTACAGTGTTACGTGGCCATGGCCTATAATGAAAATAATATTAAACATAATATTACATGTATCTGTGACAGTAGGTAGGTACTTACATAAGTAGCTCCCTATTAATGTGGACTTCCTGGTGTTGTATGCTTAGCATGGTACTGCAAGAAAAGAATGGACAAAAAATCTGGCGCTTCGCGCCGGATTTGTCGACCGGGGGCGGGCCCGAAGTAGATGCTGAGCTTCAAAAAAGTTGCAAGGCCATTTATGTTACGCTAAAAGATAATATAAGATTTATGAAAGCTCCCCCACAATAATTAAGACATATACGAATGAGCGTGGCATAAAGTTAAATATAGCTGAAAAGTTTTTATGAATTGCACTACTCACAAATGATTTCATTTATGGAGGCTTCCCATCAATAAGCCATATATTAAAGAACGTGGCATGTAGTTAAACTTGTAAGATCCCATATCAAATATATCTGATTCCTAATTTCTTGAACTAATGACAAATAGGATTTCTGAAGTGGTAATTTTTAAATAAAGTCATATATAAACAATACCCATATGCACATTTTATGATTCTATGTTAAATAAATCCGATTGCTTAATTATTGAACAAATGAGAAAGAGGATCTGTAAAGTAGTGTTTTCTAAATAACGTTATTTACGAGCGATCCCCGTATGCATACTAGTAAAATCCTATGTCAAATATATCAGATTACTCAATTCTTAAACTGATGACAAAAGGGATTTCTCAAGTAGAAATTTTTAAATAACGTCATTTATGGACGATCCCCGTATGCATACTAGTAAGATTGCATGTTAAATAAATGTAATTACTTAATTCTTGAACTAATGACAAAGGGGATTTATAATGTAGTGATTTTTAAATAACGTCATTTATGGACGATCCCCGTATGCATACTAGTAAGATCCCATGTCAAATATATCTGATTACTATATTCTTAAAAAAATGACAAAATGGATCTCTAAAATGGTAATTTTTGAATAACGTCATCTATGAACGATCCTTGTATGCATACTAATAAGATCCCATGTCAAATATATCCGATTACTTAATTGTTGAACTAATGACAAAGCAAATTTCGAAAGTGATAATTTTTAGATAACGTCATTTACGTACGATCCCCGTATGCATAATAGTATGATCCCATGTTAAATATATCTGATTTACTAATTTTTAGGATAATGACAAAGGGGATCTTTAAAGTAGTTATTTTTATATAACGTCATTTATGGACGATCCCCGTATGCAAATTAGTATGATCCTATGTTGACGTATGCATACTAGTAAGATCCCATGTTAAATAAATCCAATTACTTAATTCTTGAACTAATGACAAAGGGGATTTCTAATATAGTGATTTTTAAATAACGTCATTTATGGACGATCCCCGTATGCATACTTGTAAGATCCCATGTCAAATATATCTGATTACTTCATTCTTAAACAAATGACAAAGGGGATCTCTAAAATGGTAATTTTAGAGTAACGTCATTTATGAACGATCCTTGTATGCATACTAGTAAGTTCCTATGCCAAATATATCCGATTACTTAATTCTTGAACTAATGACAAAGCAAATTTCTAAAGTGGTAATTTTTAGATAACGTCATTTACGTACGATCCCTGAAATGCGATAGCAGCTGGGGGAAGGAGGGTCTAAAAGAAATTTTCACGTGAACCTGGCTGGAAATGGTGCGATGTGTTCGTTTCATAGCTGGGCATATGTCTTGCGCTCAGCTATGTTTATCGCTACCCCCGTTTTTATGGTGCTTACTTATGAATTTCTTGACTTTGGTCAGTTCAACATTTAATTGCTAAGCAATGGTCAGTTCGATTACAGGGAAAAAACAATACAGACCTGCCGGCTCGCTTTTGTGATTGTTTTGAAAAAGTTCTAAGACAATAGTGTAAACGGTTTGACCTGTAGCGTGCGGCCAACAGACGGACAGACGGACGGACAGACGGACATGACAATTTCATTAGATGCTTGCTCAGTATCTAAAAATAAGGAAAATGATTGCAAGAGGCTGCGCATGGGCATTTGAAACGAGTGCAGCATAGAGCTTGGAATGTACGGCGGGTGCCTTGGAATGTGGACGAGGTATGGCGGTGGTAGCTGGCGGGTAGTATGACGTAGGTACAAAGGAAAGGAATGGGACAGAAGAGATATGATGGGATTGGGAGAGGATACGTGCAGACCTAATGGGATGGGAGATGATACATAGACTTGCATTGATATATATACAGTCATCTATGTAATATTATAATATTATTATAAAAATATTACCATTGCTTGTGAAGGTAGGTAGGTACTTTATATGGCAATTTGCCTTGCGTTGTGTGCTGCGCTCGGAACAGTGAGAGAGGAATAGACAGAAATTGAGGGTAATAAAATAAATGAAAAAATAAATAATTTAAATACGGACATTGTACGTAGTAGGTAAGTGGTAGGTATACGGTATATATGTAATAGGTAAGTATTGGTCAATGAGGATATGCATTGTGTTGTAAGCTGTCAGTTGTAGTGTGCGGGAAATGTGGGCTCTATGTAAGAAAGTCACATTGGCGTATGTACGTAGGTACATAAGCACTTACATAGGGACTTACTTACTACATAGTACGCACTTGATTGCCTTGCTAGGCGGTCGTGCCTTCTAAGTCGGGAGAAATTCATTCTCTTCTTTTTTTTCCCGGTAGAAATTTTGTCGTAAAATGTTGTTGTTAGTCTCCAAACTTACTTTTGGGATGGACAATAAGTCTGTTGCGTTAGTGAAGTCGAAATTTCTATCAAAACTTCACCTCTCATAGGTTTTTTTGAGCAGAAGCTGAATTTGGAAAAATTGTACCCTCATTGTGTTGCTGTGGAGGTATCTTACATGGATTCGACATTGGTCTGTGCTGCAGTGTTGCCACATGGTTTCCTTACTACAATGTGCACGTGGTGGTTTTTCTAGTGTTTTACACCCTTGTCGTGTGGATCGTCTTCTGTGTGGCACAGTGTTGCATCTACGCGGTGTGGTTATTTTTTGTGGGAACTTTGACAGCATTATCAGTGTGCTTTATTTCCGATATAGACTGTAGTAGGCAGACTGTAGTTTAGGCTCATGTGTATTGCGTCTTTGCTAGTTAGACAATAATTAACACGGTATGGTATTTCAATTACATACCAATAGTATTTGGGTGATAAAATTAAACTCTGATCCTTTTTTCAAGCTAGGTGTCGTACGTTGCATTTTTTTGTCAGATATTTACTTCCCTCCAGTTAGCATTAAATCAGGCCTTTACGGGCAAATCCAGTGGCGTTTTTTATATGCCACTGGAGATCCCGTTGGCTAAAATTAAACATTGGTATAATGGGACATCTGCAATAGGCCTTATTGGCCTTGGCGGTGACTGTGTGGTTTAGTTTATGATCTTCATGGTGCCTAATAAAAAAAATAAAAAAAAAATATGGACTTGAGCTCAAAGTATATAAAAGTTAACATGGTTGTCCTTAGCACTTGAGAACCGGTAGTGAGTGGTGAAATAAAGGCAAGAAAAAAAAACGGACCCGAGAAGTAGTTTCACAGTAAAGAGATAAGCATTGTAAAGTATACAGTGTGTTGTAGCTATAACAAACCCTCCTGTCACCCTACTGACTGTTTTAAATGACAATAATAGTATACAGCGAATGTAGAACTTTAAAAGTTTGTTCAGTAATGAACTATATGCGCTTCAAACTCTTTGCTACTACTACTAATACCTCGTTGCCTCGCTCTGACTACGACTTCGACTTAAACTAAAGCAGTCGTACAAACGAATTGCATCGGTATCGGCTCACACGTCGACATCCGACTTCGACTTCCGGCTTCGGCTCTCGCTTCAATTTCTACTTCCGCTCTACTTCAAACAACGAATAGTACAATATTTTGTACTTTACTTCTCGAATAATAATATCTATTTAATAATATAAAACTGTTCGCTACGAATAAATTGATGTACAATATTCTGCTTAACTACGCCTCGCTTTGATAATGTTTTAAATTTTAAATTCATAAACATACTTCCAGTATACGCGATTATAAAAGTATTCTTGACGAACACAACTTTGACTTCGAATAAAGCAAATGTTAATTCGTAATGCTCAACTACGCGTCGCTTCAATAATGTTTTGAATTATAAATTCATAACATATCCAGTATACACAAATGTAAAGTGTTCCTTACGAATTCACGTTTGCCTTTATCAAGAATACTTTAAATTCGTGTATTTCGGAAGTATGTTTAAGAATTTCTAATTTAAAACATTAATAAGGCAACGCGTAGTTAGGCATTACGAATAAACGTTTGCTTTTTTCGAAGAAGTAGTCAGAGCAAGGCGAAGAAGTCAAAGTTGTAGTCGTGGTGGCCAACAAGTGACAAGGTATTTCAGTTTGGAGTTTTCCTTTATACATTTTTTATCATGTTAAAGTGACAGTAGGGTGAGAAGTAAATTCGTTGGGGTACAGAGCAGTGTAAACTTAACAATGCTTACCCAATTACTGCAATTCTTCTACATATATCCATTCTTCACCCCTTAATTTTAATTTACCACTTCTTCCCGTTGCTTTAATGCCAAGTCGAGCCTTGTACAATACTTTATACTTTAAGCTCAAGTCCCTACATAACTACTTTTGTACTTCTCTGCCTACCGAAATGTATGTTACTACTATGTATCTCGTTCCTCTTTCATTACTCCAACCAGCATACTAACCAATACAACACAGCACCAGCAAGAACTGACGAGTTTTTTGGCAAAACGGGATAAGTCCATTTTTTTCAAAAATAAGATTACTTGTGTTATTTGTTCTATTTGACTAGATACGTTACTGTGTTGAATGGTAAAGGTCAAAGTTTAACCAAAGCAATTTTGAAAAATACGCCTTTCGTTTTTTGGCAAAACGGGATAAGTCCATTAAATTATTTTTGGCAAAATGGGATAAGTCCACCTAAAATGCATTTTTGACATTAGTTACAAATTAACGGTAAAGTAGTAAATCCACTTCTACTTTTTCAAGCGTGTACTAAGAAACCTACGTAGTAAAATCGCCAATAATATTCTAAGCAAGGATAAGAAGTAAAAATGTAAATTAATTTACTTTTGAACCAATGCTGTTTTCCATCCTACAAGGATGATTAAATTCGCCACGTAATCCGCAGGTATAATATCGTATGAAGTACTACTTGCAACGTTGATTGCATTTAGATGTCCTTTTCCTACGAAATATATAACACCCGACAAGGCCATCATTTGGTCTACGAATCCAGGAACTGGCTCCACCGCAGTTGCTGCCACTGTAAAAGCATTTTTTTAACATTAAAATAATTTACGTTAATATATTACTGTTAAATAGGTCACGCTTGGTATAATTATAGTTATAAGTTTCATTCATTTTAGTTAATTGCGTTTGGTGTGTATTACCCATAGAAGGCCTCACAATTGCAATCGGGAGCTCATGTTGGTGAATTTCCAGATAGTTCTCCGCAACAGCTTTTGAAAACACGTAAGTACAAGCCTTTTCCTGCAATATCCTGCACAGTGAAATAAAATGAGAGCTGATCATTATTATATTGAACCTATTTAGTACCTCCGTCGGGCCTCAAACATTTATTTATAAGTACTAATAATACAAACAATCTATGTGAGCCAATACGTTGCGGTTTTGGGGGTACGAATATTGTTATCCCTATAGGGTACTAGTTCTGAAGGTACAACTACCAGGGTACGAATTACAGGGGTACGAATTGTACCCACTTACACAGATTCCAGTTTTTGTAACGTTTCTGTGTCCATGCTGTCAATATCCTGGAGAAGTTTGTCAATCTGTGCTTTGCTCATAAAAGGATACACTTTTTCCTCTATTTCTATATTTCCTCCATCTGTGTTTGTGTATGCGGTTGAGATATGAACAAATGCCTACAATAATAACATCGAATCAGTAAACATTCATGTATTTAATTAAACAATATAAACGATTGTTATAACTTAGGTTTTATACGTAGGCCTAAAAATTATAATTTTAAGTTGCACTTTTACATTTAAGTTCTGCATGCCCTTGCACAACTTGACCATTCTTCGTGTGCTATGAAAGTTAGTTTCCATAACAACTTTAAGCGGCTCATTGAGTTTGACGGACGCAGCAGAATGAATAACAATGTGAACATTTTCCTGAAGAGTACGTCGATCATCTTCAGATATCCCAAGGTTTGGCAATGTTATGTCTCCACTAATGGCTGTGATTTTTTGGGCAAATTCTGGATTTGTTTTGGACAAAGTTTCAAAAATCTGGACAGGGACAGAGCAGGACAAATAAATGGTAAAGAAGAATTACATTTTAAATATTATATAACATATTTATACAACAAATATTAATGATACCACACTTTAAAATAAAAATACTTATTGAGTTCTGACAAAGTTTGTGTAGACGGTCATGGGTATTTACATTCCGTTTTGGCCGAAGCAAAATATAAATTCGATCCAGAGACTCGCAAGATCTAAGCAATTTCTCAAGAAGAACTATCCCAATAAATCCACTCGCACCTGTGATGAAAATGGTTTTATTTTTATAAAATTCTTGAACAGGGGATGAATCAGAGATTTGAGAAGATTTCATTTTACGCAGGTATTTCTTCTTTTTCAGTGTCAAATATTTCTAAAAATATTATTGACCTCGGAAAGTCAGGGAAGTATTGACGTAGCCTGTTGAGTTTACTAGTATAATGTAGAAAAATATTGCACTCCTGTACTTCTGCCTCCGGGTAGTTTAATGTATGTAAATTTTGACTTCCGCTATTTCACAACTAGGTGATTTTAAATCGCAATAGAATAATACATATATTATTCAAAATTATTTGATGGGAAATCGTTTTGCTTTTATATTATTATTCAACTTTGAGTCCTTGAATCATAATGCATTCAATTGTTATTTTCAATTAGAAATATACTGTATGGAATGCACAAAATACTATACTATAGTCTTTTTAGATGCTGAGCTTCAGCTGCATCTAATGAAATGGTTTTGTACGTCCGTCTGTGTGTCTGTCTGTCTGTCCCCTTTTTCATTGTTGTACGCTACAGGCTGTATTTTTAAATTAATTATATCCGAACAACTCCCTTAGGCACGTAAATGCGATGTAGATGTGCTGTATAGTTTTAAGATGCTAAACTTTAGCTCATAAGCATGTATAGGAATGGCTCTGTCCATCTGTCTGTCCGTCTGTCGATGTGTGATTTTTTGTCGTGCTCGACAGGTCACAGTTTTTAATTTATTTTTTTCATACAAATTTTAAATGATCGTTAATACGATGGAATAGAACCCTATTGTTTTTGGAATAAAACGGATTTACCAGTTCTTCACAATTTCCGATATAATGGACCAACTTTTTAGCATTAAAATAAATGCATAAAAATCCGGCGCTTCGCGCCGGATTTGTCGACCGGGGGGCCGAAGTAGATGCTGAGCTTACAGCGAATAATTGCTTTAGTAAAGGAGTAGAACCCTAGTGTGGCAACGCTGAAACTACGACAGCGCCTAACTCCACTTTAGCTTCTACTTGAATTTCTAATTTGATTAAGTCGTAACAAATAACTTTGGGATTATTTAAATAATAATAATTAAATAAAGTCATTTATAAACGATCTGTGTATGTATTATTGCAATTTCCTGCGTTCAAATCCCGGCTTGGCGGTCCAGTGGATTGACTACTGGATTGCGGAGTCGGGGGAGTCTGCCCCACACTTGGATTGTGATCAAGTTGAGACAGGGCTTGGAGGCAGCGAGGAGGATTCAGTTTGGGGTAGGGAGATGGTATAAGTGGACTGGTGGTATGTATGTTTATCCGTTGCCCTGTGCAAGAGACGGAGATATATGTGCCTTAATACGGATTTGCTCTGTAGCCAAGCCACGTACTCTTTGTATATACCTATCCTCTCTCCATCTGTTTCTAACTTGTTCCTCTGCAAGTCGTTTCTCTTGTTTACTCTCTCTATCAGTGCAGGGGCAGGCCGGGAAGCTGGTTGGTTGAATTCGTGCTAGAGGAGGGAATTGACAGCCCTCAGCTATTACGATGTAACCTTCCAGCGGTCCGCGGCTACGCCGGAAACAAATTGGCATGCGGTGACGCAGCGTAATCTATCTGTCCAATCAGGTCTGCAGTAAGTGAGCAACTATCTATATAAATACACATTAGCGATGCGAAGCCCATGCGGTACAGTATAATACTGTATCGCGGGTTCTTCAAATCATACAATAAAATTGTATAAAGAGTGAGTGAAATAACTTGGAAAGTTGAAAACTCTATACTCAATACATACATAAAAAAAATTTCCTGCGTTCAAAGTATCTGTTTACCTAATTCGTGAACAAATTCAGAGCAGATCCCTGAAATAGTGGTATTTAGATGACGCCATATATGGAAGATTTCAGCATGAATACTGGAAGCATTCCATAATATGGGTACCTGTTTACTTCATTTTAAAACTTATGACAGCCGGGGTACTTAAATTAGTAATATTTAGGCAACGCCATCTATGAACGATCTCCCTATGAATACTAGTAAAATCATATGATGTTGAGGACAAACGTACACCTAATTTCTGAACTAATTACAGTGGCGATCCCTAAAACAGTAAAATTTGAATGACGTCATTTACGGACGATCGCCGTACGTAAACTTTAAAAATTTAATGTTAAGGATATAGGTTAATTTAATTTTCGAAATGAAAGCATGAAAATCTCCTAAATAGTAAAATTTGTGCGACGCCCTTTATAGACAAACCCTGCATGCGTGCTAGTAAAATCTTATGCTAAGGATATATGTCAACCTTATTTCTAACCTTATGACAGTGGGGATCCCTAAAATAGTAAAATTTATATGACGTCATTTTTGGACGATCCTTGCATGCATACTAGTAAAATCCTATGTTGAGGTTATATGTCAACCTGATTTTCGAGCTAATGACAGTGGGGGGCACTAAAATCGTTAAATTTGTATGACGTCATGCAGGGACGAATCCTGTAAACCTAATAGTAAAATCCTATGTTAGAGATACATGTCAACCTTATTCCTGAAATAATGACAGTAGGGATCCCTAAAATGGTAAAATTTGTGTTACGTAATTTTAATTTTTGAACTAATGACAGTCGAAGTCCCTAAAATGCTAAAATTTGTATAACGTCCTTAACGGACGATCTCTGCATGCACACTAGTAAAATTCTATGTTAAGGATACATGTCAACCTAATTTTTGAACTTCTGACAGTGGGGATCCCTAAAATGGTAAAATTTGTATGACGTAATTTATGGGCGATCCCTGCATGCATACTAGTGAAATTCTATGCTAAGGATATATTTTAAGCTAATTTTTAAACTTATAACAGTGGGGGTCCCTAAAATTGTAACATTTGTTTGACGTAATTTATGGACAATCCCTGCATCCCTACTAGTAAAATCCTATGTTATTCGGAAGTTTTCTATGGTACGAATATCCACTGAATGTCAGGTATATGGAACGTGCGGCGCATGTACCTACCTACTTGTTTGTTTGTTTGTTTGTTTGTAAGCTTTATTATAGTCTCAAAATAACTCAATACAAGTAGTAATTACAGGCACTGTTTAACTTAGCTTCAGTGGCAAGTATTGAAATTGAAATGCATGTAAAGTCTTGCCAAAGACCCGTTTTTCCTGCATGCATTTTAATGCTAAAAAGTTGGTCCATTATATCGTTATTGTGAAAAACTGGTAAATCCGTTTAATTCCAAAAACAATAGGGTTCTATTCCATCGCATTCACCATCATTTAAAATTTATTTGAAAAAATTAAATTGAAAACTGTGACCTGTGGAGCACGACAAAAAATCACACATCGACAGACAGACAGACAGACAGACGGACATAGCCATTCCTATAGATGCTCAGCATCTAAAAAACGGGTGTCTGGCACGACTTTACATGCATTTCAATACTTGCTACTGAAGCTAAGTAGGTAGGTACATGCGCCGCACTATGCATATACCTGACATTCAGTAGATTTTTGTACTATTGAAAACTCCCGATTAACATAGAATATTACTAGTAGGCATGCAGGGATCGTCCATGAATTACGTCAAACAAATTTTGCCATATTAGGGACCCCTACTGTCATTAGTACAAAAATTAGGTTGACTTATATATATTTAACATAAAATTTTACTAGTATGCATGCAGGGATCGTCCATACATGACGTCATACAAATTTTACTATTTTAGGGACCCCTACTGTTATTATATTCAAAAATTAGGTTGACATATATTCTCAGCATAGGATTTTACTAAACACATATCCTTGACAATGTTTTTAGGCGTACGTACGGGGATCGTCTATGAATTAGGTCATGCAAATTTTACTATTTTAGGGAACAATACTGTCATACGTTTAGAAATTAGGTTGACATATCCTTAACATAGGATTTTTAATATGACATATTATCATCGCCTAACTATTTATATCAACTGGTCCTAACGACGACATTCTTTGTGAGCAATCTGATAAAGTAGTATGTGCTGCTTTTAGATCGTAAAAAGCAGATTGTTTATTATTATATTAACAAATAAGAATATAAAATGTGGAATTATTTAATAAGCGGTCAATTCAAACTGACAAACGTTACCGCTTCGGATGCCATTAAACAAGGGCTTCAGCCATTTTTTTTATTTTTTATATATTTGATCTATTTTATTCAAACGAATTTTAATGTCATGAGGTGTTGTGAAATTCATATGCGAATTGCTTCTGTACTGACACTTTTTGTATCAGCACCACTCGTACTCAACCACCTTGTACCTGTGATACTTTGACCAGGCTCACAAGAATCAGTAAAACTTGTACCATCACCATCGTGCCGGCGCTAAATTCAAAGACCTAAATCTTACTTTATTGGCTTTGACTGTTCCCAATCGATGCAAAGCAACTTCTACCTAGGTAAAATTATCTTTTACATGCACCTTTACTAATACCGATCCAACTTGTAGCGGCACTATTTGTAGCTTGCCTACTCCTATTATCATCAACTGTACCTAGCCTATTCAAACTAGCGCTATTCGAACAAAAAATACTCGAAACGGCTGCACATGCAAATGAACCTGACCCACTGTCAACATTAAAGCTTGTACCCAACCCGTTTGCACCGGCGCCTAATTCTAGGTTTAGGTTTGCCTTTCTACATAAAACATGCTATCTAGTGATGAAGCCATCTCACTGTAAGCTCAGCATCTACTTTAGGCCCACGGTGGACAAATCCAGCGCGAAGCGCCGGATTTTTAGATGCTGAGCTTAAGCATCTATAGATATGGGCCTGTCAGTCCGTCTGTCTGTCGATGTTGTTTTGTCGGTCACAGTTTTCAACTTAAATTGTTCAAATAAATTTTATATGATCGTTAACAAGATGGAATAGAACCCAATTGTTTTTGGAATCGAACGGATTTACAGTTGTTCACAACTAAAAATTTAATTAACCAACTTTTGAGCAATAAAATGAATCCTAAGAAAAATCCGGAGCTTCGCGCCGAATTTGCGTGACGGGGTCCGGAGTTAGATGCTGAGCTTACAGCGAATATTTGCATCAATAGAATTATCCGGCGCTTCGCGCCGGATTTAGTGACCGTGGGCCCGAAGTAGATGATGAGATTCAGTGAACATTGGCTCTAACAAAGGAACAGGATAACTTCAGTGTCGCTAAAATATGTTCTATGAAGTAGATGTATTTTATTAAAACGGTGATGGTTACTTAAAAATGCAAATTTTGCAACATTTTTCTCATGAACTTTGTAATTCTAATACAATCAAATTATTGCGAGTGCGGCTTGTAGCGTGGTTACTACGGAATTACAGACAAACAGTCAAACCCATTTTAATAAATGCTGAATTTGTGTACAAAGGTGGTTATTAATAGTTGATAACTTGGTCGACCTCAATTATGGACTACCCCTGACTCAAACTTTAGCCCCGGGAGGGCAGAGAGGATGGTAATAAACTCTTCAGAACAACGGATGCACTATGTCTAGGTTTCTGAACTAATAATAGTAGGGATCCCTAAAATTGTAAAATTTGTATGATGTCATTTATGGACGATCCCTGCATGCACACGAGTAAAATCCTTATAATAAAAATCCTATGCTAATAGTTTATAATGTCAACCCTATTTATGAACTTTGACGTTGATAGTAAACTAGAAAAAAGTGAAGTACTACATTCTTTCAATTTATACGAAATCTACAGTGTGTCAGGTCCTTGAAAATGCAAATCAGTTTAATTCATGCGTACGCGTTATTATTGGAACATTTGAATGCGTTTCCTAGAGGTAATAATGGTATTTGTAATTAAATATATTCAACTCCAAAATAAATTGTTAAACAAGAAAAAAATACAATATTTGTACGTGGCTAAATATTTATAATATAATGACAGTTAATTTTTCATTTCGTGACAAAAGTTAAGTAGTTATTGATATACTAGAACAAAGGCCCGTCGTTTTAAACAAGACGGCTAGTGATTTTAGGTAATCACGTTTTGCGTAGTCTTATAAAACTAATTATTTCATAATCTATGTTAGAAAGTTCATCTGTAGTATTTGCATATCTTCCCCGTCTCATTTTATAGCTAACTTTAATTTAAATTGGGCGCAGAGTGCGCCTCATTAGCTGCTGAACTAATTCTGCGGCTTTTTAGATGCTGAGCATCTATTGAAATGGTTTTGTCTGTCTGTCTGTCCGTCCGTCCGTTCGTTGGCCGTACTCCACAGGTCACAGTTTTGAAGGGATTTCGTTTAAACTTTTTTTAAACTCTCACAAATGCGCGCGACAGGAGCCCTATTGTTTTTAAGGGTGATCAAACCAACCATTTAGCCATAGTAAATAGTTAAATGGACCCATGTCAAAATTTTGTAAAGTGATTTCCTTAAAAACCAAGAGGGCATGTACATATTGCTGAATGTTCATGTACATACGTAATTTTAAAGTTCTGCGCGGCGAGTACAAGTATATCTTATAGTAAAGGCCAAATCAATCTCAGCTACAGTTTTCAATGGTCTGTAGTCTGATGCTCCGCTACGTCAGATATGCAGAATGTCGTTGTGTGTGTGGGGAAGGGGGGAAGTTAAGGGTGGGTGAGGAGCTTCTAAATATAGTGCAAATTAGCAATTTTTGAATTTACTTACACGGTACAGTTTTTAGCTGATTTTCTTAAAACGAACGTACCTAAATAATTAGGGATCGTCCATAATGACGTCCTTCAAATATCATAGTTTTAGATACCCCCATTCTCAAATTTACAATGTTAAGCTAACTGTTCCACCTATGTGTCACATACGTACCTATACAGGTTTAAGATATTCAGGGACCGTCCATGATGACGCGCAAATGAAGTCACGTGAAAATGTCTTTTAGACACCCCCACTCAGCTGCTATCGCATTTACATTCAGTAAGCAGGTAAGGGGTGACGCGCAAATGACGTCACGTGAAAATTTATTTTAGACACACCCACCCAGCTGCTATCGCATTTACATTAGGTGAGCAGGTAAAGGGTGACGCACGAATGACGTATCCTGAAAATTTCTTTTAGACACCCCCACCCAGCTGCTATCGAATTCACATTAAGTGAGCAGGTTAGGGGTTGACGTATGAATGACGTCACCTGAAAATTTCTTTTAGAAACCCCCACCCAGCTGCTATTGCATTTACATTAGGTAAGCAGGTAAGGGGTGACGCGCAAATGACGTCACGTGAAAATTTATTTTAGACACACCCACCCAGCTGCTATCGCATTCACATAAGGTAATCAGGTTAGGGGTGACGCACGAATGACGTCACCTAAAAATTTCTTTTAGACACCCTCACCAAGCTGCTATCGCATTAGCATTAGGTAATCAGGTTTGGGGTGACGCACGAATGACGTCGCCTAAAAATTTCTTTTAGACACCCCTACCAATTTGCTATCGCATTCACATAAGGTAATCAGGTTAGGGGTGACGCACGAATGACGTCACCTAAAAATTTCTTTTAGACACCCCCACCAAGCTGCTATCGCATTCACATTAGGTAAGCAAGTTAGGGGTGACGCGCAAATGACGTCACGTGAAAATTTCTTTTAGACAACCCCACCCAGCTGCAATCGTATTCACCTAAGGTAAGCAGGTTAGGGGTGACGCACAAATGACGTCACCTGAAAATTTCTTTTGGAAAACCCCACCCAGCTGCTGTCGAATTCACATTAGGTAAGCAGGTTAGGGGTGACGTGCAAATGACGTTACGTAAAAATTTCTTTTAGACAATTCCACCCAGATGTAATCGCTTTCTTATTGGGTAAGCAGGTTAAGGGTGACGCGCAAATGATGTCACGTGAAAATTTGTTCTACATGTCACGGTCCATAATAACGTACTTCAAATACCATAGTTTCTAGTATCCCCTGTCCCAACTTTGAATTTTTTTCCATCCTATTTTAACTACATGTCACGTACTTACTTATATGTGTTTTAGATATTCAGTGATTGTCTATAATGACATATAAATATCATAGTTTTTGGACTCTTATTTTTAACTTTAAAATTTTTCCTAACCTTTTTTTAACTTCTTGCCACGAACACTCGTATATGGGTTATTGATAGTGAGAGAGGCTCTATAAATGGCGTCATTTGTAAATCCTGCGATTCTCAAAAATATTTCAGAGTTTTTAAACTACATGCTACGTACTTCCATACATGGATGAATGATGGTAGGGAAGCCTCCATGAATGACGTCATTTGTGAATGGTGCAATTTATGAAAAATTTTTAGCTATATTTAACTACATGCTACGCACATTGGTGTATGTCTTATTGATTATAGGGGAGCTTTCATAAATCTTATATCATCTTTTAGCGGAACATACATTGTCTTGCGCCATTGTTAAAGCTCAGCATCTACTTCGGGCCAGCCCACGGTCGACAAATCCAGCGCGAAGCGCCGGATTTTTAGATGCTGAGCAAGCATTTATTGGTCTGGTGTCTGTCTGTCTGTTTGTCCGCATGGTTGTTGGTCGCACGCTACAGGTCGCATTTTTTAAGCTTTTAAATTGAAACACGTTTTAATCGCTCAGAGAAGCGAGGGAGAAGTGCTGTATAGTTTTTGGTGATTATTGAAACTATAGTTTGTTCGCAATTAGCAGTTAAACTGACCAAGAATTAAATCAATGTTTCAAGATAAAAAACATCCGGCGCTTCGCGCCGGATTTGTCCACCGGGGGCGGGCCCGTAGTAGATGCTGGGCTTCAACAAAGGCGCAAGATAATTTATGTAATGTTAAAGAATGACATAAGATTTACGGAAGCTCCGCTACCATCAATAAGCCATATACGAATGTACGTAGCAGGTTGTGAAATATAGCTAGAGGTTGGCAAAAAACTATGATATTTGTAGGACGTCATTATGGACGATCCCTGAACACCTATAAACCATATAGATATATTTGTGACATGTAGTTACAATAGTTTGGAAATACTTTAAAAGTTGGCAATGGGGGTACCTAAAACTATGATATTTGTGGGACATCATTATGGACGACCCTTAAATACCTATAAACTGTATAGATATATTTGTGACATGTAGTTGGTCCTATTTCGTTCTATTTGGTCCCATTCGGTCCCATGTTTAGGTGGACCCCTGCTGGCATATGTACGTTCATAGGGCAGAATGGTATGGTGGTCGTGTGTTTGGGAGTCTAATGTGGAATTGGAAAATATGCGTTCTTATGACTGGTGTCCATGGTTCTAACACCAGCTCAGGCATTCGGAATTGACCTTTTTCACCATTTTACGGATTCCTAATAATTACTACAGATCACGGACATGTGTGAGTCAATGGGCTACACATAGTGACGGATCGTTCACAATGACGTCTTTCACATTTTATAGTTTTAAGTACCCCCATGTCCAACTTTAAATTTTTGATCAATTGAGATCGTCCGTTAATAATGTCAAAGAAAATATCATTTGTTTATTGCGACTGTCCGTTGATGACGTCACGGAAAATATCACTTTTTTATTAGGATCGTCCGTAAATGACGTCACAAAAATATGAGGGTGACGCGCAAATGATGTCACGTGAAAATTTCTTCTACATGTCACGGACTGACCTATTTGTGTTATACATGTTCAGAGATCGTCGATAATAACGTCCCTCAAATACCATAGTTTCTAGTATCCCAAGTCCCAACGTTAAATTTGTTTTCATCCTATTTTAACTACATGTCACGTACTTACTTATAAGCGTAACAGATATTCAGGGATTGTCTATAATGACGTTATTTGTGATTGGTGCAATTTATAAAAAAAATTCAGCATTATTAAATTACATGCTACGAACATTGGTATATGTCTTATTGATTGAAGAGGAGCTTCCGTATATCTTATATCATCTTTTAGCGTAATATAAATTGTCTTGCGCCTTTGTTAAAGCTCAGCATCTACTTCGGGCCAGCCCACGGATTTTTTAGTATTAGTGTACTTATTATAATAAAATTTAAAAAATGACAAAAAGCAAAATATTATCCTCAATGATAGTTGAAAAGATTTTTACAAAGTAGTCATGCTGATTTGCGGTACAAAACAGAAAAATTATATTGTTAATCAAATTGAAATATGTAATAACTATAATAATAAGAAACATACATTGAATACAATTAACGATTACTTTTGTGATATAAATAGGATGTATTAGCCGATAATTAAAAATAATTCTTTAGATGGCAGTGGCTTTAATTAGTTAAGATTAAATGTTATACATGTACTCAAACAACTTGATAAGTTACAAACTTCAATCAAATGTTCCCAAAGGTTTCCCTTCTAAATTAATACATAAATTTAGGTTTCTATTTGCAAATTTCCTAAAATTTATGTATACTTTATCTTTTTCTAAATTTGTCATTCCTGACGCATAGAAAATTGGATACATTACTCCTATTCCAAACGACATCAATGATGTAAGTATACCTAACTTGAGACCATTATTCCAAGGTAATGTATTTGGAAAAATCCAGGAGGGATTTAGGTTTTAAAAATTGTACAACCAAGTTATAGGCAAAATCAGTATAAATCAATTCGTATCATTAAAGGGTGCATCAACTACCCACTATTTAGTTAACTTATTCGATTTTATATATGAAACTTTGGACGATTCTAAACCATATGTCATAGTTGTTATGCTTGATTTAAGCAAAGAATTTGATTTAGTTGATTATACTATACTAATTACCAAACTACTAGAAATTAGAGTTGATACATGCGATGTTAAATAGCTGAAAGACTTCCTGTTTATTAGAGCTTAATTCGTTAAAGATGGGGGAGAATTGTCCAATTTCAAGTCCATTTTTAACGGTTCGCCCCAGGGAACAAAATAAGCCCTGTTTCTAATAATTGTTTTAATTAATAAATTAATTACCAATTTTCAGACAAAATATAAAAATATACCCGAAGGTGTAACAAATTGTTTAACAAGATATGTAGACGATATGACACTTGCTGAAAAGGTAAAATTTAATAATAATCCTTTTATGCAACAATATTTCAATGATATAAATTACTGACCGAAGAAGCCTAAAATGAAATTAAACCCTACAAAATGTTGTCTTATGTTAATAAATTTCATTAAATATAAACGACATAGTAATTGTGAATTATTAAGAGATAATGTTACTTTACCAGTATTTAAATTTTTCAAACTATTAGGTGTTTTAATTAACAATAGAGCGAATTGGACTGATAATGTCAAGGCAATTGTTTGTAAAGCCCCTAAAAAAATATTTGTACTACGTTAACTACAATACCATAGATTCACTACAATTCGCCTACTTTCAGCATGCAAAACTTACGTTCGACCCAATTTAGAATGTGCATCAGTGTTGTGGTCCAATGGGCTTACTAAAAAACTTATGAAGAAAATTACTCTTATTTAAAAAAAATTCTTAGGTATTAAACTTAACATATATGTTAGTGATAGTAATTACTACCACATTTGTAAAAAACTAAAACTTGACAAGTTAGAAAGTAGATTTAACACGTCACTTTTAAACTTCAGTTATAAAGTAATTGAGTCGAGTAGATATGGTTGTTGGCTAAGGCCATATGAGAAATGTAAAGTAAGACCAGATAGGCTAAAAAATAAATATAACATTATTTACTGTAAAACTAAAACGCACAGAAGTTCTACTATCACTTTCTTAATCAAAACTCTTGTTCGAAAATAATAGATACCTACTATAACTAATTTAAACAGGCATTGGAAATGCCTACGTAACCAGTTTCGTAAAAAGCGTGCGAGTGGAACGAGGTTACACTCACTCTCTTACTCTCTATGCAGACAAAAAACATGTATACTGTTATACTGATTAGGACAAAAAAGTAAATAAAAGCAGATCTGACTCCATACAGATCATCATTGGTTTTCATCAGCGCCTTGGTCGAAGACTATGTAGATTTTAGATGCTGAGCAAGCATCTAATGAAATGGTCATGTCCGTCTGTCCGTTCGTCTGTCCGTCTGTTGGCCCCACGCTACAGGTCAAACCGTTTACACTTTTGGCTTAGAACTTTTTTAAAACAATCACAAATGCAAGCTGGCAGGTCTGTATTGTTTTTTTACTGTAATCGAACTGACCATTCCTTAGCAATTAAATGTTGAACTGACAAAAGTCAAGAAATTTAAAAGTAACCACCATAAAAACGGGGGTAGCGATAAACATGGCTGAGCGCAAGACAAATGCCTAGCTATGAAACAAAATACATATCACCATTTCCAGCCAGGTTCACGTGAAAATTTCTTTTAGACCCTCCTTCCCCCAGCTGCTATCGCATTTACATTAAGTTAGCACTAATGTACTAATGCACTTAATGTACTCTCTTTAATTGAAAGAACTAACTACTATAAGATAGTTTTTGTATTTGGAATTCTTAAATTTGGTTCTCCAATTCAATATTTTAATTCTTTATTTGAAAAGAAAATATATTCAAAAAGTACCAGAGCCAGTGTTGGTAATAATCTTAGTATGGATCCTAGCTTCAAAACTAAGAATTTTGAAAGGTCGTGTTATTTTCGTTCTATAACAGCCTGGAATGAATTGCCGACGTCCATGCAAAGCACTGATGCATCTCTTAGTGTATTTAAAACTGGGTTGGCTGATTACTCAGTTAAATGTAAAGTTAAAAACATTCTTACCTCTAGTAAACCCCCGTAGTATCTGTATATAGCTTATGTTACTATTTGTTCTGACCATGCATTTGCCTACATATTTTGTTAAATTCTATATGGATATATGTATTATTGCTATCTTCTAGTGTCCGTCAATGTAAATCAATACCTTATGTACTGTATGACCTGAAACTTCAATAAAATTACCAAAACAATACAAAAAAAAGAGATCGTTTATAATAACGTCCTTCAAATACCAAAGTTTCTAGTATTTCAAGTCCCAACGTTAAATTTGTTTTCATTCTATTTTAACTACATGTCACGTACTTACCTTTAAGCCTAACCGATATTCAGGGATTGTCTATAATGACGTTATTTGTGATTTGTGCAATTTATAAAAAAAATTTAGCAATATAAAATTACATGCTACGAACATTAGTATATGTCTTATTGATTGTAGAGGAGCCTCTATAATTCTTATTTCATCTTTTAGCGTAATATAAATTGTCGTGCGCCTTGTTAAAGCTCAGCATCTACTTTGGGCCAGCCCACGATCGACAAATCCGGCGCGAAGCGCCAGATTTTTACTACATAGCATTATTATTTTATTCACATTCTCACCCACTGTTGTAAGCTATATGCCACAAGGTTGTAAATCTCGTGCACCTTAACGTCAACCCAAACTTGACGTCCTCTGTTTAAATACAAGATGGGAGGTAAGCTATTCCTGATTCGATTTGAAAATGTAGATTGAATGTAGGTGGATGTGCTGTTGTCGGTTGCAGGGTAGGTGAAGATGGTATAAGGGAAGAAAAGATGGTTAGTTGAAGCAGCCTGACCGCGTTAAGAGACGAACAGTAAGACCTAATGAAGTGTTGCAGACTGAAATGGGAGGATGCGGTAGTTAGTTGGGGTACGAAAGCGGCGACCGTAGACCAAGGTTAAGGTAGCAAATACCGCAGATCGACGACCGCGTCTTAGGCAGCGTAGACCGCAGACCAGGTTGGTAGAAGCAAAGACTGCAGACCTAGGCTGAAAAAGCGAGGACCGCAGACCGGGGACTGAGTCGAATGAAGCGAAGACCGAAGACAGAGTCTAGGGTGAAGCTGAGACGAATGACCGGTGAGCCGGTCTGCCTGATGAGCTGGTGAGTCAGTCAGCCGGTTAGCTAGTGACGCTGGACTAGGGACGCAGTATGCGGTATGCGGTTGACTGGATCCTACGAATCTCGACTGGGAACGCGGTATGAGACGAGACTAAACCAGATAAAGCGGATTCAAGATCCAGTAAGACTGAAGTACACAGTCCAGGTAATGGTTTTGAGAGCGGTTTAGACCGACAAAGATGGATCTAAGAGCGGTTTAGACCGAGAGAGACAGATTTAAGAGCAGTTAGGACCAAAAAATGCTAGTCTAGGCGAGGTTATTGAGCTAACAAGCGGGTTCTGACCTGTAGGAGCGAATCAGCGTGGACAAGGTAGACTGGGTGCGCTTCTTCTGCGTAAAGGACGGTTAAAGAGTTCCAAAAACGATGACAGAAACTGGAGTAAAGTAATGATCGGGAGTGCAAATGCCTGACTTCTTGCGGGTAGCATGAAAACAGGACTTGCAGCCTAAGTTGCGGTATATATATATATATGTATATATGCACTGATGATCTGAAGTTTAATGCTTTTCAACTGCTATGTGATGTAACCGGGTAGAGTGAATAATTAAAGTGTGGCACACGACGTTTTAGGAATTTAATGCTTGTTTTTGAAATCCTGAGTGTGTGATTTTAGTAGTTAGTACTAATTAGGTCTTTTATCACTAATAACACACTTAATATTACACCGAATAACAATAACAATGACTGAATTTGATTTAGCAATTTATAATTAAAAAATATTTGACTTGGAATTAACTAAGAGAAAAAAAGAGGTGGTTTAGAGCTCAGAGCTGGCACGTTGTGTTGCTCTAGAAGTTAGTAAGTCACTGTGAGTGATGCTTAAAGGGACTGAAAAGCTACTACTCAATTTTATTGGAACCAATGACTCGAAATCGAAAGCCGTTTCCTACTTCAATGTCCAAAGCTTATGCAAAGCAGAGGCTTCAGACATGTAACTATAGAGGCATTCAGAACTGTGTTAGAGTTCTTTTAGTGGAGTCGTTAAAGTCCATGGGTTTGAGCCATTATGCAAACAACGCTCTGACGTCAATGCAAATTCCTAATGTACAGGAGATTACGACGGTACAATAGTTGAGTGCAAATCAACTACTCGTAAAGAATTTATTTTTGCTTATGGATTGTCAACAAATGACATTAAAGAAAAGTTTTCATTTTTAGGACCATGTTCTTCCCTGCCACCAGATTATTCATTTTGCGTAAATGACTTTTTTTTGCATAAGAGTGCCAGGTTGACCCATTGAACTCATCAATGACGTCAATTGTGAACGACACCCTTACGTCTATATTTTTCTCATAAAAAACACAACTGTTCTTTCATACCATTTCCTAATTACATGGTAACCCATTCTCTTCCGTTTATTCATAAAAAATTGATCATATTTTATTACAAACCTACAGCAAGCAATAAAGCCATTGTTTGTAAGCGCTTTCACACAAAACCAAAATCAAACCATTCTGTTATTCTTTTACAAGTCATTAGATTTAAATCCCAAAATATCATTAAATTGTGCTTAGTCCGATACTACTACTGACCAAAGGTTCATTTTTAGCTGTAAAAGAAGAATAACGTAAATATTTATTTAAATTTGGCGCTACAATTACGCTTGCCAAACAGACACAGTAAGAACAACATACAATTTTTAAGAAAAATAAAAGGCCTAAGACAAATTCAAGAAGTGGTTTACAATACGTCAGTAATTATATATTAACTATTTTGCAAATTCATATTATAAAGATGATTATGAGCTACAGTTAAAACATGTAAGTAAAACATGCATTGCTGTATTGTACTTTGTACTGTATTGAGTGAATTGAGACCACTCCAGTGCCTAGTGCAGTGTATATATATCCGAAAATAATGCGCAGAAAACTAAATTTGCAGAATCATACATTCTGATTTTTAGATATTAGATAAACAATTTACACTGTGCATTTTAAGTAATTAAAATATACTCGCTATGGTACGAAAACGTAAAACCTTTATCAATTTTTAAGCAAACGTACCATATAATAACTTAGGTAAGTATAATATTATCTGTCATCAGAGTTATAATAGTTAAGTTGACAAAAATCTATCTTAATGGTAGTCGGGTTAACTATTATAGGTAATACGGTTGACAGCGAATATTATTATATCCGTCCGTCCGTCCGTCCGTCTGTCTGTTGGCCGTACACTACAGGTCACAGCTTTAAAGCCAGTAACTTTAAACAACTTTAAAACGACTAGAAATGCGAGCAGGCAGGTCTGTATTGTTTTTTTAATTTGGTCGGACTGATCATTTCTCACAATTAAATGTTAACTAGACCCATGTCAAAACTCAGAAAAGTGAGCTTTCTAGAAACGAATCAGTAAGTGTATATAAACGAGAACGTACATGTACATACCTAATTTTGAAGTTTTCCGGGGCAAATAGTATATTCTCTTACAGTACAGACCCAAGCAATCTTAGCTACAGTATTCAATGGCAATTGCAATATGGCATGTAGTCTGATTGTCTGATGCAGGGGTGACGCGCAAATGACTTCAGGCGAAAATTTCTTTTAAACACCCCACCCAGCTACTGTCACATTCACATTAGGAAAGCAGGTTAGAGGTGACGCGCAAATGACGTCAGGCGAAAATTTCTTTTAAACACCCCCACCCAGCTGCTGTCGCATTCACATTAGGTAAGCAGGTTAGGGGTAACGCGCAAATGACGTCACGTGAAAATTTCTTTTAGGCACCCCCACCCAGCTGCTGTCGCATTCACATTAAGTAAGCAGGTTAATGGTGACAGGGGTGACGCGCAAATGACGTCAGGCGAACATTTCTTTTAAACACCCCCACCCAGCTACTGTCACATTTACATCAGGTAAGCAGGCTAGGGGTGACGCGCAAATGACGTCAGGCGAAAGTTTCTTTAAAATACTCCCACCCAGCTGCTGTCGCATTCACATTAGGTAAGCAGGTTAGGGGTGACGCGCAAATAACGTCACGTGTAAATTTCATTACGCACCCCCACCCAGCTGCTGTCGCATTCACATTAAGTAAGCAGGTTAGGGGTGACAGGGGTGACGCGCAAATGACGTCAGGCGAAAATTTCTTTTAAACACCTCTACCCAGCTACTGTCACATTCACATTAGGAAAGCAGGATAGGGGTGACGCGCAAATGACGTCAGGCGCACATTTCTTTTAAACACCCCCACCCAGCTACTGTCACATTTACATCAGGTAAGCAGGTTAGGGGTGACACGCAAATGACGTCAGGCGAAAGTTTCTTTTAAACACTCCCACCCAGCTGCTGCCGCATTCACATTAGGTAAGCAGGTTAGGGGTGACGCGCAAATGACGTCACGTGAAAATTTCTTTTAGGCACCCCCACCCAGCTGCTGTCGCATTCACATTAGGTAAACAGGTTAGGGGTGACAGGGGTGACGCGCAAATGACGTCAGGCGAACATTTCTTCTAAACACACCCAGCCAGCTACTGTCACATTTACATCAGGTGAGCAGGTTAGGGGTGACGCGCAAATGACGTCAGGCTAAAGTTTCTTTTAAACACTCCCACCTAGCTGCTGTCGCATTCACATTAGGTAAGCAGGGTAGGGGTGACGCGCAAATGACGTCACGTAAAAATTTCTTTTAGGCACTCCCACCCAGCTGCTGTCGCATTCACATTAAGTCGGCAGGTTAGGGGTGACAGAGGTGACGCGCAAATGACGTCAGGCGAACATTTCTTTTAAACACCCCCACCCAGCTACTGTCACATTTACATTAGAAAATAAGGTTAGGGGTGACGCGCAAATGACATCAGGCAAAAATTTCTTTTAAACACCCCCACCGAGCTGCTGTCGCATGCACATTAGGTAAGCAGGTTGGGAGGAAGGGGGAGCGCAAATGACGTCACGTGAAAATTTCTTTTAGGCACCCCCATCCAGCTGGTGTCGCATTCACATTAAGTAAGCAGGTTAGGGGTGACGCGTAAATGGCGTCAGGCGAACATTTCTTTTAAACACTTCCACCCAGCTGCTGTCGCATTAACATTAGGTAAGCAGGTTATGGGTGACGCGAAAATGATGTCACGTGATAATTTTTTCTACATGTCACGGAACGGACCGACCTATTTGTGTTATAGATGTTTAGAGATCGTCCATAATAACGTCCTTCAAATACCATAGTTTCTAGTATTCCAAGTCCTAACTTTAAATTTGTTTCTATCCTATTTTAACTACATCGCATGTACCTACTGTAGAGGCACACTAGACTGTTACTTTTTCAATTAAGAACAGGAAAGTTAGACGCGGGTGCTGCTATTGTGCACATAAAGCGAACTACCAACAAGTTTCAATGTAATACGAATTAACCATTGTAGCATATGAAGAAGTTTTCCATTCATGCTTGGAAAAAACCCGGGAACTTATGAATCATACTACCAAGAGTGAATTTAAAACTTCTTTATATACTACAATAGTGAATTTGTATTACATTGAAACTTGTTGGTAGTTCGCTGTAGGTGCACGTTAGCAGCACCGGCGTCCAACTTATCTGTCCGTAATTGAAGAAGTAACAGTCTGGTGTGTCTCTACAGTACCTATTTGCGTTACAAATATTCAGGGATAGTCCATAATGACGTTATTTGTGAATAGTGCAATTTTTAAAAAAATTTCAGCTATATTTAAGTACATGCTACAAACATTGGTTTATATCTTATGGATTGTAGGGGAGCTTTCATAAATCTTATATCATCTTTTAGCGTAACATAAATTGTCTTGCGCCTTTGTTGAAGCTCAGCATCTACTTCGGGCCAACCCACGGTCGACAAATCCGGCGCTGAAGCGCCGGATTTTTACATACAAAAGTATATTAGGCTAATAATTGAAAAAAATACCGTTATACAGTGAAATCCCCCTATAACGTCATGGTTCATTCATACATTCTTCCTGTATCGGACACGACGGCCGACGGACACACACCTTTGTCTATGAAATGATGGTAATAAAATGTCGCTATAACGCGATTCTATTGTACTTACTGCGGATGTATGTTTACCACTCACTTGTTATTGTTTTAAGTACCATCAAAACTTTTATAATCTATTATTCTCTACAAAAATCCTTATATCCAAAAAAACCCAACCTAACCTAATAAATTATATATTATTATATTATGACTTGATGAAAGAAAATTAAAAAATTACTTTTATTGAAAAAAAATGCTTAGGTATTATACTCAACACATATGTTAGTGATAGTAATCACTCCCACATGTGTAAAAAACTAAAATTTGACAAGTTAGAAAGTAGATTTAACACGTTACTTTTAAACTTCAGTAATAATGTAATTAAGTCGAGTAGATATGGTTGTTGGCTTAAGCCATATGAGAAATGTAAAGTAAGACCAGATAGGCTAAAAAATAAATATAACATTATTTACTGTAAAACTAAAAGGTACAGAAGTTCTTCTATCCCTTTCTTATTCAAAACTCTTGTTCAAAAATAATAGATACCTACTATAACTAATTCACTACTCTTTCTCACTGCGCTTGATATATGTCGCGTAAACGTCTTCCTTTTTCTCAAGTAGTAAGTATATTAAGATATGTAGTGACTAATAATACTTAAATACAAAATTGTTATTCGTTAAGCTGTCCAAAATTAATTTTATACTATTTTCTGTGTGGTTTGAACAGACTCTGTGACCATCCTGCGTTATGTATAACTAAATTTGATTTTTTGTTTGTTTAAATAAATCCAATAATAATAATAATAATAATAAGAATAATAATAATAATCCTAGACTTAACGTGTTTCGCTAAAAACACTATGAGAGACAATGCAAAATATTAACCTTTTGAAATATAGTAAATTGAATGCTTATTTCTAATTTTAAAACCTAAATATAAATTTTACATTTAAAAACATATATATAGAACTTTTTGCACTTCTTTTAAACATGTAAATAGAACTTTCTGAATTTTTCAAAAACATGTTATTAGAACATTTTTCACTTAAAAAACAATTTAATTACAACATTAAACATTAATTAAAACAATTCCGCATTTTTATGTTGAATAGTTATTTGGAGGTATGTACAACGGTAGTTGAGGTTGTAAATCTCGTGCACCTTAACGTCAACCCAAACCTGACGTCCTATGTGTAAATACAAGTGTGGAGGTTAGCTATTCTTGATTCGATTTGAAAATGTAGATTGGATGTCAGTGGATGTGCTGTTGTCGGTTCCAGGGTAGGTAAAGATAGTATGAGGGAAGAAAAGATGGTTAGTTGGAGCAGCCTGACCGCGTTAAGAGACGAACGCTAAGACCAAATAAGGTGTTGCAGACCGGAATGAGAGGATGCAGTAGTTAGTTGGGCTACGAAAGCGGCAACCGTAGAATGTTGAGTTAGCAAATACCGCAGACCGAGGACCAGGTCTGAGGCGGCGTACACCGTAGACCAGGTTGGTAGAAGCAAAGACTGCAGACCGAGGCTGAAAAAGCGAGGACCGCAGACCGGGGATTGAGTCGAATAAAGCGAAGACTGGAGACAGAGTCTGGGGTAAAGCTGAGACGAATGGCCGGTGAGCCGGTCTGCCTGATGAGCCAGTAAGTCGGTCGGCCGGTTAGCTAGTGACGCTGGACTAGGGACGCAGTATGCGATATGCAATTGACTGGATTCCACGAATCTCAAGTGGGAACGCGGTATGAGACGGGTCTAAACCGGATAAAGCGGATTTGAGATCCAGTAAGACTAAAATACGCAGTCCGGGTAATGGTTTTGAGAGCGGTTCAGACCGACAAAGATGGATCTGAGAGCAGTTAAGACCAAAAGAGACAGATTTGAGAGCGGTTTAGACCAAATAATGCTAGTCTAGGCGACGTTATTGAGCTAACGAGCAGGTTCTGACCTGTAGGAGCGATTTGGCTTGGACAAGGTAGACTAGGTGCGCTTTTTTTACTTGAAAAACAGTTAAAGAGTTCCAAAAACGATGACACAAACTGAAGTAGAGTGATGATCCAGAGTGCAAATGCCTGACTACCTGTGGGTAGCATGACAACAGGACTTGCAGCTCAAGTTGCGGTATATATATATATATATGCACTGATGATCTGAAGCTTGATGCTTTTTAACTGCTATGTGATGTCACTGGGTAGAGTGAATAATTAAAGTGTGGCTCACGACGTTATGATAATTAAATGCTAGTTTTTAAAGTCCTGAGTGTGTGATTTCAGTGGTAAGTACTAATTAAGTCTTTAATTACTAATAACACATTTAAAATTACATTAAATAACAATTACAATGACTTTAAATTTGATTTAGCAATTTAAAATCATAAATATTTGACTTGGAATTAACTTGGAGAAAGATAGAGGTGGTTGAGAGCTCAGAGCTAGCACGTTGTGTTGCTCTAGAAGTTAGTGAGTCACTGTGAGTGATGCCAGAAGGGACTGAAATGCTATCATTTAATTTTGGTTAAATCGATGACTCGACATCGAAAGCCGTTTTCTACTTCAATGTTCAAAGCTTATGCAAAGCAAGGGTTTGAGACATGTAACTACAGAGGCATTCAGAGTTGTGTTAGAGTTCTTTTAGTGAAGTCGTTAAAGTCCATGGGTTTGAGCCATTATGCAAGCAACGCTCTGACGTCAATGCAAATTCCTAATGTACAGGAGATTACGACGGTACAATAGTTGAGTGCAAATCAACTACTCGTAAAGAATTTATTTTTGCTTATGAATTGTCCACAAATGACATTAAAAAAAAGTTTTTATTTTTAGGACCATGTTCTTCCCTTCCACCAGATTATTCATTTTGCGTAAATGACTTTCTTTTGCATAAGAGTGCCAGGTTGACCCATTGAACTTATCAATGACGTCAATTGTGAACGACACCCTTACGTCTATATTTTTCTCATAAAAAACACAACTGTTCTTTTATACCATTTCTTAATTACATGGTAACCCATCCCCTTCCGTTTATTCATAAAAAATTGATCATATTTTATTACAAACCTAAAGCAAGCAATAAAGCTATTGTCTGTGAGCCTTTCCACACAAAACGAAAATCAAACCATTCTGTTATTGTTTTACAAGTCATTAGATTTAAATCGCAAAATATCATTAAATTGTGCTTAGTCTGATACTACTACTGACCAAAGGTTCATTTTTAGCTGTAAAAGAAGAAGAACGTAATTATTTATTTAAAACTGGCGCTACAATTACGCTTGCCAAACAGACACAGTAAGAACAACATACAATTTTTAAGAAAAATAAAAGGCTTAAGACAAATTCAAGAAGTGGTTTACAATACGTCAGTAATTATATATTAACTATTTTGCAAATTTATATTATAAAGATGATTATGAGCTACAGTTAAAACATGTAAGTAAAACATGCATTGCTGTATTGTACTTTGTACTGTATTGAGTGAATTGAGACCACTCCAGTGCCTATTGCAGTGTATATATATCCAATAATAATAATGCGCAGAAAACTAAATTTGCAGAATCATACATTCTGATTTTTAGATATTAGATAAACAATTTACACTGTGCATTTTAAGTAATTAAAATATACTTGCTATGGTACGAAAATGATGAAAATTATAGAACAATAGCACTATAATATCATTATATGGAGTAGCGTAAAACTGTTATAAATTTTCATGCAAACGTACAATATATTAACCTAGGTAAGTATAATATTATCTGTCATCAGAGTTATAATAGTTTAGTTGGAGAAAATCTATCTTAATGGTAGTTGGGCTAACTATTATAGGTGATACGGTTGACGGCGAATATTATTTCCGTTTCCTTTTTACATACAAAAGTATATTAGGCTAATAATTGAAAAAAATACCGTTATACAGTGAAATCTCCCTATAACGTCATGGTTCATTCAGACATTCTTCCTGTATCGGACACGACGGCCGACGGACACACATCTTTGTCTATGAAATGATGCTAACAAAATGTCGCTATAACGCGATTCCATTGTATTTACTGCAGATGTATGTTTACCACTCACTCGTTATTGTTTTAAGTACCATCAAAACTTTTATAATCTATTATTCTCTACAAAAATCCTAATATCCAAAAAAACCCAACCTTACCTAATATATTATATAATAACATATTAGGACTTGATGGTTTTCATGTAAAAAACCTTTATAAATTGCGAACTACTGTAAATTGCACCGAACCAGTTGATCCATGTTAATATTTACTACACTTGACTTTCATCTGGAACAGATCAAAGTTGAAGCTGAAAGTCAACCGTAATATCTTATATTGATTGATTGGCCATTTTATTTTTTGAAACAGTGCACAAAAAGCAATCGAAAATACCAACTAATTAACGCAATGAGCGACGAACATCTGTGGGTGGCAGGTACGGAGACGACTAACCTTGATGAGATCCGAGGCTACAAAGTTCCGGAATATCTTCGAGCAAATATTGAAAAATGGGGATGGGGTGATGCAATCGCTTACGTAAGTTGCTCCTGAAAATTAGCTAGCGATTAGATTATATTCTTTGATATTGTTTTTGTTTTAATAATAAAATTTAAAAAATCTACACTGATTAATGTATTACCGAACTATAGGAAAGTGCTGAAACTAGGAGAAAATACACGCACCACCAGGTTTTACAAAACAGCAGAAGTTTTGCTGCAGGACTCCTCAAATTGAGACGTGAACTTGTGTTAAGCTTACAAGAGCAGGATGTAGTGGCGGTGATGCTGCCGAATGTCCCTGAATATCCTTCTATTATTTTTGGGATTTGGGAAGCTGGTCTCGTTGCAACTCTGGTCAACCCTGCCTATCTTGAACGTAAACCAACCATTCTATAGTGTATATTATAGTTTTAAAATTTAATTCGAATATAATAATAATTAATAATGAATTTATTATTAATTATCTGTTATTTTTTTTACATCTGTTGACTGTAAGGCGAAATAAGAAATCAACTTCAAATTTCGCGCGCCAAAGTAATCGTCACCTTAGCGCAGTTTTTCCCAAATGTACGGTCTTTGCAGCAGGACAATTCAGCCATTTTGAAGATCATACTTCTTGACACTGACACCGATGGTGGAACATATGAAAACTGCCTCAATTATTCTGACCTTCTCCAAACAGACACTGATAATGTTGACTTCTTTACTGGGTCACAGGTCAGACCGGGAGAGAATGATGTGGCTCTGCTCCCATTCTCGAGCGGAACTTCGGGTCTCCCAAAAGGAGTCATGCTCACTCATTTTGCACTGCTAGCGGCCGTACACGTCAGTAGCCCGGCTCACAAACCTCTTTGGAAATCCACTCAAATCGTCAATGGAGATGTTCAATTCCAGAATAGATTGATTGCCATTTTGCCTTTCTTCCACATCTTTGGATTTCAGTTTGGGATTACGACCAATATGATGTATGGGAGTCACGCAATGACCATGACATCTTTCAAACCGCCCTTGTTCATTGGGAAGCTTCGTGAGTTCAAGCCGACGATTCTAGTCCTCGTCCCTACACTCGTATCTTTCATATGCAACGCTGAGAGCATTGGCCCAGCCGACCTTGACCAGGTTCACTACATTCTAAGCGGGGGTGCGGCTGCTTCAGAAGTTCTTGTCAGAAAGTTACAGTCCAAAGACAAGGCGAGGAATGCAACAGTTTTACAGGGATATGGACTCACAGAAACGGCAGCTTGCTTAGCTGTCCTTCGACCTCATCGTGTCAAGATTGGTTCTGTTGGAGCGCCATTTCCACAAGTGTGGGTCAAGGTCGTAGACATCCAAACTGGAGAGTCTCTTGGACCAGGGCGGAATTCGTGCGGAGAGCTCTGTGTGAGAAGTCCTTCGAACATGAAAGGCTACTTGAATAACGAAACGGCTACGAAGGAATGCATTGACGACGACGGCTGGCTCCACACTGGTGATATTGCCTACTACGACGAGGACGGCGACATCTTTCTCGTGGACCGACTCAAGGAGCTCATCAAGGTTAAAGGATTTCAAGTGGCGCCGTCAGAACTTGAAGACATCATTTGGAGTCATGAGAGCGTTGGAGATGTTGCCGTGGTCGGAGTTCCGGTTTCCGATCCAAATGACGCCTCGGGTGAAGTTCCCCGCGCTTTCGTAGTTCTCAAAAATGGACACAATGTCACAGAAACGGACATTGTCGAATTTGTCAAGGACAAGGTTTCGAATTACAAGCAATTGCGAGGTGGAGTCCAGTTTGTTACGGAGATTCCGAAAGGAGGCTCGGGTAAAATATTGCGAAGAGTTTTAAAGGAAAAATACTGTTTCCCCAAGAGCCAATAAAATACTAGATGTATCTTAGTATACCTAATGCTAAAGTTACTTTGACAAAAAACAGATTCAAGTCTTAAGCGTAGTGTTACTGTATGCAAAGGCATTATTAGATTAATAAATCTAAATAAAATAGTAAACAATAAAAAATTTCGCTATTGTATAGTTAGCGAGTATAGCTTGTTGAAGCTATGTAGCGTGAATGTTTTTATATTCGTCTTCAAGAATATTACCCTGTTCAACAAATACATAACGTTAAATCATTTAAATAAATTCATTTGCATTTCATTCTGAAAAAAGCTCCGTACTATGTCTATACATTTTTACAAGAAAACTCTCAGGTTGCTTTTAACCAGTATATTACATAATATATTTGAGTTCACAATTTTAGTGCAGCAGTATGACAACTTTTGAAAATTGCTTTAAGGCAAAGCGCGTCTTCAGTACTACAGCTGAAAAAGGCAACATTAAAATATCTTGCTACTATCTTGTAGCTATTAAGAAAACATATTTTTAGAAAATAGTCTTTGAAAGATAGTAATAAAAATATTTGTTCTTTTTAATACTTTACAATCTAGTCTCTTAACACTTGTACTTACTCTCTGAAATGTGCAGAATGTTTCATTTACGAGTTTTTGAAAATTGCAAAATGTTTTATCTACATGTTTTTGGAAAGTGCAAAATGTTTTATTAAAGAGTTTTTGAAAAGTGCAAAATGTCTTATTTACGAGTTTTTGAAAAGTGCAAAATGTTTTATTTACACGTTTTTGAAAAGTGCAAAATGTTTGATTTACATGGTTTTGTAAAGTGCAAAAAGTTTTATTTTACTACTACCGACCAAACGTTCATTTTTAGTTGTTTTAATTACATTTAAAACATGCATTTCTGTATTGTTCTTTTTATTGTATAGAGTATTAAGACCACTCTAATGCCTAGTGCCGTGTATATTCTTTAATAATAATAATGCACCGAAAAATAAATTTGCAGAATCATGAATTCGAATTTTTAGATATTAGATAAATATTTATCCACACTGTGCATTTTTGGTAATAATAATGTGCTCGCCATGATACGAAAATGATGAAAATAATAGGACAATAGCACTTTAATATTATTTAGCGTAACGTAAAACTGTTATGAATTTTAATGCATTACACGTACCATATAACCTATGTCAGTATAAAAATCCGGCGCTTCGCGCCGGATTTGTCGACCGTGGGCTGGCCCGAAGTAGATGCTGAGCTTCAACAAAGGCGCAAGACAATTTATATTACGCTAAAAGATGATATAAGATTTATGGAAGCTCCTCTACAATCAATAAGACATATACAAATGTTTGTAGCATGTAATTTAATATAGCTGAATTTTTTTTATAAATTGCACCAATCACAAATACGTCATTATAGACAATCCCTGAATATCTGTTACGCTTATAGGTAAGTACGTGACATGTAGTTAAAATAGGATGAAAACAAATTTAACGTTGGGACTTGGGATACTAAAAACTATGGTATTTGAAGGACGTTATTATGGACGATCTCTGAACATGTATAACACATATAGGTCAGTCCGTGTCATGTAGAAGAAATTTTTACGTGACATCATTTGCGTGTCACCCTCAACCTGCTTACCTAATGGTTAGGCGATTCCATCTGGGTAGGGGTGTCTAAAAGAAATTTTTGCCTGACGTCAGTTGCGCGTCACCTTTAATCTGCTTACCTTATGTAAATGCAAAAGCAGCTGAGTGGGGCTGTCTAAAAGAAATTTTTACGTTACGTCCTTTGCGCGTCACCCCTAGCCTGCTTACCTAATGTTAATGCGATAGCAGCTGGGTAGGACTGTCTAACATAAATTTTCACGTGACGTCATTTGCGCGTCACCCCTAGCTTGCTTACCTAATGTGAATGCGACAGCAGCTGGGTAGGGCTGTCCAACATGAATTTTCACGTGACGTCATTTGTGCGTCACGCCTAGCCTGCTTACCTAATGTACAGTAATTTTCGTATATAAGCAATCCGGTTAAAGGAAATAACCGCTATAAGGTAGAAAAATAGACCATTTGGTTGGCCGGCTATGCTAGTAATGTTATAATTTTCCGGTTAAAAGGTATTCGATATAAGGAATAAACCGTTGTAAGGAATTGATTTTGTACCATATTATGGTATTTTTGGTCATTTAAAAGGAACTGTTTTAAAACTTGAGGTTCAAATTATGAGGGATAACACTGTAACAAACCAACATAACAGACTATTTTAAACAATCAAAATAGGTACTAACATTTACCTTTTAATTTACACACCTGCAAAAAATATCTTGACTTTGTTTTAACTTAAACTGTATATTTGTAAATATTTTTAAAGTTCCGCATATAAGAAAAATTCCTTAAACGGTTAAAAGGAATAACCGCTAAAAGGAATGTAAAAGGCCGGTCCCACGGGATTCCTCATGTACGAAGTTTACTGTACATGCAAAAGCAGCTGGGTGGGGCTGTCTAACATAAATTTTCACGTGACGTCTTTTTTGCGTCACCTCTAGCCTGCTTACCTAATGTTAATGCAAAAGCATCTGGGTGGAGCTGTCTAACATAAATTTTCACGTGACGTCATTTGCGCGTCACCCCTAGCCTGCTTACCTAATGGTAATGCGATAACAGCTGAGTGGGGTGTCTAAAAGAAATTTTCACATGACGTCATTTGCGCGTCACCCCTAACCTGCTTACCTAATGTGAATGCAAAAGCAGCTGGGTAGAGCTGTCTAACATAAATTTTCACGTGACGTCATTTGCGCGTCACCGCTAACCTGCTTACCTAATGTGAATGCGACAGCAGCTGGGTGGGGGTGTTTAAACGAAACTTTCACGTGACGTCATTTGCGCGTCACCCCTAGCCTGCTAACCAAATGTAAATGCAAAAGCAGCTGGTGGGGGGAAGTCTAAAAGAAATTTTTACGTGACGTTATTTGCTCGTCACCCCTAGCGTGCTTATCTAATGGTAATGCGATAACAGCTGGGTGGGGGTGTGTAGAAGAAATTTTTACGTGACGTCATTCGCGAGTCACCCCTAACCTGCTTACCTATTGTGAATGCAAAAGCAGCTGGGTGGAGCTGTCTAACATAAATTTTCACATGACGTCATATGCGCGTCACCCCTAGCCTGCTTACCTAATGTTAATGCGATAACAGCTGGGTAGGGGTGTGTAGAAGAAATTTTTATGTGACGTCATTCGCGAGTTACTCCTAACCTGCTTACCTAATGTGAATGCAAAAGCAGCTGGGTAGAGCTGTCTAACATAAATTTTCACGTGACGTCATTTGCGTGTCACCCCTAGCTTGCTTACCTAATCTTAATGCGATAACAGCTAGGTGGGGATGTCTAGAAAAAATTTTCACGTTACGTCATTTGCGCCTCACAATTGGCCTGCTTAGCAAATGTGTTAATGCAATAGCAGCTGAGTGTGGGCGTTTAAAAGAAATTTTTGCCTGACGTCATTTGTGCGTCACCTCTAAACTGCCTGACGTCATTTGCGCGTCACTTCTAACCTGCTTACCTAATGTCAATGCGATAGCAGCTGGGGGTGGGTTGTCTAAAATAAATTTTCACGTGAACCTGGCTGGAAATGGTGCTATGTATTTCGTTTCATAGCTGGGCATATGTCTTGCGCTCAGCTATGTTTATCGCTACCCCCGTTTTTAGATGCTGAGCAAGCATATATTGGTCTGGTGTCTGGTGTCTGTCTGTCTGTCTGTCTGTCACAATGTCAGTTGGTCGCACGCTACAGGTCGCATTTTTTAAGATTTTAAATTAAAACCTTTTCTAATCGCCCAGAAAAACGAGGGAGAAGTGCTGTATAGTTTTTGGTTATTGTTGAAGTTATAGTTTCTTTGCGATTAGCAGTTAAACCGACCCAGAATAAAATCCATGTTTCAAGATAAAAAAAAAGGGAGAAAAATACATGGAAGGTACATATGGAGCTGAGAGCTTGTCAAGTTTTGCCGTTAGAAATACACATGGAAAATTTTCACCAATATTCATCACAAATAAATGTACTGCTGACATATGTACGTTCACAGGGCAGACTGGTATTGTGGTCGTTGGTTTGACACTGCAATGTAAAATTGGAAAATATGCGTTCTCATGACGGGGGTCCACTCTTCGAATACCAGCTCAGGCATTCGAAATTCTCCTTCCTCACCATTTTACGGATTCCTATTCAATACTACAGATCAAGGATATGCTTAAGTAAATGGGCTATAGATGTTGACGGATCGTCCATAAATGACGTCCTTCACAGTTTACAGTTTTAGGTACTCCCATTGCCAACTTTAAAATTATTTCACACCAATTTTAACTGCATGTCGCCATTATATCTATATAGTTAGTAGGTATTCAGGGGTCGTCCGTAATGACGTCCCACAAACATCATAGTTTAAGGGACTCCCATTGCCAACTTTAAAATTATTTCACACTAATTTTAACTGCATGTCGCAATTATATCTATATAGTTAATAGGTATTCAGGGGTCGTCCGTAATGACGTCCCACAAACATCATAGTTTTAGGTACCCCCTTGCCAACTTTTAAATTATTTGCAAACTATCTATATAGTCATTAGGTATTCAGGGGTCGTCCGTAATGACGTCCAACAAACATCATAGTTTTAGGTACCCCCTTGCCAACTTTTAAATTATTTGCAAACTATTATAACAACATTTCACAAATATATCTATAATATAGTTAATAGGTGTTCAGGGATCGTCTATAATGACGTCCCACAAATATCATAGTTTTTTGCCAACTTTTACATTTTTTCCAGCCTGTTGTAACTACATGTCACAAATATATTAATATGATTTATAGGTGTTCAGGGATTGCCTATAATGACGTCCTACAAATATCATAGTTTTTTGCCAACTTTTACATTTTTTCTAGCCTATTGTAACTACATGTCACAAATATATCAATATGATTTATAGGTGTTCAGGGATCGCCCATAACGACGTCCCACAAATATCATAGGTTTTTGCCAACTTTTAATTTTTTTCCAAACTACTGCAACTACATGTTACAAATATATCTATATAGTTTATAGGTATTGAGGGATCGCCTATAATGACGTCCCACAAATATAGTTTTAGGTACCCCCAATGCCAACTTTAAATTTTGTTCCAAACTATTGTAACCATATGTCACAAATACATCTATATAGTTTAAAGGTATTCTGGGATCGTCCATCATAACATCCCACAAATATCATAGTTTGAGGCAACTGAAAATATGCGTTCTCATGACGGGGGTCCACACTTCGAACACTAGCTCTAGCTCAGGCATTCGGAATTTATCTTCCTCACCATTTTTCGAATTCTTATTAATTACTGCAGATGGCGGACATGCGTTAGTAAATGGGCTACAGATAGTGACGGCTCGTCCATAATGACGCCTTTCACATTTTATAGTTTAGAGTACCAGTTTATAGTAAAAAGTAAGGAATGCAAGGGTTATAATGCGCCTGCTTTTCTATATGAACTTCTTCCGCTTGACGACATGACTACTCCATACGTATTGTGGGATCCAGAATATACCCTGACAATAGATCTTTTCGCCAGCAGATGATGTCAACCCTTTTTGAAGCACCATCAGTCACTTCTTCATGCACAATCCAATCAACAATTTACATTTGTATATGGCTTATTCATGCTAGGGGAGCTTCCATAAATCTTATATCGTCTTTTAGCGCTAAAAGAAAAATCTTGAGCCTTTGTTTAAGCTCAGCATCTACTTCGGGCCCTCCCGGTCGACAAATCCGGCGCGAAGCGCCGGATTTTTAGATGCTGAGCTTAAGCATCTTATAAAATGGTCATATCCGTCCGTCCGTCTGTTGGCCGTACACTACAGGTCACATCTTTGAAGCCAGTAACTTCAAAAAACTTTAAAACGACCAGAAATGCGAGCAGGCAGGTCTGTATTGTTTTTTTAATTTGGTCGGACTGACCATTTCTTCACAATTAAATGTTAACTAGACCCATGTCAAAACTCAGAAAAGTGAGCTTTCTAAAAACGAATCAGTAAGTGTATATAAATGAGAACGTACACGTACATACCTAATTTTGAAGTTTTTTGGGGCAAATAGTATATCTTATTACAGTACAGACCCAAGCAATCTCGGCTACAGTATTCAATGGCAATAGCATTATGGCATGTCGTCTGATTGTCTGATGCAGGGGTGACGCGCAAATGACTTCTAGCGAAAATTTCTTCGAAACATCCCCACCCAGCTACTAACACATTCACATTAGGTAAGCAGGTAAGAGATAACGCGCAAATGACGTCAGGCGAAAATTTCTTTTAAACACCCCCACCTAGCTACTGTCACATTCACATTAGAAAAGCAGGTTAGGGGTGACGCGCAAATGACGTCAGGCGAAAATTTCTTTTAAACACCCCCAACCGGCTACTGTCACATTCACATTAGGTAAGCAGGTTAGGGTTGACGCGCAAATGACGTCACGTGAAAATTTCTTTTAAACACCCCCACCCAGCTGCTGTCGCATTCACATTAAGTAAGCAGGTTAGGGGTGACGCGCAAATGACGTCAGGCGAACATTTCTTTTAAACACCCCCACCCAGCTGCTGTCGCGATAACATTAGGTAAGCAGGTTAGGGGTGACGCGCAAATGATGTCACGTGATAATTTTTTCTACATGTCACGAAACGGACTGACCTATTTGTGTTATAGATGTTCAGAGATCGTCCATAATAACGTCCTTAAAATACTATAGTTTCTAGTATTCCAAGTCCTGACTTTAAATTTGTTTCTATCCTATTTTAACTACATCGCATGTACCTACTGTAGAGGCACACTAGACTGTTACTTCTTTAATTAGGAACAGGTAAGTTGGACGCGGGTGCTGCTACCGTGCACATAAAGCGAACTACCAACAAGTTTCAATGTATTACAAATTCACCATTGTAGCATATGAAGAAGTTTTCCATGCATGCTTGGGAAAAACCCGGGAACTTATGAATCATATTACCAAGGGTGAATTTAAAACTTCTTTATATACTACAATGGTGAATTTGTATTACATTAAAACTTGTTGGTAGTTCGCTGTAGGTGCCCGTTAGCAGCACCGGCGTCCAACTTATCTGTCCGTAATTGAAGAAGTAACAGTCTGGTGTGTCTCTACAGTACCTATATGCGTTACAAATATTCAGGGATTGTCCATAATGACGTTATTTGTGAATAGTGCAATTTATAAAAAAATTTCAGCTATATTAAAGTACATGCTACAAACATTGGTTTATATCCTATGGATTGTAGGGGAGCATCCACAAATCTTATATCATCTTTTAGCGTAACATAAATTGTCTTGCGCCTTTGTTGAAGCTCAGCATCTACTTCGGGCCAACCCACGGTCGACAAATCCGGCGCGAAGCGCCGGATTTTTAGATGCTGAGCTTAAGCATCTTATAAAATGGTCATATCCGTCCGTCCGTCTGTCCGTCCGTCTGTTGGCCGTACACTACAGGTTACAGCTTTGAAGCTAGTAACTTTAAAAAACTTTAAAAAGACCAGAAATGCGAGCAGGCAGGTCTGTTTTGTTTTTTTACTTTGGTCGGACTGACCATTTTTTCACAATTAAATGTTAACTGGACCCATGTCAAAACTTAGAAAAGTGAGCTTTCTGAAAACGAATCAGTAAACGTATATAATTGAGAACGTACATGTACATACGTAATTTTGAAGTTCTGCGGGGCGAATACAAGTATATCATATAGTACAGACCCAACCAACCTCAGCTACAGTTTTCAATGGTCTGAGGTCTGTGAGCTGCTTGTCTGCTACAGCAGACACGCATGCATAGATATTCAGTTCCAGTAATGTAAGGTGGGGCAAATCATTATTTTGGTTTGAATTGGGCAACTGTTAAATGATGATTTTCATGTAATGATGACTGCGCACATTGTAGGCAATGCGCCAGAGTGGATTTGTGTAATAGTTGACCGACGGCTGAAGTGGACTTTGCATGCAGTGGGATTCAGTGTAAGACACGGAGCCGGTGACCGGTAGGACCGATTGCACTGACCGAAGCTCCGGTCAGTAAAATCGAAAACATAGCAGGCACGCTCAGGCTCATTTTGTTCTTCAAATCCCATGCTTGGTGGACGAGGCTTTCCTCCCGGGCTCAGGCTGGCTCAAATTGAGGTAGTTTTTTTAAGAAAAAGGGACCCTCGGTCATTTTTTTTAAGAGCTCGTTAGGGACCGATTGGCTTGCACTAAGTGGGATTTGGCTTTGTATCGAGTTAAGATTTGGGTAAAGTGGGCCGTGGCTAAAGTGAGCTGCGGCTGAAGTGGGCTTTGGCTTTAAAGCTTGCGAGGATTCGTGTGGTGTGGAGCAGCTAAAGTCCAGTTCAGCCGCAGCCCACTTTAGCCACGGCCCACTTTACCCAAATCTTAACTCGCTACAAAGCCAAATCCCACTGCATGAAAAGTCCACTTCAGCCGTCAGTCAACTATTACACAAATCTACTCTGGCGCATTGCCTACAATGTGCGCAGTCATCATTACATGAAAACCATCATTTAACAGTTGCCCAATTCAAACCAAAATAATTATTTGCCCCACTTTACATTATATTTATAGGTAATAGATTTAGGGATCGTCCATAATGACGTCCTTCAAATATTGTAGTTGGAAGTAACTCCACTTACAACTTTAAATTTTTTTCCAAAATATTGCAGCAACATGTCATGAACATAAATACTCAGGTAATAGATATTCAGGGATCGTCCATAAATGACGTACCTAAAATATCATAGTTTTAAGTTACCATATTTTTACCTTTAAAATTTTTTTCAAAATATTTTATCAACATGTCTTGAACATAAATATACAAGTGATAGATATTCAGGGATCTTCCATAAATGACGTCCTTTAAATATCATAGTTGTAAGCACCCCCATTGACAACTTTAAACTTTTTTCAAGATATTGACATTAAAAGGATACAAAGCAAAACAAGTGATTTTTAGCATTAGCGTATATAGGTATTTACAGAAACGTCTGATTAGCCCGCCAGTAAAGAATAGGAATAAGTAAATCTTACCGTACTGTTACCAGCTTGAGTGGAAGAGGGAGGGGAGTAAGCGGCATGTCCTACAAATAAACAAAATATCACTAGTTCACTAGGATCGTCCGTAATTAATGTCACAAAAAATATTACTTGTTTATTGGGATCGTCCGTAAATGAGGTCAAAAAAATTTTTACTTGTTTATTGGGATTGTACGTAAATGACGTCACAAAAATATGACTCGTTTATTGGAATCGAATGTAAATGTCATTACAAAAGATATTACTCTTTTATTAGGATCGTACGTAAATGACGACACTAAAATATGACTCGTTTATTGGGATCGACCGTAAATGTCATCACAAAAGATATTACTCTTTTATTAGGATCGTCTGTAAATGACGTCACAAAAAATATCTCTATTTTATTGGGATCGTCTGTAAATGACGTCAAGCAAATATCACTCGTTTATGAGGGTGAACTGTAAATGACTTCACTTTATTTTTTGTATCAGGTCAACGTATATCCATAAGCCATCAATACGTAATTCAACGTATTGACTAGACATGTCAGAATTTTTACAAACCTAGCCGTACCACTCGTACCTGGTCCACCAGATGCATTAGGTATCGTTCCTTACCCACTCGTACAGGTGCTTTTCTTACCAAGTCCACTCGCATTAGCACTAGGCGTACCTGGCTAACTAAAACCTGCACCAACCTCGCTCGTGCTGGCGCAATTCTCAACAAGATCTTTCAAGGCGCTTGTACCCTGCCAAATGGTACCAGCAAAGTTCGTACCTAGCATACTCGTAACGGCTTGCTAACTCAAACCTGTGCTGTTATAAAACCCACTTGTACCAGCACCACTCCCATCCTGTCTATTTTTACCAGCACAACATGTAGCTTAGCCCGCTTTAACGGACACTAACTGCAAGGACTTTATGTTTGCCATCCCATAAAAACAAAGTTTTCAAATGATTAAAAGAATTCGCTGCAAGCTCAGCATCTACTTCAGGCCCATGGTGGACAAATCCGGCCGAAGCGCCGGATTTTTAGATGCTGAGCTTAAGCATCTTAATCTTATAAAATGGTCATATCCGTCCGTCCGTCTGTCCGTCCGTCTGTTGGCCGTACACTACAGGTCACAGCTTTGAAGCCAGTAATTTCAAAAAACTTTAAAACGACCAGAAATGCCAGCAGGCAGGTCTGTATTGTTTTTTTACTTTGGTCGGACTGACCATTTCTTTACAATTAAATGTTAACTGGACCCATGTCAAAACTCAGAAAAGTGAGCTTTCTAAAAACGAATCAGTAAGTGTATATAATTGAGAACGTACATGTACATACGTAATTTTTAAGTTCTGCGGGGCGAATACAAGTGAATCTTATAGTACAGACCCAAGCAATCCCAGCTACAGTATTCAATGGCAATGGCATAATGGCATGTAGTCTGATTGTCTGATGCAGGGGTGACGCGCAAATGACTTCCGGCGAAAATTTCTTGTAAACACCCCCACCCAGCTACTGTCACATTCACATTAGGTAAGCAGGTTAGGGGTGACGCGCAAATGACGTCAGGCGAAAATTTCTTTTAAACACCCCCACCCTGCTGCTGTCGCATTCGTCAGGCGAAAATGTCTTGTAAACACCCCCACCCGGCTACTGTTACATTCACATTAGCTAAGCAGGTTAGGGTTGACGCGCAAATGACGTCAAGCTAAAATTTCTTTTAAACACCCCTACCAAGCTGCTGTCGCATTCACATTAGGTAAGCAGGTTAGGGGTGACGCGCAAATGACGTCAGGCGAAAATTTCTTTTAGGCACTAACGTCCTTCAAATACTATAGTTTCTAGTATCTTAAGTCCTAACTTTAAATTTGTTTCCATCTTATTTTAACCACATCGCATGTACCTACTGTAGAGGCACACCAGACTGTTACTTCTTCAATTAGGAACAGGTAAGTTGGACGCGGGTGCTGCTACCGTGCACATAAAGCGAACTACCAACAAGTTTCAATGTATTACAAATTCACCATTGTAGCATTTGAAGAAGTTTTCCATGCATGCTTGGGAAAAACCCGGGAACTTATGAATCATATTACCAAGGGTGAATTTAAAACTTCTTCATATACTACAATGGTGAATTTGTATTACATTGAAACTTGTTGGTAGTTCGCTGTAGGTGCCCGTTAGCAGCACCGGCGTCCAACTTATCTGTCCGTAATTGAAGAAGTAACAGTCTAGTGTGTCTCTACAGTACCTATTTGCGTTACAAATATTCAGGGATTGTCCATAATGACGTTATTTGTGAATGGTGAAATTTATAAAAAAATTTCAGCTATATTAAAGTACATGCTACAAACATTGGTTTATGTCTTATTGATTGTAGGGGAGCATCCACAAATCTTATATCATCTTTTAGCGTAACATAAATTGTCTTGCGCCTTTGTTGAAGCTCAGCATCTACTTCGGGCCAACCCACGGTCGACAAATCCGGCGCGAAGCGCCGGATTTTTATGGTGCTTACCTCTAAATCTCTTGACCTTGGTCAGTTCAACATTTAATTGCTAAGTAATGGTCAGTTCGATTACAGTGAAAAAACAATACAGACCTGCCGGCTCGCATTTGTGATTGTTTTAAAAAAGTTCTAAGACAATAGTGTAAACGGTTTGACCTGTAGCGTGGGGCCAACAGACGGACAGACGGACGGACAGACGGACATGGCCATTTCATTAGATGCTTATGAGCTAAAGCTCAGCATCTAAAAACGCTCATCTCTATCATCAGAGTTTATAATATTATAGTTAGAGAGAATCTATCTTAATCGTAGTGGGGTTAACTACTATAGGTGATACGGTTGACAGTGCATAATATTTACGTTTTCTTTTTTAACTTTTATATTCTAATATTCTCTACAAACATCTCAGGTGTGCAATACCGTAAAATCACTTAAATAAATTTATTCGCATGTCATTCTGAAAATGAGCTCCCTACTACGTTTATAAATTATTACAAGACAACTGCCGAGTTGCTTGTAACTTGTATAATACATAATATATTTAAGTTCACAATTTTAGTGCAGCAGTATGGCAACTTTTGAAAATTGCTTCAAGGCAAAGTGCGTCCTCGTTACTGGAGCTGGCAAAGGTAAAATTTGAATATTTTATTAATTATTGCTAGACAAGGTTGGTTGGCTCATTGATCCATTTTAAAACCCTATTGCCAGCAAAACAAGCTTAAGGGTTTATGAAACTAAGAAAAATCTGTTCATTTTAATGCTTGAATCTTGAAAAACATTAAGGTATCGGTCGAGCTCTGACGATAAAACTTCACGAGCTTGGAGCAAAAGTGTACGCAGTGTCCCGCACAAAAACTGACCTCGACTCCCTCACAATCGAGTGTCCGAACGTCCATGGAATTGACCTGGACGTGGCTGACTGGGACAGGACACGAGCAAAACTGAGCGAAAGTATTGCTCAGCCAATAGATATTCTTGTCAATAATGCTGGAATTGCATTCCTCGAGCCTTTTATGGCCATCACAAGTGACAGCTTTGACACGTATAGAAATTTCAAAAATTATATTTTTCTATATTTTACATGTGTAACGTAGCTCTTGGGTATTCCATCGCACTGTTTACATTATTCACAATAATGCGATTGGGTGGACTGGTAAACAGTTTTGTAATAGTCAGTTTTGTTAAAATAAAGCTCAAGAATTTAAATATTTATATTTTTTTTAAAGACTACGCTACGCAATAACGTGCTACTAATTGTACTAAAATAAAATGTTTTGATTAACTGTACAGTTTAGTGTCTATCAATTTGAAAGCAGTGGTGAACATAAGTCAAATATGTGCTCAAAAAATGATAAATGAGGGCAACAGTGGGACGATTATTAACATTTCATCTGCTGTAAGTCAATTATCAATTTCTAATTAACGCTTAAGTACATGTCGATTTCCTGTATTTACTAATTTAGAGTATACCCGTGTACTAGTCAAATTTCCAACCTCCCAGAACCAGACTCTCATACTTGAATAGACTCGCGTACTATATCATGTCCCCGTCGTGTTCATATAGTCATTATTTATACTTGCGTTTACAATTCTAATTATGTATATGTAGTACGCGATAAAGGGTAAGGCCGATGTTCCTCTCTACTCTGCCCTGAAATCAGCGATGGACTCTCTTACGAGAACAATGGCGATGGAGCTAGGAAAACATCAAATCAAAGTTGTATCCATGAATTTCGGTTACATCTGGACTAGAATTTGGGGAATATCAGATTACTCTGAGGCTGAGGCTGAGGTAGCATTTTATGCCAAAGAAGGCTCTGAGTTTCCATTGGGAAAAGTTTTTATTTCGATGGAACAAGCTGTGAATTCCATTCTTTTTGTCGCATCTGGCTCCGTAGATATGATGACTGGGAGCGGTTTCATGCTTGATGGCGGCTACTGTGCTAATTAAAGGTGTGCTAAAAGATCTTTGATTTCAAGCCTAGAAGAAATTTGACATAGTCAATATAACGCGATTTCAATGTATTCAATGCTAAATTAATTTTGCGAAAGTTTTTATCTCGTAGTTTTCATAGTTAGTACTCATATGATAAGAATCATGTGCTCAAAAGGCAATAAAGAAAATTTCTTTATATAACTAAACGTTTTTTTGTTGAAATATGCGTAATGAATTGAAATTTTTATTAAATATGCATACAAACGACACTCGTCATTGTTTGAAGTTGTGCAACAAAACTTTTAAAATCTATTATTCTAATTCTCTAGAATAAAATCAAATACGCAACTCAAAATTCACTTAACAGCTATTTACTAAAGTTACATATACATGACTTGAGACTTTTGAAGTCGAAAAAACGCTTTGTAAACTGTGAGTTGTCAAGTTTTAAAATTAAAGTTGATTATATTTAGCTAGATGCCATATACCTTTACCTTTGCGCATAATACCAATATGTATTTAGCAAAAATGTCTCATTTTTTCCTTCGGGTTAAATCATTCTTAAGAGTTGACAAACCTCGCTTCCTTAAACCTTGGTATACAAATCATCATTCAACAGCAGTACGTGTACGCTCTGCATAGTATACGACATGTTGTGAAGATGTCTTGGTTTTTCGATGCTGAGCTTTAGCTGCATCTTATAATATGGCTTTGGTGTCTGCCTGTGTGTCTGTCCGTCTGTAGCAACTTCGCTACAGGTCGCAATTCTAAATCATTTTCACTCATTTCACTTTTAATCGCTAGCAAATGCGAGGGAAATGTGCTATATGGTTTTTGGTTATTTCCGTAATTAGAGTTTGTCCACAATGAGCCGTTAAATGGACCAAATTTTGAAGCGTTTTCTTAAACGGCCGTAAAAACCATTATTAATTAATTGGTATATGCAAAGTACATATTTAATTTTTAAATCTGCCGGGGATGTCACAAGTGATATACATAGCGAGCATAGGGCTTAACTAAAGAATGATCCACGAGTTATGTCATCTAAATTATTAACCATTAAAGACTATCCCACCCTAACGTCATAATATATGTGAGCCGCAGAGACCCACTAGCATTTCCGTCGGCATCATTTACGGGCGATCCCTTACTGCATTAAGTTCAACACAAACCACTTGTCACCTGTCGAGATCCCTTTTGTCATTATTTCAAGATTTAAGTAAACAGATATCTTTAGCATGCGATCTTTACTAGTATGCAAACAGGAATCGTCTGTTAATGACGTTATTTCAACATTACGATATTAAAGATCCCCTTTGTTAATATTTAAAGATTACAGTAAACAGTGTCTTTAGCATGCAATCTTACCAGTATGCATACGGAAATCGTCCGCAAATGACGTTATTTAAACATTACGATTTTTAGGATCCCATAAGTTCGTAGTTTAGGAATGAAGTAAACGGATACATTCAACATTCAATATTACTAGTATGCAAACAGGGATCGTCCGCAAATGACGTTATTCAAACATTACGATTTTTAGTATCCCATTTGTCATTAGTTTGAAAATGAAGTAAACAGATACCTTTGACATTCGATCTTACTAGTATGCAAACAGGCATCGTCCGTAAATGATGTTATTTCAACATTACGATTTTAACGATCCCATTCGTCAATATTTGTCATTCCAACATGACTTTTCTAGGGAACTTTTTTGCAGTTTGTCCGAAAATAAAGTAAATGGCTATGTTTAACATGCGATCTTACTAGTATGCATCAGTGCAAGTCAATCGGTCCCTTTGGAGCCCTTAATTAAAAATGACCGAGGGTCCCTTTTTCTGAAAAAACTACCTCAATTTGAGCCCGACCGAGCCCAGGAGGAAAGTCTCGTCCACTAAACATGAGATTTGAAAAAAAAATGAGCCTGAGCGTGCCCTATCATTTTTTGATTTTACTGACCGGAGCCCCGGTCAGCGGACCGGTCTGCACCGGTGACCGGTCATTTGTCTTACTATAGTATGCATACTGGGATCCTCTGTAAATAACGTTCAAACAATACGGTTTTAGAGCTATTTGTCATTAGTTTACAAATTAAGTAAACTGAAATCTCAAACATAAGATGGTACTGGCATGCATACGGAGATCACCTATTACTCACGTTATTCAATTATTTCTATTTTATCTCTTCTGTCATAAGGTCATGAATTATGTAAACGGATACGTATAAGCTCATAGAGCAAATGTTGCATGAGAAAACAGTGAACATAACCAATAGTTAAAAGTCGAAAGCTGTATAAATACAATACATACATACATGTTAATGTGCTAATGCTACCTAACCAACTTGTTCCAGGATAACATGTTCCCTGCTTTATCTCATCATTACCACTCGTTCCGTAGCTATTTTATTAATGCCCACTCAGAGCAGCATCACTTGTACCTAACCCACTGTCAGCAAAGCTCGTACGTAGTCTGTTTTCACTAGCGATAACTGCTTAAGGTTAAGTTACGAGTTTGTTAACCTTGCTACAACAAATTTTTTAGTGATTAAACCCACTTGGTGTAAGCTCAGCATCTACTTTGGGCCCACAGTGGACAAAACTGGCGCATAGCGCCGGATTTTTTCACCTTGAGCCAAGACGTTAAAAAGGACTCAAACGACAATTTGAATTGTATTGTATTCGAAGGGATCTCACACAGTGTGATACAGTGTACAATGCCGCTCAGGCCACCGATAGGCCCAATACAGACTGCCCTTATACTATAACTTTAATAAAGGCATAACGCAAAACAACCTGTTGCCATAGTATACGACAACAAGTCTTTCAGTGTCGCTAGTATACCTACTAACCTAACCTACTACCGCGGTAGTAGTTAATTAGTTGTCAAGATGCAGCACCTAGATGAATGTTGCTGACCCTAATGTATTTTGGACACTCCGCCGAAAATTCATGTGCTGTTTCCTGTTCTAGTCCACAATGTAAGCACAAAGGTGAAATAGCTAGTCTCATTTTATGCATATGCGCCTGAAATATTCCGTGGCCAGTAAGTTTTTCAACTAGCCATTTTAAATGTATGCGCAAATATCCTGTAAGCGAGTAATTTACATACTAATTTTGTCAATCTATAGCTTAGATCGCGCACATGTAGTTATTTTATCCCACCTGTCCAAGTGTGCGTTCTACTATAAAGCGGCCAGCTGTGTTATCTACAGATGTGGCAATAAGAATAGAATGCACTGCCTCTTGTGCGAGAAAAATGTTTTCATACGATGCTTTGGCGAAGCGATCTGCTTCTAAACTGCTTTGATAGCCAGTATGACTTGGTTTTCATGATAGTCTAAGTACGTTGCCTGTGCATCTGTTACCAGCGCATTTAAGTAGCAAAAACTTTCACAAAAGATGTGTATATTTTGACCTGTATATTCCATTCCCGACAGCTAATTGGCTCTGCGTGGGATTGCAAAGATTGCAACTCTAAAAAATCCGGCGCTTCGCGCCAGATTTGTCTACCATGGGCCCGAAGTAGATTGTTTTAATCATTAAAAACTTTGTTATTAAAAAGGCTAGCATAAAATCCTTGCAGTTAGTGTCCGTAAAATCAGGCTAAGTTACAAATTGTGCTAGTGAGAATGGACCAGATTTGAGTGTGGCTCGTACAAGTGCGTTTTATAACTTCGCCAGGGTAGTAGCTAAAGAATATTAAGGTAAAGTACTTCCACGTTGAGTTGCTTGTAGATAACTGCTTAAGGAATTTCTTATGAAGTGGTATATAATGTGGACAGTTGAGCATAATATAATATACGTCTTTTACTTCTTTTTTACACAAATTGCAATCAGTCCTTTTTGCGCGCTTCCATATCATATTCATGCTATTAAGGTTAGTTGACTTTTTTCTAAGAACAATTCTAGGAAGGCCAGTTCTTAGGTTCAACACAAACTTGGTCATGTTCCATGACAAGTCTATTTAAAAATATTCTGATTTTAATGCATGCGTCTTAAAGCGGCAATAATTAGCCATGGTTGTGCAGTTCTGCATCCTGAGGACGTCTTTGTTGAAACAGTTAAGTTGATACTTTTCTACTATTTTTGCTATGTTTTTCTCCATATTATCACTGTTCATGTTTTCTAGCACTTTTTTAAGTAAACCGTCAGCAAACAGATTCCTTACTTGCAACGTCCAGTTATATCGGGGATCAGTGGTTTTGATTTCCATAACTTCATGCTAGCAGTTTTTATTCATATTGCTTTCTTTAGCGTTTACACTTTCTCTAGGTATATAAGCTCTGCTTTAAATAAAATGAGATTTATATTTCGTGCACCAGTTTTTAGACGAAGAAAAAATCCTAGTGTTGAGTTAGTAGTGCCTGTGAGTCTTCAATGGAACATTGTCTTGAATCTCTCAAGTTCTTTGCAGTAACGAAGTTCCTATATAGGTGCAGCGTACATTAGGATCGAGCTGACAAGTGATTCGAATAGTTTAAGATGCACTTTAATGTTCTTAATCTTAGCACGATAAAAGAGTTTAAACAACTTTGATTGCGCTAGTTTTGCCTTGTTAAAAAAGTGTTGGTTTGCTTTATTACATACCTGACTTTGTGTGAAAGAGACACTTAGGTGCACATACTTGTTCACTATTTCTATTGTCTTGCTTTCTCATTTAAAATTCATTAAATTTCGTATATTGTTGCTTTTTCTGAAAATTATGACTTAAATCTAGCGAGGTTAACCGTTAGATTGTTCACTTTAAAGAAATTACTAAGGGTATTTATCTGTCTCTGCAGGTCTAGTTCATTTAGGGCAAGTAGAATTATTCTCGATGTCAAAAGTAGAGATAGCTGGGACGGTGGTCTCGTCCATTCATTGTCTCCGCCTATCGCATCCAAATTGAACCTTGTGGACTCCGCCCATCAATGATTAGGACTTGCTTCCCAGATATCTCCACTTTTGACATCGAGAATAGGTCATCCGCATATAGCAAAATGAGCAATTTAATGGTGAACATTTTTATGCCTTGAATGCCGCTGTTACGGTGAATCTCTGTGATCTTGTCAATGTAGATAGTGAACAGAGTGGGTGATAGAGTTTCTTCTTGCAGCACTCCACCTATTACTTTAATCATTTCGGTGTATCTTTCTTTACATCAGACCTTTGTTTTTGCTAGGTCGTACAACGTTTTAATTTTTTTTTCAGAATGGTCACTGAGGCCTGCTTTTTTCAGTCTAGTCCATAAGTTGCTTCTTTTTGTTAAATCAAATGCTTGGCTGAGGTCAACAAACAGAGCAAACAGGTTGCCTTTTTTTAAAGCTTGTCTGTGAAGTTGCTTCAGTTAGCAGGCATATAACGCAAAAACGTGATTTGTGCATCCTCTGCCGTTCCTGTATGCCGCTTAGTTGATATAGTGTTGTTGCTGAAGCAAAAAGAATTTAGTCTGTCCAACATTATACAGGTGTACAGTTTAGTTATGGTATTAATCAGGGCGATTGGTCTGTAGTTGCTTGGTAATTGGTCGTCGCCTTTCTTGTAGATTGGTGCAGTGATAATTTTTTCCTATTTTTTTAGTATTTGTTCTTTTGAAGCTCTGTTAAGTAGCTGTAGTTAGTAGTCGTAAGATGTTTTGTATGGAATTTCCCATACCTTGTTTGGTATACCATCTGCTTCACGAGATTTATTAATAGCTAACTTTGTTGCTTTCAGTAATTCCGACATAGTTATATCCCTGTCAAGTGTAGCTGTATCATTAGCAGTGGCTGTTTGTACATGATCAACTACTTGTACTGCATTAAACTTCTCTGCTTCAAATACTGCGCAAAAATGTACGTCTAAGTGTTCTAAAGAAATTTTGTTAAACTTGAAGCTATATTTCTTGTCTCTAAAAATGTTGATTGCCCTCTAGTAGGCAGCTAATTCTTTGCAATTATAAATTTTGTCTTAGATTCTGTTGTGGATATATTTTGCTTGTCATTTCAAAGACTACAATATAACTTTCTGGCTTGTAGGTAGTAAATAATGCTGCCTGTGTCCAGAAAATCGTGGTGTTTGTTTCTTTTGTGGTTTTGAAGTGCTTGGAGTGCCTTTAGTTTTGCTCCACTGCATTTATTGTCGAACTATTTTGGGCCAAAGTTACTTTTGTTTTTACCAGTAGTTTAAGGGCAATTTGTGTTTGATTTGCAGTAGGGTGTGATACATTATATAGTTTAGTGTATTTACAGTGGCTAAAATCAAGTTCCTTGCTGTTAGTGCTTATATTTTGCCTGAACGCTGCTGCTTTGTTTTTGCTGAACCTTATGTTTTTTCCTCCCTCCGTTAAAATAAATTTTGATTTCTGTTTTCCTTGTTTGACACTTAGGAATATAGGTGAGTCGTCTATGCATTCGATAATTGCAAGGTCATCAAAAGCATCAATCGCACTGTTGCTGGTAATGCACATATCAATAAGGCTTTGTACATTGTGTCCTTTAAATGTGAGATTTCCATTGCTGTCAGAGTTGCTTCTTCCATTTAGATTTGTTAGGTCATTGGTCGAGATAGGTTCCAGCTTCTTTAAAAAAAAACAAGTTTGAGCTGGAAAAATTAACATTACCGCTTGTGGCAAAACCCACGGCCACCTTAAGAGGCTAAGTTTTTTTAAGTTTTTTGGTTAAGTTTTTTAATTTCAAAAAGTTAACAATTAGTCAATATTACTTCAAAATAAGTGAGTACAATCCTCCATACTCAATTACCTTAAAAGGCTGACATGCAATCGAGACCTGGCTTCTATTTGTAGCCTAACGGTTGGTTTACCTGATACATAATTAAGGTGACATAATTAAGGAATCACTCTAATAAACAAGTAATATTTGTTAAAGTCATTCACAGACAATCTTAATAAACTATTAACTAAAAACTGTAGGGGTCGCTAAAATAGTGAAACTTGAATGACGTTATTTAAGGACGATCCCTGCAAGCATACTAGTAAAATCCTATGTTAAGGATATATGTCAACCTTATTTCTGAACTAATGACAGCTAAGGTCGATAAAATAGTGAAATTTGTATGACGTAATTCATAGACGATCTCTGCATGCGTATTAGTAAAATCCTGTGTCGGAGATTTTTGTCAACCAAATTCTAAACCAATGACAGTGGGGGTCCTTAAAATGCTAAAATCAGTATGACGTAATTTAAGAACAATCCGTTTATGCATACAAGTAAAATTCTATGTCGAAATTATGTGAACCTAGTTTCTCAAGTAATGACAGTGGGGGCCCCAAAAATAGTATAAATCGTATGACGTCATTTATGGACGATCCGTGCAAGCATACCAGTTAAGTCCTAACTTAAAAATATATTTCAACCTAATTTTCGAACTAATGACAGTAGGGGTCCTTAAAATGGTTAAGTTTGTACGACGCAGGAATATATAATATATATATCCAAATTTCTCAGTGTGAATGATTGAATATATAGCAGTTTTTAACGCTTCCTGACATTGGGTTTTCTATAGTATGTATATCTTAAAATATCCACAGTACAAATATCTAGCGAATAGTGAATGCTAGGTACATGGAACGTGCTCATGTACCAACCTACTTAGCTTCAGGGGCAAGTATTGAAATGCATGTAAAGTCATGCCAGAGACTCGTTTTTCTTCCATTCATTTTTTTGCTCAAAAGTTGGTCCATTAAATCTGTAATTGTAAAAAACTGGTAAATCTGTATAATTTCAAAAACAATATGGTTCTATTCTATCGTATTTGCAATCATTTAAAATTGATTTAAAAAATTTAAGTTAAAAACTGTGACTTATGAGATCGACAAAAAAATAATAACAGACGGACAAAGCCATTTCTATAGATGCTCAGCATCTAAAAACAGTATCGTACCTGCTTAGATAAATGGATTCTGATTACAGTGTTTTTCAGGTGTTTGATAGACACAGCTTAATAAGGACACCGCTTCTGAAGTGAGGGTCATTTGTAGATCGGTCTGTGAAGCATATATACTTGTGTGCTAGCTCCAACGCATTACTGATTAAGGCATTTCTGAATAGATTTTGACCTTATAGTTAATAATTTTTAAGTGTAGGAATGCAGCAGTCCGTGCCAATTAGGAAAGAATGTTTTTTGAAATCCTATCTATTTTGAAGGCGTGTTATACTGCGATAGTAAAGTTTAAGTGAGTTGCCTCTCTTCATGCCCCAGCTCTCAATCTAAGCATTTTCAAAACTTCTATCCCAGTTTAATAAATATCTGAAGAACTCAACTCATTTCTAGCAAGCATTCAATAACAGACGTAGGTGAAGTCTTTATAGCCACTGGTATTAAAAAAAAGCGTGTGTGAAGCTTTTTAGTTTAAATAGCAGGATGCCAAACAGCAGAAGCGTAAGCTCGAACACGAAAACTATTGCTGTGTACATCTAACTAACAGCTTAAGGCTGTAGTCCTAATGAATTACTAACCATCTGCTTATATCTTCCAAGGGTTAGAGATGCTTTTGTTTAAATTAAATCACAATGTGAAATATATGTAAGCCTCTTATTTAAGATCACATCAAGGTATTTAACTGTCTGATTTTTGGAAAAGTATGCGTTTAAAAAAGGTCTCCTGTAAAAACAAGGGTTACTTTTAAAATAAATTACGAAGGTCTTGCTAAGATTCAATTTATGGCCATTGATTACGCACCAGGTATCAGTCAAGCGTAAACTTGCTTAGATTCTGCTCGAAACGGCGTGGAAGTCCCAACCGCATTGGACTATGGCTGCATTGTCTGCAAAACCCCGGAATAGTATTGATGGTACTTTAGCCTTAAGAGCGGCAGGTAACTCTTCTGATACTACGTTCTAAATAAGTGATGAAAGAACACCTTTCTGTAGGTATTCTCTCTTTACATTTCTTGTCCTAGTTTCTTGTTGCAGTTTAGAGTTTACTTAAAAATTGCAAAGTTTGCACAATATCCACCTTCTGAGGAAGAGGGATATTTCTCAACGCTTTATTGCTTGATGTACAGCACGAAACAAATAATTACTGGATGTTTTTTTAAGGTCTGCAAAGACAACAAGGACTTATTGTTTTCTTTGCAGAGCTTTTTATTTATATTGTATTAACCTATGTGGAGCTGCTGTGGTAGTTACTTCTTTTAAGTAAGAAAATTAGTTAATAGAGTGCAACAAGGCGTATAATATACAAGTCCTTATGTGCCTATATCAATTGCTAGGTCTAACGACATTGTGCGATCTCTCATATCAGAGGCAAAATCTATTATTTTCGTTAAAGAAGACAAACCAGAGACCGTAATGAATTTTGAAAATGCTGTTTGTAATTTAGCTACAACACTGGTGTCGTTAACGTCAGATGGTTATCTTTTAAATCTTTGACTGGTAGCCAAGATACACACCTTATAGAGAAGGGATTAGGGAAATCCCCTGAGTGGTAGGCCAGGACCAATCCAATGGACGTACTTCTCCACGTGATTAAATAATGAGGCTGACCAAGTGAATTTTAATTCCACTCGTACAATAGCAACGCCCCTTAAAAAGTAGGAAAAAGAAGAGATTATATCCCAGTTAGACGAAATGTGCTCACAGCTTTGTCTTTTTCAACTCACGAAAATAATAAAAAGAAGGATAATAGTGACACTCCAAAATCTGCTAAATAATGATTGTGACTATTTGCCAGAGGCCAAAAGTCAATTTAATTGAAACTTGGTTGTGTTGCAACCGAAATAATTGTGTTGCTACTCAATATTTTGAAAAGAACTAAAATGACACATTTCCAATTTAGGCTAGAATTAAGGTGAGCTACCTTCTTTACAAAAACTAAATGAAAAACATGCGTGAAATTTTCCACTGGGATAGTTTTTAAAAGTGTAAATTGTTCTATTTACATTGTTTTTACCAGTGTAAAATTTTGTATTCACATGATTTTTAAACGCGTAAAATGTTTCACTTAGGTGGTTTTATAAAAGTGTTAAATGTTTTGTTTACATATTTGTGAAAATTGCAAAATAAACTATTTACATGATTTTTAAACGCGTAAAATGTTTCACTTAGGTGGTTTTATAAAAGTGTTAAATGTTTTGTTTACATATTTGTGAAAATTGCAAAATATACTATTTACATGTTTTTAAAAAGTTCAAAATTTTGTATTAACACACGATTGAAAATTGCAAAATAAACTATTTACATGATTTTTAAACGCGTAAAATGTTTCACTTAGGTGGTTTTATAAAAGTGTTAAATGTTTTGTTTACATATTTGTGAAAATTGCAAAATATACTATTTACATGTTTTTAAAAAGTTCAAAATTTTGTATTAACACACGATTGAAAATTGCAAAATGTTCTATTCATATATTTTTGAAAATTGAAAAATTTTCCATTTAGATGCTTTCACTACATTTCGCAATATTTTTGTAGATATTATATTGTTTTAGTGTAAAATGAATACGGCGCATTTTAGTTCTTGACAGACGACTTGGTTCAATGGAGAGTAAGTATTTTTAACTGATTAATAAACAATGTGACATCATATTGCATGGAGCTGTTTTCTCCACTTTCAAGATAACTACTTAGGTGAAAATAAAAAGAGTAATAATTATATATATATATATATATATATATATATATATATATATATATATAAATAATTAAATGGTTAATAAATCAAACGTGTACAATGTGAACGGCGTAAAGCTGGTATTATTGCATAGACAATTAACTTTTAACAAATTTATTTCAAGCTACAACGCGTGTTTTATATTATATATATTTGCTGTGTGATGTGGACCAAATGATTCTAAATCTACTCTATTTACTAATATATAGCATAATTACCACGAACTGGGCTAGGCGAATATAGTAGAATTTGTCAAGAATCCAATTTAGGAAGTATTTCAATTATTACGAATGATAAAATGCATACCCAGAACCAGCTAAATCCAAACCTTCCAAGCCAATCTATTAAATTTTATTTTGGGATAATTTCGAAAAATTTACACAACCTGTTAAGGCACAGCTCGGGGGGCACATTACCAATTTACCCCAGCAATACTATGGTAGTATTTCCTCTTGTATTTTGCAACCAACACACAAGTCATTATTTGACGAGACTACTGTGATAGTTAACGTTTTGGCTACTAGGTTGTGGCATAGGAGTGTTTTGGGGTTGGTGGGGTGAGTTTTGATGTTGGGAGTGAGAAAGACGAAGTAGCTGGGAAGGTATCCGGGAAGGTGTATGGGAAGGAATGAGGGCAGATATGGAAGGAATGAAAACGGGAAGGTATGAAGGTAAGGAACGGGCAGATATCATGAGATGCATTGGAAGACACGGACTGGCATTGTGTACAGTAATTAATGCATTGTAATATTATTAATAATAATACTGAGCAAATCCATGTACGTAGGTAGGTACGCACATAGATAGTAGGTAGCTCCCTATGAATGGGGATTTCCCTTGTGTTGTATGCCGAACATAGGAAAAGAGGAAAGAATGGCAGGAAATGAGGTAACTGAGGGCAGGTGGCCCCGGACGGGAATTTGGTACGAGTGTGGCGGGAAACTTGGATACGGAGATTATGTACAGCGGGTGGCTTGGGAATTCGGACAACGTACGGCGGTGGTAGCTGGCGGGTAGTGTGACGTATATATTAAGGGAGGGAAAGGGAGAGGAGACATGCGTATATGATACGATGGCATGGGATAGATGATATAGGGATTTGTACGCCCATCCACACAATATAAAAATAATAATAATAATATTACACGTGCCTGTGTATGTAGGTAGGTGCTTTAAACGGCAATTTGCCTTGCAGTATATGCTGAGCTTGGAATAGTGAGGGAAGAATAGACAGCAATTGAGGGGATATAAAATGAATAAAAAATAAATGAATTAAATACGGACATTGTAAGTAGTAGGTAAGTAGTAGGTATATGGTATATACGTAATGGGTAGGTACTGGTAAATGAGTATTTTCATTGTGTCATATGCTGTCAGTAGTAATGTAAGGGAATTGTGTGGGATGTAGGTAGGTAGGTATATACATAGGTACCTATATAGGGACTTGAGCCCAATGTATGTAACAGTGAACGGGGTTGTCTTTAGCACTTAAGTAACAGTAGTAAGTGGTGAACTGAAGGCAAGGGGGGGAAAACGGACCCTGGCAGCAGTAACAGTACGGTAAAAGGGCTGCATGGTTAATCATACAGTGTGCTGTAGCCATAACAAACCCACCCGTCCTCCTCCCGACTGTTTCAAATGACAGAAATAGTATATAACGGATGTAAAACTTTTACAGTTTGTTCAGAAATGAACCATCTTCGCTCCGAACACTTCGCTCCAAACTCTTCGCTCCGCTTTGCCTCGCTACGACTACGACTCCGACTAAAGCAATCGTACATACGAATTGCATCGGTATCAGCTCACACGTCGACATCAGACTTCGACTTCCAGCTTCGCTTCTGCTTCGTAAATGTTTTGAATTATAAATTCATAAACATAAATCCAGTATACACGAATAATAAAGTATTCTGTCCGAATACAACTACAACTTCGACAAAAGCAAACGTTAATTCGTTTCGCTGAGCTACGCCTCGCTTTGATGTTTTGAATTATTAATTCATAAACATAAATCCAGTATACACGAATAATAAAGTATTCTGTCCGAATACAACTACAACTTCGACAAAAGCAAACGTTAATTTGTTTTGCTGAGCTACGCCTCGCTTTGATGTTTTGAATTAAAAATTCATAAACATAAATCCAGTATACACGAATATAAAAGTATTCTGTCCGAATACAACTACGAATGGTATAATATTTTATACTTATCTACTCGCACAATAATATCTATTTGATATTATAAACTCTTTGCTACGAATAACTCGATGTATAATATTTTATACTTTACTACTCGCATAATTATATCTATTCGATATTATAAAACTCTTCGCTACGTCTACTTAAATATAATACTTTAACAACTAAAACTCTGAAATAGAGAATTGGTGTTGTTATTGAATGCATCATGTCATGTTACAAATGCAACTATTTACACTTCGCTACGCACTGCTTGATGTACAACATATTGTGCTTTACTACACTACGCATATATTAAATACACGTTTACATATGTACGTTGCACTACGACTATTAAAATTCTACTTAATGCTTTGTGCATCTTGTTATGGTACAAATGCAAACATTCACACTTTGCTACGTACTATATGCTTCTACGGCAGACTACGCTTCTATACTCTTTGAATATTGAATAAATGTAATGCATTTTGACAAATAATTGACAATGGTAGTTAGAACTTTGTATACTTAGTAAAGATAAGCATGCAAACTACACTCAATAGAAATGCATATGTATACACCATGTGTTCTTATGCGAATATTACAAAAATACGAAATTAGGCTTTTGGACATGTGACCTATCAGGGCCTATGTAATTAGACGTGCAGAGCGTGCTCCCAAAAGTTTCAAAATTTTTTGTGTTGCCGATAGAAATTTTTAGTTTCAACGCGATATTCAGACTCAACAAAATATGGGTTATTTTATGTGCAAAACGAATTTTTAATTTTCGCTCTAGAAAAAAATCACTTTTTTGTTTATAGGGCGAATTCAATTTTTTCAACGCCAATATGCTTCTCTGATTTCTGTAACCCTAAATATCAAAAAACATTTTAAAAATACGCAATAATAAAGATTTTTGGTATACCCTATTGAGCCCTACTTTTTATAACCTGCTTGTTAAATCAATGTTGCTAAACGAATTTTTTATATTAAACCCGATATTTAGACGTTATCGAGCATGAGCTATTTTATGGCATAGTCATTTTTGTGATTTTCGCGCAAAAATTTTAGGGTTATTTTAAGGGTGAATTTTAGGGTATTTAAATTTTTTTTTCGGACGGACTATTTTTTATTGATAGTTTAAGCTTGCAGACTTGCCGTCTGCAAAAACAGAATTTGAAAATTCGAAAAAATAAAAACCGGATCGGACAGGCCGGACAAACTTATCCGACCGGTGCACACTATGTATTGCCTTAATCTATATTGCTCGAGAACCGGTTGACGTAGACAGATGCGGCTAGCGCCATCTGATAGATCTTACTTGTAGCTACATTCTGTAGAAACAACAACACCGTGCAAAAAATACTACTTAGGTAAAACCGATATTTCGGTTTTGTTTTCATATGTATCTTTTGAACCTAATGCAATATTTTTAATCTTTTTCGAGATTATCATTGTGCTAGGCAATGCGGAATTAATTACATAAAACAATCATATGAAAATATCATAAATTTATGGTTTTTGTGTAAACCTGTATAAAACCACGGGATTTTGGAAGGATTTTTATGAAAATTCTGGTACTATTCACATTTTTATTTTTTCAGTTCCTATTTTCATAAATTGTCTTGTCTTTGCGCTGGCTGTGTTCCTTAGTATATTATGTGTAGTTTTCTCTGCAAATAGGTCACACAAGCTTAAATAAGAAAAAATAGTTAGCAAATAGAATAAATAAATAAAATACAGACACTGTAAGTACCTTGTAGATTGTCTGTAGGTAATACATTGGTTCTTGCTAGTGCTGGTTTTCATTTGTTAGTATGCTAGTTGTAATAATTAAAAAGGAACGAGATACAGGATAATAACATACATGTAGGTAGGCAGGTGAGTACAAAAGTACCTATCTAGGGACTCGAGCTCAAAGTATGTAGTATTGTACGAAGCTAGACTTTGCATTAGAGAAGCAGTCGTGAATAGTGAAGTAAAAGTACGGGGAGCAGAATAGATCTATGTAGAAGTAATGCAGTTAAGGGGTGGGCAATGGTAAATTTACACTGCCCTGTACCCTTACAATTTTCTCCTCACCCTTTTGTCTTTCAAACATGATTGAAAATGTATAAATGAAAACTCCACATTGAAAAACATTGTCATTTGTTGGCCACTTCTACAACTACGATCACTACTGCTACCTCTCCTCTCCGCTACAATTACGACTTCGACAAAAGCAAACATTAATTTGTATTGCTTAGCTACGTCTTGCTTCGAAATGTTTTGAATTATAAATTCATGAACATATGTCCCGTATACACGAATATAAAAGTATTCTGTCCGAATACAACTACAACTACGACTTCCGGCTTTCGCTTCCGCTTTCAAATGTTTTAAATTATAAATTCATGAACATAAATCCAGTATACACGAATATAAAAGTATTCTGCCCGAATACAACTACGACTTCGACAAAAGCAAACGCTAATTCGTTTTGCTGAGCTACGCCTCGCTTTGATGTTTTGAATTATAAATTCATAAACATAAATCCAGTATACACGAATATAAAAGTATTCTGTCCGAATACAACTACGACTTCGACAAAAGCAAACGCTAATTCGTTTTGCTGAGCTACGCCTTGCTTCGATGTTTTGAATTATAAATTCATAAACATAAATCCAGTATACACGAATATAAAAGTATTCTGTCCGAATACAACTACGACTTCGACAAAAGCAAACATTAATTTGTATTGCTTAGCTACGTTTTGCTTCGAAATGTTTTGAATTATAAATTCATGAACATATGTCCAGTATACACGAATATAAAAGTATTCTGTCCGAATACAACTACAACTACGACTTCCGGCTTTCGCTCTTGCTTTCAAATGTTTTGAATTATAAATTCATGAACATAAATCCAGTATACACGAATATAAAAGTATTCTGTCCGAATACAACTACGACTTATACTTCTGGCTTTCGCTTCCGCTTTCAAATGTTTTGAATTATGAATTCATAAACATAAATCCAGTATACACGAATATAAAAGTATTCTGTCCAAATACAACTACGACTTCGACTTCCGGCTTTCGCTTTCGCTTTTAAATGTTTTGAATTATAAATTTATAAACATATATCCAGTATACACGATTATAAAATTATTTTTTATGAATTTGATTTTTTTCTGCTTACATATAAACGATGAAAGTATGTTTAAAACCTACTGTCACAGGACTGTTGACATGTGAGTATTGTACATATGCGTTTTTTTCTAAGAAGCTACGCAAGAATCATGTAAAAAAAAGCCGTTCAAAGTACGAACGATATTTAATTTTACAAAACCGCCAGTTTAAAGTGTTTCGAACATTTTTTGAACCAACTGTAATCCAGTTAGGTTAATTAACGTTGGATACAACAGGCTAAATTTTATAGAAAAGAAGCCTTTAGAACATAACGCTAGCAGTGAAAACCCTACTATGCTGATTTGACGTATTTTATTAAAAGTTTCATCTGAAATGTATACATTATTGCATGTGTTCGAATTATAAATGTTATATTGTAATAACCAAACACGTTTTTAAAGAATGAAAAGAAAGTGATATATACAATTTTACTATATGATAGTTGTAAGGTAATGCAATACTGTATGATTCAAACAATTTATCAATTCTGTAAATATTAGAAGTACCACTGTATTAGTATTTACAAAATATAAAAATTACTTAGTAGGTAAATGTAAAATAATAGAAAACATTTAATGATTTAAGATTCATGGTTACTGTGGTTTACTGTATATAAATAGAAATAGCAGATTGTAGCTAGTAAATATTATATTGCAATAGGCAAAAAGTTTTGTTTATATCTGTGAATATATAGTCATGTAATTAGGAAACATTGAATCAGTAAAAATAGGGAAATACATATAATACAGCTATGTGTGACACCTTTTTATTATTGTTTGCAGTGAGGTACAAATATTTAAAACAAATTAAAATAGCACAAATAGTAAGTTAACTTTAAAGTGCAATACGAAGTGTGCTAAAAAGAAGAAATGAAATTGTATAATTGCACTTAAATTATAATAAAAATCAATAATACGTTGTAGTAATACATAAATACAACAATAATGAAAATGTTCAATAAATAAAACTTCGGCTACATATAAATTGTAAAATACTTAAAACGTCTGGTTTACCAAAATTGTGCGCAGTTTTATAAACAGCTGACTCAGTGACAGTCGCAACCTTTTGTATCTATACAATGGCAGAAATTCGTAAATCATATTTAAATTCAAGGCTAAAAGGCTCATTCTCTGCCCTGAGTGGATTTATGAAAAACAATAAGCATTTTCACGACAAGAAAAAAGTTGACAAAGAACTAAGCAAACTGAATTCATTTAGTCTACACAGACCTATAAGGAAGAATTTTAGGCGCAGGAGAACCATTGTAAACATGGCAGGAGAAATTTTTTGCGTTGATTTAAAAATCTTAGGGTCAGTCTTATTAAAAGCGAATTCCGGATATGAAAACATACTTTTTTGCATTGACGCTTATACGAAAAAGCTTTTTTGTAGATTCATAAAGAACAAAAGACCAGAAACAGTAATTAAAGCAATGAAAAGTATATTCCATGAAGCAAAAATAACACCAATTTATTTATTTACAGACTAAGGTTAGCTGCAAACAGCTAATAGGGTAACATACAACTAATTTAAACGTTTTTAATTAATGATGGTATAATATATAGGACTAACAAGGATATATATATATTATTTTGTTACTTATAGGTACTGAATTTCAAGCAAATTCGTTTCGCAAGTTTTTAAAGAGCAAGGGGATAAAATACTATAATACCTATAGCGAGACCAAATCAAGTATAGTAGAAAGAGTCATAAGGTCAGCTGAAATACACACTAACTAACAAGTTTGCTATACAAAACTCAATATAAGGTTGACGCACATGCTATAACACAGTATTTATTTGTTTATGTGGGACCATTTTTGAGAAGGTGGCTAGGTACATAACAGAAAAGCAAACAAACCGTATTCTTGAAATATTTTATGCATTTGTAAAAACGTACAACAACACTTTTCATTCAACAATCCAGATGTCGCCTAATAGCGTGAACAGTTTGAATGAAAACGATGTATGGAGAACCATGTACTCAGACCTTATTAACGACACTACGAAACGTAGACCAGTGTTCAAGCCTGGCGACCGTGTGCGAATTAGTCGCACTAAATTAACATTTGAGAAAGTTAAGTATAATATAGCGTACCACGTCAGCTAAAATAACAGATTAAAAAACATGTATCAATAGGGAGACTTTCGAACAATCGAGTTAATGTATTTCTGTCCTTTACCCAGGCTACAACCAAAGCTTTAGCGTTGAATGGTTCATTGTAAAGTCCGTAAACTTGGAAACTATACCTATAACATACTACTTGGAAGATTTAAATCACAACAGCATTACTGGATCATTTTATAAGGAAGAACTTAGCCGAGTTGAAGAATCAACATGAATTCTACACCGTTTATTCCATACTTTAATAATGCTATCAAGCAGCATATTAACAACAAACGCAGAAAATTAGACAAACATTGCTGTTTCCAATTAGATCGAGACCCAGCAGGTACAAAAAATATCTACATAACGATTACAAGTGACCAGCAAAACAATATTTATACTGCAAACACCCCGTCTAACTTTGTAGCTGTCCTCCCTACCCCTCTAAACCTTGAAAATTACGACGTCGGACTAGTGAGTTTGAGATATACAAGCAGCATACAGCCAGCTATAGTTCAGCATGTACCAGCTACCCCAATACGTAGCGTACGTAGCGCTGAAGTTTCTGACCTCGAGCCTATTAAAAAACTGTTTCCCAACTACAAGCCAACAGTAAAAAGTATTTTTAACTTCCAGAAACAAGAATCAACAGTACACCAATTCATGACTAGACTTAACGAGGCGTCAAAACTAAATTAAGACAAAGTTTCGCTTAAAATTGAACAAAAAGCTCTCAGCTTAGACCCTAAGGAAATACATATGATCCTTTTAAACGTGTCAAAATCAAACAATGTAATTCTTGCAATTTCTACACATCTTGCATTGTTTTTTAAGCAAGGCAGATCACGGTTTATGTCTGGAAACCATTTACCGTACGACTACTCACGTCAAGAAGACTTTGAAATAATTCCAATGGGCACAAACTTTAATTTTGGGGCTGAAAAAATTGAAAGTATTGAGAACGTAATACAGTTATACCAGGGATTTGAAACTTTTATAATTTTCAGAAAACAAATAAATACAGGAGATTCTGACTATCGTAAATGTTTTGAACGTTTTAATTCGGAGATGCGTGATCCAGAAAATAATGACACAAATTTAAAAATTGAGTTTCCTGCTGATACAAGCAATACCAAATGCAAATTGACGTTTGAAGGAAACGAAGGGGATTATGTTGTGTTACCTGAACTAATAGCACTGTGCTTAGGCTTGCAGCAACACGACAAGTTTTACAATGGCGTCTACGAATCTGAATTTGACTTTGACAAATAGAAATACAATGAAATTGTAGACTATGATTACATGAACATACGCCTGTTTAAAATGTGTGCACATTATATGCCAATGAAAGAACCAGAAGAAATGGACTTAGATCACTTAATGCATGAAATTAACCGCACTTTGAATAAGCGGCTTTGGAGTGATACGACTGTACAGTTTAAACATGAAGACGGACAGCTTAGTATTCCAAACCTACGAGTAGACATTACTGTACAGCTCCCACCACTTGTTAATAGATTCTTTGGGTTTGATGACAATTTCATATTCAAAGATGGTGTCGTCGCCAACTTGCAACCGAAATTAGCAAAGGAAGAAGAACAAGAGAAAGAAAATGAAGAAAATGAAGAAGATGTAGAACCTGAGCATACTAAACCAGCTAAGCGAATGCTTGTAACATGCAATTTGATCGAAAACCAGCTCTATGCTACCCATGCTCTACCGTTGCTGCGCTCAGTTGATATCTCAAGCGAATATAATAAAGAGACAGTGCACAACTTTTTGCCAATATTATATTTGCCACTCAAACAGCAGGAACAGCAAGTAATACGGATTACCCTTTTAAACGAATACCGAAGCCTTGTCACACTGCCTGAGAATTCGCAAACTATTATAAAATTGCAGTTCAAGCCCCGCAAAGTTTAAAACATATTTAATATAAAAAGACACAGTTCTTTATTTGCGAATCATTCTTAATTCAACTCTCAAACAACAACAACATCATTTTATTTACAGTGCTTCTTAATAAATTAAATTCAAAAATAAATTTGCAGTGCATTGCCCTACATGTACAACGACGATCCAATACACAAAGTGGTGGATCTTCTGTAGTTCTTACTTCTGCCCAGTTTCAGAGCAAACGTCTGAAAAATACGGAGAATGGTTAGGTCCGCAAATTGAATTGAACTACGATGAAATTGAAAACCTTGTGTTGTTCTTAACCCAAAATTGCAAATTGTAAAGTTTGTTGTGCAAAAAACATAAATACATTAACTCTGGAAAGTTTGTTGTGTGAGGCATGCCAGTTCTGCTGGTTGAACTATACGCCGTCAAGTTTGCAAACTGTCATGCATAAAAACAAACAATACTGTACGCGATGTGAAATGCAAGAAAGGAAAAAAGATAAACAAGTACTTGCCAGCCTAAATACACCGTACGATGAGTGGATTGACTTTGATGATTTCAACGATCTTAGCAATTGGTGTGAAGTAACCAGAAGTTTTAAAAATATTGATTGTTTCGTGTGTGAATTTGATCCTGGTGATGTTTCGTCAGTCAGAGCCGAACCCGATGCAGAGTATATTCACAGCATATCTTTGTATGGGGAAACAGTGTACATTTACAAGGACATGCCAGAAATTAAAATATGCAACTATTGCATGTTTTGGCGATGCTCGAATGTTTTAGAGAATGTTCGAGAATATATTTATGAATACAAAGAAGATAAATACCGAAGCCTTGTCACACTGCCTGAGAACTCGCAAACTATTATAGAATTGCAGTTCAAGCCTCGTTAAGTTTAAAACATATTTAATATAAAAAGACACAGTTTGTCATTTGCGAATCATTCTTAATTCAACTCTCAAACAACAACAACGTCAGCCCAGTTACTTGCAAATTATTTAAACAAACAGTGCAGTGCTTCAATTTATTTACAACATTACCAAACATGTTGTAAATCATGCGTAAAATTGTGTGTAAAAACGTTTACGAATCTGACGCTGGTGACGCACTCCAAATTAAGGACCAAGAACTTTTAAAAGACAGTTTACTCGGTGAATACCGTACACTCGAACCAATTAAAAACATTGCGACTGAAAACGACAAACAAATGGGGGCTGGAGAAGATACCGTAGGAGTTGGTCTTGAAAACACATTAAACAGCAGTGCAAACAGTAAAATAGGCCTAGAAAATACCTAAAATTTAGTTCCACTTAAATTGCGACAGCCATATAAACGACGTGCAATTTCTCACAAGCGCCGCGTTACTCATTGCCGTACAATTTGCCCTAAAAGAAATAAAAAAGTAGTAAAACGCAATATGCCTAAAATTCAGACTGGCGGACGTTGTGTAGCTCGTCGTAAGGCACAGTCTGGAGGCTCAAGAAAACGCATTGTTAGCCGGCGTGTTCAAACTGGTGGCCGCCTAAGACGTAAACCAGTTACGCATACTTAGCAACGAGGAGGAGGCAGATCATCTGCTCAGTCTGGAGCAGGAAGACTAAGGAAAGCATACAGACGCAAATAACTTATAAACCACTGTACGTTTAATTCTACTTCATTCATCACCTAACCTACAACGAAGCAATATCAACAAAAAATTTGCAGCTCTGTCTTATCATGGATTCCACACCAGGATTCTACGACGAATCTACAATTTACGAGGGTTCTCAAAAATCTATACAGAACAGCCTTATTTTAGACAAGTTGCCCCCAACTAATGTCAGCGTTGAAGATGCCCCCGAGTATTACCCGTACTACCCTGTACTTAGCCCGCGATATAACAAAAATCCACTCATTTTTGATATTTTGAAATCTAAAGGCAAGTATTACGCCTTAGACGGATCTTTTCTAGATTTCACATGCCGTGTTATGCTAGCCGATGGCAAACTGATAGCAGCTACTGATTTAGTCGCTTCGTGTTCAATGCTGTTCTACGGTTTATTCAGTAACATGGAGTTCTATTTAAATGGCCAGCTAATTAGTGACAACTCAAATCATTACGCCATCAGTTCTTACTGAAAGAAGGAACTTGCATCCAATCCAATTGAAAAGAAAAACGGCATGTTAGACCAGTTGTACATACCCAACACTACTCCAGATACATTTACTAAAACTGACGACGGCTTCATGGCTCGATATAATATTGCTAGTGAATCAAAGCCGTTTACAATAGTGGGAAGGCCAGAATCGCCATTCTTCACATAGACTCGAATGTTACTAGGAAAAACTGATATCCGAATAATTATGAGAAGATCTCACCCTGCCTTTTGCATTGATGCAGAAACTGAAACCAGAACCGGGTACTTTGGTTGCCCGTTTCGCGTGGACATTGTAAATGCTGTACTGTACGTGAAGAGACAGACCGTTTCACCACTAGCTATTGAACAGCATCGACTTAACCTTAATAATGGTACGCTCAAGTAACCGTGTATTGAACCTGAAATCAAGAACTTTGTTATTCCATCTGGCGTGAGTTCACATTCCTTGGATAATTGCATCAACGGCAGATTACCACAAGTTATTGTGTTTGGCCTGGTGGATTCTAAAGCGTATCTGGGAAAATTCACAAAATCCTTTTGCAACTTTCAACATTTTAACTTGAGTGAAATTACTGTCTCAATGAACCAAGAAGCAATTGAATACAAGCCGTTGTCTTTAAGTTTCAAAAAAGAAGATGGATCAGGAGAAGATAACTTTTTGCTGGCTCTGAACACCCTCAAAAAAACAGCAGCAAATCCAAGCCTTGGTAACGGGGTAAATAGAAACAACTATACAAAGGGAAGAGTCTTATTTGCATTTGATCTTGTACCCACACAAGCCAATGCTTTAAGCGTGAACAAAACTGGACAGGTCCAAATAAGTTTGAAGTTTAGAACCGCACTAACTAAATCAGTGACAGCTATACTATATAGCCAATATCAAAACATTATTGAGATTGACCGCAACCAACAAGTTATCATCAACCGTTAAAATGTAAAGTACCAAACAAGTTTGTGCAAAAACAAAAAACAATTTAGCTCCAAGTATATATATATTAATGTATCTATAACAAGCCTGTCTGTTCCTTTACAGATGTTGAACAAACAACAACGTTCACATTATAAACACTGGAGAATTACAACAATGTCTCAAAATCTTACTTGGAGAAACTCAAGTAAAGTTCTACGTAATTGCAGCAGATCAAATGCGGCCAACTTTGCTCAGCGCAGAAAAAAAAACAATGCAATAACTTACAATATTGCAATTATTCAAAATACAGACAGGTTGGAAAGCCCTGGGAAGCACAGGATTTCTTACTGGGTGACTTCAAAGGACAGCTTCGAATATTTTGACTCGTATGGAAATCCAATTCAACGGTATCGAAATTTGCAATTGCCAGGAAACCATATGGTGGCTGAAAACTGCACAGTGCTACAAAGCGGCAAATCAACAGTGTGTGGAATGTATTGTATATATTTTCTCTACTCTAGAGCTTTAGGAATTAATTATAAAGATTTTTTAAGTATATTTACAAGCTCTGTACTAGTTAATGATAAAAAAATAAGAAAATTTATAGAAATGATCCCTAGTGTAATACTGAATATGTATAGCGTACCACCTAAACTACAGTCTAATACTTTAAAAGTTTCGTGTCCAGAGTTTTGCCATAGTTTAATAATGCACTATTAAATATTATTGTAATTTTGTGTAAGAAGTGTAGCCTAACTTTATAAAAAATGTATCACAAATTTATTATAAATAGCAGTATATGTAAAAACTTTTGTCAGTAGCAGTTTAGATTTTATAATGTCAACAGCAACCACTGTCGCCTTTAGATTAATTCACCCTTTTACGGCTATGATATGTGGCCCTAGCTCATCAGGAAAAAGTACTCTCTGTCTAGAAATTGTTAAGCACCGAAAACAAATTATTAGCGACAAAATAAATAAAGTAATATATGTTAGTGTACATACAAAACCAGAACAGTTTTCTGGCATTGATTTTGCATCGGACAGTGAAATAACATTAGTGTCAGATATAAATAACATTGAAGCATTGTTAGATGATATCAACAGCCCGTGCCTATTGGTTTTAGATGACCACCTAAACTTTATTGAATCAAACCCAAAGGCCAGAGTCTTAGTTCAGAAAATATTTACTGAGTTGTCCCATTATATGGACTTTAGTGTTATACTTGTTCTACAAAACCCGTTTACCAAAAAGTTAAGAACTACAAGCTTGAATACTAAATACATGATATTGTTTGACGTACCAAGAGATAGAAGCATTATTGGTCAAATTTCAAGACAGGTTAGCCCTGGACGTCCCAAGTTTTTGCAAGAAGCATACGAGAAAGCATGCAGTTTACGCCAGCACAGTTACAAAATGCTAGATTTGCATCCAAAGTGCCCCAATCCTACAACATTTGTGCGAAATAACGTATTTCCGTGTAATGGTACTGACATTTACGTACCAACTCAACCATAAAAATGGCTCAAACAAACTATAGTGGCAGTCGTTTTGAACAAAACTACAAGTTTCTGTCAAATTTAACATTTTACAAGTCTAAGGAATACAAAAATCTTATAACAAGTGCAACGTCTGAGTAATTATATGCCTTGGCTGAAACTATATACAACGTGAATAAATTTTGCAAACATCCACTTAAAGGATACAATACTCAAATAAAGACGCTAATTAAGCGATTAACGTGTGACGATATACTAAGCCTGCGCAAAGTTTCACTCAAGTATCATAAACTCATTCAAGCAATTTTAGCTACAGTGTTTTATAAGGTGTACAAAAGTAAAATTTGTCGTACTACTTTATTCTCTGACATAATTTGTGACTAGCGTTCTACGTTTTAACAAACAAACAAAAATGGCAACAGTAATGAAGGCAATTGAGCCAAAGCTGTATGCTGAGCTTATGAAAATACGTGCAGAACAGACTAATAATAAACCTGCCTATAAACCCAATACAGCATCTGCTCCTTTACCTCCTAACCAATTTGACAACACACAGCTGCAAGACTCACAAAATGGCAATGAAACAGGAAATCCTAAGGAAACCTTGAAACGACAAGATTGGATCCAGTACGAAGAAATGATTTCAAGACCCTTCAAACGAAAACGGCGTAATATAAGTGCATAAATATTCTTGCATAACTAAATGCAAAAACTTATATAAACAGTTGCAAATTTTCAATTGTCACCAGTTGCATACAACAACTCACAGCGTTCAATACTTAACATCAACCATGCCTTCAATACGCATATACGTTTCAGTGCTGCTTGTGCTTCCTGCACTTGCATTGGTATGTTACAATGTAGCTGCAGCTGATGTGTTAGCTGCGCCACCTGTGACTGAAGATAAACACGCCACAAGATCCTCTGAAAATATCGAAGGCCAAATGGACGGGACTAAACCAGCCCCGCAGTTTAATACTACGGAACTTCCTCTAATCCAATCCAATTCATTTCATAAATTCATACTACAGGCATTAAAGTATATGCTTGAAAGTCTAAATGCCCAGAACGGAATCATCATGGACGTGGTCGGGAAGTTTCAACACACAGAAGCTAAGCCATTGGTACACAATACATTTGATTACATACGTAAGTGAATAATATTATTTGTTCACTGACTCGTAAGTTTGACTTATATACCTTATATAGTAAAAACTTGTATAGCTTATAGAAGTTTAAATAGTACTATGTATATACACATACTAATGTATAACTTTTGTTTTCTGTTTCGGCGTATGTACAGCTATCTACGTGTCATTTATCCTGGTCCTGATCCTGTTTGCATTCAAAATTATAAAGCTGTTCAGACAGATGAAAACCTGGCCCTCTAAAGAAGTGGGTGGAGACCAACAAGTGGGCGTGATAGAGCGGCTCGAAGATTCAGTTATAAATACTGGTATCCAACTGACTCAGCCTCACACTACTCGCAGCAGCAGTTCACGCACCTAACTCAAGAACCCGAGAAGTCTCAAAGCCATACATCTACAAAGCTCACAGTTCCAGGCAGGACTCTACTGCTGTATCGGAAACCAAACCGTGGTGTTTCACATTACCCTCCTCTATAGGTAAAGTATTGCTTTACTAACATGGACCCTCAAATTACCCCATCCTACACGACACGAGTTGTCGGCGCACAACTGCATTACGAGCAAGAAGATTACCCTTTGCCCACAGTGCTCGGATCATCCCCCAGCCACTTTAAGTGTTCTTTTCCCCACTGTTTGTTTAAGTGTTACTTTCACGTACCGTATAAGTCCCATGTGGAGCACGTACATCAATGTGAAGATTGCAACCTGGTTTGTTTAAACAAACAGCACCACCAATGCTCTCATGTTGGAGAAAGACTTGGGCACATTGAGAACCGCAGCCAAGATCTTGTAGAGGGCGGCACCAGTCGATCAGGGGCAACATATGGACCAACTACAAGCACAGCTAGCCAACCAGCAAGAAAACGACTACGCCGTTCACCTCAAATAGATTTGGACGTGTTTCAAGAATATTCGCGATATCATAAGGGAATGATTGTAATCTATATTCACAAGCCAATTAAAACATTTGCAAGTATTGAAACAATAATGGCAGAATTGCATGATCCCTTTGTGAAGTTACTAACCCAAAACTTAAGTGTACATAGTGGCATTAAAGCTCAGCTTATTATCGTTGCTACAATGGAATTGGAAGTTGAAGTGGAAACTGAAAAAACTTTAAAGGTGCGTAACCCAACCTTTACAGGTCAGAATTACGATATTTTTAATACAAGTGAAATCGACAAGTTTTTATTAAACAGCACAAATGAGTGCGTAGAAAGACTGACCGATTTTAACAAGTACGGAACTGGATGGGTACTTCGCGAAATCGAATCAGTTCAGGTGAAGATTGGTGTACTAAACTTATTTGCAAATGCAGCAGCAAAAGGATACATCAAGTTTCCTAAAATAAAACCCAAAAAAACTGGCTATTTAAACATTAAAAATAAATGCAACGAGTGTTTCAAGTTCTGCGTTGCTGCTCATCGGTTTCGACATGAAATAACAGACACTAAAATGTACAAACTAAAGTTACAAAACAAAGTGCAAAACGTGAGACAATTAAAGCAAGGTTTAGAGTTCTCAGAGCAGTACCGACCATACTTTTCCCGATTTGATTTTACTGATGTTAAATTTCCGTTGCAAATAGACAACTTGACTGGATTAAAAACATTTGAAATCAACAATAATCTTGGAATCAATATTTGGAGCCACCGTGAGGATCAAATTATCCAAATCAGAAGATGCCAAAATAACGACATTAGTGAGAAGTGTAAATTATTTCTGATCCAAAACAATTCTGCAAGTGAAGATAACAAAGCTTATCATCTTGTGTTGATTACTGACATAAACAAGTTTTTGCGTAATGGGCCTAATAATAAGCAATTTTATTGCCAACTGTGTTTTAGATCGTTTAATTCTGAACAGAATTTAGATCAACATCTAGAAAACTGCCAAACTCTTGTAACAAAGCACATTGTGTTTACAGAATTACACGAACTAATCAAGTTTTTAAAACTGTGGCAAACTTTGCCGTACCCTTACGTCATTGTTTACAAGTTTTCAACTTTCTTAAACCCCATTAAAGATTCAAGATCTGCAAATCAATATCAGGATTTCAAACGAAATTCTTCCAGCCGCATATTCGTTTGTTGTTATAAGTCAAATGAAATACTACGATAAGGTTATAGCAGTGGAGTATTTTGATGGTCTAAATTTGATGACTCATTTCTCTAAAAGAATATTTACTTGGGCAAAAAAGTTATTGTCTAAAATAAGAAACACCAACAACTTTGTACAGCCATCAGAGAAAGAAAAAAAACAATTCAATGAAGCATCACATTGTCACATGTGCAAACGTGAATTTGACAACAATAAGAAAATATTTAAAAATTTTCATCATAACCACCACCAGGGTAACTTTGAGTTTGCAGCATGCAGCCGATGTAATCTACAAATGAAGTACAAGTTTGAAATACCCATAATTTCACACTGTGGAGAAACAATTGACTACCACCTATTAATTAGTGCAATGAAAACAAATAACTTCAAAGCTAAGGATGTCAAAGTTATTGCAAAATCCGCCAGTGATATAAAATCTATAACAATAACTTCAAAGGATACTTGACTACCAGATCTTCATCTCCAATACCCACAAGACAAGAACACTGGAGAACAGTATACTGGAAAAAAATTCAACTCAAAAGTTAAAGTTCGTTTTATCGATTCGAGTTTATTTATGGATACAAGTTTAACAGATTTGGTTCAATCTTTAAAATCACAAAATAAACAAGATCTAAAACTTGTTTCACAGTGTGTGTCGCATTTTGCTCCTTTAAGTAAAATAAAATCAACAAACCCAGAAGCTTAGCAATATAAAGAAAACTGTATAAAACTGTTACAGACGCCCCTGTGCTTTCCGTTTAAGGCACTAAACAATCGTTCTGCATTTTCAAAGAAACTCATTTTAAAAGAACAATTTCAGCGATCAATACTAGACGACGGGCCAATTTCTGAAACAAAATGGGAACTTGTGCTAAAAGTGTGTACTCAATTTGAACTTACAACATTGCGCGATATTACAAGGGTTTCGTGTATGATAGAAACACTTTTACTTGCTGAAGTATGGCAAAACTTTAGAAAGCTTGGGCTTCAAAACTACCAACTGGACCCAACCTACTCCATGACGCTGCCCAGCTTCTCTTGGGAGTGTTTTCTGAAATTCACGGATGCTGAAATTGATAACATAAGAGATCAAAGAATATTAGACATTGCGACAAACGGAATACGCGGCGGTCAGTGTATGTTGACTCAGAAGCATGTAGTTGCCAACCATGAGCGATGTCCGGAAGGATTTGACAAGTCAAAACCTCGCAAGCAATTGCTATCACTAGACGTCAATAGTTTGTATGCATATTGCTTAAAACAGCTAATGCCAGTGTCAGATTACGAGTACATAGAAGCCAAAGACCTAAAACATATCAACTGGGCTGATTCTGACTTTGGCAACGAAGAGGGTAGCTTTGGATATATACTAGTAGTGGATTTAGAATACCCTGCACATTTACACAAACGAGACGAAAACCTGCCTTTTGCAATGGAAAAGCAAACATTAAATCTGCAGGACGTTGCTGCTATCATGTGCCCAAATAAAACTACAACTGCCAGTTTGCAGCGGCAAGTATCCCGCCCCCGATTAATGTTAACTCTTCATAACAAGTACAAGTATACAGTGCATTTCAAGGCTCTGCAGTATTATTTGTCTAAGGAATTAGTTTTACCTAAAGTTCATTGTGGCGTAAGATTTAAACAACAACGCTGTTTTAAACCATACATTGATGTTAACTTGGAAAAACGCAAAGCATCTAAAACAGAATTGGAGAACAAAGCACATAAAAAAAATAACAATGTAATTTACGGAAAAACAATTACAAATATTTTGAAATTTGTAAATGCTTATATTTGTACAAGTGCAGCAGAAGCTGAAAAATCAATAGCATCTCCTCGTTGCAAAGACTTTGAGGGATTGTCAGAAGATCTCAGCATATTCACAGAAGAATTAAAAACATACCGCGTTACTAACTCGCCATTAACTGGAGTCGCTATTTTAGATACTGCAAAAGTGTTGTTCTATAAAAATGGGATCGTGTCTGTGAGATATTTCACGACAAGGCACATCTAGATTACAGTGATACCGACGGATATGAAATGCACACAATTGACGAGCTAAATACATTTTGGGAGGATATTTTTAAAGCAAAGATGGAGTTTGATTTTAGCAAAATTCCTCGCGACCACGAGTTCTTTAAAATGTATGAGCACCAGTACCTAGGTTTGCACAGTCTAAATAAGGACAAAAACAGAAAGTTAAGAATACAAAGCTTAGACTTAAAAGAACTTATTATTTTAAAACCAAAAATGTATAGTTCATTGTACTTAAACGACACTTAACAACAAAAGTGTGCAGGAATTTCAGCAGTTGAAATGAGACAGTGTAAACACAAGTACAAGATAATGTTCGAAACAAACAAACCTCGTAAAATAAATGTGAATTCTGTAAGGTCTAAGGACCATTACTTGTACATTGTGAACTTTAATAGATTAGCATTTAACTCTTTGGATTTATCTCGAGTATTTCCAGATCCAACTAATTGTAATTATAGTTTTTCCTTAAGCCATGTTGATTTGCGTAAGACATAACTTGGTTTGCAACATAAACGTGAAACAAAAACTTGTAAATATGTAAATATTGTAAAAACAAACTTTGTAAATAATAGCTTTAGTTGAGAAACATAATAATTGTATAAGTAGGCTTGTTTGAGCAACTGTAGTTTTTAGTTTAATTATAAGTAGCACTATGTATTTAATGTTAGCCTAATAATAAAAATTAAATAAAAATTTAAAAAAAAATAAGTTAATTGTAAAACGGATGTATTGTAAGATGTACATATGTGTAAATATTGTATTTGCGTTGTGTAAATATTTAATTTAAGTTGAGTTTAATTTAGAATACTGAAAACCATTATGTAAATATCAATGTAAATTGTGTCGGTGTAGCAAGAAAATTTCAAAAAAAAATAAAATGTAAATATGTAAATACTTTAATTAAATGACTTTATTTGCATTTCTCCTGGTTCATTTTACTTATATTCCTATAACTAGCATACAACACAAGGGAAATCCCCATTCATAGGGAGCTACCTACTATCTATGTGCGTACCTACCTACGTACATGGATTTGCTCAGTATTGTTATTAATAATATTACAATGCATTAATTACTGTACACAATGCCAGTCCGTGTCTTCCAATGCATCTCATGATATCTGCCCGTTGCATCCCTTCATATCTTCCCGTTCCTTCCCTTTTTCATTTCTTCCATATCTGCCCGCATTCCTTCCCATACACCTTCCCGGATACCTTTCCAGCTACTTCGTCTTTCTCACTCCCAACATCAAAACTCACCCCACCAACCCCAAAACACTCCTATGCCACAACCTAGTAGCCAAAACGTTAACTATCCCAGTAGTGACGAGCTTACAAGCCCGGAGAAGTTTAAAGCATGTCCGTACTGCTGGGCTCGACTTGAACCTCTCTATGTGTACATACAACATTTTAAACTTTCCAAAAACATGGAATTAAAACATTTTCCACATTTCAAAAATATGCAAATAGAACATTTTGCCCCTTTTTAAAAGCATGAAATTAGAACAATTGACACTTTTCAAAAACATGAAATTAAAACATTTTGCACCTTTAAAAAAAGCAAATAAAATAAGTTACAACTTTTTAAAAACACGCCAATAGAACATTTTACATTTATCAAAAACACAAAAACATAAAAATATGACATTTTACGTTTTTAAAAAACTCGTCATTAACATTATACACATGTTTTTAATTTTGTTTTTATGACATAGCTCATTTTGATTCCAGCATAAATTAGAAATGGGTCATTTTTGTTCTTCACAGATAATATAGTAAGTAGAACAGTACCTAGGTAATAATTTTTCATAAGGTAATTCGCAATACTTTTACCTGGGAACACTTGCAATGTCAGCTCTGGCATAAGCCCTCTCCTGCTGTTGCCTCAATTTATATTTTTGAATACCAAGAATCCAACTCTTGAAATACTCTGTCCAGTTTATATTCTGAAGGAATAATGGAAACAAAATTCGATCCTCAGCTGACAACTCTGCATTTAATTTGTATACATTTTCTCTCTGAAATGTCCAGCTATGCAACATGAAGTATTGAGTTTCCGCTAGGAAATTATCAACTTGGTCGCAAATTTTCATTCTACAAGGTTCCAAGCTGCACAGTCGATGGTAAAAACATGGAAAAAATTGAAAATTTAATTTAACCCCATTTGAATAAAAAATCTTCATTCATACACGCCGTCCGTAGAGCGGGCCGCGATATATATATATTGTGGTATTTGGTACCGCAATTCAATATTGCAAAAACAAACCTTTCAACTGGCATAATGTTATCCATAAAGAATGCAGGAACCCTACGAAAAAGCCATTTTTCCGCATTGAACAACCACCGACTATGGATTCCATGCATTCGTGGTCGGGACGCACCGGTATTAAAGGGATGTATGCGCATCGCGAAGAGGGAAGCATTTTGAAATTCATGAAATAAAGGTGGGTTGTGAGAACATCCGTGATACACCTTCATCAAATCACTGCCCTGCTCGAGTCCGCCACCATTTCCTGCATTCCGATTTCCATTTTCTTTTATTCTAAAACAATACAACTTAGCGACATTAATTATATCATAGTCTTTTACAAAAAAATTACATAATTATTTACGCATGCGTTGTCTCTACTGTACTCTATGGTGGAAAATTTGTTACTGAATCCGCTATTGATTGTGCCACATTATTTATTAAACTTAGTCACTTGTAACAGCAATGTATGTTACAAATGCCAACATCGAATCAGTTAAAATGTACAGTAAACCTGTTATAGCATTTATGCCACTGTATATGTACGCTTTAAACTAGTGGTCCACTACTCAATGTGTTGTGTTGTGCCAGTCAAGTGGTTAAGGCTAGAATGCACCTATGAGTATATGAGGAAAGTTGCGGGTTCGAATCCAACTTTAGGTGTTATTTTTTAACTATAATAAAATCATTCAACATAATTAGCTGTCGGGTAATGTAACAGTGATTTTAGTAAGCCTAATACAACTGCATTATCAGTACATATCACTACTGTATTAGATGGGGAAGTCGTAAGTGTGTTGTAACATAGAGAGTTTTGGTGGTGGTGGGGAGTCTGTGGGCATGAGGAAGTGAGAAAGACAGAGTTCAGGAAGGTATTCGCGAAGGGAGGCAGACAGTAATGAGGACAAATATGGAAGGAATGATACAGGAAGATATAAAGGTAAATAACAGGCAGATATCAGGAGATGTATTGGGAGACATAGACTCCTGTGGATTTGTACAGTGTTACGTGGCCATGGCCTATAATGAAAATAATATTAAACATAATATTACATGTATCTGTGACAGTAGGTAGGTACTTACATAAGTAGCTCCCTATTAATGTGGACTTCCTGGTGTTGTATGCTTAGCATGGTACTGCAAGAAAAGAATGGACAAAAAATCTGGCGCTTCGCGCCGGATTTGTCGACCGGGGGCGGGCCCGAAGTAGATGCTGAGCTTCAAAAAAGTTGCAAGGCCATTTATGTTACGCTAAAAGATAATATAAGATTTATGAAAGCTCCCCCACAATAATTAAGACATATACGAATGAGCGTGGCATAAAGTTAAATATAGCTGAAAAGTTTTTATGAATTGCACTACTCACAAATGATTTCATTTATGGAGGCTTCCCATCAATAAGCCATATATTAAAGAACGTGGCATGTAGTTAAACTTGTAAGATCCCATATCAAATATATCTGATTCCTAATTTCTTGAACTAATGACAAATAGGATTTCTGAAGTGGTAATTTTTAAATAAAGTCATATATAAACAATACCCATATGCACATTTTATGATTCTATGTTAAATAAATCCGATTGCTTAATTATTGAACAAATGAGAAAGAGGATCTGTAAAGTAGTGTTTTCTAAATAACGTTATTTACGAGCGATCCCCGTATGCATACTAGTAAAATCCTATGTCAAATATATCAGATTACTCAATTCTTAAACTGATGACAAAAGGGATTTCTCAAGTAGAAATTTTTAAATAACGTCATTTATGGACGATCCCCGTATGCATACTAGTAAGATTGCATGTTAAATAAATGTAATTACTTAATTCTTGAACTAATGACAAAGGGGATTTATAATGTAGTGATTTTTAAATAACGTCATTTATGGACGATCCCCGTATGCATAATAGTAAGATCCCATGTCAAATATATCTGATTACTATATTCTTAAAAAAATGACAAAGGGGATCTCTAAAATGGTAATTTTTGAATAACGTCATCTATGAACGATCCTTGTATGCATACTAATAAGATCCCATGTCAAATATATCCGATTACTTAATTGTTGAACTAATGACAAAGCAAATTTCGAAAGTGATAATTTTTAGATAACGTCATTTACGTACGATCCCCGTATGCATAATAGTATGACCCCATGTTAAATATATCTGATTTACTAATTTTTAGGATAATGACAAAGGGGATCTTTAAAGTAGTTATTTTTATATAACGTCATTTATGGACGATCTCCGTATGCAAATTAGTATGATCCTATGTTGACGTATGCATACTAGTAAGATCCCATGTTAAATAAATCCAATTACTTAATTCTTGAACTAATGACAAAGGGGATTTCTAATATAGTGATTTTTAAATAACGTCATTTATGGACGATCCCCGTATGCATACTAGTAAGATCCCATGTCAAATATATCTGATTACTTCATTCTTAAACAAATGACAAAGGGGATCTCTAAAATGGTAATTTTAGAGTAACGTCATTTATGAACGATCCTTGTATGCATACTAGTAAGTTCCTATGCCAAATATATCCGATTACTTAATTCTTGAACTAATGACAAAGCAAATTTCTAAAGTGGTAATTTTTAGATAACGTCATTTACGTACGATCCCTGAAATGCGATAGCAGCTGGGGGAAGGAGGGTCTAAAAGAAATTTTCACGTGAACCTGGCTGGAAATGGTGCGATGTGTTCGTTTCATAGCTGGGCATATGTCTTGCGCTCAGCTATGTTTATCGCTACCCCCGTTTTTATGGTGCTTACTTATGAATTTCTTGACTTTGGTCAGTTCAACATTTAATTGCTAAGCAATGGTCAGTTCGATTACAGGGAAAAAACAATACAGACCTGCCGGCACGCTTTTGTGATTGTTTTGAAAAAGTTCTAAGACAATAGTGTAAACGGTTTGACCTGTAGCGTGCGGCCAACAGACGGACAGACGGACGGACAGACGGACATGACAATTTCATTAGATGCTTGCTCAGTATCTAAAAATAAGGAAAATGATTGCAAGAGGCTGCGCATGGGCATTTGAAACGAGTGTAGCATAGAGCTTGGAATGTACGGCAGGTGCCTTGGAATGTGGACGAGGTATGGCGGTGGTAGCTGGCGGGTAGTATGACGTAGGTACAAAGGAAAGGAATGGGACAGAAGAGATATGATGGGATTGGGAGAGGATACGTGCAGACCTAATGGGATGGGAGATGATACATAGACTTGCATTGATATATATACAGTCATCTATGTAATATTATAATATTATTATAAAAATATTACCATTGCTTGTGAAGGTAGGTAGGTACTTTATATGGCAATTTGCCTTGCGTTGTGTGCTGCGCTCGGAACAGTGAGAGAGGAATAGACAGAAATTGAGGGTAATAAAATAAATGAAAAAATAAATAATTTAAATACGGACATTGTACGTAGTAGGTAAGTGGTAGGTATACGGTATATATGTAATAGGTAAGTATTGGTCAATGAGGATATGCATTGTGTTGTAAGCTGTCAGTTGTAGTGTGCGGGAAATGTGGGCTCTATGTAAGAAAGTCACATTGGCGTATGTACGTAGGTACATAAGCACTTACATAGGGACTTACTTACTACATAGTACGCACTTGATTGCCTTGCTAGGCGGTCGTGCCTTCTAAGTCGGGAGAAATTCATTCTCTTCTTTTTTTTCCCTGTAGAAATTTTGTCGTAAAATGTTGTTGTTAGTCTCCAAACTTACTTTTGGGATGGACAATAAGTCTGTTGCGTTAGTGAAGTCGAAATTTCTATCAAAACTTCACCTCTAATAGGTTTTTTTGAGCAGAAGCTGAATTTGGAAAAATTGTACCCTCATTGTGTTGCTGTGGAGGTATCTTACATGGATTCGACATTGGTCTGTGCTGCAGTGTTGCCACATGGTTTCCTTACTACAATGTGCACGTGGTGGTTTTTCTAGTGTTTTACACTCTTGTCGTGTGGATCGTCTTCTGTGTGGCACAGTGTTGCATCTACGCGGTGTGGTTATTTTTTGTGGGAACTTTGACAGCATTATCAGTGTGCTTTATTTCCGATATAGACTGTAGTAGGCAGACTGTAGTTTAGGCTCATGTGTATTGCGTCTTTGCTAGTTAGACAATAATTAACACGGTATGGTATTTCAATTACATACCAATAGTATTTGGGTGATAAAATTAAACTCTGATCCTTTTTTTAAGCTAGGTGTCGTACGTTGCATTTTTTTGTCAGATATTTACTTCCCTCCAGTTAGCATTAAATCAGGCCTTTACGGGCAAATCCAGTGGCGTTTTTTATATGCCACTGGAGATCCCGTTGGCTAAAATTAAACATTGGTATAATGGGACATCTGCAATAGGCCTTATTGGCCTTGGCGGTGACTGTGTGGTTTAGTTTATGATCTTCATGGTGCCTAATAAAAAAAATAAAAAAAAAAATATGGACTTGAGCTCAAAGTATATAAAAGTTAACATGGTTGTCCTTAGCACTTGAGAACCGGTAGTGAGTGGTGAAATAAAGGCAAGAAAAAAAAACGGACCCGAGAAGTAGTTTCACAGTAAAGGGATAAGCATTGTAAAGTATACAGTGTGTTGTAGCTATAACAAACCCTCCTGTCACCCTACTGACTGTTTTAAATGACAATAATAGTATACAGCGAATGTAGAACTTTAAAAGTTTGTTCAGTAATGAACTATATGCGCTTCAAACTCTTTGCTACTACTACTAATACCTCGTTGCCTCGCTCTGACTACGACTTCGACTTAAACTAAAGCAGTCGTACAAACGAATTGCATCGGTATCGGCTCACACGTCGACATCCGACTTCGACTTCCGGCTTCGGCTCTCGCTTCAATTTCTACTTCCGCTCTACTTCAAACAACGAATAGTACAATATTTTTTACTTTACTTCTCGAATAATAATATCTATTTAATAATATAAAACTGTTCGCTACGAATAAATTGATGTACAATATTCTGCTTAACTACGCCTCGCTTTGATAATGTTTTAAATTTTAAATTTATAAACATACTTCTAGTATACGCGATTATAAAAGTATTCTTGACGAATACAACTTTGACTTCGAATAAAGCAAACGTTAATTCGTAATGCTCAACTACGCGTCGCTTCAATAATGTTTTGAATTATAAATTCATAACATATCCAGTATACACAAATGTAAAGTGTTCCTTACGAATTCACGTTTGCCTTTATCAAGAATACTTTAAATTCGTGTATTTCGGAAGTATGTTTAAGAATTTCTAATTTAAAACATTAATAAGGCAACGCGTAGTTAGGCATTACGAATAAACGTTTGCTTTTTTCGAAGTAGTAGTCAGAGCAAGGCAAAGAAGTCAAAGTTGTAGTCGTGGTGGCCAACAAGTGACAAGGTATTTCAGTTTGGAGTTTTCCTTTATACATTTTTTATCATGTTAAAGTGACAGTAGGGTGAGAAGTAAATTCGTTGGGGTACAGAGCAGTGTAAACTTAACAATGCTTACCCAATTACTGCAATTCTTCTACATATATCCATTCTTCACCCCTTAATTTTAATTTACCACTTCTTCCCGTTGCTTTAATGCCAAGTCGAGCCTTGTACAATACTTTATACTTTAAGCTCAAGTCCCTACATAACTACTTTTGTACTTCTCTGCCTACCGAAATGTATGTTACTACTATGTATCTCGTTCCTCTTTCATTACTCCAACCAGCATACTAACCAATACAACACAGCACCAGCAAGAACTGACGAGTTTTTTGGCAAAACGGGATAAGTCCATTTTTTTCAGAAAATGAGATTACTTGTGTTATTTGTTCTATTTGACTAGATACGTTACTGTGTTGAATGGTAAAGGTCAAAGTTCAACCAAAGCAATTTTAAAAAATACGCCTTTCGTTTTTTGGCAAAACGGGATAAGTCCATTAAATTATTTTTGGCAAAATGGGATAAGTCCACCTAAAATGCATTTTTGACATTAGTTACAAATTAACGGTAAAGTAGTAAATCCACTTCTACTTTTTCAAGCGTGTACTAAGAAACCTACGTAGTAAAATCGCCAATAATATTCTAAGCAAGGATAAGAAGTAAAAATGTAAATTAATTTACTTTTGAACCAATGCTGTTTTCCATCCTACAAGGATGATTAAATTCGCCACGTAATCCGCAGGTATAATATCGTATGAAGTACTACTTGCAACGTTGATTGCATTTAGATGTCCTTTTCCTACGAAATATATAACACCCGACAAGGCCATCATTTGGTCTACGAATCCAGGAACTGGCTCCACCGCAGTTGCTGCCACTGTAAAAGCATTTTTTTAACATTAAAATAATTTACGTTAATATATTACTGTTAAATAGGTCACGCTTGGTATAATTATAGTTATAAGTTTCATTCATTTTAGTTAATTGCGTTTGGTGTGTATTACCCATAGAAGGCCTCACAATTGCAATCGGGAGCTCACGTTGGTGAATTTCCAGATAGTTCTCCGCAACAGCTTTTGAAAACACGTAAGTACAAGCCTTTTCCTGCAATATCCTGCACAGTGAAATAAAATGAGAGCTGATCATTATTATATTGAACCTATTTAGTACCTCCGTCGGGCCTCAAACATTTATTTATAAGTACTAATAATACAAACAATCTATGTGAGCCAATACGTTGCGGTTTTGGGGGTACGAATATTGTTATCCCTATAGGGTACTAGTTCTGAAGGTACAACTACCAGGGTACGAATTACAGGGGTACGAATTGTACCCACTTACACAGATTCCAGTTTTTGTAACGTTTCTGTGTCCATGCTGTCAATATCCTGGAGAAGTTTGTCAATCTGTGCTTTGCTCATAAAAGGATACACTTTTTCCTCTATTTCTATATTTCCTCCATCTGTGTTTGTGTATGCGGTTGAGATATGAACAAATGCCTACAATAATAACATCGAATCAGTAAACATTCATGTATTTAATTAAACAATATAAACGATTGTTATAACTTAGGTTTTATACGTAGGCCTAAAAATTATAATTTTAAGTTGCACTTTTACATTTAAGTTCTGCATGCCCTTGCACAACTTGACCATTCTTCGTGTGCTATGAAAGTTAGTTTCCATAACAACTTTAAGCGGCTCATTGAGTTTGACGGACGCAGCAGAATGAATAACAATGTGAACATTTTCCTGAAGAGTACGTCGATCATCTTCAGATATCCCAAGGTTTGGCAATGTTATGTCTCCACTAATGGCTGTGATTTTTTGGGCAAATTCTGGATTTGTTTTGGACAAAGTTTCAAAAATCTGGACAGGGACAGAGCAGGACAAATAAATGGTAAAGAAGAATTACATTTTAAATATTATATAACATATTTATTCAACAAATATTAATGATACCACACTTTAAAATAAAAATACTTACTGAGTTCTGACAAAGTTTGTGTAGACGGTCATGGGTATTTACATTCCGTTTTGGCCGAAGCAAAATATAAATTCGATCCAGAGACTCGCAAGATCTAAGCAATTTCTCAAGAAGAACTATCCCAATAAATCCACTCGCACCTGTGATGAAAATGGTTTTATTTTTATAAAATTCTTGAACAGGGGATGAATCAGAGATTTGAGAAGATTTCATTTTACGCAGGTATTTCTTCTTTTTCAGTGTCAAATATTTCTAAAAATATTATTGACCTCGGAAAGTCAGGGAAGTATTGACGTAGCCTGTTGAGTTTACTAGTATAATGTAGAAAAATATTGCACTCCTGTACTTCTGCCTCCGGGTAGTTTAATGTATGTAAATTTTGACTTCCGCTATTTCACAACTAGGTGATTTTAAATCGCAATAGAATAATACATATATTATTCAAAATTATTTGATGGGAAATCGTTTTGCTTTTATATTATTATTCAACTTTGAGTCCTTGAATCATAATGCATTCAATTGTTATTTTCAATTAGAAATATACTGTATGGAATGCACAAAATACTATACTATAGTCTTTTTAGATGCTGAGCTTCAGCTGCATCTAATGAAATGGTTTTGTACGTCCGTCTGTGTGTCTGTCTGTCTGTCCCCTTTTTCATTGTTGTACGCTACAGGCTGTATTTTTAAATTAATTATATCCGAACAACTCCCTTAGGCACGTAAATGCGATGTAGATGTGCTGTATAGTTTTAAGATGCTAAACTTTAGCTCATAAGCATGTATAGGAATGGCTCTGTCCATCTGTCTGTCCGTCTGTCGATGTGTGATTTTTTGTCGTGCTCGACAGGTCACAGTTTTTAATTTATTTTTTTCATACAAATTTTAAATGATCGTTAATACGATGGAATAGAACCCTATTGTTTTTGGAATAAAACGGATTTACCAGTTCTTCACAATTTCCGATATAATGGACCAACTTTTTAGCATTAAAATAAATGCATAAAAATCCGGCGCTTCGCGCCAGATTTGTCGACCGGGGGGCCGAAGTAGATGCTGAGCTTACAGCGAATAATTGCTTTAGTAAAGGAGTAGAACCCTAGTGTGGCAACGCTGAAACTACGACAGCGCCTAACTCCACTTTAGCTTCTACTTGAATTTCTAATTTGATTAAGTCGTAACAAATAACTTTGGGATTATTTAAATAATAATAATTAAATAAAGTCATTTATAAACGATCTGTGTATGTATTATTGCAATTTCCTGCGTTCAAAGTATCTGTTTACCTAATTCGTGAACAAATTCAGAGCAGATCCCTGAAATAGTGGTATTTAGATGACGCCATATATGGAAGATTTCAGCATGAATACTGGAAGCATTCCATAATATGGGTACCTGTTTACTTCATTTTAAAACTTATGACAGCCGGGGTACTTAAATTAGTAATATTTAAGCAACGCCATCTATGAACGATCTCCCTATGAATACTAGTAAAATCATATGATGTTGAGGACAAACGTACACCTAATTTCTGAACTAATTACAGTGGCGATCCCTAAAACAGTAAAATTTGAATGACGTCATTTACGGACGATCGCCGTACGTAAACTTTAAAAATTTAATGTTAAGGATATAGGTTAATTTAATTTTCGAAATGAAAGCATGAAAATCTCCTAAATAGTAAAATTTGTGCGACGCCCTTTATAGACAAACCCTGCATGCGTGCTAGTAAAATCTTATGCTAAGGATATATGTCAACCTTATTTCTAACCTTATGACAGTGGGGATCCCTAAAATAGTAAAATTTATATGACGTCATTTTTGGACGATCCTTGCATGCATACTAGTAAAATCCTATGTTGAGGTTATATGTCAACCTGATTTTCGAGCTAATGACAGTGGGGGGCACTAAAATCGTTAAATTTGTATGACGTCATGCAGGGACGAATCCTGTAAACCTAATAGTAAAATCCTATGTTAGAGATACATGTCAACCTTATTCCTGAAATAATGACAGTAGGGATCCCTAAAATGGTAAAATTTGTGTTACGTAATTTTAATTTTTGAACTAATGACAGTCGAAGTCCCTAAAATGCTAAAATTTGTATAACGTCCTTAACGGACGATCTCTGCATGCACACTAGTAAAATTCTATGTTAAGGATACATGTCAACCTAATTTTTGAACTTCTGACAGTGGGGATCCCTAAAATGGTAAAATTTGTATGACGTAATTTATGGGCGATCCCTGCATGCATACTAGTGAAATTCTATGCTAAGGATATATTTTAAGCTAATTTTTAAACTTATAACAGTGGGGGTCCCTAAAATTGTAACATTTGTTTGACGTAATTTATGGACAATCCCTGCATCCCTACTAGTAAAATCCTATGTTATTCGGAAGTTTTCTATGGTACGAATATCCACTGAATGTCAGGTATATGGAACGTGCGGCGCATGTACCTACCTACTTGTTTGTTTGTTTGTTTGTTTGTAAGCTTTATTATAGTCTCAAAATAACTCAATACAAGTAGTAATTACAGGCACTGTTTAACTTAGCTTCAGTGGCAAGTATTGAAATTGAAATGCATGTAAAGTCTTGCCAAAGACCCGTTTTTCCTGCATGCATTTTAATGCTAAAAAGTTGGTCCATTATATCGTTATTGTGAAAAACTGGTAAATCCGTTTAATTCCAAAAACAATAGGGTTCTATTCCATCGCATTCACCATCATTTAAAATTTATTTGAAAAAATTAAATTGAAAACTGTGACCTGTGGAGCACGACAAAAAATCACACATCGACAGACAGACAGACAGACAGACGGACATAGCCATTCCTATAGATGCTCAGCATCTAAAAAACGGGTGTCTGGCACGACTTTACATGCATTTCAATACTTGCTACTGAAGCTAAGTAGGTAGGTACATGCGCCGCACTATGCATATACCTGACATTCAGTAGATTTTTGTACTATTGAAAACTCCCGATTAACATAGAATATTACTAGTAGGCATGCAGGGATCGTCCATGAATTACGTCAAACAAATTTTGCCATATTAGGGACCCCTACTGTCATTAGTACAAAAATTAGGTTGACTTATATATATTTAACATAAAATTTTACTAGTATGCATGCAGGGATCGTCCATACATGACGTCATACAAATTTTACTATTTTAGGGACCCCTACTGTTATTATATTCAAAAATTAGGTTGACATATATTCTCAGCATAGGATTTTACTAAACACATATCCTTGACAATGTTTTTAGGCGTACGTACGGGGATCGTCTATGAATTAGGTCATGCAAATTTTACTATTTTAGGGAACAATACTGTCATACGTTTAGAAATTAGGTTGACATATCCTTAACATAGGATTTTTAATATGACATATTATCATCGCCTAACTATTTATATCAACTGGTCCTAACGACGACATTCTTTGTGAGCAATCTGATAAAGTAGTATGTGCTGCTTTTAGATCGTAAAAAGCAGATTGTTTATTATTATATTAACAAATAAGAATATAAAATGTGGAATTATTTAATTAGCGGTCAATTCAAACTGACAAACGTTACCGCTTCGGATGCCATTAAACAAGGGCTTCAGCCATTTTTTTTATTTTTTATATATTTGATCTATTTTATTCAAACGAATTTTAATGTCATGAGGTGTTGTGAAATTCATATGCGAATTGCTTCTGTACTGACACTTTTTGTATCAGCACCACTCGTACTCAACCACCTTGTACCTGTGATACTTTGACCAGGCTCACAAGAATCAGTAAAACTTGTACCATCACCATCGTGCCGGCGCTAAATTCAAAGACCTAAATCTTACTTTATTGGCTTTGACTGTTCCCAATCGATGCAAAGCAACTTCTACCTAGGTAAAATTATCTTTTACATGCACCTTTACTAATACCGATCCAACTTGTAGCGGCACTATTTGTAGCTTGCCTACTCCTATTATCATCAACTGTACCTAGCCTATTCAAACTAGCGCTATTCGAACAAAAAATACTCGAAACGGCTGCACATGCAAATGAACCTGACCCACTGTCAACATTAAAGCTTGTACCTAACCCGTTTGCACCAGCGCCTAATTCTAGGTTTAGGTTTGCCTTTCTACATAAAACATGCTATCTAGTGATGAAGCCATCTCACTGTAAGCTCAGCATCTACTTTAGGCCCACGGTGGACAAATCCAGCGCGAAGCGCCGGATTTTTAGATGCTGAGCTTAAGCATCTATAGATATGGGCCTGTCAGTCCGTCTGTCTGTCGATGTTGTTTTGTCGGTCACAGTTTTCAACTTAAATTGTTCAAATAAATTTTATATGATCGTTAACAAGATGGAATAGAACCCGATTGTTTTTGGAATCGAACGGATTTACAGTTGTTCACAACTAAAAATTTAATTAACCAACTTTTGAGCAATAAAATGAATCCTAAGAAAAATCCGGAGCTTCGCGCCGAATTTGCGTGACGGGGTCCGGAGTTAGATGCTGAGCTTACAGCGAATATTTGCATCAATAGAATTATCCGGCGCTTCGCGCCGGATTTAGTGACCGTGGGCCCGAAGTAGATGATGAGATTCAGTGAACATTGGCTCTAACAAAGGAACAGGATAACTTCAGTGTCGCTAAAATATGTTCTATGAAGTAGATGTATTTTATTAAAACGGTGATGGTTACTTAAAAATGCAAATTTTGCAACATTTTTCTCATGAACTTTGTAATTCTAATACAATCAAATTATTGCGAGTGCGGCTTGTAGCGTGGTTACTACGGAATTACAGACAAACAGTCAAACCCATTTTAATAAATGCTGAATTTGTGTACAAAGGTGGTTATTAATAGTTGATAACTTGGTCGACCTCAATAATGGACTACCCCTGACTCAAACTTTAGCCCCGGGAGGGCAGAGAGGATGGTAATAAACTCTTCAGAACAACGGATGCACTATGTCTAGGTTTCTGAACTAATAATAGTAGGGATCCCTAAAATTGTAAAATTTGTATGATGTCATTTATGGACGATCCCTGCATGCACACGAGTAAAATCCTTATAATAAAAATCCTATGCTAATAGTTTATAATGTCAACCCTATTTATGAACTTTGACGTTGATAGTAAACTAGAAAAAAGTGAAGTACTACATTCTTTCAATTTATACGAAATCTACAGTGTGTCAGGTCCTTGAAAATGCAAATCAGTTTAATTCATGCGTACGCGTTATTATTGGAACATTTGAATGTGTTTCCTAGAGGTAATAATGGTATTTGTAATTAAATATATTCAACTCCAAAATAAATTGTTAAACAAGAAAAAAATACAATATTTGTACGTGGCTAAATATTTATAATATAATGACAGTTAATTTTTCATTTCGTGACAAAAGTTAAGTAGTTATTGATATACTAGAACAAAGGCCCGTCGTTTTAAACAAGACGGCTAGTGATTTCAGGTAATCACGTTTTGCGTAGTCTTATAAAACTAATTATTTCATAATCTATGTTAGAAAGTTCATCTGTAGTATTTGCATATCTTCCCCGTCTCATTTTATAGCTAACTTTAATTTAAATTGGGCGCAGAGTGCGCCTCATTAGCTGCTGAACTAATTCTGCGGCTTTTTAGATGCTGAGCATCTATTGAAATGGTTTTGTCTGTCGGTCTGTCCGTCCGTCCGTTCGTTGGCCGTACTCCACAGGTCACAGTTTTGAAGGGATTTCGTTTAAACTTTTTTTAAACTCTCACAAATGCGCGCGACAGGAGCCCTATTGTTTTTGAGGGTGATCAAACCAACCAGTTAGCCACAGTAAATAGTTAAATGGACCCATGTCAAAATTTTGTAAAGTGATTTCCTTAAAAACCAAGAGGGCATGTACATATTGCTGAATGTTCGTGTACATACGTAATTTTAAAGTTCTGCGCGGCGAGTACAAGTATATCTTATAGTAAAGGCCAAATCAATCTCAGCTACAGTTTTCAATGGTCTGTAGTCTGATGCTTCGCTACGTCAGATATGCAGAATGTCGTTGTGTGTGTGGGGAAGGGGGGAAGTTAAGGGTGGGTGAGGAGCTTCTAAATATAGTGCAAATTAGCAATTTTTGAATTTACTTACACGGTACAGTTTTTAGCTGATTTTCTTAAAACGAACGTACCTAAATAATTAGGGATCGTCCATAATGACGTCCTTCAAATATCATAGTTTTAGATACCCCCATTCTCAAATTTACAATGTTAAGCTAACTGTTCCACCTATGTGTCACATACGTAACTACTGTATTAGTTGTGGATGTAATCATTGTGTTGTAGCATAGGAGTGTTTTGGGGTTGGTGGGGTGAGTTTAGGTGTTGGGAGTGAGAAAGACAAAGTAGCTGGGAAGGTATCCGGGAAGGAACGGGAAAGATATTATGGGCAGATATGGAAGGGATGAACAAGGGAACGAACGGGAAGGTATGAAGGGATGCAACGGCCAGATATCATGAGATGCATTGATTTGTACAATCATTGATGCGATATTTTAATAATATAATAATATTATTTGAATAAATCCGTGTAGGTAGGTAGTAGGTAGCTCCTTATGAATGGGGATTTGCCTTGTGTTGTATGCAGTACATAGAAAGAGAGGAAAGAATGGCAGGAAATGAGGAAAATGAGGGCAGGTGGCCGTGGACGGGGGATTTGAAGGAAGTGCAGCGTGGCGGTGGCGGTTGGACATAGGGATTATGTACGGCGGGTGCCTGGGAATGTGGACAAGGTACAGCGGTGGTAGCTGGCGGGTAGTGTGACGTATATATTAAGGGAGGGAAAGGGAGAGGAGACATGCATGTATGATAGGATGACATGGGATGGGGGAGGATACGGGGACTACTATTGTTTTGTACGGTCATCCATACAATATAATAATAATAATAATAATAATATTATACGTTTCTGTGTAGGTAGGTAGGTACTTACATACGTTGTAGGTACGTACTTCATATGGCAATTTGCCTTGCGTTGTGTGCTGCGCTTGGGACAGTGAGGGAGAAATGGACGGAAAATAAGGGGAAAAAAATGAATAAAAAAATAAATGAATTAAATACGGACTTTGTGAGTAGTAGGTACGTAGTAGGTATTCCGTATATAGGTAATGGGTAGGTACTGGCACATGCACATTTGCATTGTGTCGTATGCATAGTGTACTAATGTGAGGAAAATGTGGGCATTATGTGGAAATGTAGTATAGATGTAGGTAGGTAGGTAGGTATATACGTAGGTATCTATATAGGGGCTTGAGCTCTATGTATTTAATAGTGAGAGGGGCTGTCCTTACCATTTAAGTAACGGTGGTGAATGGTGAACTGAAAGCAAGGGAAAAGAATAGGCCCGGGTAGTAGTAATGCAGTGTAGGGGCTGTATGGTTAAGCATACAGGGTACTGATTCTAGTACAATTCCACCCGTCACCTTTCCGACTGTTTCAATGTGATAGAAATAGTATAAAGGAAAATGAAACAATAATTTAGTTGCTCAGTACGAGCGAAGATTCAAGACCAGAAGAACTCCTCCAGATTCAAGGCTCCCTTCAGCTCCAGCTTCAAAAACAACTTCCCTACGGTATTGGCTTTGACTTCGGCTTCCGGCTTTGGCTTTGACTTCGGCTTCCGGCTTTGGCTTTGGCTTCAACTACAACTATCGCCAGGGATTCAAACATGATACACATAACTAGAAGAGAAGAATACAAGGAACAATGCACAAACACCCGGCTGCCGTTCATTTCTGTTTGTATTTACAACACGCACGTCGAAATTGCCAGCCTAAATATTAAAAATACAAATTCAAACCATAATGAATTCAAGTTTATTCTATTCCACTCTGAATATTCAAAACTCAAACCTGAAGTTACCACTGTGTGCATGTTGCACTGCGTATAGATGAGAAGCATGTTTACTTTGAACAACTAAAACTCTAAAATAGAGAATTAGGGTTGTTATTGAATGCATCTTGTTATGTTACAAATGCAAACATTCACACTTTGCTACGTACTATATGCTTCTACGGCAGACTACGCTTCTGTACTCTTTGAATATTGAATAAATTTAATGCAATACGACAAATAATTGACAATGGTAGTTAGAACTTTGTATACATAGTATAGGTAAGCATGCAAACTACACTCAACAGAAATGCATATGTATACACCATGTGTTCTTATGCGAATATTACAAAAATACGAAATTGAGCTTTTGGACATGTGACCTACCAGGGGCTATGTAATTAGACGTGCAGAGCGTGCTCCGAAAAGTTTCAAAATTTTTTGTGTTGCCATTAGAAATTTTTAGTTTCAACGCGATATTTAGACTCAACAAAATATGGGTTTTCTTATGTGCAAAACGAATTTTTAATTTTCGCTCTAGAAAAAAATCACTTTTCTGTTTATAGGGCGAATTCAATTTTTTCAACGCCAATATGCTTCTCTGATTTTTGTAACCCTAAATATCAAAAAACATTTTAAAAATACGCAATAATAAAGATTTTGGGTATACCCTATTGAGCCCTACTTTTTATAACCTGCTTGTTAAATCAATGTTGCCAAACGAATTTTTTATATTAAACCCGATATTTAGACGTTATTGAGCATGGGCTCTTTTATGGCATAGTCATTTTTGTGATTTCCGCGCAAAAATTTTAGGGTTATTTTAAGGGTAAATTTTAGGGTATTTAAATTTTTTTTTCGGACGGACTATTTTTTATTGATAGTTTAAGCTTGCAGGCTTGCCGTCTGCAAAAACAGAATTGGAAAATTCGAAAAAATAAAAACCGGATCGGACAGGCCGGACAAACCGATCCGACCGGTGCACACTATGTATTGCCTTAATCTATATTGCTCGAGAACCAGTTGACGTAGAGAGATGCGGCTAGCGTTATCTGATAGATCTTACTTGTAGCTACATTCTAAAAAAACAACAACACCGTGCAAAAAATACTACCCGGGTAAAACCGATATTTCGGTTTTCATATGTATCTTTTGAACTAAATGCAATATTTCAAATCTGTTTCGAGATTGTCATTGTGCTAGGCAATGCGGAATTAATTACATAAAACTATCATATGAAAATATCATAAATTTATGGTTTTTGTGTAAACCTGTATAAAACCATGGGATTTTGGAATGATTTTTTTGTAAATTCTGGTACTATTCGCATTTTTATTTTTTCAGTTCTTATTTTCATAAATTGTCTTGGCTTTGCGCTGGCTATGTTCCTTAGTACATTATGTGTAGTTTTCTCTGCAAATAGGTCACACAAGCTCAAATAAGGAAAAATGAATAAAATGTAAAATAAATAAATAAAATACAGACACTGTGAGTACCTTGTAGATTGTCTGTAGGTAATACATTGGTTCTTGCTAGTGCTGGTTTTTATTTGTTAGTATGCTAGTTGTAATAATTCAAGAGGAACGAGATACAGGATAATAACATACATGTAGGTAGGCAGGTGAGTACAAAAGTACCTATCTAGGGACTCGAGCTCAACGACTTCCGGCTTCGCTTCCGCTTTGTAAATGTTTTGAATTATAAATTCATAAAAATAAATCCAGTATACACGAATATAAAAGTATTCTGTCCGAATACATCTACGACTTCGACAAAAGCAAACGTTAATTCGTTTTGCTGAGCTACGCCTTGCTTCGATGTTTTGAATTATAAATTCATAAACATAAATCCAGTATACACGAAAATGAAAGTATTCTGTCCGAATACATCTACGACTTCGACAAAAGCAAACGTTAATTCGTTTTGCTGAGCTACGCCTCACTTCGATGTTTTGAATTATAAATTCATAAACATAAATCCAGTATACACGAATATAAAAGTATTCTGTCCGAATACAACTACAACTTCGACAAAAGCAAACGTTAATTCGTTTTGCTGAGCTACGCCTAGCTTCGATGTTTTGAATTATAAATTCATAAACATAAATCCAGTATACACGAATATAAAAGTATTCTGTCCGAATACAACTACAACTTCGACAAAAGCAAACGTTAATTCGTTTTGCTGAGCTACGCCTCACTTCGATGTTTTGAATTATAAATTCATAAACATAAATCCAGTATACACGAATATAAAAGTATTCTGTCCGAATACATCTACGACTTCGACAAAAGCAAACGTTAATTCGTTTTGCTAAGCTACGCCTCGCTTCGATGTTTTGAATTATAAATTCATAAACATAAATCCAGTATACACGAATATAAAAGTATTCTGTCCGAATACAATCACGACTTCCGGCTTTCGCTTCTGCTACGAAATGTTTTGAATTATAAATTCATAAACATAAATCCAGTATACACGAATATAAAAGTATTCTGTCCGAATACATATACGACTTCAACTTCTGGCTTTCGCTTCCGCTTTCAAATGTTTTGAATTATAAATTCAAAAACATATATCCAGTATACACGATTATAAAATTATTTTTTATGAATTTGATTTTTTTCTGCTTACATATAAACAATGAAAGTAATTCTAGAACCTACTGTCACAGGATTGTTTCCGTGTGAGTATTGTACATATGCGTTTTTATCTAAGAAGCTACGCAAGAATCATGTAATAAAAAGCCATTTAAAGTACGAACGATATTTAATTTTACAAAACCGCCAGTTGAAAGTGTTTCAAACATTTTTTGAACCAACTGTAATCCAGTTAGGTCAATTGACGTTGAATACAACAAGCTAAATTTTGTTATAAAAAAGCAGCCTTTAGAACATAACGCTAGCAGTAAAAACCCTACTATGCTGATTTTACGTATTTTATTAAAAGTTTCATCTGAAATGTATACATTATTGCATGTGTTCGAATTATAAATGTTATATTGTAATAACAAAACACGTTTTTGAAGAATGAAAAAAAAGTGATATATACAATTTTACTATATGATAGTTGTAAGGTAATGCAATACTGTATGATTCAAACAATTTAACAATTCTGTAAATATTAGAAGTACCACTGTATTAGTATTTACAAAATATAAAAATTGCTTAGTAGGTAAATGTAAAATAATAGAAAACATTTAATGATTTTAGATTCATGGTTACTGTTGTTTACTGTATATGAATAGAAATAGCAGATTGTAGCTAGTAAATAATATATTGCAATAGGCAAAAAGTTCTGTAAATATCTGTGAATATATAGTTATGTAATTAGGAAACATTGAACTAGTAAAAATAGGGAAATACATATAATACAGCTATGTGTGACACCTTTTTATTATTGTTTGCAGTAAGGTACAAATATTAAAAACAAATTAAAATAGCACAAATAGTAGGCTAACTTTATAGTGCAATACGAAGTGTGCTAAAAAGAAGAAATGAAATTGTATAGTTTCACTTAAATTATAATAAAAATCAATGATACGTTGTAGTAATACATATATACAACAATAATGAAAATGTTCAATAAATAAAATCTCGGCTACATTTAAATTGTAAAATACTTAAAACGTCTGGTTTCACAAACTTTTGCGCAGTTTTATTATCAACTATCTCAGTGACAGTCGCAAACTTTTGTATCTATACAATGGCAGAAATTCGTAAATCATATTTAAATTCAAGGCTTAAAGGCTCATTCTCTGCCCTGAGTGGATTTATAAAAAACAATAAGCATTTTCACGACAAGAAAAAAGTTGACAAAGAACTAAGCCAACTGAATTCATTTAGTCTACACAGACCTATTAGAAAGAACTTTAAACGCAGAAGAACTATTGTGAACATGGCAGGAGAAATTTTCTGCTGTGATTTAAAAATCTTAGGGTCAGTCTTATCAAAAGCGAATTCCGGATATGAAAACATACTTTTTTGCATTGACGCGTTTACGAAAAAGCTTTTTTGTAGATTCATAAAGAACAAAAGACCAGAAACAGTAATTAAAGCAATGAAAAGTATATTCCATGAAGCAAAAATAACACCAATTTATTTATTTACAGACCAAGGTTAGCTGCAAACAGCTAATAGGGTAACATACAACTAATTCAAACGTTTCAAATTAATCTTGGTATAATATATAGGACTAACAACGATATAAATATATTATTTTGTTACTTATAGGTACTGAATTTCGAGCAGAGTCTTTTCGCAAGTTCTTAAAGAGCAAGGGAATAAAATACTATAATACATATAGTGAGACCAAATCAAGTATAGTAGAAAGAGTCATAAGGTCAGCTGAAATACACACTAACTAACAAGTTTGCTATACAAAACTCAATATAAGGTTGACGCACATGCTATAACACAGTTTTTTTTTGTTTATGTAGGACCATTTTTGAGAAGGTGGCTAGGTACATAACAGAAAAGCAAACAAACCGTATTCTTGAAATATTTCCTGCATTTGTAAAAACGTACAACAACACTTTTCATTCAACAATCCAGATGTCGCCCAATAGCGTAAACAGTTTGAATGAAAACGATGTATGGAGAACCATGTACTCAGACCTTATTAACGACACTACGAAACGTAGACCAGTGTTCAAGCCTGGCGACCGTGTGCGAATTAGTCGTACTAAATTAACATTTGAGAAAGTTAAGTGTAATATAGCGTACCACGTGAGCTAAAATAACAGATTATAAAACATGTATAAATAGGGAGACTTTCGAACAATCGAGTTAATGTATTTTTATCCTTTACCCAGGCTACAACTAAAGCTTTAGCTTAGAATGGTTCATTGTGAAGTCCGTAAACTTGGAAACCATACCAATAACATACTACTTGGAAGATTTAAATCACAACAGCATTACTGGATCATTTTATAAGGAAGAGCTTAGCCGAGTTGAAGAATCAACATGAATTCTACACCGTTTATCCCATACTTTACCAATGCTATCAAGCAGCATATCAACAACAAACGCAGAAGATTAGACAAACACTGCTGTTCCCAATTAGATCGAGACCCAGCAGGTACCGAAAATATCTACATGACGATTACAAGTGACCAACATAATAGTGTTTATACAGATAACACACCAGCAAGCTTTGTAGCTGTATTACCCTACCCTTTGGATCTGCAAAACTATGACGTCGGACTAGTGAGTTTGAAATACACAAGCAGCATACAGCCAGCTATAGTTCAGCTTGCACCAGCTACCCCAATACGTAGCGTACGCAGCGCTGAAGTTTCTGACCTCGAGCCTATTAAAAAACTGTTTCCCAACTACAAGCCAACAGTAAAAAGTTTTTTTAACTTCCAGAAACAAGAAACAACAGTACACCAATTCATGACTAGACTTAACGATGCGTTAAAGCTAAATCAAGACAAAGTGCCGCTTAAAATTGAACAAAAAGCTCTCAGCTTAGACCCTGAGGAAATACATATGATCCTTTTAAACGTGTCAAAATCAAACAATGTAATTCTTGCAATCCCTACACCTCTTGCATTGTTTTTCAAGCAAGGCAGATCACGGTTTATGTCTGGAAACCATTTACCGTACGACTACTCACGTCAAGAAGACTTTGAGATAATTCCAATGGGCACAAACTTTAATTTTGGGGCTGAAAAAATTGAAAGTATGGAGAACGTAATACAGTTATACCAGGGATTTGAGACTTTTATAATTTTCAGAAAACAAATAAATACAGGGGATTCTGACTATCGTAAATGTTTTGAACGTTTTAATTCTGAGATGCGTGATCCAGAAAATAATGACACAAATCTAAAAATTGAGTTTCCTTCTGATATAAGCAATACCAAATGCAAATTGACGTTTGAAGGAAACGAAGGCGATTATGTTGTGTTACCTGAACCAATAGCACTGTGCTTAGGCTTGCAGCAACACGACAAGTTTTACAATGGCGTCTACGAATCTGAATTTGACTTTGACGAAGAGAAATACAATGAAATTGTAGACTATGATTACATGAACATACGCCTGTTTAAAATGTGTGCACATTATATGCCAATGAAAGAACCAGAAGAAATGGACTTGGATCACATAGTGCATGAAATTAACCGCACTTTGAATGAGCGGCTTTGGAGTGATACGACTGTACAGTTTAAACATGAAGACGGACAGCTCAGTATTCCAGGCATGCGCGAAGATATCACAGTACAGCTTCCACCACTTGTTAATAGATTCTTTGGGTTTGATGACAATTTCATATTTAAAGATGGTGTAGTCGCCAACTTGCAACCGGAATTAGCAAAGGAAGAAGAACAAGAGAAAGAAAATGAAGAATTTGAAGAAGATGTAGAACCTGAGCATACTGAACCAGCTAAGCGAATGCTTGTAACATGCAATTTGATCGAAAACCAGCTCTATGCTACCCATGCTCTACCGTTGCTGCGCTCAGTTGATATCTCAAGCGAATTTAATAAAGAGACAGTGCACAACTTTTTGCCAATATTATATTTGCCACTTAAACAGCAGGAACAGCAAGTAATACGGATTACCCTTTTAAACGAATACCAAAGCCTTGTCACACTGCCTGAGAATTCGCAAACTATTATAGAATTGCAGTTCAAGCCTCGCAAAGTTTAAAACATATTTAATATAAAAAGACAAAGTTCTTTATTTGCGAATCATTCTTAATTCAACTCTTAAACAACAACAACATCATTTTATTTACAGTGCTTCTTAATAAATTAAATTCAAAAATAAATTTGCAGTGCATTGCTTTACACGTACAACGACGATCCAATACACAAAGTGATAGATCTTCTGTAGTTCTTACTTCTGCCCAGTTTCACAGCAAACGTCTGAAAAATACGGAGAATGGTTGGGTCCGCAAATTGAATTGAACTACGATGAAATTGAAAACCTTGTGTTGTTCTTAACCCAAGATTGCAAATTGTAAAGTTTGTTGTGCGAAAAACATGAATACATTAACTCTGGAAAGTTTGTTGTGTGAGGCATGCCAGTTTTGCTGGTTGAACTATACGCCGTCAAGTTTGCAAACTGTCATGTATAAAAACAAACAATACTGTACGCGATGTGAAATACAAGAAAGGAAAAAAGATGAACAAGTACTTGCCAGCTTAAATACACCGTACGATGAGTGGATTGACTTTGATGATTTCAACGATCTTAGCAATTGGTGTGAAGTAACCCGAAGTTTTGAAAATATTGATTGTTTCGTGTGTAAATTCGATCCTGGTGATGTTTCGTCAGTCAGAGGCGAACCCGATGCAGAGTATATTCACAGCATATCTTTGTATGGTGAAACAGTGTACATTTACAAGTACATGCCAGAAATTAAAGTATGCAACTATTGCATGTTTTGGCGATGCTTGAATGTTTTAGAGAATGTTCGAGAATATATTTATGAATACAAAGAAGATGAATACCGAAGCCTTGTCACACTGCCTGAGAACTCGTAAACTATTATAAAATTGCAGTTCAAGCCTTGCAAAATTTAAAACATATTTAATATAAAAAGACACAGTTTGTCATTTGCGAATCATTCTTAATTCAACTCTCAAACAACAACAACGTCAGCCCAGTTACTTGCAAATTATTTAAACAAACAGTGCAGTGCTTCAATTTATTTACAACATTACCAAACATGTTGTAAATCATGCGTAAAATTGTGTGTAAAAACGTTTACGAATCTGACGCTGGTGACGCACTCCAAATTGTGGACGAAGAACTTTTAAAAGACAGTTTACTCGGTAAATACTGTACACTCGAACCAATTATAAACATTGCTACTGAAAACGACAAACAAATGGGGGCTGGAGAAGATACCGTAGGAGTTGGTCTTGAAAACACATTAAACAGCAGTGCAAACAGTGAAATAGGCCTAGAAAATACCCAAAATTTAGTTCCACTTAAATTGCGACAGCCATCCAAACGCCGTGCAATTTCTCACAAGTGCCGCGTTACTCATTGCCGTACAATTTGCCCTAAAAGAAATAAAAAAGTAGTAAAACGCAATATGCCTAAAATTCAGACTGGCGGACGTTGTGTAGCTCGTCGTAAGGCACAGTCTGGAGGCTCAAGAAAACGCATTGTTCGCCGGCGTGTTCAAACTGGTGGCCGCCTAAGACGTAAACCAGTTACGCATACTAAGCAACGAGGAGGAGGCAGATCATCTGCTCAGTCTGGAGCAGGAAGACGAAGGAAAGCATACAGACGCAAATAACTTATAAACTTGTGTATGTATGATTTCACTTCATTCATCACTTAGCTTACAACCAAGCAATATCTACAAAGAACAAGCAGCTCTGTCTTATCATGGATTCCACACCAGGATTTTACGACGAATCTACAATTTACGAGGGTTCTCAAAAGTCCATTCAAAACAACCTTATCTTGGACAAGTTACCTCCAACCAACGTCAGCGTTGAAGATGCCCCCGAGTATTACCCATACTACCCCGTACTTAGCCCGCGAGATAACGAAAATCCCGTTATTTTTGATATACTAAAATCTCCAGGCAAGTATTACGCCTTAGACGGATCCTATTTAGATCTCACATGCCGTGTAATGCTAGCAGATGGAAAGCCAATCGCTGCTACTGATATGGTCGCTCCGTGTTCAATGCTGTTTTATGGTTTATTTAGTAACATGGAGTTCTATCTAAATGGACAGTTGATATCCGATAATTCAAATCATTACGCCATCAGTTCTTACTTGAAAAAGGAACTCTCATCAAATCCCATTGAAAAGAAAAATAGCATGTTAGACCAGTTGTACATACCTAACACAACGCCAGATAATTTTACTAAAACTGACGACGGCTTCATGGCTCGATATAACATTGCTAGAGAATCAAAGCCGTTTACAATGATGGGAAGGCCAGAATCGCCATTCTTCACACAGACTCGAATGTTACCAGGAGAAACTGATATCCGAATAATTATGAGAAGATCTCACCCTGCCTTTTGCATTGATGCAGAAACTGAAACCAGAACCGGGTACTCAGGGTGTCCCTTTCGGGTGGACATTGTAAATGCTGTACTGTACTTGAAGAGACAGACAGTATCTCCGTTGGCTATTGAAAAGCATCGACTGAACCTTACTAATGGTACGCTTAAGTACCCGTGTATTGAACCTGAAATCAAGAATTTTGTAATTCCATCTGGCGTCAGTTCACATTCATTGGATAACTGCATCAACGGTAGATTACCACAAGTTATTGTGTTCGGCCTTGTGGATTCTGAAGCGTATTTGGGAAAGCTTACAAAATCCTTTTGCAACTTTCAACATTTCAATTTAAGTGAAATTACGGTCTCAATGAACCAAGAAGCAATTGAATACAAGACTTTGCCTTTACAATTCAAGAAAGAAGATGGATCAGGAGAAGAAAACTTTTTGCTAGCTCTCAACACTCTCAAGAAGACAGCAGCAAATCCAAGCCTTGGTAACGGGGTAAATAGAAACAACTATACAAAGGGAAGAGTCTTATTTGCATTTGAACTTGTACCTACACAAGCTAATGCTTTAAGCGTGAACAAAACTGGACAGGTCCAAATAAGTTTGAAGTTTAGAACTGCACTAACCAAGTCAGTGACAGCAATACTATATAGCCAATCATTCTTAATTCAACTCTTAAACAACAACAACATCATTTTATTTACAGTGCTTCTTAATAAATTAAATTCAAAAATAAATTTGCAGTGCATTGCTTTACATGTACAACGGCGATCCAATACACAAAGTGATAGATCTTCTGTAGTTCTTACTTCTGCCCAGTTTCACAGCAAACGTCTGAAAAATACGGAGAATGGTTGGGTCCGCAAATTGAATTGAACTACGATGAAATTGAAAACCTTGTGTTGTTCTTAACCCAAGATTGCAAATTGTAAAGTTTGTTGTGCGAAAAACATGAATACATTAACTCTGGAAAGTTTGTTGTGTGAGGCATGCCAGTTTTGCTGGTTGAACTATACGCCGTCAAGTTTGCAAACTGTCATGTATAAAAACAAACAATACTGTACGCGATGTGAAATACAAGAAAGGAAAAAAGATGAACAAGTACTTGCCAGCTTAAATACACCGTACGATGAGTGGATTGACTTTGATGATTTCAACGATGTTAGCAATTGGTGTGAAGTAACCCGAAGTTTTGAAAATATTGATTGTTTCGTGTGTAAATTCGATCCTGGTGATGTTTCGTCAGTCAGAGGCGAACCCGATGCAGAGTATATTCACAGCATATCTTTGTATGGTGAAACAGTGTACATTTACAAGTACATGCCAGAAATTAAAGTATGCAACTATTGCATGTTTTGGCGATGCTTGAATGTTTTAGAGAATGTTCGAGAATATATTTATGAATACAAAGAAGATGAATACCGAAGCCTTGTCACACTGCCTGAGAACTCGTAAACTATTATAAAATTGCAGTTCAAGCCTCGCAAAATTTAAAACATATTTAATATAAAAAGACACAGTTTGTCATTTGCGAATCATTCTTAATTCAACTCTCAAACAACAACAACGTCAGCCCAGTTACTTGCAAATTATTTAAACAAACAGTGCAGTGCTTCAATTTATTTACAACATTACCAAACATGTTGTAAATCATGCGTAAAATTGTGTGTAAAAACGTTTACGAATCTGACGCTGGTGACGCACTCCAAATTGTGGACGAAGAACTTTTAAAAGACAGTTTACTCGGTAAATACTGTACACTCGAACCAATTATAAACATTGCTACTGAAAACGACAAACAAATGGGGGCTGGAGAAGATACCGTAGGAGTTGGTCTTGAAAACACATTAAACAGCAGTGCAAACAGTGAAATAGGCCTAGAAAATACCCAAAATTTAGTTCCACTTAAATTGCGACAGCCATCCAAACGCCGTGCAATTTCTCACAAGTGCCGCGTTACTCATTGCCGTACAATTTGCCCTAAAAGAAATAAAAAAGTAGTAAAACGCAATATGCCTAAAATTCAGACTGGCGGACGTTGTGTAGCTCGTCGTAAGGCACAGTCTGGAGGCTCAAGAAAACGCATTGTTCGCCGGCGTGTTCAAACTGGTGGCCGCCTAAGACGTAAACCAGTTACGCATACTAAGCAACGAGGAGGAGGCAGATCATCTGCTCAGTCTGGAGCAGGAAGACGAAGGAAAGCATACAGACGCAAATAACTTATAAACTTGTGTATGTATGATTTCACTTCATTCATCACTTAGCTTACAACCAAGCAATATCTACAAAGAACAAGCAGCTCTGTCTTATCATGGATTCCACACCAGGATTTTACGACGAATCTACAATTTACGAGGGTTCTCAAAAGTCCATTCAAAACAACCTTATCTTGGACAAGTTACCTCCAACCAACGTCAGCGTTGAAGATGCCCCCGAGTATTACCCATACTACCCCGTACTTAGCCCGCGAGATAACGAAAATCCCGTTATTTTTGATATACTAAAATCTCCAGGCAAGTATTACGCCTTAGACGGATCCTATTTAGATCTCACATGCCGTGTAATGCTAGCAGATGGAAAGCCAATCGCTGCTACTGATATGGTCGCTCCGTGTTCAATGCTGTTTTATGGTTTATTTAGTAACATGGAGTTCTATCTAAATGGACAGTTGATATCCGATAATTCAAATCATTACGCCATCAGTTCTTACTTGAAAAAGGAACTCTCATCAAATCCCATTGAAAAGAAAAATAGCATGTTAGACCAGTTGTACATACCTAACACAACGCCAGATAATTTTACTAAAACTGACGACGGCTTCATGGCTCGATATAACATTGCTAGAGAATCAAAGCCGTTTACAATGATGGGAAGGCCAGAATCGCCATTCTTCACACAGACTCGAATGTTACCAGGAGAAACTGATATCCGAATAATTATGAGAAGATCTCACCCTGCCTTTTGCATTGATGCAGAAACTGAAACCAGAACCGGGTACTCAGGGTGTCCCTTTCGGGTGGACATTGTAAATGCTGTACTGTACTTGAAGAGACAGACAGTATCTCCGTTGGCTATTGAAAAGCATCGACTGAACCTTACTAATGGTACGCTTAAGTACCCGTGTATTGAACCTGAAATCAAGAATTTTGTAATTCCATCTGGCGTCAGTTCACATTCATTGGATAACTGCATCAACGGTAGATTACCACAAGTTATTGTGTTCGGCCTTGTGGATTCTGAAGCGTATTTGGGAAAGCTTACAAAATCCTTTTGCAACTTTCAACATTTCAATTTAAGTGAAATTACGGTCTCAATGAACCAAGAAGCAATTGAATACAAGACTTTGCCTTTACAATTCAAGAAAGAAGATGGATCAGGAGAAGAAAACTTTTTGCTAGCTCTCAACACTCTCAAGAAGACAGCAGCAAATCCAAGCCTTGGTAACGGGGTAAATAGAAACAACTATACAAAGGGAAGAGTCTTATTTGCATTTGAACTTGTACCTACACAAGCTAATGCTTTAAGCGTGAACAAAACTGGACAGGTCCAAATAAGTTTGAAGTTTAGAACTGCACTAACCAAGTCAGTGACAGCTATACTATATAGCCAATATCAAAACATTATTGAGATTGACCGCAACAAACAAGTTATCATCAACCGTTAAAATGTAAAGTACCAAACAAGTTTGTGCAACAAAAACAACAATTTAGCTGCGAGTATATATGTTAATGTATCTATAACAAGTCTGTTTGTTCCTTTACAGATGTTGAACAAACAACAACGTTCACATTATGAACACTGGAGAATTACAACAATGTCTCAAAATCTTACTTGGAGAAACTCAAGTAAAGTTCTACGTAATTGCAGCAGATCAAATGCGGTCAACTTTGCTCAACGCAGAAAAAAGAAACAATGGAATTACTTACCCTATTGCAATTATTCAAAATACAGACAAGTTGGAAAGCCCTGGGAAGCATTGGATATCTTACTGGGTGACTTCAAAGGACAGCTTCGAATATTTTGACTCGTATGGAAACCCAATTCAACGTTATAAAAATTTGCAATGGCCAGGAAACCATATGGTGGCTGAAAACTGCACAGCGCTACAAAGCGGCAGATCAACAGTATGTGGAATGTATTGTATATATTATCTCTACTGTAGAGCCTTAGGAATTAGTTATAAAGATTTTTTAAGTATATTTACAAGCTCTGTATTAGTTAACGATAGAAAAGTAAGAAAATTCATAAAAATGATTCCTAGTGTAATACCAAATATGTATAGCGTACCACCTAAACTACAGTCTAATACATTTAAAGTTTCCTGTCCAGAGTTTTGCCATAGTTTAATAATGTACTATTAATTATTATTGTAATATTTTGTAAGAAGTGTAGTCTAATTTTATGAAAAATGTATCACAAATTTATTATAAATAGCAGTATATGTAAAAACTTTTGTCAGTAGCAGTTTAGATTTTATAATGTCAACAGCAACCATTGTCGACTTTAGATTAATACACCTTTTTACGGCTATGATATGTGGCCCTAGTTCATCAGGAAAAAGTACTCTCTGTCTAGAAATTGTTAAGCAGCGAAAACAAATTATTAGCGAAAAAATAAATAAAGTAATATATGTTAGTGTACATACAAAACCAGAACAGTTTTCTGGCATTGATTTTGCATCGGACAGTGAAATAACATTAGTGTCAGATATAAACAACATTGAAGCATTGTTAGATGATATCAACAGCCCGTGTCTATTGATTTTAGATGACCACTTAAACTTTATTGAATCAAACCCAAAGGCTAGACTCTTAGTTCAGAAAATATTTACTGAGTTGTCTCATCATATGGACTTTAGTGTTATACTTGTTCTACAAAACCCGTTTACCAAGGAGTTGAGAACCACAAGCTTAAATACGAAATACATGATATTGTTTGACGTACCAAGAGATAGAAGCATTATTGGACAAATTTCAAGACAGGTTTGCCCTGGACGGCCCAAGTTTCTGCAAGAAGCATACGAAAAAGCATGCAGTTTACGCCAGCATAGCTACATAATGCTAGATTTGCATCCAAAGTGTCCCAATCCTACAACATATGTGCGAAATAACGTATTTCCGTGTAATGGTACTGACATTTACGTACCAACTTAACAATAAACATGGCTCAAACAAACAATATTGGCAGTCGTTTCGAACAAAACTACAAGTTTCTGTCAAATTTAACATTTTACAAGTCTAAGGAATACAAAACTCTTATAACAAGTGCAACGTCTGAACAATTATATGCCTTGGCTGAAACTATATACAACGTAAATAAATTTTGCAAACATCCACTGAAAGGATACAACACTCAAATAAAGACGCTAATTAGGCGATTAACTTGTGACGATATACTACGCCTGCGCAAAGTTTTACTCAAGTATCATAAACTTGTTCAAGCAATTTTAGCTACAGTGTTTTACAAGGTGTACAAAAGCGAAATTTGTCGTACTACTTTATTCTCTGACATAATTTGTGACAAGTATTCTACGTGTTAACAAATTATCAAAAATGGCAACAATTATGAAGGCAATTGAGCCAAAGCTGTATGCTGAGCTTATGCAAATACGTGCAGAACAGAATACTAATAAACCCGCCTTTAAACCCAATACAGCAGCTGCCCCTGCCCCTCCTAGCCAATTTGACAATACACAACTGCAAGCCATACAAAATGGCAATGAAATAGGAAATCACAAGAAAACCCTTAAACGACAAGATTGGATTCAGTATGAAGAAATGATTTCAAGACCCATCAAACGAAAACGGCGTAATATAAGTGCATAACGATTCTTGCAGAACTAAATGCAAAAACTTATATAAACAGTTGCAAATTTTCAATTGTCACCAGTTGCATACAACAACTCACAGCGTTCAATACTTAAGATCAACAATGCCTTCAATACGCATATACGTTTTAGTGCTGCTTGTGCTTCCTGCACTTGCAATAGCATGCATCAATGTTGCTGCAGCTGATGTGTTAGCTGCGCCACCTATGACTGAAGATACGCAATATAAACACGCCACAAAATCATCTGAAAACAGTAAAAGCCAAATGGACAGCACTAAACCAGCTCCGCAGTTCAATACTACGCAACTTCCTCTAATTCAATCCAACTCATTTCATAAATTTATACTACAGGCATTAAAGTATATGCTTGAAAGTCTAAATGCCCAGAATGGAATTATAATGGACGTGGTCGAGAAGTTTCAACACACAGAAGCTAAGCCATTGGTGAACAACACATTTGATTACATATGTAAGTGAATAATATTATTTGTTCACTGACTTGTAAGTTTGACTTATATACTGTATACAGTAAAGTTTTTTGTATAGCTAATAGTAATTGAACTAGCACTATGTATATACACATACTAATACATGGCTTTTGTTTTCTTTTTCTGCGCATGTACAGCAATCTACGTGTCATTCATCCTGGTTCTGCTCTTGTTTGTATTCAAAATTATAAAGCTGTTCAGAAAGGGAAAAACCGGGTCCCCTAGTAAAGAAGGCGGAGACCAAAAAATGGGCGTGATAGAGCGGCTCGAAGATTCAGTTATAAATACTAGTATCCAGCTGACTCAGCCTCACACTACTCGCAGCAGCAGTTCACGCACCTAACTCAAACATCAAAGAAGTCTCAAAGCCATACATCTACACAGCTCACAGTTCCAGGCAGGACTCTGCAGTATTTGAAAATCAACCGTGGTGTTTCAAATTGCCCTCCTGTATACGTAGAGCCCAACGGTGTTTAGCTTGACCAACATGGACCCTCAAATTACCCCATCCTACACCACACGAGTTGTCGGCGCACAACTGCATTACGAGCAAGAAGATTACCCTTTACCAACTGTGCTCGGATCATCCCCCAACCACTTTAAGTGTTCTTTCCCACACTGCCTGTTTAAGTGTTACTTTCACGTACCGTATAAGTCTCATGTGGAACACGTACATCAGTGTGAAGACTGCAACCTGTTTTGTTTTAACAAACAACACCACCAATGCTCTCATGTTGGAGAAAGACTCGGGCACATTGAGAACCGCAGCCAAGATCTGGTAGGAGGCGGCACTAGTCGATCAGGGAAAACATATGGACCAAGTACTAGCACAGCTAGCAAACCAGCAAGGAAAAGACTACGCCGTTCACCACAAATAGACTTGGACGTATTTCAAGAATATTCAAGATATCATAAGGGAATGATTGTAATCTACATTCATAAGCCAATTGAAACATTTGCGAGTATTGAAACAATAATGGCAGAATTGCATGATCCCTTTGTGAAGTTACTAACACAGAACCTAAGTGTACATAGTGGCATTAAAGCTCAGCTTATAATTGTCGCTACAATGGAATTGGAAATTGAAATCGAAACAGAAAAAACTATAAAAGTGCGTAACCCAACCTTCACAGGTCAGAATTACGATATTTTTAATACAAGTGAAATTAACAAGTTTGTAATAAATAGCACAAATGAGTGCGTAGAAAGACTGACCGATTTTAACAAGTACGGAACTGGATGGGTACTTCGCGAAATCGAATCAGTTCAGGTGAAGATTGGTGTACTAAACTTATTTGCAAATGCAGCAGCAAAAGGATACATCAAGTTTCCTAAAATAAAACCCAAAAAAACTGGCTATTGAAACATTAAAAATAAATGCAACGAGTGCTTCAAGTTCTGTGTGGCTGCTCATCGGTTTCGGCATGAAATTGCAGACGATAAAATGTACCAATTGAAGTTACAAAACAAAGTGCAAAACGTTCAACATTTAAAACAAAGCTTAGAGTACCCAGAGCAGTACCGACCATACTTTTCAAGATTTGATTTTACTGATGTTAAATTTCCTCTGCAAATAAATGACCTTTCTGAATTAAAAAAATTTGAAATAAAAAATAATCTTGGAATCAATATTTGGAGCCACCGAGAAGATCAAATTATTCAAATAAGAAGATGCCAGAATACCGACATTAGTGAAAAGTGTAATTTATTTCTGATCAAAAACAATTCTGCAAATGAAGAAAGCAAAGCTTATCATCTTGTGTTGATTACTGACATAAACAAGTTTCTGTGCAATGGGCATAATACCAAGCAATTTTATTGCCAGCTATGTTTTAGATCGTTTAATTCCGAACACAATTTAGATCAACATCTAGAAAACTGCCAAACTCTTGTGACCAAAAACGTTGTGTTTCCAGAATTACACAAACGAATCAAGTTTTCCAAACTGTGGCAAACCCTTCCCTACCCGTACGTCATTGTTTATAAATTTTCAACATTCTTAAATCCTACTGAAGATGCAAAATCTGTAACACACAATATCAAGATTTCAAACGAAATTCTTCCAGCAGCATATTCGTTTGTTGTTATAAGTCAAATGAAACACTTCGATAAAGTTATAGCAGTCGAGTATTTTGATGGTCTGAATTTAATGAATCATTTCTTTAAAAGAATATTTACGTGGGCAAAAAAGTTATTGTCCAACATAAGAAACACCAACAACTTTGTACAGCCATCAGAAGAAGAAAAAAAACAATTCAATGAAGCTTCACATTGTCACATGTGCAAACGTGAATTTGACAACAATAGGAAAATATTAAAAAATTTCCATCATAACCACCACCAGGGTAACTTTGAGTTCGCAGCATGCAGCAGATGTAATCTACAAATAAAGTACAAGTTTGAAATACCCATAATTTCGCACTGTGGAGGAACAATTGACTACCACCTATTAATAAGTGCGATGAAAACAAATAACTTCAAAGCTAAGGATGTCAAAGTTATTGCAAAATCCGCCAGTGATATAAAATCTATAACAATAACTTCAAAGGATACTTGGCTACCAGATCTTTATCTCCAATACCCACAAGACAAGAATACTGGAGAACAATATACTGGAAAAAAATTCAACTCAAAAGTTAAAGTTCGTTTCATCGATTCGAGTTTATTTATGGATACAAGTTCAACAGATTTAGTTGAATCTTTAAAATCGCAGAACAAACAAGATTTAAAACTTGTGTCACAGTGTGTGTCGCATTTTGCTCCTTTAAGTAAAATGAAATCATCAAACCCAGAAGCTAAGAAGTATAAAGAAGAATGTATTAAACTATTACAGACGCCCCTGTGCTTTCCGTTTAAGGCACTAAACAATCGTTCTGCATTTTCCAAGAAACTCATTTTAAGAGAAGAATTTCAGCGATCAATACTAGACGACGAGCCACTTTCTGAAACAGAATAGGAACTTGTGCTAAAAGTGTGTACTCAATTTGAACTTACAACATTGCGCGATTATACTAGAGTTTCGTGTATGATAGAAACACTTTTACTTGCTGAAGTATGGCAAAACTTTAGAAAGATTGGACTTTAAAACTACCAACTGGACCCAACTTACTCCATGACGCTGCCAAGCTTCTCTTGGGAGTGTTTTCTGAAATTTACGAATGCCGAAATTGATTACATAAGAGATCAAAGAATATTAGACATTGCGACTAACGGAATACGCGGCGGTCAGTGTATGTTCACTCAGAAGCATGTAGTTGCCAACCATGAGCGATGTCCGGAAGGATTTGACAAGTCAAAACCTCGCAAGCAATTGCTGTCACTAGACATCAATAGTTTGTATGCATATTGCTTAAAACAGCTAATGCCAGTGTCGGATTATAAGTACATGGAAGCCAAAGACCTGCAACATATCAACTGGGCTGATTCTAATTTTGGCAAGGAAGAGGGTAGCTTCGGATATATACTAGTAGTGGATTTGGAATACCCTGCACATTTACACAAACGAGACCAAAACCTGCCTCTTGCAATGGAAAAGCGAATATTAAATCTGCAGGACGTTGCTGCTATCATGTGCCCAAATAAAAATACAACTGCCAGTTTGCAGCGGCAAGTATCCCGCCCCCGATTAATGTTAACTCTTCATAACAAGTACAAGTATACAGTGCATTTCAAAGCTCTGCAGTATTATTTGTCTAAGGGATTAGTTTTACTTAAAGTTCATTGTGGCGTAAGATTTAAACAACAACGCTGTTTTAAACCATACATTGATGTTAACTTGGAAAAACGCAAAGCAGCTAAAACAGAATTTGAAAACAAAGCACTTAAAAAAAATAACAATGTAATTTACGGAAAAACAATTACAAATATCTTGGAATTTGTTAATGCTCATATTTGTACAAGTGCAGCAGAAGCTGAAAAATCATTAGCATCTCCTCGTTGCAAAGACTTTGAGGGATTGTCAGAAGATCTCAGCATATTCACAGAAGAATTGAAAACATACCGCGTTACTAACTCGCCATTAACTGGAGTCGCTATTTTAGATACTGCAAAAGTTTTGTTCTATAAAAAATGGGATCGTCTTTGTGAGATATTCCATGACAAGGCACATCTGGATTACAGTGATACAGACGGGTATGAAATGCACACAATTGACGAGCTAAATACATTTTGGGACGATATTTTCAAAGCAAAGATGGAGTTTGATTTCAGCAAAATCCCTCGCGACCATGAGTTCTTTAAAATGTATGAGCACCAGTACCCAGGTTTGCACAGTCTAAATAAAGACAAAAGCGGAAAGTTAAGAATACAAAGCTTAGACTTAAAAGAATTAATTATTTTAAAACCAAAAATGTATAGTTCATTGTTTTTAAATGATTCTGAACAACAAAAATGCAAAGGAGTTCCAGCAGTTGCAATGAAGCAGTGTAAACACAACAAGTATAGGCAAATGTTGGAAACAAACAAACCATGTAAAATAAATGTCAATTCTGTGAGGTCTAAGCACCATAACTTGCACATTGTAAACTCTAATAGATTTGCATTTAACTCTTTAGAATTATCCCGAGTGTTCCCAGATCCAAATAATTGTAATTATAGTTTGCCCTTCGGCCATGTTGATTTACGTAAGACGTAACTTGGTTTGCAACACGAACGTGAAACAAAAACTTGTAAATATGTAAATATTGTAAAAACGATTCTTGTAAATAATAGCTTTAGTTAAAAAACATAATAAAAGTATGTGTAAGCTTGTGTAAACAACTGTAGTTTTTAGTTTAATTATAAGTAGCACTATGTATTTAATGTTAGCCTAATAATATACTATAAATATAAATTTAAAAAAAATATAAATTAATTATAAAACGGATGTATTGTAAGATGTAAATATGTGTATTGTATTTGCGTTGTGTAAATATTCAATTTAAGTTAAGTTTAATTCAGAATACTGAAAACCAATATGTAAATATCAATGTAAATTGTGTCGGTTAAGCAAGAAAATTTTAAAAACAAATAAAATGTAAATATGTAAATACTTTAAATAAATGACTTTATTTGCATTTCTCCTGGTTCATTTTACCTATATTCCTATAACTAGCATACAACACAAGGAAAATCCATATTCATTATGTGCTACCTATGTACCTAGCTACCTACTACATACATTATCTGTATTTAATTCCGGTATTTTGTATTCATTTTATTTTTTGTCCATTCCTTCTTCCCTATCCTATGCTCAGCATACAACACAAGGCAAATCCCCATTCATAGGGAGCTACCTATGTAGATACCTACCTACCTACCTACTATCTATGTGCGTACCTACCTACGTACATGGATGCATATAATAATATGATTAATTTCATAGTACAATGCATTAATTACTGCACACAATGTCAGTCCATGTCACCCAATGCATCTCATTATATCTGTCCTCTCGTTCCCATCATATCTTTCCGTTCGTTCCCGTTTTCATTCCTCCCATATCTGCCCATAATATCTTTCCCGTTCCTTCCCATATACCTTCCCGGATACCTTCCCAGCCACCCTCCTAAAATCGCTCTTTCTCACTCCCAACACTCAAACTCACCCCACCAACCCCAAAACACTCCTATGCTACAACACAATGATTACATCCACAACTAATACAGTAGTTACGTACCTATACAGGTTTAAGATATTCAGGGACCGTCCATGATGACGCGCAAATGAAGTCACGTGAAAATGTCTTTTAGACACCCCCACTCAGCTGCTATCGCATTTACATTCAGTAAGCAGGTAAGGGGTGACGCGCAAATGACGTCACGTGAAAATTTATTTTAGACACACCCACCCAGCTGCTATCGCATTTACATTAGGTGAGCAGGTAAAGGGTGACGCACGAATGACGTATCCTGAAAATTTCTTTTAGACACCCCCACCCAGCTGCAATCGAATTCACATTAAGTGAGCAGGTTAGGGGTTGACGTACGAATGACGTCACCTGAAAATTTCTTTTAGAAACCCCCACCCAGCTGCTATTGCATTTACATTAGGTAAGCAGGTAAGGGGTGACGCGCAAATGACGTCACGTGAAAATTTATTTTAGACACACCCACCCAGCTGCTATCACATTCACATTAGGTAAACAGGTTAGGGGTGACGCACGAATGAAGTCACCTAAAAAATTCTTTTAGACACCCCCACCAAGCTGCTATCGCATTCACATTAGGTAATCAGGTTAGGGGTGACGCACGAATGACGTCACCTAAAAATTTCTTTTGGACACCCCCACTAAGCTGCTATCGCATTCACATAAGGTAATCAGGTTAGGGGTGACGCACGAATGACGTCACCTAAAAATTTCTTTTAGACACCCTCACCAAGCTGCTATCGCATTAGCATTAGGTAATCAGGTTTGGGGTGACGCACGAATGACGTCGCCTAAAAATTTCTTTTAGACACCCCTACCAATTTGCTATCGCATTCACATAAGGTAATCAGGTTAGGGGTGACGCACGAATGACGTCACCTAAAAATTTCTTTTAGACACCCCCACCAAGCTGCTATCGCATTCACATTAGGTAAGCAAGTTAGGGGTGACGCGCAAATGACGTCACGTGAAAATTTCTTTTAGACAACCCCACCCAGCTGCAATCGTATTCACCTAAGGTAAGCAGGTTAGGGGTGACGCACAAATGACGTCACCTGAAAATTTCTTTTGGAAAACCCCACCCAGCTGCTGTCGAATTCACATTAGGTAAGCAGGTTAGGGGTGACGTGCAAATGACGTTACGTAAAAATTTCTTTTAGACAATTCCACCCAGATGTAATCGCTTTCTTATTGGGTAAGCAGGTTAAGGGTGACGCGCAAATGATGTCACGTGAAAATTTGTTCTACATGTCACGGTCCATAATAACGTACTTCAAATACCATAGTTTCTAGTATCCCCTGTCCCAACTTTGAATTTTTTTCCATCCTATTTTAACTACATGTCACGTACTTACTTATATGTGTTTTAGATATTCAGTGATTGTCTATAATGACATCATATAAATATCATAGTTTTTGGATTCTTATTTTTAACTTTAAAATTTTTCCTAACCTTTTTTTAACTTCTTGCCACGAACCCTCGTATATGGGTTATTGATAGTAAGAGAGGCTCTATAAATGGCGTCATTTGTAAATCCTGCGATTCTCAAAAATATTTCAGAGTTTTTAAACTACATGCTACGTACTTCCATACATGGATTAATGATGGTAGGGAAGCCTCCATGAATGACGTCATTTGTGAATGGTGCAATTTATGAAAAATTTTTAGCTATATTTAACTACATGCTACGCACATTGGTGTATGTCTTATTGATTATAGGGGAGCTTCCATAAATCTTATATCATCTTTTAGCGGAACATACATTGTCTTGCGCCATTGTTAAAGCTCAGCATCTACTTCGGGCCAGCCCACGGTCGACAAATCCGGCGCGAAGCGCCGGATTTTTAGATGCTGAGCAAGCATTTATTGGTCTGGTGTCTGTCTGTCTGTTTGTCCGCATGGTTGTTGGTCGCACGCTACAGGTCGCATTTTTTAAGCTTTTAAATTGAAACACGTTTTAATCGCTCAGAGAAGCGAGGGAGAAGTGCTGTATAGTTTTTGGTGATTATTGAAACTATAGTTTGTTCGCAATTAGCAGTTAAACTGACCAAGAATTAAATCAATGTTTCAAGATAAAAAACATCCGGCGCTTCGCGCCGGATTTGTCCACCGGGGGCGGGCCCGTAGTAGATGCTGGGCTTCAACAAAGGCGCAAGATAATTTATGTAATGTTAAAGAATGACATAAGATTTACGGATGCTCCGCTACCATCAATAAGCCATATACGAATGCACGTAGCAGGTTGTGAAATATAGCTAGAGGTTGGCAAAAAACTATGATATTTGTAGGACGTCATTATGGACGATCCCTGAACACCTATAAACCATATAGATATATTTGTGACATGTAGTTACAATAGTTTGGAAATACTTTAAAAGTTGGCAATGGGGGTACCTAAAACTATGATATTTGTGGGACATCATTATGGACGACCCCTAAATACCTATAAACTGTATAGATATATTTGTGACATGTAGTTGGTCCTATTTCGTTCTATTTGGTCCCATTCGGTCCCATGTTTAGGTGGACCCCTGCTGGCATATGTACGTTCATAGGGCAGAATGGTATGGTGGTCGTGTGTTTGGGAGTCTAATGTGGAATTGGAAAATATGCGTTCTTATGACTGGTGTCCATGGTTCTAACACCAGCTCAGGCATTCGGAATTGACCTTTTTCACCATTTTACGGATTCCTAATAATTACTACAGATCACGGACATGTGTGAGTCAATGGGCTACACATAGTGACGGATCGTTCACAATGACGTCTTTCACATTTTATAGTTTTGAGTACCCCCATGTCCAACTTTAAATTTTTGATCAATTGAGATCGTCCGTTAATAATGTCAAAGAAAATATCATTTGTTTATTGCGACTGTCCGTTGATGACGTCACGGAAAATATCACTTTTTTATTAGGATCGTCCGTAAATGACGTCACAAAAATATGAGGGTGACGCGCAAATGATGTCACGTGAAAATTTCTTCTACATGTCACGGACTGACCTATTTGTGTTATACATGTTCAGAGATCGTCGATAATAACGTCCCTCAAATACCATAGTTTCTAGTATCCCAAGTCCCAACGTTAAATTTGTTTTCATCCTATTTTAACTACATGTCACGTACTTACTTATAAGCGTAACAGATATTCAGGGATTGTCTATAATGACGTTATTTGTGATTGGTGCAATTTATAAAAAAAATTTAGCATTATTAAATTACATGCTACGAACATTGGTATATGTCTTATTGATTGAAGAGGAGCTTCCGTATATCTTATATCATCTTTTAGCGTAATATAAATTGTCTTGCGCCTTTGTTAAAGCTCAGCATCTACTTCGGGCCAGCCCACGGTCGACAAATCCGGCGCGAAGCGCCGGATTTTTTAGTATTAGTGTACTTATTTTAATAAAATTTAAAAAATGACAAAAAGCAAAATATTATCCTCAATGATAGTTGAAAAGATTTTTACAAAGTAGTCATGCTGATTTGCGGTACAAAACAGAAAAATTATATTGTTAATCAAATTGAAATATGTAATAACTATAATAATAAGAAACATACATTGAATACAATTAACGATTACTTTTGTGATATAAATAGGATGTATTAGCCGATAATTAAAAATAATTCTTTAGATGGCAGTGGCTTTAATTAGTTAAGATTAAATGTTATACATGTACTCAAACAACTTGATAAGTTACAAACTTCAATCAAATGTTCCCAAAGGTTTCCCTTCTAAATTAATACATGAATTTAGGTTTCTATTTGCAAATTTCCTAAAATTTATGTATACTTTATCTTTTTCTAAATTTGTCATTCCTGACGCATAGAAAATTGGATACATTACTCCTATTCCAAACGACATCAATGATGTAAGTATACCTAACTTGAGACCATTATTCCAAGGTAATGTATTTGGAAAAATCCAGGAGGGATTTAGGTTTTAAAAATTGTACAACCAAGTTATAGGCAAAATCAGTATAAATTAATTCGTATCATTAAAGGGTGCATCAACTACCCACTATTTAGTTAACTTATTCGATTTTATATATGAAACTTTGGACGATTCTAAACCATATGTCATAGTTGTTATGCTTGATTTAAGCAAAGCATTTGATTTAGTTGATTATACTATACTAATTACCAAACTACTAGAAATTAGAGTTCATACATGCGATGTTAAATGGCTGGAAGACTTCCTGTTTATTAGAGCTTAATGCGTTAAAGATGGGGGAGAATTGTCCAATTTCAAGTCCATTTTTAACGGTTCGCCCCAGGGAACAAAATAAGCCCTGTTTCTAATAATTGTTTTAATTAATAAATTAATTACCAATTTTCAAACAAAATATAAAAATATACCCGAAGGTGTAACAAATTGTTTAACAAGATATGTAGACGATATGACACTTGCTGAAAAGGTAAAATTTAATAATAATCCTTTTATGCAACAATATTTCAATGATATAAATTACTGACCGAAGAAGCCTAAAATGAAATTAAACCTTACAAAATGTGGTCTTATGTTAATAAATTTCATTAAATATAAACGACATAGTAATTGTGAATTATTAAGAGATAATGTTACTTTACCAGTATTTAAATCTTTCAAACTATTAGGTGTTTTAATTAACAATAGAGCGAATTGGACTGATAATGTCAAGGCAATTGTTTGTAAAGCCCCTAAAAAAATATTTGTACTACGTTAACTACAATACCATAGATTCACTACAATTCACCTACTTTCAGCATGCAAAACTTACGTTCGACCCAATTTAGAATGTGCATCAGTGTTGTGGTCCAATGGGCTTACTAAAAAACTTATGAAGAAAATTACTCTTATTTAAAAAAAATTCTGAGGTATTAAACTTTACATATATGTTAGTGATAGTAATTACTACCACATTTGTAAAAAACTAAAACTTGACAAGTTAGAAAGTAGATTTAACACGTCACTTTTAAACTTCAGTAATAAAGTAATTGAGTCGAGTAGATATGGTTGTTGGCTAAGGCCATATGAAAAATGTAAAGTAAGACCAGATAGGCTAAAAAATAAATATAACATTATTTACTGTAAAACTAAAACGCACAGAAGTTCTACTATCACTTTCTTAATCAAAACTCTTGTTCGAAAATAATAGATACCTACTATAACTAATTTAAACAGGCATTGGAAATGCCTACGTAACTAGTTTCGTAAAAAGCGTGCGAGTGGAACGAGGTTACACTCACTCTCTCACTCTCTATGCAGACATAAAACATGTATACTGTTATACTGATTAGGACAAAAAAGTAAATAAAAGCAGATCTGACTCCATACAGATCATCATTGGTTTTCATCAGCGCCTTGGTCGAAGACTATGTAGATTTTAGATGCTGAGCAAGCATCTAATGAAATGGTCATGTCCGTCTGTCCGTCCGTCTGTCCGTCTGTTGGCCCCACGCTACAGGTCAAACTGTTTACACTTTTGGCTTAGAACTTTTTTAAAACAATCACAAATGCAAGCTGGCAGGTCTGTATTGTTTTTTCACTGTAATCGAACTGACCATTCCTTAGCAATTAAATGTTGAACTGACAAAAGTCAAGAAATTTAGAAGTAACCACCATAAAAACGGGGGTAGCGATAAACATGGCTGAGCGCAAGACATATGCCTAGCTATAAAACAAAATACATATCACCATTTCCAGCCAGGTTCACGTGAAAATTTCTTTTAGACCCTCCTTCCCCCAGCTGCTATCGCATTTACATTAAGTTAGCACTAATGTACTAATGCACTTAATGTACTCTCTTTAATTGAAAGAACTAACTACTATAAGATAGTTTTTGTATTTGGAATTCTTAAATTTGGTTCTCCAATTCAATATTTTAATTCTTTATTTGAAAAGAAAATATATTCAAAAAGTACCAGAGCCAGTGTTGGTAATAATCTTAGTATGGATCCTAGCTTCAAAACTAAGAATTTTGAAAGGTCGTGTTATTTTCGTTCTATAACAGCCTGGAATGAATTGCCGACGTCCATGCAAAGCACTGATGCATCTCTTAGTGTATTTAAAACTGAGTTGGCTGATTACTCAGTTGAATGTAAAGTTAAAAACATTCTTACCTCTAGTAAACCCCCGTAGTATCTGTATATAGCTTATGTTACTATTTGTTCTGACCATGCATTTGCCTACATATTTTGTTAAATTCTATATGGATATATGTATTATTGCTATCTTTTAGTGTCCGTCAATGTAAATCAATACCTTATGTACTGTATGACCTGAAACTTCAATAAAATTACCAAAACAATACAAAAAAAAGAGATCGTTTATAATAACGTCCTTCAAATACCAAAGTTTCTAGTATTTCAAGTCCCAACGTTAAATTTGTTTTCATTCTATTTTAACTACATGTCACGTACTTACCTTTAAGCCTAACCGATATTCAGGGATTGTCTATAATGACGTTATTTGTGATTTGTGCAATTTATAAAAAAAATTTAGCAATATAAAATTACATGCTACGAACATTAGTATATGTCTTATTGATTGTAGAGGAGCTTCTATAATTCTTATTTCATCTTTTAGCGTAATATAAATTGTCGTGCGCCTTGTTAAAGCTCAGCATCTACTTTGGGCCAGCCCACGATCGACAAATCCGGCGCGAAGCGCCAGATTTTTACTACATAGCATTATTATTTTATTTACATTCTCACCCACTGTTGTAAGCTATATGCCACAAGGTTGTAAATCTCGTGCACCTTAACGTCAACCCAAACTTGACGTCCTCTGTTTAAATACAAGATGGGAGGTAAGCTATTCCTGATTCGATTTGAAAATGTAGATTGAATGTAGGTGGATGTGCTGTTGTCGGTTGCAGGGTAGGTGAAGATGGTATAAGGGAAGAAAAGATGGTTAGTTGAAGCAGCCTGACCGCGTTAAGAGACGAACAGTAAGACCTAATGAAGTGTTGCAGACTGAAATGGGAGGATGCGGTAGTTAGTTGGGGTACGAAAGCGGCGACCGTAGACCAAGGTTAAGGTAGCAAATACCGCAGATCGACGACCGCGTCTTAGGCAGCGTAGACCGCAGACCAGGTTGGTAGAAGCAAAGACTGCAGACCTAGGCTGAAAAAGCGAGGACCGCAGACCGGGGACTGAGTCGAATGAAGCGAAGACCGAAGACAGAGTCTAGGGTGAAGCTGAGACGAATGACCGGTGAGCCGGTCTGCCTGATGAGCTGGTGAGTCAGTCAGCCGGTTAGCTAGTGACGCTGGACTAGGGACGCAGTATGCGGTATGCAGTTGACTGGATCCTACGAATCTCGACTGGGAACGCGGTATGAGACGAGACTAAACCAGATAAAGCGGATTCAAGATCCAGTAAGACTGAAGTACACAGTCCAGGTAATGGTTTTGAGAGCGGTTTAGACCGACAAAGATGGATCTAAGAGCGGTTTAGACCGAGAGAGACAGATTTAAGAGCAGTTAGGACCAAAAAATGCTAGTCTAGGCGAGGTTATTGAGCTAACAAGCGGGTTCTGACCTGTAGGAGCGAATCAGCGTGGACAAGGTAGACTGGGTGCGCTTCTTCTGCGTAAAGGACGGTTAAAGAGTTCCAAAAACGATGACAAAAACTGGAGTAAAGTATTGATCGGGATTGCAAATGCCTGACTTCTTGCGGGTAGCATGAAAACAGGACTTGCAGCCTAAGTTGCGGTATATATATATATATGTATATATGCACTGATGATCTGAAGTTTAATGCTTTTCAACTGCTATGTGATGTAACCGGGTAGAGTGAATAATTAAAGTGTGGCACACGACGTTTTAGGAATTTAATGCTTGTTTTTGAAATCCTGAGTGTGTGATTTTAGTAGTTAGTACTAATTAGGTCTTTTATCACTAATAACACACTTAATATTACACCGAATAACAATAACAATGACTGAATTTGATTTAGCAATTTATAATTAAAAAATATTTGACTTGGAATTAACTAAGAGAAAAAAAGAGGTGGTTTAGAGCTCAGAGCTGGCACGTTGTGTTGCTCTAGAAGTTAGTAAGTCACTGTGAGTGATGCTTAAAGGGACTGAAAAGCTACTACTCAATTTTATTGGAACCAATGACTCGAAATCGAAAGCCGTTTCCTACTTCAATGTCCAAAGCTTATGCAAAGCAGAGGCTTCAGACATGTAACTATAGAGGCATTCAGAACTGTGTTAGAGTTCTTTTAGTGGAGTCGTTAAAGTCCATGGGTTTGAGCCATTATGCAAACAACGCTCTGACGTCAATGCAAATTCCTAATGTACAGGAGATTACGACGGTACAATAGTTGAGTGCAAATCAACTACTCGTAAAGAATTTATTTTTGCTTATGGATTGTCAACAAATGACATTAAAGAAAAGTTTTCATTTTTAGGACCATGTTCTTCCCTGCCACCAGATTATTCATTTTGCGTAAATGACTTTATTTTGCATAAGAGTGCCAGGTTGACCCATTAAACTCATCAATGACGTCAATTGTGAACGACACCCTTACGTCTATATTTTTCTCATAAAAAACACAACTGTTCTTTCATACCATTTCCTAATTACATGGTAACCCATCCTCTTCCGTTTATTTATAAAAAATTGATCATATTTTATTACAAACCTACAGCAAGCAATAAAGCCATTGTTTGTAAGCGCTTTCACACAAAACCAAAATTAAACCATTCTGTTATTCTTTTAAAGGTCATTAGATTTAAATCCCAAAATATCATTAAATTGTGCTTAGTCCGATACTACTACTGACCAAAGGTTCATTTCTAGCTGTAAAAGAAGAAGAACGTAAATATTTATTTAAATTTGGCGCTACAATTACGCTTGCCAAACAGACACAGTAAGAACAACATACAATTTTTAAGAAAAATAAAAGGCCTAAGACAAATTCAAGAAGTGGTTTACAATACGTCAGTAATTATATATTAACTATTTTGCAAATTCATATTATAAAGATGATTATGAGCTACAGTTAAAACATGTAAGTAAAACATGCATTGCTGTATTGTACTTTGTACTGTATTGAGTGAATTGAGACCACTCCAGTGCCTAGTGCAGTGTATATATATCCGAAAATAATGCGCAGAAAACTAAATTTGCAGAATCATACATTCTGATTTTTAGATATTAGATAAACAATTTACACTGTGCATTTTAAGTAATTAAAATATACTCGCTATGGTACGAAAACGTAAAACCTGTATAAATTTTTAAGCAAACGTACCATATATTAACTTAGGTAAGTATAATATTATCTGTCATCAGAGTTATAATAGTTAAGTTGACAAAAATCTATCTTAATGGTAGTCGGGTTAACTATTATAGGTAATACGGTTGACAGCGAATATTATTGTATCCGTCCGTCCGTCCGTCCGTCTGTCTGTTGGCCGTACACTACAGGTCACAGCTTTAAAGCCAGTAACTTCAAACAACTTTAAAACGACTAGAAATGCGAGCAGGCAGGTCTGTATTGTTTTTTTAATTTGGTCGGACTGATCATTTCTCACAATTAAATGTTAACTAGACCCATGTCAAAACTCAGAAAAGTGAGCTTTCTAGAAACGAATCAGTAAGTGTATATAAACGAGAACGTACATGTACATACCTAATTTTGAAGTTTTCCGGGGCAAATAGTATATTCTCTTACAGTACAGACCCAAGCAATCTTAGCTACAGTATTCAATGGCAATTGCAATATGGCATGTAGTCTGATTGTCTGATGCAGGGGTGACGCGCAAATGACTTCAGGCGAAAATTTCTTTTAAACACCCCACCCAGCTACTGTCACATTCACATTAGGAAAGCAGGTTAGAGGTGACGCGCAAATGACGTCAGGCGAAAATTTCTTTTAAACACCCCCACCCAGCTGCTGTCGCATTCACATTAGGTAAGCAGGTTAGGGGTAACGCGCAAATGACGTCACGTGAAAATTTCTTTTAGGCACCCCCACCCAGCTGCTGTCGCATTCACATTAAGTAAGCAGGTTAATGGTGACAGGGGTGACGCGCAAATGACGTCAGGCGAACATTTCTTTTAAACACCCCCACCCAGCTACTGTCACATTTACATCAGGTAAGCAGGCTAGGGGTGACGCGCAAATGACGTCAGGCGAAAGTTTCTTTTAAATACTCCCACCCAGCTGCTGTCGCATTCACATTAGGTAAGCAGGTTAGGGGTGACGCGCAAATAACGTCACGTGAAAATTTCATTACGCACCCTCACCCAGCTGCTGTCGCATTCACATTAAGTAAGCAGGTTAGGGGTGACAGGGGTGACGCGCAAATGACGTCAGGCGAAAATTTCTTTTAAACACCTCTACCCAGCTACTGTCACATTCACATTAGGAAAGCAGGATAGGGGTGACGCGCAAATGACGTCAGGCGCACATTTCTTTTAAACACCCCCACCCAGCTACTGTCACATTTACATCAGGTAAGCAGGTTAGAGGTGACGCGCAAATGACGTCAGGCGAAAGTTTCTTTTAAACACTCCCACCCAGCTGCTGCCGCATTCACATTAGGTAAGCAGGTTAGGGGTGACGCGCAAATGACGTCACGTGAAAATTTCTTTTAGGCACCCCCACCCAGCTGCTGTCGCATTCACATTAGGTAAACAGGTTAGGGGTGACAGGGGTGACGCGCAAATGACGTCAGGCGAACATTTCTTTTAAACACACCCAGCCAGCTACTGTCACATTTACATCAGGTAAGCAGGTTAGGGTTGACGCGCAAATGACGTCAGGCTAAAGTTTCTTTTAAACACTCCCACCTAGCTGCTGTCGCATTCACATTAAGTAAGCAGGGTAGGGGTGACGCGCAAATGACGTCACGTGAAAATTTCTTTTAGGCACTCATACCCAGCTGCTGTCGCATTCACATTAAGTGGGCAGGTTAGGGGTGACAGGGGTGACGCGCAAATGACGTCAGGCGAACATTTCTTTTAAACACCCCCACCCAGCTACTGTCACATTTACATTAGAAAATAAGGTTAGGGGTGACGCGCAAATGACATCAGGCAAAAATTTCTTTTAAACACCCCCACCGAGCTGCTGTCGCATGCACATTAGGTAAGCAGGTTGGGAGGAAGAGGGAGCGCAAATGACGTCACGTGAAAATTTCTTTTAGGCACCCCCATCCAGCTGGTGTCGCATTCACATTAAGTAAGCAGGTTAGGGGTGACGCGTAAATGGCGTCAGGCGAACATTTCTTTTAAACACTTCCACCCAGCTGCTGTCGCATTAACATTAGGTAAGCAGGTTAGGGGTGACGCGAAAATGATGTCACGTGATAATTTCTTCTACATGTCACGGAACGGACCGACCTATTTGTGTTATAGATGTTCAGAGATCGTCCATAATAACGTCCTTCAAATACCATAGTTTCTAGTATTCCAAGTCCTAACTTTAAATTTGTTTCTATCCTATTTTAACTACATCGCATGTACCTACTGTAGAGGCACACTAGACTGTTACTTTTTCAATTAAGAACAGGAAAGTTAGACGCGGGTGCTGCTATTGTGCACATAAAGCGAACTACCAACAAGTTTCAATGTAATACGAATTAACCATTGTAGCATATAAAGAAGTTTTCCATTCATGCTTGGAAAAAACCCGGGAACTTATGAATCATACTACCAAGGGTGAATTTAAAACTTCTTTATATACTACAATAGTGAATTTGTATTACATTGAAACTTGTTGGTAGTTCGCTGTAGGTGCACGTTAGCAGCACCGGCGTCCAACTTATCTGTCCGTAATTGAAGAAGTAACAGTCTGGTGTGTCTCTACAGTACCTATTTGCGTTACAAATATTCAGGGATAGTCCATAATGACGTTATTTGTGAATAGTGCAATTTTTAAAAAAATTTCAGCTATATTTAAGTACATGCTACAAACATTGGTTTATATCTTATGGATTGTAGGGGAGCTTTCATAAATCTTATATCATCTTTTAGCGTAACATAAATTGTCTTGCGCCTTTGTTGAAGCTCAGCATCTACTTCGGGCCAACCCACGGTCGACAAATCCGGCGCTGAAGCGCCGGATTTTTACATACAAAAGTATATTAGGCTAATAATTGAAAAAAATACCGTTATACAGTGAAATCTCCCTATAACGTCATGGTTCATTCATACATTCTTCCTGTATCGGACACGACGGCCGACGGACACACACCTTTGTCTATGAAATGATGGTAATAAAATGTCGCTATAACGCGATTCTATTGTACTTACTGCGGATGTATGTTTACCACTCACTTGTTATTGTTTTAAGTACCATCAAAACTTTTATAATCTATTATTCTCTACAAAAATCCTTATATCCAAAAAAACCCAACCTAACCTAATATATTATATATTATTATATTATGACTTGATGAAAGAAAATTTAAAAATTACTTTTATTGAAAAAAAATGCTTAGGTATTATACTTAACACATATGTTAGTGATAGTAATCACTCCCACATGTGTAAAAAACTAAAATTTGACAAGTTAGAAAGTAGATTTAACACGTTACTTTTAAACTTCAGTAATAATGTAATTAAGTCGAGTAGATATGGTTGTTGGCTTAAGCCATATGAGAAATGTAAAGTAAGACCAGATAGGCTAAAAAATAAATATAACATTATTTACTGTAAAACTAAAAGGTACAGAAGTTCTTCTATCCCTTTCTTATTCAAAACTCTTGTTCAAAAATAATAGATACCTACTATAACTAATTCACTACTCTTTCTCACTGCGCTTGATATATGTCGCGTAAACGTCTTCCTTTTTCTCAAGTAGTAAGTATATTAAGATATGTAGTGACTAATAATACTTAAATACAAAATTGTTATTCGTTAAGCTGTCCAAAATTAATTTTATACTATTTTCTGTGTGGTTTGAACAGACTCTGTGACCATCCTGCGTTATGTATAACTAAATTTGATTTTTTGTTTGTTTAAATAAATCCAATAATAATAATAATAATAATAAGAATAATAATAATAATCCTAGACTTAACGTGTTTCGCTAAAAACACTATGAGAGACAATGCAAAATATTAACCTTTTGAAATATAGTAAATTGAATGCTTATTTCTAATTTTAAAACCTAAATATAAATTTTACATTTAAAAACATATATATAGAACTTTTTGCACTTCTTTTAAACATGTAAATAGAACTTTCTGAATTTTTCAAAAACATGTTATTAGAACATTTTTCACTTAAAAAACAATTTAAATACAACATTAAACATTAATTAAAACAATTCCGCATTTTTATGTTGAATAGTTATTTGGAGGTATGTACAACGGTAGTTGAGGTTGTAAATCTCGTGCACCTTAACGTCAACCCAAACCTGACGTCCTATGTGTAAATACAAGTGTGGAGGTTAGCTATTCTTGATTCGATTTGAAAATGTAGATTGGATGTCAGTGGATGTGCTGTTGTCGGTTCCAGGGTAGGTAAAGATAGTATGAGGGAAGAAAAGATGGTTAGTTGGAGCAGCCTGACCGCGTTAAGAGACGAACGCTAAGACCAAATAAGGTGTTGCAGACCGGAATGAGAGGATGCAGTAGTTAGTTGGGCTACGAAAGCGGCAACCGTAGAATGTTGAGTTAGCAAATACCGCAGACCGAGAACCAGGTCTAAGGCGGCGTACACCGTAGACCAGGTTGGTAGAAGCAAAGACTGCAGACCGAGGCTGAAAAAGCGAGGACCGCAGACCGGGGATTGAGTCGAATAAAGCGAAGACTGGAGACAGAGTCTGGGGTAAAGCTAAGACGAATGGCCGGTGAGCCGGTCTGCCTGATGAGCCAGTAAGTCGGTCGGCCGGTTAGCTAGTGACGCTGGACTAGGGACGCAGTATGCGATATGCAATTGACTGGATTCCACGAATCTCAAGTAGGAACGCGGTATAAGACGGGTCTAAACCGGATAAAGCGGATTTGAGATCCAGTAAGACTAAAATACGCAGTCCAAATAATGGTTTTGATAGCGGTTCAGACCGACAAAGATGGATCTGAGAGCAGTTAAGACCAAAAGAGACAGATTTGAGAGCGGTTTAGACCAAATAATGCTAGTCTAGGCGACGTTATTGAGCTAACGAGCAGGTTCTGACCTGTAGGAGCGATTTGGCTTGGACAAGGTAGACTAGGTGCGCTTTTTTTACTTGAAAAACAGTTAAAGAGTTCCAAAAACGATGACACAAACTGAAGTAGAGTGATGATCCAGAGTGCAAATGCCTGACTACCTGTGGGTAGCATGACAACAGGACTTGCAGCTCAAGTTGCGGTATATATATATATATATATGCACTGATGATCTGAAGCTTGATGCTTTTTAACTGCTATGTGATGTCACTGGGTAGAGTGAATAATTAAAGTGTGGCACACGACGTTATGATAATTAAATGCTAGTTTTTAAAGTCCTGAGTGTGTGATTTCAGTGGTAAGTACTAATTAAGTCTTTAATTACTAATAACACATTTAAAATTACATTAAATAACAATTACAATGACTTTAAATTTGATTTAGCAATTTAAAATCATAAATATTTGACTTGGAATTAACTAGGAGAAAGATAGAGGTGGTTGAGAGCTCAGAGCTAGCACGTTGTGTTGCTCTAGAAGTTAGTGAGTCACTGTGAGTGATGCCAGAAGGGACTGAAATGCTATCATTTAATTTTGGTTAAATCGATGACTCGACATCGAAAGCCGTTTTCTACTTCAATGTTCAAAGCTTATGCAAAGCAAGGGTTTGAGACATGTAACTACAGAGGCATTCAGAGTTGTGTTAGAGTTCTTTTAGTGAAGTCGTTAAAGTCCATGGGTTTGAGCCATTATGCAAGCAACGCTCTGACGTCAATGCAAATTCCTAATGTACAGGAGATTACGACGGTACAATAGTTGAGTGCAAATCAACTACTCGTAAAGAATTTATTTTTGCTTATGAATTGTCCACAAATGACATTAAAAAAAAGTTTTTATTTTTAGGACCATGTTCTTCTCTTCCACCAGATTATTCATTTTGCGTAAATGACTTTTTTTTGCATAAGAGTGCCAGGTTGACCCATTGAACTTATCAATGACGTCAATTGTGAACGACACCCTTACGTCTATATTTTTCTCATAAAAAACACAACTGTTCTTTTATACCATTTCTTAATTACATGGTAACCCATCCCCTTCCGTTTATTCATAAAAAATTGATCATATTTTATTACAAACCTAAAGCAAGCAATAAAGCTATTGTCTGTGAGCCTTTCCACACAAAACGAAAATCAAACCATTCTGTTATTGTTTTACAAGTCATTAGATTTAAATCGCAAAATATCATTAAATTGTGCTTAGTCTGATACTACTACTGACCAAAGGTTCATTTTTAGCTGTAAAAGAAGAAGAACGTAATTATTTATTTAAAACTGGCGCTACAATTACGCTTGCCAAACAGACACAGTAAGAACAACATACAATTTTTAAGAAAAATAAAAGGCTTAAGACAAATTCAAGAAGTGGTTTACAATACGTCAGTAATTATATATTAACTATTTTGCAAATTTATATTATAAAGATGATTATGAGCTACAGTTAAAACATGTAAGTAAAACATGCATTGCTGTATTGTACTTTGTACTGTATTGAGTGAATTGAGACCACTCCAGTGCCTATTGCAGTGTATATATATCCAATAATAATAATGCGCAGAAAACTAAATTTGCAGAATCATACATTCTGATTTTTAGATATTAGATAAACAATTTACACTGTGCATTTTAAGTAATTAAAATATACTTGCTATGGTACGAAAATGATGAAAATTATAGAACAATAGCACTATAATATCATTATATGGAGTAGCGTAAAACTGTTATAAATTTTCATGCAAACGTACAATATATTAACCTAGGTAAGTATAATATTATCTGTCATCAGAGTTATAATAGTTTAGTTGGAGAAAATCTATCTTAATGGTAGTTGGGCTAACTATTATAGGTGATACGGTTGACGGCGAATATTATTTCCGTTTCCTTTTTACATACAAAAGTATATTAGGCTAATAATTGAAAAAAATACCGTTATACAGTGAAATCTCCCTATAACGTCATGGTTCATTCAGACATTCTTCCTGTATCGGACACGACGGCCGACGGACACACATCTTTGTCTATGAAATGATGCTAACAAAATGTCGCTATAACGCGATTCCATTGTATTTACTGCGGATGTATGTTTACCACTCACTCGTTATTGTTTTAAGTACCATCAAAACTTTTATAATCTATTATTCTCTACAAAAATCCTAATATCCAAAAAAACCCAACCTTACCTAATATATTATATAATAACATATTAGGACTTGATGGTTTTCATGTAAAAAACCTTTATAAATTGCGAACTACTGTAAATTGCACCGAACTAGTTGATCCATGTTAATATTTACTACACTTGACTTTCATCTGGAACAGATCAAAGTTGAAGCTGAAAGTCAACCGTAATATCTTATATTGATTGATTGGCCATTTTATTTTTTGAAACAGTGCACAAAAAGCAATCGAAAATACCAACTAATTAACGCAATGAGCGACGAACATCTGTGGGTGGCAGGTACGGAGACGACTAACCTTGATGAGATCCGAGGCTACAAAGTTCCGGAATATCTTCGAGCAAATATTGAAAAATGGGGATGGGGTGATGCAATCGCTTACGTAAGTTGCTCCTGAAAATTAGCTAGCGATTAGATTATATTCTTTGATATTGTTTTTGTTTTAATAATAAAATTTAAAAAATCTACACTGATTAATGTATTACCGAACTATAGGAAAGTGCTGAAACTAGGAGAAAATACACGCACCACCAGGTTTTACAAAACAGCAGAAGTTTTGCTGCAGGACTCCTCAAATTGAGACGTGAACTTGTGTTAAGCTTACAAGAGCAGGATGTAGTGGCGGTGATGCTGCCGAATGTCCCTGAATATCCTTCTATTATTTTTGGGATTTGGGAAGCTGGTCTCGTTGCAACTCTGGTCAACCCTGCCTATCTTGAACGTAAACCAACCATTCTATAGTGTATATTATAGTTTTAAAATTTAATTCGAATATAATAATAATTAATAATGAATTTATTATTAATTATCTGTTATTTTTTTTACATCTGTTGACTGTAAGGCGAAATAAGAAATCAACTTCAAATTTCGCGCGCCAAAGTAATCGTCACCTTAGCGCAGTTTTTCCCAAATGTACGGTCTTTGCAGCAGGACAATTCAGCCATTTTGAAGATCATACTTCTTGACACTGACACCGATGGTGGAACATATGAAAACTGCCTCAATTATTCTGACCTTCTCCAAACAGACACTGATAATGTTGACTTCTTTACTGGGTCACAGGTCAGACCGGGAGAGAATGATGTGGCTCTGCTCCCATTCTCGAGCGGAACTTCGGGTCTCCCAAAAGGAGTCATGCTCACTCATTTTGCACTGCTAGCGGCCGTACACGTCAGTAGCCCGGCTCACAAACCTCTTTGGAAATCCACTCAAATCGTCAATGGAGATGTTCAATTCCAGAATAGATTGATTGCCATTTTGCCTTTCTTCCACATCTTTGGATTTCAGTTTGGGATTACGACCAATATGATGTATGGGAGTCACGCAATGACCATGACATCTTTCAAACCGCCCTTGTTCATTGGGAAGCTTCGTGAGTTCAAGCCGACGATTCTAGTCCTCGTCCCTACACTCGTATCTTTCATATGCAACGCTGAGAGCATTGGCCCAGCCGACCTTGACCAGGTTCACTACATTCTAAGCGGGGGTGCGGCTGCTTCAGAAGTTCTTGTCAGAAAGTTACAGTCCAAAGACAAGGCGAGGAATGCAACAGTTTTACAGGGATATGGACTCACAGAAACGGCAGCTTGCTTAGCTGTCCTTCGACCTCATCGTGTTAAGATTGGTTCTGTTGGAGCGCCATTTCCACAAGTGTGGGTCAAGGTCGTAGACATCCAAACTGGAGAGTCTCTTGGACCAGGGCGGAATTCGTGCGGAGAGCTCTGTGTGAGAAGTCCTTCGAACATGAAAGGCTACTTGAATAACGAAACGGCTACGAAGGAATGCATTGACGACGACGGCTGGCTCCACACTGGTGATATTGCCTACTACGACGAGGACGGCGACATCTTTCTCGTGGACCGACTCAAGGAGCTCATCAAGGTTAAAGGATTTCAAGTGGCGCCGTCAGAACTTGAAGACATCATTTGGAGTCATGAGAGCGTTGGAGATGTTGCCGTGGTCGGAGTTCCGGTTTCCGATCCAAATGACGCCTCGGGTGAAGTTCCCCGCGCTTTCGTAGTTCTCAAAAATGGACACAATGTCACAGAAACGGACATTGTCGAATTTGTCAAGGACAAGGTTTCGAATTACAAGCAATTGCGAGGTGGAGTCCAGTTTGTTACGGAGATTCCGAAAGGAGGCTCGGGTAAAATATTGCGAAGAGTTTTAAAGGAAAAATACTGTTTCCCCAAGAGCCAATAAAATACTAGATGTATCTTAGTATACCTAATGCTAAAGTTACTTTGACAAAAAACAGATTCAAGTCTTAAGCGTAGTGTTACTGTATGCAAAGGCATTATTAGATTAATAAATCTAAATAAAATAGTAAACAATAAAAAATTTCGCTATTGTATAGTTAGCGAGTATAGCTTGTTGAAGCTATGTAGCGTGAATGTTTTTATATTCGTCTTCAAGAATATTACCCTGTTCAACAAATACATAACGTTAAATCATTTAAATAAATTCATTTGCATTTCATTCTGAAAAAAGCTCCGTACTATGTCTATACATTTTTACAAGAAAACTCTCAGGTTGCTTTTAACCAGTATATTACATAATATATTTGAGTTCACAATTTTAGTGCAGCAGTATGACAACTTTTGAAAATTGCTTTAAGGCAAAGCGCGTCTTCAGTACTACAGCTGAAAAAGGCAACATTAAAATATCTTGCTACTATCTTGTAGCTATTAAGAAAACATATTTTTAGAAAATAGTCTTTGAAAGATAGTAATAAAAATATTTGTTCTTTTTAATACTTTACAATCTAGTCTCTTAACACTTGTACTTACTCTCTGAAATGTGCAGAATGTTTCATTTACGAGTTTTTGAAAATTGCAAAATGTTTTATCTACATGTTTTTGGAAAGTGCAAAATGTTTTATTAAAGAGTTTTTGAAAAGTGCAAAATGTCTTATTTACGAGTTTTTGAAAAGTGCAAAATGTTTTATTTACACGTTTTTGAAAAGTGCAAAATGTTTGATTTACATGGTTTTGTAAAGTGCAAAAAGTTTTATTTTACTACTACCGACCAAACGTTCATTTTTAGTTGTTTTAATTACATTTAAAACATGCATTTCTGTATTGTTCTTTTTATTGTATAGAGTATTAAGACCACTCTAATGCCTAGTGCCGTGTATATTCTTTAATAATAATAATGCACCGAAAAATAAATTTGCAGAATCATGAATTCGAATTTTTAGATATTAGATAAATATTTATCCACACTGTGCATTTTTGGTAATAATAATGTGCTCGCCATGATACGAAAATGATGAAAATAATAGGACAATAGCACTTTAATATTATTTAGCGTAACGTAAAACTGTTATGAATTTTAATGCATTACACGTACCATATAACCTATGTCAGTATAAAAATCCGGCGCTTCGCGCCGGATTTGTCGACCGTGGGCTGGCCCGAAGTAGATGCTGAGCTTCAACAAAGGCGCAAGACAATTTATATTACGCTAAAAGATGATATAAGATTTATGGAAGCTCCTCTACAATCAATAAGACATATACAAATGTTTGTAGCATGTAATTTAATATAGCTGAATTTTTTTTATAAATTGCACCAATCACAAATACGTCATTATAGACAATCCCTGAATATCTGTTACGCTTATAGGTAAGTACGTGACATGTAGTTAAAATAGGATGAAAACAAATTTAACGTTGGGACTTGGGATACTAAAAACTATGGTATTTGAAGGACGTTATTATGGACGATCTCTGAACATGTATAACACATATAGGTCAGTCCGTGTCATGTAGAAGAAATTTTTACGTGACATCATTTGCGTGTCACCCTCAACCTGCTTACCTAATGGTTAGGCGATTCCATCTGGGTAGGGGTGTCTAAAAGAAATTTTTGCCTGACGTCAGTTGCGCGTCACCTTTAATCTGCTTACCTTATGTAAATGCAAAAGCAGCTGAGTGGGGCTGTCTAAAAGAAATTTTTACGTTACGTCCTTTGCGCGTCACCCCTAGCCTGCTTACCTAATGTTAATGCGATAGCAGCTGGGTAGGACTGTCTAACATAAATTTTCACGTGACGTCATTTGCGCGTCACCCCTAGCTTGCTTACCTAATGTGAATGCGACAGCAGCTGGGTAGGGCTGTCCAACATGAATTTTCACGTGACGTCATTTGTGCGTCACGCCTAGCCTGCTTACCTAATGTACAGTAATTTTCGTATATAAGCAATCCGGTTAAAGGAAATAACCGCTATAAGGTAGAAAAATAGACCATTTGGTTGGCCGGCTATGCTAGTAATGTTATAATTTTCCGGTTAAAAGGTATTCGATATAAGGAATAAACCGTTGTAAGGAATTGATTTTGTACCATATTATGGTATTTTTGGTCATTTAAAAGGAACTGTTTTAAAACTTGAGGGTCAAATTATGAGGGATAACACTGTAACAAACCAACATAACAGACTATTTTAAACAATCAAAATAATTACTAACATTTACCTTTTAATTTACACACCTGCAAAAAATATCTTGACTTTGTTTTAACTTAAACTGTATATTTGTAAATATTTTTAAAGTTCCGCATATAAGAAAAATTCCTTAAACGGTTAAAAGGAATAACCGCTAAAAGGAATGTAAAAGGCCGGTCCCACGGGATTCCTCATGTACGAAGTTTACTGTACATGCAAAAGCAGCTGGGTGGGGCTGTCTAACATAAATTTTCACGTGACGTCTTTTTTGCGTCACCTCTAGCCTGCTTACCTAATGTTAATGCAAAAGCATCTGGGTGGAGCTGTCTAACATAAATTTTCACGTGACGTCATTTGCGCGTCACCCCTAGCCTGCTTACCTAATGGTAATGCGATAACAGCTGAGTGGGGTGTCTAAAAGAAATTTTCACATGACGTCATTTGCGCGTCACCCCTAACCTGCTTACCTAATGTGAATGCAAAAGCAGCTGGGTAGAGCTGTCTAACATAAATTTTCACGTGACGTCATTTGCGCGTCACCGCTAACCTGCTTACCTAATGTGAATGCGACAGCAGCTGGGTGGGGGTGTTTAAACGAAACTTTCACGTGACGTCATTTGCGCGTCACCCCTAGCCTGCTAACCAAATGTAAATGCAAAAGCAGCTGGTGGGGGGAAGTCTAAAAGAAATTTTTACGTGACGTTATTTGCTAGTCACCCCTAGCGTGCTTATCTAATGGTAATGCGATAACAGCTGGGTGGGGGTGTGTAGAAAAAATTTTTACGTGACGTCATTCGCGAGTCACCCCTAACCTGCTTACCTATTGTGAATGCAAAAGCAGCTGGGTGGAGCTGTCTAACATAAATTTTCACATGACGTCATATGCGCGTCACCCCTAGCCTGCTTACCTAATGTTAATGCGATAACAGCTGGGTAGGGGTGTGTAGAAGAAATTTTTATGTGACGTCATTCGCGAGTTACTCCTAACCTGCTTACCTAATGTGAATGCAAAAGCAGCTGGGTAGAGCTGTCTAACATAAATTTTCACGTGACGTCATTTGCGTGTCACCCCTAGCTTGCTTACCTAATCTTAATGCGATAACAGCTAGGTGGGGATGTCTAGAAAAAATTTTCACGTGACGTCATTTGCGCCTCACAATTGGCCTGCTTAGCAAATGTGTTAATGCAATAGCAGCTGAGTGTGGGCGTTTAAAAGAAATTTTTGCCTGACGTCATTTGTGCGTCACCTCTAAACTGCCTGACGTCATTTGCGCGTCACTTCTAACCTGCTTACCTAATGTCAATGCGATAGCAGCTGGGGTGGGTTGTATAAAATAAATTTTCACGTGAACCTGGCTGGAAATGGTGCTATGTATTTCGTTTCATAGCTGGGCATATGTCTTGCGCTCAGCTATGTTTATCGCTACCCCCGTTTTTAGATGCTGAGCAAGCATATATTGGTCTGGTGTCTGGTGTCTGTCTGTCTGTCTGTCTGTCACAATGTCAGTTGGTCGCACGCTACAGGTCGCATTTTTTAAGATTTTAAATTAAAACCTTTTCTAATCGCCCAGAAAAACGATGGAGAAGTGCTGTATAGTTTTTGGTTATTGTTGAAGTTATAGTTTCTTTGCGATTAGCAGTTAAACCGACCCAGAATAAAATCCATGTTTCAAGATAAAAAAAAAGGGAGAAAAATACATGGAAGGTACATATGGAGCTGAGAGCTTGTCAAGTTTTGCCGTTAGAAATACACATGGAAAATTTTCACCAATATTCATCACAAATAAATGTACTGCTGACATATGTACGTTCACAGGGCAGACTGGTATTGTGGTCGTTGGTTTGACACTGCAATGTAAAATTGGAAAATATGCGTTCTCATGACGGGGGTCCACTCTTCGAATACCAGCTCAGGCATTCGAAATTCTCCTTCCTCACCATTTTACGGATTCCTATTCAATACTACAGATCAAGGATATGCTTAAGTAAATGGGCTATAGATGTTGACGGATCGTCCATAAATGACGTCCTTCACAGTTTACAGTTTTAGGTACTCCCATTGCCAACTTTAAAATTATTTCACACCAATTTTAACTGCATGTCGCCATTATATCTATATAGTTAGTAGGTATTCAGGGGTCGTCCGTAATGACGTCCCACAAACATCATAGTTTAAGGGACTCCCATTGCCAACTTTAAAATTATTTCACACTAATTTTAACTGCATGTCGCAATTATATCTATATAGTTAATAGGTATTCAGGGGTCGTCCGTAATGACGTCCCACAAACATCATAGTTTTAGGTACCCCCTTGCCAACTTTTAAATTATTTGCAAACTATCTATATAGTCATTAGGTATTCAGGGGTCGTCCGTAATGACGTCCAACAAACATCATAGTTTTAGGTACCCCCTTGCCAACTTTTAAATTATTTGCAAACTATTATAACAACATTTCACAAATATATCTATAATATAGTTAATAGGTGTTCAGGGATCGTCTATAATGACGTCCCACAAATATCATAGTTTTTTGCCAACTTTTACATTTTTTCCAGCCTGTTGTAACTACATGTCACAAATATATTAATATGATTTATAGGTGTTCAGGGATTGCCTATAATGACGTCCTACAAATATCATAGTTTTTTGCCAACTTTTACATTTTTTCTAGCCTATTGTAACTACATGTCACAAATATATCAATATGATTTATAGGTGTTCAGGGATCGCCCATAACGACGTCCCACAAATATCATAGGTTTTTGCCAACTTTTAATTTTTTTCCAAACTACTGCAACTACATGTTACAAATATATCTATATAGTTTATAGGTATTGAGGGATCGCCTATAATGACGTCCCACAAATATAGTTTTAGGTACCCCCAATGCCAACTTTAAATTTTGTTCCAAACTATTGTAACCATATGTCACAAATACATCTATATAGTTTAAAGGTATTCTGGGATCGTCCATCATAACATCCCACAAATATCATAGTTTGAGGCAACTGAAAATATGCGTTCTCATGACGGGGGTCCACACTTCGAACACTAGCTCTAGCTCAGGCATTCGGAATTTATCTTCCTCACCATTTTTCGAATTCTTATTAATTACTGCAGATGGCGGACATGCGTTAGTAAATGGGCTACAGATAGTGACGGCTCGTCCATAATGACGCCTTTCACATTTTATAGTTTAGAGTACCAGTTTATAGTAAAAAGTAAGGAATGCAAGGGTTATAATGCGCCTGCTTTTCTATATGAACTTCTTCCGCTTGACGACATGACTACTCCATACGTATTGTGGGATCCAGAATATACCCTGACAATAGATCTTTTCGCCAGCAGATGATGTCAACCCTTTTTGAAGCACCATCAGTCACTTCTTCATGCACAATAAAATCAACAATTTACATTTGTATATGGCTTATTCATGCTAGGGGAGCTTCCATAAATCTTATATCGTCTTTTAGCTCTAAAAGAAAAATCTTGAGCCTTTGTTTAAGCTCAGCATCTACTTCGGGCCCTCCCGGTCGACAAATCCGGCGCGAAGCGCCGGATTTTTAGATGCTGAGCTTAAGCATCTTATAAAATGGTCATATCCGTCCGTCCGTCTGTTGGCCGTACACTACAGGTCACATCTTTGAAGCCAGTAACTTCAAAAAACTTTAAAACGACCAGAAATGCGAGCAGGCAGGTCTGTATTGTTTTTTTAATTTGGTCGGACTGACCATTTCTTCACAATTAAATGTTAACTAGACCCATGTCAAAACTCAGAAAAGTGAGCTTTCTAAAAACGAATCAGTAAGTGTATATAAATGAGAACGTACACGTACATACCTAATTTTGAAGTTTTTTGGTGCAAATAGTATATCTTATTACAGTACAGACCCAAGCAATCTCGGCTACAGTATTCAATGGCAATAGCATTATGGCATGTCGTCTGATTGTCTGATGCAGGGGTGACGCGCAAATGACTTCTAGCGAAAATTTCTTCGAAACATCCCCACCCAGCTACTAACACATTCACATTAGGTAAGCAGGTAAGAGATAACGCGCAAATGACGTCAGGCGAAAATTTCTTTTAAACACCCCCACCTAGCTACTGTCACATTCACATTAGAAAAGCAGGTTAGGGGTGACGCGCAAATGACGTCAGGCGAAAATTTCTTTTAAACACCCCCAACCGGCTACTGTCACATTCACATTAGGTAAGCAGGTTAGGGTTGACGCGCAAATGACGTCACGTGAAAATTTCTTTTAAACACCCCCACCCAGCTGCTGTCGCATTCACATTAAGTAAGCAGGTTAGGGGTGACGCGCAAATGACGTCAGGCGAACATTTCTTTTAAACACCCCCACCCAGCTGCTGTCGCGATAACATTAGGTAAGCAGGTTAGGGGTGACGCGCAAATGATGTCACGTGATAATTTTTTCTACATGTCACGAAACGGACTGACCTATTTGTGTTATAGATGTTCAGAGATCGTCTATAATAACGTCCTTAAAATACTATAGTTTCTAGTATTCCAAGTCCTGACTTTAAATTTGTTTCTATCCTATTTTAACTACATCGCATGTACCTACTGTAGAGGCACACTAGACTGTTACTTCTTTAATTAGGAACAGGTAAGTTGGACGCGGGTGCTGCTACCGTGCACATAAAGCGAACTACCAACAAGTTTCAATGTATTACAAATTCACCATTGTAGCATATGAAGAAGTTTTCCATGCATGCTTGGGAAAAACCCGGGAACTTATGAATCATATTACCAGGGGTGAATTTAAAACTTCTTTATATACTACAATGGTGAATTTGTATTACATTAAAACTTGTTGGTAGTTCGCTGTAGGTGCCCGTTAGCAGCACCGGCGTCCAACTTATCTGTCCGTAATTGAAGAAGTAACAGTCTGGTGTGTCTCTACAGTACCTATATGCGTTACAAATATTCAGGGATTGTCCATAATGACGTTATTTGTGAATAGTGCAATTTATAAAAAAATTTCAGCTATATTAAAGTACATGCTACAAACATTGGTTTATATCCTATGGATTGTAGGGGAGCATCCACAAATCTTATATCATCTTTTAGCGTAACATAAATTGTCTTGCGCCTTTGTTGAAGCTCAGCATCTACTTCGGGCCAACCCACGGTCGACAAATCCGGCGCGAAGCGCCGGATTTTTAGATGCTGAGCTTAAGCATCTTATAAAATGGTCATATCCGTCCGTCCGTCTGTCCGTCCGTCTGTTGGCCGTACACTACAGGTTACAGCTTTGAAGCTAGTAACTTTAAAAAACTTTAAAAAGACCAGAAATGCGAGCAGGCAGGTCTGTTTTGTTTTTTTACTTTGGTCGGACTGACCATTTTTTCACAATTAAATGTTAACTGGACCCATGTCAAAACTTAGAAAAGTGAGCTTTCTGAAAACGAATCAGTAAACGTATATAATTGAGAACGTACATGTACATACGTAATTTTGAAGTTCTGCGGGGCGAATACAAGTATATCATATAGTACAGACCCAACCAACCTCAGCTACAGTTTTCAATGGTCTGAGGTCTGTGAGCTGCTTGTCTGCTACAGCAGACACGCATGCATAGATATTCAGTTCCAGTAATGTAAGGTGGGGCAAATCATTATTTTGGTTTGAATTGGGCAACTGTTAAATGATGATTTTCATGTAATGAGGACTGCGCACATTGTAGGCAATGCGCCAGAGTGGATTTGTGTAATAGTTGACCGACGGCTGAAGTGGACTTTGCATGCAGTGGGATTCAGTGTAAGACACGGAGCCGGTGACCGGTAGGACCGATTGCACTGACCGAAGCTCCGGTCAGTAAAATCGAAAACATAGCAGGCACGCTCAGGCTCATTTTGTTCTTCAAATCCCATGCTTGGTGGACGAGGCTTTCCTCCCGGGCTCAGGCTGGCTCAAATTGAGGTAGTTTTTTTAAGAAAAAGGGACCCTCGGTCATTTTTTTTAAGAGCTCGTTAGGGACCGATTGGCTTGCACTAAGTGGGATTTGGCTTTGTATCGAGTTAAGATTTGGGTAAAGTGGGCCGTGGCTAAAGTGAGCTGCGGCTGAAGTGGGCTTTGGCTTTAAAGCTTGCGAGGATTCGTGTGGTGTGGAGCAGCTAAAGTCCAGTTCAGCCGCAGCCCACTTTAGCCACGGCCCACTTTACCCAAATCTTAACTCGCTACAAAGCCAAATCCCACTGCATGAAAAGTCCACTTCAGCCGTCAGTCAACTATTACACAAATCTACTCTGGCGCATTGCCTACAATGTGCGCAGTCATCATTACATGAAAACCATCATTTAACAGTTGCCCAATTCAAACCAAAATAATTATTTGCCCCACTTTACATTATATTTATAGGTAATAGATTTAGGGATCGTCCATAATGACGTCCTTCAAATATTGTAGTTGGAAGTAACTCCACTTACAACTTTAAATTTTTTTCCAAAATATTGCAGCAACATGTCATGAACATAAATACTCAGGTAATAGATATTCAGGGATCGTCCATAAATGACGTACCTAAAATATCATAGTTTTAAGTTACCATATTTTTACCTTTAAAATTTTTTTCAAAATATTTTATCAACATGTCTTGAACATAAATATACAAGTGATAGATATTCAGGGATCTTCCATAAATGACGTCCTTTAAATATCATAGTTGTAAGCACCCCCATTGACAACTTTAAACTTTTTTCAAGATATTGACATTAAAAGGATACAAAGCAAAACAAGTGATTTTTAGCATTAGCGTATATAGGTATTTACAGAAACGTCTGATTAGCCCGCCAGTAAAGAATAGGAATAAGTAAATCTTACCGTACTGTTACCAGCTTGAGTGGAAGAGGGAGGGGAGTAAGCGGCATGTCCTACAAATAAACAAAATATCACTAGTTTACTAGGATCGTCCGTAATTAATGTCACAAAAAATATTACTTGTTTATTGGGATCGTCCGTAAATGAGGTCAAAAAAATTTTTACTTGTTTATTGGGATTGTACGTAAATGACGTCACAAAAATATGACTCGTTTATTGGAATCGAATGTAAATGTCATTACAAAAGATATTACTCTTTTATTAGGATCGTACGTAAATGACGACACTAAAATATGACTCGTTTATTGGGATCGACCGTAAATGTCATCACAAAAGATATTACTCTTTTATTAGGATCGTCTGTAAATGACGTCACAAAAAATATCTCTCTTTTATTGGGATCGTCTGTAAATGACGTCAAGCAAATATCACTCGTTTATGAGGGTGAACTGTAAATGACTTCACTTTATTTTTTGTATCAGGTCAACGTATATCCATAAGCCATCAATACGTAATTCAACGTATTGACTAGACATGTCAGAATTTTTACAAACCTAGCCGTACCACTCGTACCTGGTCCACCAGATGCATTAGGTATCGTTCCTTACCCACTCGTACAGGTGCTTTTCTTACCAAGTCCACTCGCATTAGCACTAGGCGTACCTGGCTAACTAAAACCTGCACCAACCTCGCTCGTGCTGGCGCAATTCTCAACAAGATCTTTCAAGGCGCTTGTACCCTGCCAAATGGTACCAGCAAAGTTCGTACCTAGCATACTCGTAACGGCTTGCTAACTCAAACCTGTGCTGTTATAAAACCCACTTGTACCAGCACCACTCCCATCCTGTCTATTTTTACCAGCACAACATGTAGCTTAGCCCGCTTTAACGGACACTAACTGCAAGGACTTTATGTTTGCCATCCCATAAAAACAAAGTTTTCAAATGATTAAAAGAATTCGCTGCAAGCTCAGCATCTACTTCAGGCCCATGGTGGACAAATCCGGCCGAAGCGCCGGATTTTTAGATGCTGAGCTTAAGCATCTTAATCTTATAAAATGGTCATATCCGTCCGTCCGTCTGTCCGTCCGTCTGTTGGCCGTACACTACAGGTCACAGCTTTGAAGCCAGTAATTTCAAAAAACTTTAAAACGACCAGAAATGCCAGCAGGCAGGTCTGTATTGTTTTTTTACTTTGGTCGGACTGACCATTTCTTTACAATTAAATGTTAACTGGACCCATGTCAAAACTCAGAAAAGTGAGCTTTCTAAAAACGAATCAGTAAGTGTATATAATTGAGAACGTACATGTACATACGTAATTTTTAAGTTCTGCGGGGCGAATACAAGTGAATCTTATAGTACAGACCCAAGCAATCCCAGCTACAGTATTCAATGGCAATGGCATAATGGCATGTAGTCTGATTGTCTGATGCAGGGGTGACGCGCAAATGACTTCCGGCGAAAATTTCTTGTAAACACCCCCACCCAGCTACTGTCACATTCACATTAGGTAAGCAGGTTAGGGGTGACGCGCAAATGACGTCAGGCGAAAATTTCTTTTAAACACCCCCACCCTGCTGCTGTCGCATTCGTCAGGCGAAAATGTCTTGTAAACACCCCCACCCGGCTACTGTTACATTCACATTAGCTAAGCAGGTTAGGGTTGACGCGCAAATGACGTCAAGCTAAAATTTCTTTTAAACACCCCTACCAAGCTGCTGTCGCATTCACATTAGGTAAGCAGGTTAGGGGTGACGCGCAAATGACGTCAGGCGAAAATTTCTTTTAGGCACTAACGTCCTTCAAATACTATAGTTTCTAGTATCTTAAGTCCTAACTTTAAATTTGTTTCCATCTTATTTTAACCACATCGCATGTACCTACTGTAGAGGCACACCAGACTGTTACTTCTTCAATTAGGAACAGGTAAGTTGGACGCGGGTGCTGCTACCGTGCACATAAAGCGAACTACCAACAAGTTTCAATGTATTACAAATTCACCATTGTAGCATTTGAAGAAGTTTTCCATGCATGCTTGGGAAAAACCCGGGAACTTATGAATCATATTACCAAGGGTGAATTTAAAACTTCTTCATATACTACAATGGTGAATTTGTATTACATTGAAACTTGTTGGTAGTTCGCTGTAGGTGCCCGTTAGCAGCACCGGCGTCCAACTTATCTGTCCGTAATTAAAGAAGTAACAGTCTAGTGTGTCTCTACAGTACCTATTTGCGTTACAAATATTCAGGGATTGTCCATAATGACGTTATTTGTGAATGGTGAAATTTATAAAAAAATTTCAGCTATATTAAAGTACATGCTACAAACATTGGTTTATGTCTTATTGATTGTAGGGGAGCATCCACAAATCTTATATCATCTTTTAGCGTAACATAAATTGTCTTGCGCCTTTGTTGAAGCTCAGCATCTACTTCGGGCCAACCCACGGTCGACAAATCCGGCGCGAAGCGCCGGATTTTTATGGTGCTTACCTCTAAATCTCTTGACCTTGGTCAGTTCAACATTTAATTGCTAAGTAATGGTCAGTTCGATTACAGTGAAAAAACAATACAGACCTGCCGGCTCGCATTTGTGATTGTTTTAAAAAAGTTCTAAGACAATAGTGTAAACGGTTTGACCTGTAGCGTGGGGCCAACAGACGGACAGACGGACGGACAGACGGACATGGCCATTTCATTAGATGCTTATGAGCTAAAGCTCAGCATCTAAAAACGCTCATCTCTGTCATCAGAGTTTATAATATTATAGTTAGAGAGAATCTATCTTAATCGTAGTGGGGTTAACTACTATAGGTGATACGGTTGACAGTGCATAATATTTACGTTTTCTTTTTTAACTTTTATATTCTAATATTCTCTACAAACATCTCAGGTGTGCAATACCGTAAAATCACTTAAATAAATTTATTCGCATGTCATTCTGAGAGAAAGAAAATATTTATTCAAAAGAACAAACTTAACACTGTCCTCCAATGAGGGTAGCCTAATAGACTCAGTATACGTTAACAATAATTGTTTATCAAAGATTAGATAAAAAACTGAATACTAAGTAAAATATTAATCGAGTGTAACCAACTATGCATTGGAAACTGTAGAAAATAAATGATGTTGGCATATCTGTACTGATTTCTTCAGCACTGTCGTTACAATATCTTCAATAAGAAAGGCTGTTAATGCTTGAGATTTCATAAAGTCCAGAAAAAATTTAGTAATCGTACCCCGAGCGCCGACGTAAAGACCTACCACCTCGATGTCATCTAAGCCAAGTTTTTGACAAAAATACGGTATGCACGGATCATAAATTTCTTTCTTCTCCTTGTTCACTGCCTCTGCTTGTTGAGTATCATTCTGCTCCATTCTAATTGTAGGGTCCAGAATAAAACCTTTTCTAGAACTTTGATTATATGCAATTATATCAACTCTCCTTGAGCCATCACCAGTACATTCGACCTCTTGCATAACTTTCCACCCAGACTTCTTCATTGCATCAGCAATCAAATTTCTTACTGCGTGATGTCGGTTGTTACGAATTAACTCCCCCCTGGGACACTTTCCAAGGATATGTCCTAATGTTTCTGTCTCGCTACAGCCATGGCGGCAGCGGAATGTTCCTTGGTCAGGTCGCGGGATGGCATTAATAGGCATAACATTACCAATCATTTTCAACGCATTTGTCCATTCAGATGAAGACAAGCCATTTTTTGAATGAATCCATTTGTTTGCTTGTGGGCATTCAGCAAATTGTATCACTCCTTGCCCCTTTTGAGGAAGTTTGCACCACTGGTCATATTCTAAGCTTCTTAGGTAGTCCCTGATAGGTTTGCTTTTCTTTCCACGCACGGAAAATATTGTTTCTCGAATATCAGGTGGAATGACAAGAAAGTCTAACGATTTTGCCTGATCAGATTCAAAATCCTTTATCTCGTACAAAAGGGCATGTTTTGATTGTATTAAAATTTCTGTTGCATTAAAGTTTTGAATTCCAGCTTCCCATTTAGCTCTTATAAGACCAAGTCCCTTAACCTTGGTACTGGAATACAACATGTTTGTTGGTGTACTAGTTGGTAAATTCAGAATTTGTTTAGCTGAAGTACGGATAATTTGATCGATAGAATCTAAAAATTTAGTAGAAAGCTTAGTCAGTGGGGCATTTTGAAAGGGATAAACTAGCGTTGGCCAAATGTAGTCCTTTAAAACCTTGAGCTTTTGATCAGGTCGAAGCATTGGCGTCGACACCAGTTTTTCGATTTGGTCATTGAATTTTTTGGCACATTTACCCTCATCAAAGACAATACAATCATTAAAATTAACTCCTAGATACTTGATAGTTTCTTCGGAACCGATGCACCTAATACTTACGTTGTCATCAACTTTAAGGGGATCCTTGCATAATTCTCCACTGACGATGCTTATAGCAACACTCTTCGGGGGACTCATTTGAAGCCCAATTTGGTCGAGAGATGAGGAACTTTGGTGATATAGTTCAATTGCAGCTTGTCTTGAATTTGCTATAAGGCCAGTATCATCAGCAAATTCGGCATTTGATACGTGTGGATGTTGGGGGTGTAATCTAAATCCGAATTTGTCAGCTACTTCCTTTTCACTCAGCTCCTGGACCATGGGGTCAATTGAGACATTAAATAAAAATGGTGAAAGGGGACTACCTTGCATTACACCTCTTTCAAACCTAATTACTCCCGTTTTGCCTTCAACTGTATTAATTCGGGTGAAATTATGTGAAGCCAAGCTACATGAAAGCTGCTTAAGAAGTGTAGGAGCAGGTTTTGAAGATATTTGATTAAAAATGTGAGCATGTCCAACATTGTCAAAAGCTTGGGAAATATCGCAAAAAATAATAGTACAGTCCCCTTTTTCTCTCTTGGCCTTTTGAAGGCATTCATGTACAAGAGTGGTATTTAAAAGTGTACCAGCTTGATTTGTAAATCCTCGTTGGTGTTCGTTAAGGCTGATGTAGCGCCGTAATTCTTTGTCCAGGATTTTTTCAATTATTCTTCGAATAACAGAGCTGACAGTAATGGGCCTCCAATTCTTGGGATCCTTATCATCACCGCCTTTATAGATAAGAATTGTTCTTGCTTCATGCATGAAAAAGGGAACAAAATTATGTTTAATCATGTAGGTTAGTAAGTGTGCTATAACAATTTTGGATTTCTTCAGCGTGCTTTTAACCCATCGAACAAGAATGCCATCAGGGCCAGGCGCAGAGTCAATATTCATCTTTTTAATATGCTGCCGCACTGTATCAGAGGAACAAATTGAAATAAAATCAGCATCAATTTCATTTTGCTGAATTGAAGAAACATGATTGTAAATAGGACCAACTGCATCATTCGGACAACTCCATCTAGCGGTAAAAGCGTCTTCTAAAGCAGCAAGAGGAATATGACATGACTTATCATTAGAATTCATCACTGTGCGAACTGCCTTCTTGCGTTGGTTGTAAAACAAATACTGCACCATACTCTCTTGGTAGGCTTGCTTCCGAGCTTTTCGTTTACGCTTAGACATTCTTTGAGGATTGGAACTAGAATTGTAGCCGGCATCAGTGTTCATAAAACCGGCGCTTTTTTTCCTTAGCTCATAAAATTTTGTAGCTGGATTCTTGGGTCCGGGTAGTTCATTTGCACATTTACGTAAAATTCCTATGTATTCCTTGCACAAAAGCTCAAAACATTCATGATTAATAGCATCACTAGAAATTAAATTATCTAGCTTCTTGATTAGTCCATCAAACTCAGAACATAATGTGAGAACCTCGGGGTCATCATCTTCATCTCTGTAAGTTGGCAAAATGCTGGTGTTTAGAGCATCTACAAGATTCTGCCGGTGAATATCCGGGTGGGCACTAGTAATATGTCTTTTAATTCCTCTTTTCTTATAACTTTTGTCACAATGAGGACATGGCACTAACTTCGGATCTTCAGATGAATCAGTCGTCGTAACAAAGCTTATTCCAGAGTAAGAAGTGCTATTTGCACTGTCACGAAATTCATTCTCTTGACTTGGATTGCTTGCCATTTTTAATAATAACCAACTCAAGAAAACAAAAAATGAAGTTGCCACATGTCGAAGAAGACGCTTCAAAGTTTGGTTGTTTGGAAAACAAACAAATTAAATAATTAAAAATATTTGATCCAGAATTTAATTTTTTAGTTTAGAAAAATTAGTGATACAAGAAACTAATTTAAAAGAAGACAGCCAATTAGCTTTCCTTAGAAACTTAAGCCCCGCCTATTAAATTCAAAAAGTTTTGAATAAAATAAAAAAAAGGAGCAATCTGCACTATTTTTCTGATAAAAAACCTATATAAGGCGAAACAAATTGTCGCTCAGGAGCGAATAAAATGTACGTCTGACCGCTACCAAAGCTCATTTGAAAAAAAGCTCCCTACTACGTTTATAAATTATTACAAGACAACTGCCGAGTTGCTTGTAACTTGTATAATACATAATATATTTAAGTTCACAATTTTAGTGCAGCAGTATGGCAACTTTTGAAAATTGCTTCAAGGCAAAGTGCGTCCTCGTTACTGGAGCTGGCAAAGGTAAAATTGGAATATTTTATTAATTATTGCTAGACAAGGTTGGTTGGCTCATTGATCCATTTTAAAACCCTATTGCCAGCAAAACAAGCTTAAGGGTTTATGAAACTAAGAAAAATCTGTTCATTTTAATGCTTGAATCTTGAAAAACATTAAGGTATCGGTCGAGCTCTGACGATAAAACTTCACGAGCTTGGAGCAAAAGTGTACGCAGTGTCCCGCACAAAAACTGACCTCGACTCCCTCACAATCGAGTGTCCGAACGTCCATGGAATTGACCTGGACGTGGCTGACTGGGACAGGACACGAGCAAAACTGAGCGAAAGTATTGCTCAGCCAATAGATATTCTTGTCAATAATGCTGGAATTGCATTCCTCGAGCCTTTTATGGCCATCACAAGTGACAGCTTTGACACGTATAGAAATTTCAAAAATTATATTTTTCTATATTTTACATGTGTAACGTAGCTCTTGGGTATTCCATCGCACTGTTTACATTATTCACAATAATGCGATTGGGTGGACTGGTAAACAGTTTTGTAATAGTCAGTTTTGTTAAAATAAAGCTCAAGAATTTAAATATTTATATTTTTTTTAAAGACTACGCTACGCAATAACGTGCTACTAATTGTACTAAAATAAAATGTTTTGATTAACTGTACAGTTTAGTGTCTATCAATTTGAAAGCAGTGGTGAACATAAGTCAAATATGTGCTCAAAAAATGATAAATGAGGGCAACAGTGGGACGATTATTAACATTTCATCTGCTGTAAGTCAATTATCAATTTCTAATTAACGCTTAAGTACATGTCGATTTCCTGTATTTACTAATTTAGAGTATACCCGTGTACTAGTCAAATTTCCAACCTCCCAGAACCAGACTCTCATACTTGAATAGACTCGCGTACTATATCATGTCCCCGTCGTGTTCATATAGTCATTATTTATACTTGCGTTTACAATTCTAATTATGTATATGTAGTACGCGATAAAGGGTAAGGCCGATGTTCCTCTCTACTCTGCCCTGAAATCAGCGATGGACTCTCTTACGAGAACAATGGCGATGGAGCTAGGAAAACATCAAATCAAAGTTGTATCCATGAATTTCGGTTACATCTGGACTAGAATTTGGGGAATATCAGATTACTCTGAGGCTGAGGCTGAGGTAGCATTTTATGCCAAAGAAGGCTCTGAGTTTCCATTGGGAAAAGTTTTTATTTCGATGGAACAAGCTGTGAATTCCATTCTTTTTGTCGCATCTGGCTCCGTAGATATGATGACTGGGAGCGGTTTCATGCTTGATGGCGGCTACTGTGCTAATTAAAGGTGTGCTAAAAGATCTTTGATTTCAAGCCTAGAAGAAATTTGACATAGTCAATATAACGCGATTTCAATGTATTCAATGCTACATTAATTTTGCAAAAGCCCATAATTTGTAGTTTTCGTAGTTAGTATTTATAGAATAGGAATCATGTGCTTAAAAGGCAGAAATTAAAATTCCATTAGATAACTAAACTTTTATTTTGTTAAAATATGCGTAATTATTTGAATTGTTAAAATAAATATGCATATTATGAACGACACTCGTTATTGTTTGAAGTTGTGCAACAAAACTTTTAGAATCTATTATTCTAATTCTTTACAATAAAATCAAGTACGCAACTGAAAATTCACTTAACATCTATATACTAAAATTAGATATATATATAAGACTTAAAACTTTTGAAGTCAAAAAAACGCTTTGTAAACTGCGAGTTGTCAAATATTCTCCACAAAAATCTGAGGCACTCAACTAAAACTTGAGTAACCCTTTATACTAATATGTATAATTAATATTGTATGATATTATATTAAGACTTAAGGTTTTCTAAGTCATAAATATCCGGCGCTTTGCGCCGGATTTGCGTGACGGGGGCCCACAGTAGATGCTGAGCTTACAGCAAATATTGGCAGTAATAACAAAACTCCTCGCAGTTAGTGTCTGTAATAGCGCAATAGCCGGAGTAGGTACAAAGTTTACTCGTATAAATAGATGGGTCTGCTGAGTGGTGCTGGTAAGATTCGGGCTCATAAGAATAGCACTTGTACAAGAGGTATATGTACGATTTATAGTGGTACGAGTAGTGCTGGTATTAGCGAGCTCGGTAGCAGCAGTAAATGTTCCATGCAGCTGGATGGGTACAAGCAGTACATATACGAACGAGATTGGTAAGACTAGCTTTGGTACGAGTGGGCTAGGTACGAGTTTTTGCTATTATCAGTAGGCAAAGTACCATTAGGATTGGCAAGGATAGCTCCGGCCCGAGTCAGTTAAGTACAAGTTTTGCTGGGCTCAATGGCAGAGTACGATTTATTCGGTAATTTACTAGACACCTTTTGAAAAGTCATTGGCAAAATGTTTAATCTATGACATGGGAGACAGTAGGTCCTAAAAAATATTTATAGACGTAATTTATAGAACCTGCTACTAAAATGGTCATGATTTTTGTCATTTTTAGACGATCTCAATAAAATACAAAATAATATTTTAAACATTTTTACAGCGTGTCTACGCCAGGTATTTTATACACAATCCTTACCCCTTCGACCTATCATTATCGTGTATGTAGGTATTCGATATGTCGTTACATATGCAATTTAAAGTTTTCTTCTACTCGGGTTTCTGTCACCCCCCCCCCCCCCCCCTATTACCTCACCTACATTTTTATCACAATCATAACCTAAGGGTGCAGCCAAAGCATTATTATGCCTTTTTGTCATGTACTATATCAGTATTTGATTAGAAATTGTATTTGTGTTTTTTGGAATTTACTAATTTATTTTCATTTATACCTATAACCAGCTACATAAATCCCAAATTTCCAGGTTCATCTACTAAATTTTATTTTAGGATGATTTCGAAGAATTTACACTCCTGTAAAGGTACAGCTCGAGAGGCATATTTATTATTTACTTCAGCAATACTACGGTAGTATTTCCTCTTGTTTTTTGCGGGAAACCAACAATTTGTCGACCGGGGGGGCCCGACGAAGATGCTAAGCTTCAACAAAGGCGCAAGATAATTTATGTAGCGCTGAAAGACGATATAAGATTTATGGAAGCTCCCCTAGCATGAATGAGCCATATACACATGTAAATTTTTGATTGGATTGTGCATAAAAAAGTGACTGATGGTGCTTCAAAAAGGGTGACATCATCTGCTGGCGAAAAGATCTATTGTCAGGGTATATTCTGGATCCCACAATACGTATGGAGCAGTCATGTCACGGAAGTATAAAAAGAGAACCCCCACTTTGAATTTAAAAGTGCCTACGAGCGGAGAACTGCGACATCTAAATGAGTGCGCACCAAACTCTCCGCTTGCATGTCAGGAAATGCTAAGGAGTTGTTGCAAGCAGTTCCGCCCTACAGCTGAAGAGACGCTGGTGTGCCAAGTCCCTATACAAATGTAATGCTGAGGAGCTGTTGTTGGCCCACACGTAGAGACGGCGCGAGCGTACGCAATGATTTTTCTTATGTTTCAGGCGGCACTTAAAAAATATCCTTGCATAGGAGTTTGATTGCAATGCTGAATCATACCAGTACTCATTCCCTTACTTCCGTGAGTCATGTAGTCAAGCGGAAGAAGTTAATATAGAAAAGCAGGCGCATTAAAACCCTTGCATTCCTTACTTTTAACTATAAACTGGTACTTTAAACTATAAAATGTGAAAGACGTCATTATGGACGAGCCGTCACTATCTATAGCCCATTTACTAACGCATGTCTGTGATATGCAGTAATTAATAAGAATTCGTAAAATAGTGAGAAAGGTGAATTCCGAATGCCTGAGCTGGTGTTTGAAGTGTGGAACCCTGTCATGAGAACGCATATTTTCAGTTGCCTAAAACTATGATATTTGTGGGACGTCATTATGGACGATCCCTAAATACTTTTAAACTATGTAGATGTATTTGTGACATATGGTTACAATAGTTTGGAACAAAATTTAAAGTTGGCATTAGGGGTACCTAAAACAATGATATTTGTGGGACGTCATTATAGACACTGTTCGACATTCTCAAGTTAACTTGCCTAGAAAAGTTCGTGAACTAGAAAAGTTCAATGAGGGTTTTACGTTCCAGGCTCGGCCAGGCGGAAAATGAGCTCCACATTTTCCAGGCAAGCTCGACGAAGCTCGGTGAATCGCGATGAAGCTCGATCGAGCTTTGGTCCCTGGAAGTTTTTGGGGGTGGTAAATGTTTTTAACATTAGCGAGCCCAGTAATATAATTTTGATACTTGTGCATTTAAATTCAAGTACCTATGTAATTAAATGTACTATGTTGACAAGTAATGAAAACGAAAAGTACTGGAAACTGGAAATGAGTGGAAATACCAAATACCACGTTTGCACTTTCGCCTCGCTATGTACTTACTATTACGTCAATTAACTTATTACTATTCCACAATTCTTTATTTTTTTATGGAATACTATAGATTATATAGTACTAGAAGTAAGGGCCCCCTGCCTATGGCAGGGTCACGGTGGGGGCAGACAGTGATAGGTAGAAGAACGCTTACACATGCTAAGTATAAGTGGACCCATAATTATTTGGCTATAATCAACTATGTGAGAAGCTGGCAAGCGTAAGCTCGTACAACTCTCACGGGTGTGATTAAAACCGGATTGAGCGCGGAAATAGTGGCTGCAGGAAGAAGGACACAGTAACCATCACTGCTTATTCGCTACAGGGTCTTAGAAACTGACTTATACCAACTGCCTTGTGCCAACTGTGTAGTGGCAACCACTTTACAAAAAAATTTTTCTCCAGCAAATGCCTTGTAAAAACTGTCGTGTAAAAACCATTCAGAAATTCAGCAACTACTTGCAGGTACCTGCATTGTGCCATCCGCCTAGGAGCCGCTGCCTCAAAGCAACTGCGTTGTAGCAACTCCATGATGACAAATGTGTTGTGCCGACTGCCTAGAGAACCATATGATTTGTAAAACTGCTTTAACAAAACAACGTTGCAATAGCTGCTATGTGGGCAACTGTTTAGCGGTAACTACATTGCGGTAACTGCCTTCTAGAAACTTCATTAGGGCAACTGGTGACTGACAACTAGTGCCGTAATATTTTAAAAGTATTGCAAGAAAAATATTGTAATGTATTGTAATAGTAATTGTAAATTAAAATACAATTACGATTCGTACTTTTGGAACCTTAATTTGACCTCTTATTAGGATAAAATTACTGAATTAATGCTTACTGTGATAACTATAATGTAGGTACACGATTTCAGCTTAAAACCAATGCTCAGAACACTTCGCAAAAAAAAGTGGTACCACCATACAGTAGCACTACCATGCAGTAGTACTACCTTTCAGTAGTACCACCATTCAGTAGTTCTACCATTAAGTAGTGCTATCATTCAGAAGTACTTCCATGCAGCAGTATCACCATTTAGTAGTACTACCATGCAATAGTACTACCTTTTAGTGGTACCACCATTCAGCATAGTAAGACAAAACACAAGTGACCTGGCTATTTTCGTTCACGACCGGCCTCCCGGTCTGTTCTATACTTTTGAGACTGACTCCAAAGGAGCCTATGTTAAATAATACAGAGGCTCAATTGAGGCACAAAAATAAAGGTACATTTCGTTCCTCGGTCACTTTAATTTAATGTCTTAAAAGTGACCGATTGTCTTACTATGCCATTCAGTAGTACTACTATTTAGTAGTGCTACCATTCAGAAGTACTTCCATGCAGCAGTACTACCATTTAGTAGTACTTCCATGCAGCAGTAGTACCATTTAGTAGAACTACCATTCAGCACTATTTTCATTTATTGTACTACTATTCAGTAGTACTACTATTTAGCAGTACAACCATACAGAAGCACTACGATTCATTAGTACTACCATGTAGTAGTACTACTATTCCGTATTACTACCAATGGTAGTACTACTATTCAGTAGTACTACTATTCAGTAGTACTACTATTCAGTAGTACTACTATTCAGCAGTACTATTATTTAGTAGTACTTCCATGCAGCAGTACTATTATTTCGTAGTACTATCATTCAGTAGTACTACCAATTAGTAGTACTACTATTCAGCAGTACTACCATTTAGTAGTACGTCCATGCAGCAGTACTAAAATTTAGTAGTACTACTCTTCAGTACTCTTACTAATTAGTAGTACTACTATTCAGTACTACTACCATTTAGTAGTACTACCATTCAGCAGTACTACTATACAAAAGCAAAACCATTTAGTAGTACTACAGTTTAGTAGTACTTCTATTCTGTATTACTACCATTTAGTAGTACCACTATTCTGTATTACAACTATTTAATGGTACTACTATTCAGTGGTACTACTATTTAGCAGTACTAGTATTAAGTATTACTTGTATTCAGCAGTGCTACCATTTAAAAGTTCCACCACTCACAAGGGAATGACGCGACATGCAACACCCAGATTTCACAGAGACCCATTTCAAAAAATCGGGCTACTCTTGAATAGCACAGACCAAAAGTAACTCGAGTGCATTTTGCGTTGTTTGGTCACAGCGGCCCGTCAAAGTTTAAAAAAATTCATATTTTAAAACTTTGCAGCCCTATAACTCCTACAGTTCTCGTCCGATTTTGATGAAATTTGATTTTTTGTGATCCTCAGCCTGTATTCAATAAAGAAATTTTAAGATTTTAAAAAATTCGAAAATTTTCATATTTCCTAAAAAAATTTAAAAAAATGTATATTTTTGAGTCCCAATTTTTAAACTTTTTTTTTCAAAAAAATAAAATTTTTTGAATTTTGAAGTTTTTCTATATAATACAGACTGAAGATCACAAAAAATCAAATTTCATTAAAATCGGATAAAAACTGTAAAAGTTATAGGGCGGCAAAGTTTCAAAATTTGAATTTTTTTAAACTTTGGAGAGCCGCTGTGACCAAACAACGCAAAATAAACTCGAGTTACTTTGGATCTGTGCTATTCAAAAGTAGCCCGATTTTTTGAAATGGGTCTCTGTGATATCTGGGTGTTGCATGTCGCGTCGTTCCCTTGTCAGTACTGCTACGATTTAGTAATACTACAATTCAGTACAACTACCATGTAAAAAACCAACCTACCTTTTACAAAAATGTAAAAGTTAGCAAAAAACTATGATATTTGTGGGACGTCATTATGGACGATCCCTAAATACCCATAAACCATATAGATATATTTGTGACATGTAGTTACAATAGTTTGGAAAAACATTCAAAGTTGGCAATGGGGTCCTAAAACTATAATATTTTTAGGATGTTATTATGGACGATCCCTGAATACCTATAAACCATATTGATATATTTGTGACATGTAGTTACAATAGTTTGAAAAAAATGTAAAAGTTGGCAAAAAACTATGATATTTGTGGGACGTCATTATGGACGATCCCTGGACACCTATAAACCATATAGATATATTTGTGACATGTGGTTACAATAGTTTCAAAAAAATTTAAAAGTTATTTGTGGGACGTCATTACGGACGACCCCTGAATACCTATTAACTATATAGATATAATGGCGACATGCAGTCAAAATAGATGTGAAATAATTTTAAAAATTGCGATGAGAGTACCTAAAACTGTAAACTGTGAAGGACGTCATTTATGGATGATCCGTCACCATCTATAGCCCATTTACTTAAGCATATCCGTGATCTGTAGTAATAAATAGGAATGCGTAAAATGGTGAGGAAGGAGAATTCTGATTGCCTGAGTCGGTGTTCGAACCGTGAACCCCCGCCATGAGTCATAAGAACTCATATTTTTCCGCCTATATGCTTTACCATGGGAATGTTGTTTATTATTTAATTTAGAAACAAAAATACATTTATGCATGTATCCTGCTCACGCACGCTTCAAATATTATTTCAAAACCAGATTATTTAGGTATGTATATGATGCTATGAATAAATGCGCCAGATCTTTTAGTGAGTGTATATACTGCAGGCCAATGCGGTCAGATCGTTAGATCATTTTAGTAAGTACATAATGTGCTGAGTGAATGTGCGAGATCATTTTGTTTAGTAATGTACGGACAATAAATCAAAAATATTCTAAATGATCTGCTTCGTCCTTTTTGAGCCGTTTTTTCAAATTCAGATCAGATTATTGCAGATCATTTCAGATCATGATTTAGGTGTGCCCGACATTTTCCTGAAGAGTACTTCGATCTTCTTCAGATATCCCAAGGTTTGGCGATGTTATGTCTCCACTAATAGCTGTGATTTTTTGGGCAAATCCCGGATTTGTTTTGGACAAAGTTTCAAAAACCTTGACACAGGAGTAAAGAGAAAAGGTGAAAAAGAATTATTACATTTTATATATGATAAAACATATTTATTTGACAAATATGGATAATACCACACTTTACAATAAAATTACTTACTGACAAGGAAAGCACACCGCATGGTACACCCAGATTTTAAAACCACATAGTGTAATCGATTAACCCACCTTAGCGTACTACAACGGTGAAACAACTCGGTCGCATTTTGCGCCGTTCGCTCACAATTGCCCGCCAAAGTTTAAAAAACCTGATTTGTTGATTTTTTGCGACCCCATAGCTTCTACGATTTTCATCTGATTTTCGAAAAAATTGAATTTTTGGGATCTCCAGAACATTGCCTTAAAAGAAATTTCTTGGTTTTCAAAAATTCGAAAATTTTCATTTTTTCCAAAAAACAATTAAGATAACCATCTTTTTGAGGCCCTAAAAAATACCTACATTTTTAAGAAAAATGAAATTTCTCGAATTTTTGAAAATCCAGAAATTACTTTTAGAATAAGGTTCTGGAGATCACAAAAATTCAATTTTTTTGAAAATCGGATGAAAATTGTAGGAGCTACGGGGTGGCAAAATATCAAAAAATCGGTTTTTTTAAACTTTGGCGGGCAACTGTGAGCGAACGGCGCAAAATGCGACCAAGTTGTTTTAGCGTTGTAGTACACTAAGGTGGGTTAATCGATTACACCATGTGGTTTTAAAATCTGGGTGTACTATACGGTGTGCTTTCCTTGTGAGTTCTGACAAAGTTTGTGTAGACGGTCATGGGTATTTACATTCCGTTTTGGCCGGAGCAAAATATAAATTCGATCCAGAGAGTCGCTAGATCTGAGCAATTTTTCAAGTAGAACTATCCCAACAAATTCACTCGCAATTCGCACCTGTGATAAAAATGGTTTTATTTTTATAAAATTCTTGAACAGGGGATGAATAAGAGATTTGAGAAGATCTCATTTTGCCGTAGGTATTTCTATTTTTGTAAGTGTCGAATATTTATGAATTTAAAAATATAAAGGCCTCGTAAAGTCAAAGAAGTATTAATAAACGTAGCCTGTTCAGTTTATTAGTACAGTGTAGAACAATATTGCGCTCCTGTAATTCTGCCTCCGGGTCGTTGAATATATGTTGACTTCCGCTATTACACAAGTAGAGGATTTTGAATCGCAATAGAAAAATACATTTCCTATTTAAAATTGTTTAATGAAGGGAAATCGTTTTGGTTTTATATTTTTATTCAACTTAAACTTAAGTCCTTAAATCATAATGCTCCTAATTGTTTCTTTCAACTAGAAATATACTGTATGGAATACACAAAATACTATTTAATTTGTTTTGGTTTTTTTACGTATCATATAGTTGAAAGTGAAAGAAAAATATAATCGTCATCATCGTCATCCTTTCCATAATTTTAAAGAAAAACAAATTATAACTACACCTTATAGCATAAGACAAGACCAGCAGTATGTTTATTGTAGAATTGTATGAGTATGGAATATGGTAAATGCCAATGCAGTTGAATTGTGCCAACCCTTCAAAAGGCTGTATTAAATATGAGTACTACCTGTAGCCTACATTTTTTTCCGACAATCCTTTACGATATCCGTTGCATGTCCTTGTTAATAAGCAAAATAGACAAAATATGTTGCCTTTCTACATTTACAGAATTGTTAGCCTTTTTTTACCTCTGCCTACCTTACAGGCCGTTTTTGTAGGTATGCGACTATTACTGAGTCACAATGTAGTTAAATCTCCCGTCTGCCGTCTGAACAATGTTATTATGTTAAAGTTGAACGTAACATCTCAAAATGTTAAATGAGCTGAAAGTAAAATAGTTGCTAACTAGTAAGAAGATGAGTAATAAGTTGAAATGCAGACAAACACAAAAGTACGGGCAACCTCATTGCTTATACATTGTTATCAGTTACGAGCTTGAGCTTAATATTAGCGGATAAATTATTTTGGTAATAAATTAGGTTCTAATTAGGTACTAATTAGCATAATCAAATTTTGTTTGAGTTCAGCGTGATATTTCAACAGTTTTTAAAGTTTTAGAAATACGAGTTCTTCGTAAAAAATTTTCATAGTTAATAGTGTTGATTTCTTCTAGAATGATTATAGAAATCGTAGTTGCTACAATTCGTAGATCATTCCAAATTGCCTATGATCATTTATATAGTGTAAATTTATTGCGTACATAATTTAAAAACGACTATTCAAAATAATGGTTTCTTTTGTTTACCAAAAACATTTTTAACTCAAGAAGGATGTGTTTGTTTCCTATTGTGTCCTAGTGACATGTGTAATAGTGCACCAGTTGTAAATAAACACTTACAGTATGGAGCATATATGATCGGACAACGGGGCTGGCAAACTTTAATCTCAATAAGTATGAAATGTATTAAAGCACAAATCACTATTTTTTTACACAATGTAGCCTGCAGTGCTCGAAATACAAAAAAATGTGTTTAGGGGTGTAGAACTAATATGCGCTGCTAAAAATAAATAATTAGTTTAAAAGTATCAAAAAACAATGCGCGAAAGTGTTCAGACAAAACAGTAAGAAAACGTTCATTAAACTTTTTTTTGCTGAAAAACTACAAATTAAACCAAAAACAATATTCTTACTTAAGTAAGCACTTATTTGGACATCGATGGGATTGAGTCGCTGCTGCTAACCGCCTAGGCATTGATTTTATTAACCTACCAGTGAAAGCTAGATCAGTTACGTCATAGGCCTAGGTAATTCTAATTATATTTTAGGGCATGTTTTCCTAAAATGTGTAGCTGAAATTTTGTAATTTCCTATACCTACCATCTGCAACGTCATTTTTAAGTTCAAAACACGTCAAACAATGAAACAATTTAAAATTACTCTAGATATAGAGGAAATGCAATTTTCTCTGTTCTATGGAAGCGCCAATTGATTAGAAAAGTGAAAGTACATCCTAAATTACGAGGACCAAAGTTGCTTTACCTTATAGAAAATGAAACCATAAAGCAAGCAAGTTGACATACTCTTGGTAGAATCCTTAAAAAACACCGTATTAAAAAGTTCCATAGCTATGCAAAAGCATGCGACCTTTAGGCGAAATCCGAGAGAGCGACCGTTTATTCGACCACGTTCAAATTCGTGATTTCGAGGAGCCTCAACCTTATTTTTAGATGCTGAGCTTAAGCATCTAATAAAATGGTCATGTCCGTCTGTCCGTCTGTCCGTCCGTCTGTTGGCCGAACACTACAGGTCACAGTTTTTAAGCCATTAACTTTAAAATTCTTTTAAACGATCAGAAATGCGAGCAGGCAGGTCTGTATTGTTTTTTCAATTCGATCAGACTGACCATTTCTTCACAGTTAACAGTTAACTGGACCCATGTCAAAACTCAGGAAAGTAAGCTTGGGAAAAACGAATACATGCGTGTAAACAAATGGATAATTCATGTACATACCACGTAATTTCAAAGCTCTGCGCGGCGAATACAAGTAATTATACCTTATAGTACATACCCAGCCAATTTCAGCTACAGTATTCAATGGCATGCAGTCTGATTGTCTGATGCAAGGGTGACGCGCAAATGACGTCAGGCGAAAATTTCTTTTAAACACCCCCACCCAGCTGCTGTCGCGTTCACATTAGGTAAGGAGGTAAGGGGTGACGCGCAAATGACGTCACGCGAAAATTTCATCTAGACACCCCTACCCAGCTGCTATCGCATTCACATTAGGTAAGCAGGCTAGGTGGGACGCGCAAATGACGTCACGTGAAAAAGACACCTCCGCCCAGCTGCTATCGCATTCACATTAGGTACGCAGGTTAGGGGTGACGCGCGAATGACGTCACGTGAAAATTTCTTTTAGACCCGCACCCAGCTGCTATCACATTCACATTAAGTAAGCAGGTTAGGGGTGACGCGCAAATGACGTCACGTGAAAATTACTTTTGGACACCCCACCCAGCTGCTATGGCATTTACATTAGGTAAGCAGGCTAGGGGTTACGAGCAAATGACGTCACGTGAAAATTTTTTCTAGACAGCCCTACTTAGCTGCTATCGCATTCACATAAGTTAAGCAGGTTAGGGGTGACGCGCAACTGACGTCAGGCGAAAGTTTCTTTTTGACAGCCCCATTAGCTGCTATCGCATTCACATAAGGTAAGCAGGTTAGGGGTGACGCGCAACTGACGTCAGGCGAAAATTTCTTTTAGACACCCCCACTCAGATGTCATCGCATTCTTATCAGGTAAGCAGGTTATGGGTGACGCGCAAATGATGTCACGTAAAAATTTCTTTTACATGTCACGGACTGACCTATTTGTGTTATAGATGTTCAGGGATTGTCCAAAATGACGTTATTTGTGAATAGTGGAATTTATAAAAAAATTTCAGCTATATTAAAGTACGTGCTACAAACATTGGTTTATGTCTCATTGATTGTAGGGGAGCTTCCGTAAATCTTATATCATCTTTTAGCGTAACATAAATTGTCTTGCGCCTTTGTTGAAGCTCAGCATCTACTTCGGGCCAACCCACGGTCAACAAATCCGGCGCGAAGCGCCGAATTTTTTTACCTAAGTATGTCCATATAAACTAAAAACTTCACTTTTATGGTTTGACGTATTTTAAAATCATAAAAGACGTCAAAAGCGGCAGGTATAGCAAGTTAGAGAATAGTGGCTATATATTCGCGTAAGGCATGACCTGAAAAATAGAATCATCTAGGCTTATGACTTAACTGATCTAGCTTTCACTGGTATGGTAATAAAATCATTGCCAAGGCGGTTAGCAGCAGTGACTCAAGCCTCAAGCTCATCGAGGTCCGAATAGGTGCTTACTTAATTAAAATTATTGTCTTTGTTTTAATTTGTAGTTGTTTAGCAAAAAAGGTTTAATAAACTATTTCTTACTGTTATGTCCGAACACTTTCGCGCACTGTTTGTTGATACTTTTAAACTAATTATTTATTTTTAGCAGCGCATATCAGTTTTTCATATTTAAGCACAATGTTTTGCATCCGCAGCACACTAGGCTACACTGTGTAAAAAAATGGTAGTATGTGCTTACATACATTTCATACAAATTAAGGTCAAAGTTTGCGAGTGCCGTTGTCCGATCATATATGCTCCATACTGTACTTTCCTTCTTTATGGGCTATATTACGAACATTTCCGGCTTATGTGTGATGACTTCATGTGATTACAACAACCCACACACAGACACCCACACAAAATGAGAATAAAGTAAATACGAAGACGCGAGCATCTTATAGGGAAAACAAATTTGAATTCAAAAATAGTTTGATCGTACGGAATAGTTTAATATTTCTTAACATTTTACCTTTAAAAAATTGTATTTCCTAATTTGAATATTTTGAATAGTACTCTGTTTTTGTAAGCAAAGTTTTTTTGGTTTTGGTTAGGGATATTATTAGAAAAATAATAATTAATTATGGGAAATATTAGTAAAAGTGACAAAGAGTTGACCTCTCCTCTTCCTGCTATAATCCAAGGGAAGAATGCTGCAGTTAATGTAAATACCGAGGATTTAACTACAGGAAATAAGCCAATAAATGGTACTGCTCCAGTTGACAGTCTTACAGAGTCCGAAATTCGGGAACGAAAAGGACTGATAAATGGGAACGGAGCTGTTTCCGTTGTTGAGAGTCAAAGCCAGAATCACAAGCAAGAAGATGAAAGGAAGGAAGTGGAGGAAGTAGATCATCGTAGAAAATTTAAAATTAATAAATTTTATACGTTCGTATTGGGCTCCATGCATTGTTTGGGACTTTACGGAATTACAATTGTGGCAACAGAACCTTGGCAATGGAAAACGGTTTTATTTGGTAAGTTTAATTTTTACAAAATCTAGTTGTCATAGAATTACAATTATAGAAGCAAGCAGGTCATTTCTATGTATGAGCAGTAATTCTTCTATAGTTTGGTCAAGCTTTTAAAATTATTAAAAGCCAGGCCTCCATTATTTAGCTGGGTATAGATTTTATAAACTAACGCTAGTTTTTAGATGCTGAGCTTAAGCATCTATTGAAATGGTCATGTCTGTCTGTCTGTCTGTCTGTCTGTCTGTCTGTCTGTCTGTCTGTCTGTCTGTCTGTCTGTCTGTCTGTCTGTCTGTCTGTCTGTCTGTCTGTCTGTCTGTCTGTCTGTCGATGGCGTGTCTGTCTGTTGGTCATGCCCATTGTTTTTGAGATCAATCGGACTAACTAGTTTTTTTAAATTAACGGTTATATGGACCAACGTTTTGAACGATAGAAATAATCAAATAATTTTTGACAAAAACGGCAGTCGGGTAATCTTAACATGCAAATACATACTTCATAAAACTAGGTAGGTAGGTACGTGCGCAGTACGTATACAGCCCGTTCTACACTGTTGGAATACCGTGTACCTAAGCGGAATACGAGACAAAGCGCTGGGGGCGTTCACAAAGAATGTTTTTTCTGACTGTGATCCACCCACCTTTCGTCAATAAAGCTAAATATAATGCAAATACGGAATTTTGAATTACGCGTACTTGCCGAAATCATAACATCATTTGTAAATACTTCCTTCGCTTACACTTTCTATGCTTCATTGTTTGCTGAAATCGACTACGGGCTCCGCACTTTGCACTTTAGCTGATGCGTACGATATTCGTGATATCTTGTCAGGAATCGTCCATAATGACGTCCTCCAAATATAAAAGTTTTAAGTATTCGCATTTCCAACAATAAAAAATTTTTCAGCCTATTTTACTAGGGATGTCAGCACCCAAAACCCAAAACCCAAGGATTTCCGCCATCTTACCCAAGACCAACCCAAGAGTCTTGGGTGTCAAAATTTTTCATAGTAGTCTTTTTTGGCTTTTTTGTTACGTTTTTGGGTGAGTTATAATACAAAATGACTTTTCTTGGGCAAGAGTCTTGGGGTACTCAAAGAATTTGAGTATTTGGGTACCCAAGACTTTTGGGGTACCCAAGGAATTTGAGTATTTGGGTACCCAAGACTATTTAGGTACCCAAGGAATTCGAATATTTGGGTACCCAAGAGTATTGGGGTACCCAAGGATTTTGAGTATTTGGGTACCCAAGACTATTTGGGTACCCAAGGATTTTGAGTATTTGGGTACCCAAGACTATTTGGGTACCCAAGGATTTTGAGTATTTGGGTACCCAAGACTATTTGGGTACCCAAGGATTTTGAGTATTTGGGTACCCAAGACTATTTGGGTACCCAAGGATTTTGAGTATTTGGGTACCCAAGACTATTTGGGTACCCAAGGATTTTGAGTATTTGGGTACCCAAGACTATTTGGGTACCCAAGGATTTTGAGTATTTGGGTACCCAAGACTATTTGGGTACCCAAGGAATGCTAAGTTTAATATTTATAGCATAGAAATTGCATGACTGATCATTAGGATAATGCTTGTGTGAAGCCGTGTGAAGGGGAAATAGTTTGTGGCTCCAATTTTAAACATCTAAGCATAATACGTTTTGAAATAATTTTCGCGTGTTCTTGTTCTGATGCAGATGTGTTGTGCTTCACGATGAATCTCCTATGTATCTAGTCATTAGGAACTAGTGACCACGACCACTTCGACCACTCGATACTAGATTACAGCTCACAAGTTTTAGACGTTTTGACTAACATGTAAAATTAAGTTTGGATTACTCTTTTTTGACCAATAACAAGTGAATAATATCTCGTACTTATTCTCAAGTTTTATTTTATGTAGGATCTGTTCACTTCATAAATTAATTCATTTTTAGATGCTGAGCAAGGTCTGGTGTCTGGTGTCTGGTGTCTGTCTGTCTGTCTGTCTGTCACAATGTCAGTTGGTCGCACGCTACAGGTCGCATTTTTTAAGATTTTAAATTGAAACCTTTTTTAATCGCCCAGAAAAGCGAAGGAGAAGTGCTGTATAGTTTTTAGTTATTGTTGAAGTTATAGTTTTTTCACAATTAGCAGTTGAACTGACCAAAAATTATATCAATGTTTCAAGATAAAAAAATCCGGCGCTTCGCGCCGGATTTGCCTACCGTTGGCCCGAAGTAGATGCTGAGCTTACAGCGAACATTGACTTCAGTCAATCGATGCATCTTTTTACATTATTTACATAAAATACACTCTTTAACCTCTAAAATGCAATATTTTAGTGACGACATTGTTAGACGATCCTAATATGTACAATAATAATATTCCATGCTAAAAATATTATTTTACCTAATGTTTGAACTGATAACGGGTGTTTTTTTAAATGATGACATTTATACGACGTCATTTATAGACAATCCCTGTGTGTATACTGGTAAAAGTAGATTTTGAAGAAATAAATCTACCTAATTTTGCATTTAGCACTAACAAGTATCCTTGAAATGGTGATTTTGTGATGACGTCATTTATGAAGGATCCCTGTATGTATGCTAGAAAAAGACGGTGTTAAGGATATCCATTAATTTGATTTTTGAACTAAAGACAGAAGAGATTTCTATAATCAAAATATTATATCAGATATTTCTTAGCTCAGGCCATTACTGACCCATTGCTGTTTACGGGACTCTAGGTGTCGCGTGCTCCATTCCAACCTTGGCTTCGAGGCTTCGAATTTATAGGACGTATTTTACGATTGACCCTGAATTCCCCCCCCCCCTGAACCTAAAAAGGATGATTTGTTGAGTAGGGGAGCATTAGTTTGCGGTTAGTAAAGCATTAGGCATAAGAAATATTTACCTTTTTAAGATTCTGACTTGTTTAAATTCCTAACACCTCCTTATCTTTAAGAAATAATTCGTGGGGTTGGGGGTGCAAGTATTTAAAGTTTTTTATTGTTTTTTGCAAAGAAATTAAGATTTCTGGGACGTCATTTGTGGCTGACTTTAATCACACCCCTCCTCCTTAAGGGGATACTTAGTGGGTGGGGGGTGCAAGTATTTAAGTTTTTAATGGTTATAGCAAAAAAAATTAAGATTTTAGGGACGTCATTTGTGGGTGACCCCAAGTGCACGTCTTCCCCTTAGGGGATACTTTGTGGATAAGGAGCACAAGTATTTAAAGTTTTTTAACGGTTTGAGCAAGAAAATTAAGATTTTTGGGACGTCACTTTTGAGTGACCCCAAGTACACCCTTCCCCTGAAGGGATACTTAGTGGGTGGGAGGTGCAAGTAAATAAAGTTTTGAAATGGTTTTAGCAAGAAAATTAAGATTTTTGGGACGTCATTTGTGGGTGACTCCAAGTTCACCCCCCTTAAAGGGATACTTTGAGGGTAGGGGTGCAAGTATTTCAAGTTGTGTAATGGTTTTAGCAAAAAAACAGATTTTAGGGACGTCATTTGTGGGTGACCCAAAGTACACCCCTTCCCCTAAGGGGATACTTTGTGGGTGGGGGGTGCAAGTATTTAAAGTTTTTCTATGGTTTTAGCAAAAAAAGTTGAGATTGTTGGGACGTGTTTGTGGGTGACCCCAAGTACACCTCCTCCCTTAGGGATACTTTGTGGGTGCGGGTAGCTTCTGCTGAAAACTTCTACGGGTAGCTTGTGCCGATGACTGGTGCATGTTGCTGGTGCAATTACTGGCGCCTGTAACGAAACCATTTAGCTGGTGCATTTGGCTGGTGCAAAGCGGCAAATTGAAATTTCTACTGGTGCGTGTCTGGTGCATTTGACTGATGTAAAGGCAAATCACCCGTTTTTCTCTAATGCTTTTAGATGGCTAAAAAAGTTGGTCCAGTCAACTGTTAATTGTAAAAAACTAGTTAGTTCGATCTCTTTCAAAAACAATAGGGCACTTTTCATTCGCATTTGTGGCCATTTGAAAAATATTTCACAAATATTGCTTGAAAACTGTGACCTGTAGCGCATAAAGAACAGACAGACAGACAGACAGACGGACGGACATAGCCATTCCTATAGATGCTTAAGCTCAGCATCTAAAAAGGGGCTGATAATACATGGTAGGTACATATGGAGCTGAGAGCTTGTCAAGTTTCGCCGTTAGAAATACACATGGAAAATTTTCACTAATATCCATCACTAGTAAATGTACTGCTGACATATGTACGTTCACAGGGCAGACTGGTATAGTGGTCGTTGGTTTGACACTGCAATGTAAAATTGGAAAAAATGCGTTCTCATGACAGGGGTTCACTCTTCGAATACCAGCTCAGGCATTCGGAATTCTCCTTCCTCATCATTTTACAGACGTTAAGAATGCAGCCTAGGGATCGTCCATAAATAACGTCATACAAATTTTACTATTTTAGGGATCCCTACTGTCATAAGTATAAAAATTCAATTGACATATATCCTTAACATAGCATTTTAAAAGTATGCATGCAGGGGTCTTCCATAAATGACGTCATATAAATTTTTACTATTTTAGGAATCCCCACTGTCACAAGTTTAGAAATTCGGTTGACATTGTATATCCTTAACATAGGATTTTACTAGTATGCATGCGGGGATCGTCCATGAATGACGTCATAAAAATTTATACTATTTTAGGGATCCCCACTGTCATAAGTTTAGAAATTCGGTTGACGTATATCCTTAACATAGGATTTTACTAGTATGCATGCAGGGATCGTCCAAAAATGACGTCATACAAATTTTACTTTTTTAGGGATCCCCACTGTCATAGGTTTAGAAATTAGGTTGACACATATCCTTAGCATAAGATTTTACTAGTATGCATGCAGGGTTTGTCTATAAAGGGCGTCATACAAATTTTACCGTTTTAGAAATTCACATGCCTTAAGTTCTAAAATTAAGTTAACTTATATACTTATGAATTTTCAAGCTTACATACGGGGATCGTCCATAAATGACGTCATTCAAATTTTACTATTTTAGAAATCCCTACTGTAATTATTTCAGAAATTAGGTGGACGTATGGTCTCAACATATGATTTTTTTAGTATTCATAGGGAAATCGTTCATAGATGGCGTTGTTTAAATATTATTATTTCAAGTATCCGGCCTGTCTTTAGTATTAAAATGAGGTAAACGGGTACCCATATTATGGAATGCCTCCAGTATTTATACTGGGATCTTCCATAAATGACGTCATCTGAATATCACTATTTTGGGGTTCCGCTCTGCATTTGTTTAAAAATTAGGCAAACAGATACTTTAACCGCAGGGGTGTTACAAGAATACATACACAGATCGTTTATAAATACCTTTATCTAACTATTATTATTTTTTTAACTGCTTGCAACGTACATTCGTAAATGGCTTATTGGTGGTAGAGAAGGCTCTATAAATGACGTTATTTGTGAATTAGGCAATTCTTACAAATTTTCCAGCTATATTTAACTACATACCACGTACTTCCATATATGGCTTATTGATGGTGGGGGAGCTTCCATAAATCTAATATCATCTTTTAGCGTAACATAAATTGTGTTGCGCATTTGTTGAAGCTCAGCATCTACTTCGGGCCCGCCCCTGGTCGACAAATCCGGCGCGAAGCGCCGGATTTTTTAAGAGTGATGGACGTCGAGCTGCCAGGGGTTTTTTAAAAAGTAATATACGGCAAGCCCTAAGGGTTTTCTTTAATAAGTGATGGACGTCGAGTCTTTGGGAGTTTCTTTAAAAAGTGATAAAAACCAGCCTCTGAAGATACTTTGATAAGTTATGGGCGGCGAACCTTCGGGTGTGTTTGATAAGGACGGCAAGCCTCTTGGGATTTCTGTAAAGTGATGGAGGGCCAGCTCTCAGTAGATTATTTAATATGGGATGAACGTCGAGCCTCCAGGTAGTTTATTGACAAATGATAGACTGTAAGCCAGTGGGGTTTTTTTTAATAAGTAATGGATAGCGGGCCTTCAGGGGTTCCTTTGAAAAAAGATAGAAGCTAGCCTCCGGGATATTCTTTGATAAGTGATGGTCAGCAAACATGCACGGGTTGTTCCGATAACTAATGGCCAGGTCGGGAAGTGACAGCCAACTTAAGTAGGCGATGGCTAGTTTAGCTTTAACAAGTGATGCTCAGTTTGACTTTAGTAGGTCACACCTGCTTCGTAAAATATTTTATAGCGTGACTGAAATGTTCTTGTTGCTTATATGACGCCAATGTTCACTGAAGCTTATCTACTTCCAGCACACCGTCGCTAAATTCGGCGCGAAGCTCCAGACCTTTAATATTAATATTGCCTGCGTACCTAGTTAGTGTAACCACTTATTGTTAGCAACAGTATTAAAACTTTTTAGATGCTGAGCTTTAGCTCATAGAGCATCTAATAAAATGGTTTTGTCCTTCCTTCGTCTTTTCTTTGGTCCTCTCCTTCATTCCGTTGTTGTACGCGACAGGTCACAATTTGAAACCAATTTCAATGAAACAACTTTTAATATCTCACAAATGCGATGTAGATGAGCTGTATAGTTTTTCGTTATGATCTGTCCATTAATAATTATTGAATAAGCAGTTGAACAGACCAACTTTCAAAAAATTTTACACTTTATTTCGGGGAGCAAACAAAAACCAGGACCAAGTGCACCTTTAATTGCATGCAGCGTACATAAGGACCTACTCCAAATTCTACTTACATTTTTGATTTATTAAACATGCCGGGTAAAATCTATGACATTTGCACATACTACGGAAGAACCAATAACATTATTGTATGAGTCAATCACAAGGAAGGGATAGAGGGTGGCGGGATTTACGATTCATTGTCTTTAACAACAAGTTTCAAAATTACATAAAAATTATTCCGAGACTTTATTATTATTACAGCTGCTAGCAAGAATAATTAGTTTTTGGATGCTGAGCTTTAGCCTGAAGCAACTTTAAATATTTTTTCACTTATTTTTCCCCTGATTCAAATACCGCGTATGACATTGCATTAGCGTTCAAACTTTCCTCCATTTCTATGTTAGTACGTGGTAGACAAGGATACCGTCGTATAGGGGCCACACACAATTCAAGTTGAGGGCTTGAGGGTGGGTAAATTATAACAAGCTGCTCACATAAGATTTTACTAATATGGATACGGGGTTCGTCCAATAAAGACGTTATTTAAACATTACTATTTTAAAGATCCACTGTGTCATTACTTCAAGAATTGAGTAATCGAATATATTTAACATGGGATCTTACTAGTATGCATACGGGGATCGTCCATAAATGACGTTATTTAAACAATACCATTTTAGAGATCCCCTTTGTCATTACTTAAATAATTACGTAATCGAATATATTTAACATGGGATCTTACTACTAAGCATACGGGGATCGTCCATAAATGACGTTATTTATACAATAATATTTTAGAGATCTTCTTGGTTATTAACCTAAGAAGTTAGTACCTAATTAAAAATATTTAAAACGGGATCAAATTAATATGTATACTGGGATCTTCCATAACTGACGTTATTTGAATTTAATTTTTTTTTTGTCTGCTTGCCACGTACATTCGTATATGTCTTATTGATAGTACGGGAGGCTTCATTTATGACGTCATTTGTAAATCATGCAATTCCTAAAAATATTCCACCTTTTTTTAACTACATGCCACGTACTTCCATATATGGCTTATTGATGGTAGAAGAGCCTCTATAAATGACGTCTTTTGTGGATGGTGCAATTTGTAAAAATTATTGAGCTATATTTAACTACATGCTACTCACATTTGTATATGGCTTATTGATTGTAGGAGAGCTTCCATAAAGCTTATGTCATCTTTAAACGCTACATAAATTGTCTAGCACAGTTGTTGAAGCTCAGCATCTACTTTGGGCCTGCCCCTGGTCGACAAATCCGGCGCGAAGCGCCGGATTTTTTTGTATATTAGTGGAAAATTTGCCGCGGTAGTTTTTGTTCCTTAGGCATTGACAAAACAGAAGGTTTCGAACTTTTAAATTGAAAATTAATAAGGCAATACAATTTAGTAAAATACAAAATGGAATTTTACAAGGTGAATACCGTAAACATTCGACTAATTCCTAATAGTGCTTCTCGCTTCCATAGCTAAACTCGTGCCTTTTAGCAGACTCGCTTAGAATTATTAGAGTAGACGGGCATAGAACAGTTTGGACGGGCCTAGGCATTGTTAGACAGAAGTTCCCTTTGTGGCATGAAGCTCGTTTTTCACAAAATGAACTTTTTTCAAAAATCGTAAGCTCAAACGCCCTTCATCGCGCTTCGTCCAGCTTGGGTAAAAATCTTTTGAGCTTCGTTGAGCTTCATCGCGCTTCGTTGAGCTTCAGTTTTCCACTTTTTTCTTTTTTCCACCTGCCGACTATGTCGACCCCCGACGATACGTAAAATTTTTTGTCGTGCAATGTACTTTACTTAAAGGCTTTAACAAGTATTGATATGGAAAAGGTTATAGTGTATAATATATTAGAATATTAGTGTGCATACTATAATATACTAATTTTATATGGTCAACTCCTCAATCTATTATATCCTGATATAATATAGTAATCGTGGTACAGTAAAAGTAGAATTAGTAATTAGTAGAAGTAGATAAAATTGTATTACGAAATTTAATAAATATTGATTTAATCCAATGCGTAGAAGTAGATTTAATTGATATACGGAGTATAAATATATTAAAATTTTATCTATTTAATATGTCACTGCTATAGAGCACATATCGAGGCGTGAGACCTGAACCACTAAACGCAGAAAAGTGTAAATAGTACCATTAAACGCAGAATGACGCAAGGAAAACAGATAAACGCTTAGAAATAAAGATATCAAAAAGCCAAACCCAAAAAACGTGGACTGCCAAAACGCAAAATCCTAAAATTGAGCAGAAACACAGGGTCCGTTTCCAGGCTAACAATTTTATAGGGAGCAACGCACAAATTCTACAACCGTACCAAAAAATGCGAAACAAATCAACGAGTTATAAGGCAAAACTAGTAAATGGTACAAGTACTGAATGGTAGTACTACTAAATAGTAGTACTGCTGCATGAAAGTACTACTAAATAGTAGTACAGCTGAACAGTGGTACTACAAAACTTAGAATCACTAAATGGTAGTACTACTAAATAGAAGGTATTTTAAATCGTAGTGCTAAAGTATAGTAGATCTGCTAAATGGTAATACTACTGAATGGTTGTTCTACTAAAAGGTAGTAGTACTGAATCGTATTACTAGTAAGTAGTTGTACTGCTGCATACAATTACTACTAAATGCTAGTAATGCTGAATAGTGGTACTACTAATTAGTACTAGTACTGAATGGTAGTATCACTGAATAACAGTACTGCTGCATGGAAGTACTACTGAATGGTAGTACTGCTAAATTGTTGTGCTACTAAATTGTGGTACTACTAAATAGAAGTACCTATTAATCGTAGTGCTTAAGTATTGTATTGTATTGTATTCGAAGGAGATTCAGCAACATAAAGTTACTGAAATGCCGCTCAGGCCAATAGTAGGCCCATTGCAGAACGATCCTTTTTACGATGACTTATGTCTTTATTTATGAAAGTTGCTATGTTTACTCGTTATAAAGTATGCGTGAGCAAGAACGAGAAACTTTCGCACTAAACTTTCAATTACACCTCTAAGCGTATAACTATTTAGTGACTATGACTATGCCTATGAGTTGCTCAGAATTGACAATTCGATCAGACCATAGCACTGGTATTTATCAAAGGCCGAAGCCAATGGTGGAATTTATACAAATTCCCGAATTACCAGCACGTAGTCCAACTTGCATGTAATTAAGCGAGACTAATCAAAACTATTCACAAAATACCAGAGATGTTCCAGCAGTTGCTGATAGTGCTATTAGCTGGGGTCAACGTGCCTGGGAAGATCGCGATTACTCTTAAATAACTTAAGAAAAGCAGCAATGTGTACTCCACCACACTGCCTCTTTACCGAAGTTACATAATCTTTCTACTTGTAAGTTCCAACTTATGTTAAAACAGCTTTGATATGTAGATATACGCTATCTCAAATATCAAAGTTGTCCAAGGTGAAGATAAGAAACCTCAACGACACAGCCCTGACACGCTTAACCCACAACTGCTAGGTAGACTCACGAACGGTATGTTCAAGTCAAAAACCAAAATGGAAAAAAAGACTTTCTGAAATTTGCTCACGAGGACACACAGACGGACAGGTCCGTCGTCCTCGGAGTTGTTAGAGCGAGTCTTTAGTGCTTAAGTAAAGTAGAACTGCTAAATTGTAATACAACTAAACAGTTGTACTACTAAAATGTAGTAGTACTAAATCGTATTACTAGTAAATGGTGGTACTGCTGCATAGAATTACTACTAATTGCTAGTACTGCTAAAAAGTAGTACCACTGAATGGTAGTACCACTAAATAGTAGTTAAACTAAATGGTAGTACTAAAAAATCGTAGCGGTACTGAGTGGTGCAACTTTTAAATTGTAGCAATGCTAAGTGCAAGTACTACTATATGGTAGCACTGCTAAACAGTAGTACCACTGAATAGTAGTACTACTAAATAGTAATTATACGGAAAAATAGTACTCCTAAATGGAATTACCTCTTAATTGTAGTGCTAAAGTAAAGTAGAACTGCTGAATTGTAATAATATTAAACGGTTGTACTACTAAAACGTAGTAGTACCAAATCGTATTACTAGTAAGTGGTAGTACTGCTGCATAGAATTATTACTAAATGCTAGTACTGCTGAAAGGTAGTATCACTGAATTGTTGTACTACTAAATGGTAGTTGTACTAAATGGTAGTACTAATAAATCGTAGCGGGACTGAGTGGTAAAACATTTAAATAGTAGCACTGCTAAATGCAAGTACTACTAAATGGTAGCACTGCTAAACAGTAGTACTACTAAATAGTAGTACTAATAGATGATGGTGATACGGAATAGTGGTACTACTAAATGGAAGTACCTCTTAATCGTCGTACTAAAGTAAAGTGGAACTGCTAAATTGTAATACTACTAAACAGTTGTACTACTAAAATGTATAAGTACTAAATCGTATTACTAGTAAGTGGTGGTACTGCTGCATAGAATAACTACTAAATGCTAGTACTGCTGAATAGTAGTACCACTGAATAGTAGTACTACCAAATGGTAGTTGTACTAAATGGTAGTACTAATAAATCGTAGCGGTACTGAGTAGTGAAACTTTGAAATAGTAGCACTGCTGGCTGCAAGTACAACTAAATGGTAGCACTGCTGAACAGTAGTACCACTGAATAGTAGTACTACTAATTGGTAGTAATACCGAATAGTAGTACTACTAAATGGTAGTACTACTGAATCGTTGTGCTTTTGTATATTAGCACTGCTAAATTGTAGTACTAATGCATAGCAGTACTACTAAATGGTAGTAGTACTGAATGGTAATACCCTTGAATAGTAATAGTACTGAATGGTAGTACTACTAAATGGTAGTTTCGGTGCATAGAAGTACTATCAAATGGTAGTACTACTGAATGGTAGTTTTGGTGCATGAAAGTACTATCAAATGGTAGTACTCTATGGTAGTAGTACTGAATAGTAGTATAACTAAATGGTAGTAGTACTGAATGGTAGAACTGCTGAATGAAATTACTACTGAACGATAGTGCTGCTGAATAGTAGTACTACTTATAAGTAGTACTACTGAACAATAGTACTGCTAAATTACTCTGACCATTCGTACTGGATTCATCAGTATAATACTGGTTTTGAGACTGAAGTACTGGGAAAAATACAAAACTCAACCAGTACAGTACATGTACTGGATTTTGACGGTTGCTACTAAAGTGTACTGGTAATGCATGAGAATGATGATTATTGTATTTTTTTCTAATATAATGAGCAAATAAGGCACCTGCAATAATCTGCAATTTAAAATTGTACGTTCCGCAAACCAAAACAAAGTAGGAACTTCTGTGCTGGGGATGATTACAGTTACTGTTCCAAACAAATGTCTCCCACATGATATGCTTGTACGTATCCTGTAGTTACATGTTGGCGTCGATACTATTTTGTAGGGCGTCTTGTTTTTTTAAGTGACCCTCAATTTAGATGACATTATTGGTGTCCGGTAATAAAATGGCGTAATCGTAACGTACAACGTACCTAGCTAGGAAAAAAGATAAGTATGTTCTCTAATGTATTTACACAAGCGTTTATCTGGAGAATGAACAATGTTGAACAAATGTTGCAAGTTGCGTCATTCAACCGCTGACTGCGGAAAACCTATTACTGCGATCTCAACTGATAGCTGTACACCACTGCGCGGGTGCTTTTGCAAGCCTTTTAAAATTATTTAAAGAAAGTCAGTTAAAAACTGTGACTGTAAAATCTGAAAACGGACAGACAACGGACAAACCCCTTTCAATAGATGCTGATTAGCTAAAGCTCAGCATCTTAAAAGCATAAATTATCACAGTACCACTAACTACTAGATGGTAGTAATACGGAATAGTAGTACTACTTAATGGTAGTAAAACTGAATAGTAGTACTACTAAATGGTAATGGTACTGAATGGTAATACTACTAAATAGTACTTGTACTGACTAGTAATACTACTAAATAGTAGTACTGTTGCACGGAAGTACTACTGAATCGTGGTACTGCTAAATAGTAGTACCACTAAATAGTAGTACTTTTAAGTAGTAGTAATACTGAATAGTCGTACTACTAACTGAAAGGACGACTATATGAAAGTACCACTAAATCGTGGTGCCAAAGTATGGTAATACTGCCAAATGGTAATTCGATTGAATAGTATCACTACTAGAAGGTAGAACTACTGAAAAGTAGTAGTACTATATAGTAGTACTGCTGCATGGAATTACCACTAAATGATATAACTGCTAAATGGCAGTACCACTAAATAGTGGTTCTACTAATTGGTAGTACTTCTTAATCGTAGTCGTACTGAGTGGTGATAGTTTAAAACAGTAGTACTGCTGCATGAAAGGTATACTGAATAGTAGTACTAGTAAATAGTAGTACTACTGATTTGTAGTACTACTGAATGATAGTACCACCTAATAGTATTACCACCCAATCTTAGTGCTGTTGTATAGTATCACCGCTGAATGGTAGTACTACTGAATTGTAGAACTACCTAATGGTGGTAGTACTCAGTAGTGGTGTTGCTGCATGGAAGTACTACTGAATAGTAGTACTGCTTTATAGAAGTACTTCTGAATGGTATCACTGCTAAATGGTAGTACTACTGAATGGTGGTACTACTGAAAGATACTACTACTGCATAGTTGTACTACTCAATGGTGGTACTTCTAAATAATAGTACCACTGAATGGTAGTTCTACTGAATGGTAGTACTGCAGCATGGGAGTACTACTAAATAGTAAACTGCTCCGCCGTAGTAATACTGAAGTGTTGTACTATTGAATGGTAGTACTGCAGCATGGAAGTACTACTGAATAGTATTACTGCTACACAGTAGTACTACTGAGTGGTAGCACTTCTGAATGATAGTACTACTGAATGATAGTACTACTGAACGGTAGCACTACCAAATAGCAGTACTACTGAATCGCAGTACATAAACAGTAGCTTATAAACAGTTTTCTCTTTTTTACTTTGGTTTTAGTTTTTACGTTTTTGGGCCGTAATATTTATTTTCTTATTTTTACGAACATATTTTAAATCTGTACAATTCGTATTTTTTATCACAAAATTGTACTCCAAATAATTAATTGAAATGTATTGAGGCTTCTTTTAAAGATGTCTAATAACCAACAAGCAATAGCTGGCTTGAGCTTATTACCTTTGATTTTCTACTGTAACAACGCTGGAAAAGCTGATACACTGTAGCCTGTTTAAAGATCGATTCCTGGCTCCAACATTTGTGTCGCCAGTGGGTTCAAACTCTAACCTTGTTTATAATTACACCTTTGTTGCTTGGATCTAAGCTGTACATATTGTTCTACAGCAAAGTAATCACTTTCTGAGTATACTGCGTTACCATTACTACTAAATTTGTCATCGCTACTATTACTACTGAGTACTCGGCTTGTCATCACTACACTTTATATTTCTTTTTCTAAAGTTGAAATCCGTACGACTGGAATGTTGAAAATCTGACGATGAGTGGGATAAATCTTCTGTAGTTTTGTCTTCAGAAAATTCATTGTACATCCGAAGTTCTTCGTCGCTGTAACTATCATAATACTCATCATCTTCAAAACTTTGACAGCCGGTCTCTTCGTCCTTTTCAAACTCGTTAATATCGCAACTTCTTATTGCTTTGCCTTCTCCCACATGAAAATAATAAGTAATATCATCATTCTAATTGTCGCTCAAGTTCGCGTCCTCACTTTTAGAAGTAAATCACACTCTTTTTGTCACTTCCATCTTATCGTTAACCTTAACTTCGATTTCAAAAACACATACACCTTCAGTATTAGTTTTGAAGGTCTTTTCTTTCTCCAGCTGTTGCCGATTGTAATAAGCTTTCTTCCTTCCAGCGTAGTACTGACAGAGAAGGTGTTTGATGCTGCCATAAATTTTAAACGCAAATTTGTACAGACTATCTTTGCTTAGGTATTCTATTTGGCATTGAAAATTCAAAATAGTACTATAAGCAATGATGACCTAAGTCGTTAACTAAAAAAACAAATTAAATGCGCTAGATCATACCAAAAAATACTAAGCTAAAACTATGCATTTTTTAGCAGAGCAGGTCGCTGCTTGTACTGCTTTTCGTTGATAAAAAGTATAATAATTTAATTTTACGTGTAAGTACTAGTCAGCAGCTACTTTGTACTCCCTTTAGTTGTGATCATGCTCACCTGTGCGAACTTATTAGGTACATCTTGACATGCCACTTAATTCAACGAATTTGCATGGACTAGCATTACATGTGACATGTATTAACATTCATGCATGCTTACAAGCAGTATTCATACTGCCACCCACACAAGACGAGAAGTATGTTTTTGTTCAGATTAGTGCACTGTTATTTCCCAGTGTTAATGTGGCAGCCACAAATAGTGGTTAATACACACTGCAGAGTGCGTTTTAAACCGCAATTTAATTATTAGTGGCATCTTCGTAGCATTCAAAATTTATTGTGGTTATAAAGACCTACAGTTTTTGTTCGTACACAAAAGCATACATTTAGGTCTTTGCTGTATGCATGCAGGTGCGCGATTGCTCATGACGCTCATATAAATCGTTAGAATGAAAAGGCATACAGATTTATTAGTAACCAGCGTGCTTATACGCATAGGTCAGCGTAAGTACCACGAGAACCTTTGAGTATACTTACATCATCGAATAGGTGGTGTATGACTGCGCACTAAAAGACGTTTAGGCATGTGTCTCGGCTGACGATGAGCATACCTTTAAAGCCATACTAAACTTTACTTCTGAAAGCGTGTGAAAAATCGTTAAAGAGAATTAAGCCAGGAACAAGGTGGCATGACTAATTGTGATAGTGATTTGAAGACATTTTACATGTCTGTTGCAATACAAGTTGCAATTCTAATTAAAGTATTTTTATTAGGTAGCACAGGTGAGCATGATCACAACGAAAACATGGGGTACAGAGTAGCGCACTGAGTACACAATAGTAGTACTACTGAATGGTGGTAGTACTGCATAGTAGTGCATAGTAGTACTACTGAATGGAGGTACTGCTGAATGGTGGTACCACTAAATGGTAGTACTACTAAATAGTCCTACTACTGAATAGTAGTACTATCCAATGAAAGGACTACTAAATGGTAGCAACACTAATTTGTAGTGCTACAGTATGGTAGAACTGCTAAATAGTGAAACTACTGAATAATAGTACTACTAAAAGGTAGTAGTACTGAATAGTAGTACAACTAAATGGTAGTTGTACTGAATGATAATACTACTAAATTGTAGTACTGCTGCATGGAAGTACTACTTAATGAAGGTATTGCTGAATGTTGGTGCACTGAATGGTAGTACTACTAAATAGTAGTAATACTGCATAGTGGTACTACTGAATAGTAGTACTATCAAAGGGAAGGACTACGAAATAGTAGCACCAATAATACGTAGTGCTACAGTATAGTAGAACTGCTAAATAGTTAAAAACCACAGGATAATAGTACTACTAAAAGGTAGTAGTACTGAATAGTAGAACTACTAAATGGTAGTAGTACTAAATGATAATACTACTAAATGGTAGTACTGCAGCATGGAAGTACTACAAAATGAAGGTACTGCTGAATGGGGGTACCTCTTAATGGTGGTACTACTTAACAGTAGTACTGCTGCATTGAAGTACTATTGAATGGTAGTACTAATGATTGGTAGCACTACTTAAGTTTTCTGGAATACCGTTTTTAGCACGGGCTAGGTTAGTCAGGTCAATATCAGCGGTATTTGTAGCATCAGTATTAATATTATTAGTGTTACAAATGGAAGTTGTCGTTATTATGTTGTTATATCCCAATATGATATAATTTAATTATTATATTAGAAGTAAAATTAGTAATTAGTAGAAGTAGATAAAATTGGATTACGAAATATAATATATATTATTATAATCCAATTAGTAGTAGTAGATTCAATTGGAACTGGAATACGAAATCTGAATTTATTAAAATTAATTAAAATATATAATTTATAGTATTCCATAAAAGAATCAAGAATTGTGGAATAGTAAAAAGTTGATAAGTAATAGTAACTAGTAGGCAAATGCAAGAAGCGAGGCGAAAGTTGGTATTTGGTATTTCTACAATTTCCAGTTCCAATAAGTACTTTTCATTTTTCATTACTTGTCAACATGGTACATTTTAAGCTTAAGCACATAGGTACTTTTTTGAATGCACAAGTATAAAAAATATATTACTGGGCTTGCTTATGTTTAAAACATTTACCACCCCCAAAAACTTTCAGGGACCAAAGCTCGATTGTGCTTCATCGCGCTTCGTCGCGCTTCGTTAAGCTTCGGTTAAAATCTTTTGAGCTTCATCGCGCTTCGTTGAGCTTGGAATTTTACACCTTTATTGAACTTTTCTAGTTCACGAACTATTTTAGCCGAAGTTAACTTCAATATGTCTAACAATGGGCCTAGGACGTCGTGGACGGGGTCAAGTATGACAAAAAATACAGTATACTAATTTTTTATAATTTACTAACAATTTCGAATTATGTTCCAACCCCTTATGTCAAAGTTAGTTTGAATATGTATCAATAAATTGTTGTTTCACTATAGCATTAAAGGGGATTTAGCGAATGGCAAAAAAGCAAGAACAAATTCTATTGCGTTTAACTACTGAGAATTATTTTCAACACTTTGGAAACCGTAAAATGAAATTCTCGACTCGTCAGTTCATAATTTTTACTAAATATTTTACTTTAAAATAAACATATTCTAAGCACACTATATGCAAGTCAGTTTCCAGTAAGATAGTCTGCTTTGCTGGCATTAGTTCGGCATTCTTTATACATAGTGTGTCAACTTGTCAGCTAGATGAAAATTTACATAAATCATATGTAAGAATAATAAGACCTATTACATACAATTTACTTGTTTTACTTTAAATAAGCGCAGTAATAAAAATGTCAAACAAAGTTAAGTAATTTAATACTGATGGTTATTTGTGTAGGTTACATGATGATATGGTTCGGCTCATTCGGAGTCACAGCTGGAGCCCATCGTCATTGGACTCACAAAGCATTTAAAGCAACATTACCACTAAGAATTCTCATGATTTTCATGAACACCGTCGCTGGACAGGTAATTACAGAGATCGATGGTTCATCTGCTATTATTTCTGTCATAGCTTTCATTTCAGTCCGATCGATTTTTCCTATATCATGTGTGCATTGCATACATACAATTTTGCCAATTTACATTCTACAATATTTCTGACCTGACGATATTTCTAAATTGCAGGAAGCTGTGTGGTTTTGGGTAGCGAATCATCGGATTCATCACAAGTTTGCAGACACTGAGAAGGACCCTTATAATTCAAAACGTGGATTTTGGTTTTCTCACATGGGATGGCTCGTAACCTTTGACCACGAAAGATTAGAGCGGGATATAAAACCATTTGATATATCAGACATTAACAACGACTGGCTCATTCTTTTACAGAAAAAGTAAAATATTTAGGAAAAATGCATTCTTTTTTCATTGTTTACTAACCAAGCTATATTTATATTTGCCATATTTACCACATTCTACATTCGTAATCTAATCTTTTTATAATTGCAGATTCTACTGGGGCTGGGTACTAATATTTTCCGTTATAATTCCAACCTGGATCCCAATGTACTTCTGGGGTGAATCTTTTGAGGCTTCTTTCATCATGGGTACATGCTGGAGATATCTATGGACTTTACATGGAACTATGTCCATCAACAGCTTTGCTCACATGTTCGGAAGCAAACCTTACGACAAGTGCGTTCACAATTTACAACAATTAAAAAATTAGCATGCATACAATTTATGTGTTAAATTTGTAACTAACTGACAAAATATTTTAAATTTTGTATAGAGCTCTTGCCCCAACAGAGAACAAGTGGGTCTCATTTTTTACTCTCGGCGATGGATGGCACAACTTCCATCACGCCTTCCCATGGGACTACCGAGCATCCGAGTATGGCTTCTACAGATTTAATCCCTCAGCCGCCTTTATTGACCTCATGGCGTGGCTCGGATTAGCCTATGACCTCAAGACAGTCTCGGATAAGCACATTAAGCAGAGGGCCATGCGGACAGGGGATGGGTCCTACACTCCGCATAGCAGCCAAATTGAAGGTCAACGTCATGTTCCGGATCATAGTCATGGGCATGATACTGCCTGGGGATAGGGCGACAAGGACATTTCGAAAGAAAATATTCTTGCCACTAAAATCCTGTATCCCAGTAAACAACCAATAACGGGTTGATTTGTCGACTGTGAATTCAAATTGCGGTATCTAAATAATAAACTCTATAGCTCGTCTTTGCCATTATCAATAATATGTATGGTGCGAAGGTGGGTATGGTTGAGGTAGCTAAAGCCCACTGATTATGGTTTGTCACGAGTCGAGTTTGAGCCAACTTGACTCCTAACTGAAACAGACTCGACTGCCGTCGGATCAAAATACCAAACTCCCCTCGTAAGCGATAGGAAAACTGACAAATTTGAACAGACTCAAGCAGCATACAATCGAGTCGGATGAAATTTAACAGACTCGAAATCTGTTGAAACTATTAATAAAATAAAATGAATCTTGCCACACGCTGCGTTCGTCAAACATTAGCTCACTTTTTAAACCGAGTGATTGTACTATGATACTGACAAGTGACATACAATTACAATATCACAATACATTTTAACATTGTTTACTAATTTTAAATCCACAAAAAATAAAATTCAAGAAATTATCTTATTTTTATTTTTATTCATAAGGACATTTGACTCGACTCGAAATTTTGGTTGCAAAAATCCGACTCGACTCAAATTTTCCGTTTCGTTAATTCCACTCGACTCGAAACCGATAAACTGTTTTCAAGTTGAGTTTAAGAATGACTGAAACTGACTCGAACTCGACTCGACTCGAATTGTATCCGAATAAACTCGACTCGTGCCAAACCGTACCACCTATAATTCGAAGTATATTTAAACCTTCGACCATAACCCCAACCAAACTATACATAATATTTATGCAAGAGATAGCAATATCAGTAGTACAGTGTGCAAACTGTTTAGCATTCATCGTTCTAGCTAAATGTTTGAAATTGACTAGCTTTAGAACACTTGACTATAATTTTAGATCTGGGTCAAATCGTAATAAAAGTGTAAATTGATAGTTATTCAGTTTCAGTTCAATAAATACAAAATTATTCGTTCCTTAATCAAATGTAAAGACAGCGAAGTTTCTATTAACATGTAGCACAAACGTCAAATATTTTAAAAAATATCAAAGTATCTTTTATTGTTGTTTTCAGTTTGATCTCTTAAATCAGTCTGAATTTATGATCGTAAAATGATTCTGATTGTAACCATAGTCGCAGTAACCGTATTAGTAATCTTAGTTATATCAGGAATCGTAGTTAATGTGGAAATAATTAATTAAAAAACAAGTATTATTATATTGGTTAAATGTAAAATCATCAATAGGACAATTGGGAATTTAGTTGCAATAAATCTTCAACATTACATTACGAACAAAAACTAAAATCAATGAGTTTTTTTTAAGTGCTTTCCAAATCTAGTACAATCACAGTTGTCAGTTGTCTACGTTAGGTTCCAGAACAAGTGGTTACATCAACTAATCGCACAGTTTTATCTTTCTTAAAAAAAACTTATAAATAGTATCCTATCGGCCGGAAATTCCTAGAACTATTAGTATTAACTAGAAATACTACATCTTAAATCCTAAAGGACTCAGTGGTTTGAAGATATAAAGTAAGTAGTTTTAATGTAGAAAGAAACTCTTGCAGTCTTACGACTTGCTCAAAAATGATGCCACTGCGACCATTGAACAAGCAAGACTGAAAAACTAGGACAAATTTTTAGAAAATGCCCCTGGATGGAGCTCGTTATAACATCTATTCTGCAGTGAGCCGTTTTTATGCAGATACAATAAAGATGTTAGGACGCAAAGTTTTGCAATGTGTTGAATGTACCAGTAGTTTAGAAAGTAACGCACGGATTTTTCTAGCATTTTACGTTGTATAAAAAATAAAAACCCAATCTAGTGGTTTTAAAACAACGTTTAATTTTTTAATATTTATTGTATTACCACGTTTTAGGAGACAACAATGATATGAGCTTGAATCACAAATAACTACTAGTTTAATTAATAATGACGAGCAGCGCAAATTGTTTTGGTAATAATATAGCATTTATTACACTTTAAATTTCTTTCAGATCTCAAAAATAATGTTAATTATTAATGATACAGATGACACTCGTGCCGTTTCATTTCAATTTAAATACATAAAAATCTAGGTCATCTTAAACGATGTCTAATAACTGTTTGGGCAATCCAGTCAGTTTCTTCACAATGAATTCATTAGCCATGACACTTTTAATTAACATTTCATTGTAAGTAATCGTTATAATACTCAAGGTTAGATCAGAAAGGCGATACCGTGCATGAATTAAATTAATAACTTAAGGTTGAATTAAACACAATAACTGGAACAACAATAATTTGCGTGACTAAATTCCCGCCGCAAACAGTAATACTATTCTCCATGCCAATAACATTGTTCACGGAAGTAAATGGTGTAAGAATATTACTGTATATAAAAAAACTTAAGAAAGGATACATTAGCAAGACCCATATATTAATCAATAACTGGCTTTATTGTTACTTTTCTTTGGTCGTTTCTTCTACTTAAATGTCTTGAACTGTGCGAAAAAACTCTATTCTGTTGTTTAGCCCCAACGGAACTTTATTTATCATTTGAATACATTTATTTAACTCTATTAGTGAGTTATATAGAAGAAGTGCGCAGAAAAAATTTTAATATATATTTTCAGAAATTAAGGCTCCCAGTTTTTAAAAGAGATTCATATGCCTTGGTAACGCTCGCAAACATGAGTGCATTAAGAGGCGTGCTAAAACCAATTTAGTATTTTTCTTGTTTTTTAAATAAATTTCAAAAGATTTAAACAATTTTTAGTCGTACTTAATACAGTGGCAGGGTCGTTTCGATTTTAGGTTAGATTCTTTATGACTTAAATTTTTACTCTCGTTGAAAGAGGCAGTGACTATGTAAGGAAATGTATACGGAGCAATAGAAATAGCAGGTACTTTTAAAAATGTGAACAGTTTGTACTGTATACAGTGTTTAGAGTGTATGAGTGACTTGTTGGACCGTCCTTGTAACATTTTGGTTGGAGTCGTCAGCTGTTAAATTGGCAATAAAATGACTTTGCCTGCTACCTTGTGCCTAACCATTTGAATTATCTTGATGCCGTTCATGTCGACGTCGTTCAAAACAATAGTTAAAGCATACTAAGAATGTTTTTTGCTGTCATGGTATTTTTTTAGACAGTAGAAGTTGTTAAGGTGCAAAAATTAAAACCATCTATTGCGGTTTATCTTGCAAGAATACGTTTGATCTAATAAATTGCAGTAGACATTTAAAAATACAAAACACTATTATATTGCCTAACAAATTCGTTTTACATATATAACAAATTAGTTTCTCAAAGCTTCTCTGTTATAAAACATCATATCAGTAAATAAAATATAGGTCAGAAAGTTGTCTAAATAACTGAACGTTTTCTACTATACATACGGCTAAGCACTGTTTTTCCTCCAATTCGTATAACAAGCTGTGAGTTTGTTCCTAAAGCTATTTGTCTACGTGTTAGTTAAAATTCAGTATAGGTAAAATATTAAAACATGTACAACAAGTATAAACTATATTTGTGGGATGGTTCAAAACTCATCTACAAATGTTTCCGTCATTCTAAAAATACAAGGAATCTTAAATAATGAGACCGTGTGCGCCAAGTGGAACCATATCATCTGATATGCAACTAACTTGGGACCTGACAAGACAAAAACTAGATTACCATGTCCTGTATGACTGCTTAAAATGAATGAGCATAACAAATTCCCTTTTTATTAAAGAAAAAGATAATTTGACCTGAAAAACCATATTTTATTTAAGTATTTTGAAAAGAACAAGACATACAATACGCTAATTTAACGAGCTTTTTAGATGCTGTGTAAGCATCTATTGGTCTGGTGTTTGCTGTCTGCCTGTCTGTCTGTCTGTCTGTCTGTCTGTCCAAAGGGTGTTGGTCGCACGCTACAGGTCGCATTTTTAAAGCGATTAAAATAAAACCAATTTTAATCGCCCAGAAAAGCGAACCACAAGTGCTGTATAGTTTTTGGTTATTATTAAAGTTATAGTTTGTTTGCAATTAACAGTTAAACGGACAAAGAATAAAATCTATGTTTCAAGATAAAAAAAAGAGCTAATATTACATGGAAGGTACATATGGAGCTGAGAGCTTGTCAAGTTTTGCCGTTAGAAATACAAATGGAAAATTTTCACCAATATCCATTACAAGTAACTGTACTCCTGACATATGTACGTTTACAGGGCAGACTGGTATAGTGGTCGTTGGTTTGACACTGCAATGTAGGAGTTGCAAAATATGATTTTTTATTATTACTCATGGTGGATGTCCACGCTTCGAACACCAGCTCAGGCAATCGATCAAGGACATGCTTAAGTAAATGGGCTGTGGATACTTACAGATCGTCCACAAATGACGTCCTTTACAGTTTCTTTATCATTATATATAACGTACATTTTTCATATGGCAATATCGATCAAGGACATGCTTAAGTAAATGGGTTGTGGATAGTAACGGATCGTCCACAAATGGCGTCCTTTACAGTCTCTTCATCATTATATATAACGTACATTTTCATATGGCAATATGGCTTATACATGGTAACAGGTCGTCCGTAAATGACATCATTCACATTTTTCTATTTTTCATAGTACGGTGTGGGTGTTTAGAGTTGTCTTGTCTGAGTAAAGCTGATGCAATTCACTAATTAATTAAATTGAATTTTGCATCTTTAACATGGAATCACATAAATTAAATACCTGACTAGAACGACTGATGCTACAGATGACATTATTTATGGACACGACTTGCATTTGCATTTTAACAATTCAATCGTAGTTTTAAGGATTGTTTCCTAGACAGGTGGAAATGAATAAAGCACTTCACAATTATGTTAATAACATTATTCATTGTATCAATTCATTTTTCCTTTATTGCTTTTAATATTATTGTGATAAATCATTTAACTTCTAAAATTATTATTATTACAACGTTTTATAACTTATACATGAATAAAACACAGTCACATGTATAAATATATTATGTATATTTATAAAATTATCATACATATCCAAAATAATATGTTTTATAAAATTTTAGCATGGATCTTAGCATAAATCATTAGATGCCGCGAAACCAAAATTTCAAAATTACCTGATAAACTTGTCAGAATTACCAATGCGTAGATAATTAGCAAGTGCTAATAAATATAATTTAAAAGGGATTATTTAATTTACTTAACTGGTTCATCGCTACATAAATATCTGTTAATCAGCTATTCAAGATCTCTTTTTTATCAATATCTGTATATACGTACAAAATTGTTTATAATTCCTTTTTTTATATTTTAGAAAACAGTTTACACTTGTTTGTCATTTTTAACCTTTTTCTTTTGTGTATATTTCTCATTATATTCTCATTTTAAAACCCTTACTACATAGCTTTTACATTTGGTATATAATTTTACCATTTAATAACCTACTTTTAAACTCGCCTGAAAAAATCAATTAACATATCATACTTGATCGATATTACTATCACGTATACGTCATCGGTGACGTCATCGATGACGTCATCAGTACATTTGAACATTTTACCCGTTTTCTTCACTGAAAATTGAAACATTTATTAAATAAAATCTGTAAGGGTTTTATTATTATTTTTTATTATTGCTATGTGTAGTAACTGCTTTCTTTTATCTTCGATTTTAAATCTTGGGTGAATTTCATTCTTTTTCGTACAGCTGCATTTTTCAACTGCTTAGGTAATATCATGAGTTTATCTAATCTTCGTCACTGCATTCTGTACTTTTATCGCCATCACTTTCCTCTGTTTCGCTATTAACGCCACTCCTTTCCTCAATGTCACTTTCAATATCGCTCTCATCGTAGCCGCCCTGTCGAATTTCTTGTTTTTCGCTTTCACTATGTTTTCCACTATTCATTTTGGACTTGTAACTTGGTCGAAATGCGTGCTTGCCCGGCTTCTCAGAACTATCGTCCTGGTTGTCTAGAAGTTCTGGTTTACTGTTTACGACATCCTTATCTGCTTTCATGTCTAGGTAAACAATTACAAGTATTAGTAATAATTATGATCTACCAAAAAAAAGATTCTAAAATGGCTATGCAAGAACTCACTCAACATAACAGCATAGGCAAGACACAGTTTTGCGAATGATAAAAGCGAGTCAGCAGTGTGAATTTCTATTTAAAAAAACTTGTTAGGTACATTGAGATCAATAAACCAAAACCAAATCTAAATTACGTAAGCAAGTTTTTTAGCAACTTTTGATGGAACAGTGTTGTTTTTGTATGTATTTTCAGCTTTATATTTCTTTAGACTTTGTTTACAAAATTTTAAAGTAGAAATCAACCAAAGTTAAGTTGACATAAATTACTTTTGACTGTCAACTTCACTTAAAAGGAATTCTGTTAAAAAGGAAACCCGCCTAAACGGGACAAATTTGAAGTGTTTGATTGGCCAGCCTATGATTCAATGTTAAAATTATCTGGTTAAAACGGAACCGCTGAACGGGATTTTCCCGTTAAAATGGACTCTTTTCTACTGTGTTTGTTTTTTTTGTCACTTAATAGGGATTTTTAAAGAAAAATAGTAGTAATAAAAATAAAAATAATACAGAGCCGAACGAGTGGAGAACTAATGGGTTTGACAACTAAACTTCACTCATCTTATCTCTTATCTTTACATTTACATTATCTTAGTAGGTCATTGTATTTAACTATAGATTATAAAGCTCTCCTGAGTTCGCTAGGCTTGATTTTAAAGCGGAAAAGAAACTCGTTAAGTACCCAACAAAAATACGAAATAGTGCAAGTTATAAAACCCACAAACAATTTTCGAATCTTTATGATTTAAGTTTAGGTGTGCGTCAACATCAGAATCAAAATAAATCTAAACAAACTGAATTAACTGACTTTTTTGCATTTGAATAACTGTCCACAGAAAACATGGTAAATACCTTACTATTTTACAAAGTTTTGTTAAAAATCATAACAGGTCAAAATAAAAATCTCTTAAATGGTTAAAAAATAAAAGGGAATTCGGTTATAAGGGACAGATTTGGTCGGTCCCGCGGAATCCCTCTTAAGTGAACTTGATAGTATTTGTAATAAAAAATACACCACTGCCAATCAAATGCTATTTTGTATATGATCTACACTGCGAATATCAAATTTTACACTCAACTGCTCATCGTTGTTTTAAATAGTGACCCTAATAATGCTTGAGATATTTTGTAAATCTAGTTTTATGGTTTTAATTGTAATATAAGTATTTTCAATAAAATTCTGGATACCCAAACCAGTAATTTTAGCAGCATTCTGTGAGCATGATGGAGATTTTTTCATCTCTGATGGAGCAAGAATATTTTACATTCGACGTTTTTTTACCCCGTTTCTTGATTTATCCTCAAAATCATCCCAAGCAGTATTTTTATCACTTTTCATGGCAACAGAATCTTCAGCCTCTACTTTAGCAATACTCGCATTTTTCTTTCCTATTCCAGTTTTAGTCTCAAAAAAGTCCAGATTTTGGATAAGATCCATGTCGAACTCATCTTCCATTGGGTTCGAATAATTATCAGACACAGACTTTGTAGCTGCAGATGATGTGGCTGGACACGTTTCAAGTGATGACTGTAAAAGTTTAAGCGCTGGTTCTGTAGACCCTTGAACTTTGGACTCTTCCACTGACGATTTTGAAAATGTGATCGGAACCACAATACCTTTGGAAGGTTTTAAATTAAGCCCGCAGTTTTCGCAAAATTTCCATGCTTCTGGAATACAACCTAATATAATCAACAAAAATAGTTATTAAAGTCAGTGTAGCTAAATTCTTGGTAGTTAAAACTTTGTTTTTTTAAGTATCTTACTATGAACAATTTTAAAACACAGACATCGACTGAAACCGTCTACTCGCCGCTGTTCTCGAACAGGAATAGTTTTAAAACATTTTGATAGCAACCTTAAGGTAAAATCAAAAATCGGTTAGTTTTAAGGAGCTTGTTTGAGCTCTTGGAAGCTTGTTTTTTTTATTAAGAAGCTGGTTTGAGATCCAAGGCGTTTATATAAGCTTATAACGATGTTTGAATTTTCAAATTGTAATTAAAATTTTTTCGAAATTTGAATCGATTTTTCAGCATAAATCGCGTTTAACGAAAACATTTTTTGTTGTATCTGTCAGACGAACTAAACTCCTTAATCTTCAATTAAATTTGTATCAAATATTATTAATTTGTATTTTGTTTTATTAGAACTCGCTTTTAAAAAATATACAAATCCGCACAATTCAGCATTACAGAAAAATCACGATTTTTTTTTGCTCTACGCGCGACCTGCACATTGGATTTTAAATCAGCACTTTGGAAATATGTATTTCAATGCACTTGTTTTAATTTTTCACTTAAAAATAGCGTCCGAATAATAGTACTCAAGTCCAAGGGAGTTTCATGACAAAAAGCTAAAATCAGCTCCTAAAGCAGTTGATCTGGGCTCCATAGGAGTTCAAACCAACGTGTACTGACGTTCAAACGAGCTCCACATCCGAATTCTAGAACGAAATTCCTGGAGTCCAACCCAAACAAGCTCCTTAGAACTGACTGACAATGAGCATAGTACATGCTATATTAGGCAACATACACTTATTAAAAGATAATAGTTGTATTGTTAGGCAATTTTAAAACGTAAACAACTCTCACGTGGTTTTGCAATCGCTCCGTTGAAAACAGTGATTCCACAAGAACAGCAATAAATGTCATATTTAAACTTCGTTGGCTTTCTTGAGGATTCAGTAATTGATGCATCTGAGTAAACATCGATTGATTTTAATCCAGAACCTTTACAAAAGTTCCAGTCACCTGTATACCAATAAAAGTATATTACAAGCTGCAATTTAATACGTGGCTTAAAACAGTAACAATTAAAGTTTCTGTTTCTACTGTTATAGGGCATATACCCTCTAGAGATTTCTCCCTTCCTAAGCCATTTCCCTGTAAAGGCCCGTTCCCAGAAGACATACGGCACTCCAATAGTCTACCTCCGCCAACAATTACTGGCGTATACGACAGTAGCGTTCACACTGCATCCCCTCCTCCACTAGTGAGTTGCCTCACACGGCAGTCTTGAACTAGCGTAACGAGCGACGGCACTAGTTTTGACAAGTTGACATGAAGTCAACTTTTCGTACGGCAGTACGACCCAGGATCGGTGCAAGAAATACTCCCGAGCACATTGATACTCTAAAAACAAGGATAAAAATTGCAAGGATATAATTTTAAGCTCGCAACTCATCCTTGCGTATACTGCCGTATGCGGCAGTTAAAAGGGCAGTGTGAACGGTTTGTGTCGGATCCAGCAATATAAGTATTGGCGTAGGTGAGAGCCCGGCACGTCACTTTAGAAGCTGTCGTACACGTCATTATTTTTTCTTCTGGGAACGGGCCTTAAGTAATAAGTTCGGGCGTTTTCTGTCCAAATCCTTGTTTTAAATAGTAAAATGCTCTTAATATACAGTTATGACTATAGTTATACGATTTTGGTTAATAAAGTAATATGTTACAAATACGAATCTAAATTATACTTTAAAGACTTCTGAAAGGGGTTCACCTAAAATAAGGACTGGATGGGACTGAATGGGACGGGACTGATATGCAAAAAAGACCCTAATTTCACTTGCGAGTCCCATTTGTCTTCTGCTGTGCTTTTTACGGATAATCATGAGGCAAATGGGACTGGAGTATAAGATTTTACTTGTTTTCTGTGATGCACACAAACTTGCACAGCAGCTAAAGGACCGAGATGCTTTATAGTTTCAATACCAGTGCTAGTCCCATTTTATATAAATGAGACTGGACTTGCGCATTGCATTCTGCTCGTATTTCTAGTAAATGGGACTGGGCTTGCGCAATGCATTACTTCTATATTCTGGTCTTGTTTTTCGTAAGGGTGGTTGCATATATTACGCAGAATTCATTCCATTCAGAAAGCGTTTCACAAATGACATAAAATATACTGCAAGAAACCGCAGAGTTTACAAACTCCAGCTGTAGATAGTATTTTGACAATTTGACCTGTGAAACTGTAATCTGTGTAGTGTGTACGTAAGTGTGAACTTTGAATACAATGGTACAATTTCAACTTCATTTTGTTATCAATTCCGTATTTTAACTTGCTTGTATTAGTGACAATCCTGATTTAAATAATATTTTAACATAAAGATGCTCACCTCAATTAGTGTTACATTTCCCAGTCAACATTTCGATATCATAATGACATCATATGATATCATAAATCTCAGAATTCTGGTCTCATAATGATATGTTTTTTGATTTATAATGATATGATACTGAGCTCGTTATGATATCACGATGTCCGCAATAACGCATCAAAATGAGCTTTTAATGATCTTACAAAATTCTCAGAATATGATGTATACATGATGCATTTATGAGCAGTACACTGCCATCTATACGCTGGTTAACAAAATAAAAAGCCCGCTGGTTTAATGCACACTGAAATACTTTATTACATCATTCAATACTAACCGAGTGCTAGAGCTATAAACTAAACATGAAATAACACTTCTTGATTTACTTCAAATCGTCTCAATATTACAGATTTCAATTGAAATAATAAAATTACATTAAACTACTGTGCGCAGAAAAATAGTTCGAAGTCTTAAGCTGCTTAATAACAGAAGTTCAGCTAATCTGAAGGTGTCTGTTACAGAATAATGCTAGTTATAAGATGTCTGCTATCAAGCAATTCAATAATAGAGCAAAACTTAATTTTCTGTGTACGGTTAGTACGGTAGTTTGGCTTTTGACTACTGTATTTTTGCTGAAAAGATCGCTGTTGTAGAAAAACTATCAGTTCAAGTGAATGTTTACTACACTTAATAACTTGCACTAATGCTCAGTGTGTACATAAAGTGAAGTAAGTGTGCACAATTTGTATAATAACAACACAACACACAAGTCGTAAATTCCATGATAAACGACTTCTATTATTGCAGTTTGCACTTGAAATGCACTAAGGCCGAGCCTTAGCTTCGGCTGTTGTATTCGTGGTTCATCGCTGATCACACTCGTTTGTAATAAATTAATAACTGACTTGCACTCACAACACAGTGTACACAAGCTGAAAATTAGTACAAGTTGTTTAGTTAAACTTCTATTCACAATTAACAGTCAGGTTTTCTGAAAACTGTAACTTATTGACTGTGGTATTATGTATGACCGTGCAGATTACTGCGGATGGTCGAAAATGAGTTGAACATTACTATGTCGGTTGAATATTTTCTTGCCTTGCCGCTCAAATTCACGTCTCAGTGCAGTTTATTAAACTTACACGCTGAGCACATTTATGATAACTCATGATACTTTTCTGAGAGTTTTAGGATATCTCGTGCTCATGCGCAGTGGGCATTAGATTTCTGAGGCTTTTGATGTTCTTGTAAGCACTTTATGATATCGACTGTTCATGCGCAACAGCAGTTCAGATAAAGAATGGCTTTATGTTATGCTTATGATATTCACTCATAAAACTAATGGAATTCTAAGGCGATTGTGATACGATATCAAAAAGATCTCGGTCTCAGCCCATCATAAAGATATAATTAAATTATCATAATAATATATGAACTGTTTATGAGCTTATGAGGTGTTTATGATATCATTTTGATACTGCAATGTTGACTGGGTTGCTTGTAAATTCTGCATCGTCACCTGTGTAAACTGTGTTAAAACAGTTGCTGGATTTCTAGAGCACAAGGATGAAAACCATTTCGAAGAATTTATAAACTAAGTTCTGTATTAAAAATATAGCAGTTACGTTTTAATCTAAAGCAACGAAATATAATGATATCTACAAACACAAGAATATTACATTTCTACAGTATAAAATATCCCATTAGTAATACATAATAATCAGTCAAACTATTAACTGTTACAAAAGTACTATAATTTTATAATTTCATTTTCAGGAGAAGTTCAATACAGTCAAACGTTGGAATAGATGATCTGAAATCAATAAACTGTAATGTACATTCAAATTAATTGTGGTTGCTTGTGCCTTGCTATCGTTTTAAGCTTTTCTAGGGTCCAATCCTAGTGCGTACAGTTGCTCTGAGTTTTGCGTACCCAATGACTCTACTCGTTAGAATCCCTAAAATTCTTATATAATTATAAGTCAAATCATTAAAACACTGAAAAATATAATATAGTTACACACGTGAAGATAAAATTGCTCACTAACCCCTGTAGCTTCAGGTTTTTGTCGATTGTATACTTTAAATTCGATAAATTAGTGATCGTCCATAAATGACCTCAGGGGTCATAATCTTTATTATTATATTCTTACATTTTGAGCTGCAATCCACACCGTTCCCGTTTACCCCTATAATGCTTTTTTATGGAAATTCCAGGAAGGGGTTAACCTTAATGAAAAATTATGGTATATTTTTTTTGTAGCAGTAAATGATATGAAAAATTCGTAGACAAAATTTTATCAAAATATGTCTGCAGGATTGGCACCAAACAAAATTCGAATTTCAAATTTTAGCATTACGTAAACGCGAAAATGCTTGAACTTCAAGTTAAAAGATGTATCTCAGTTTTTTTCGAAATTTCGAAATTTATTTTTTTTCTCGTAGCCTAATGTATACAATTATACAGACATCGTCGCTATTTCCTGTGGTTCCGCATTTGCGGCGGAAACACATTTTTGAATTAAATGATTTTAGCACAGTTTATAATTAAATAATTATAAAACTATTATAAAACAATAACTTTAATAATTTGTACCGACCGTAATATCTAAAGCACACCAAATAGCGACGATGTATGTATAATTGTATACATTAGGCTACAAGAAAAAAAATAAATTTCGAAATTTCGAAAAAAACTGAGATACATCTTTTAACTTGAAGTTCAAGCCTTTTCCCGTTTACGTAATGCTAAAATTTGAAATTCGAATTTTGTTTGGCGCCAATCATGCAGACATATTTTGATAAAATTTTGTCCACGACTTTTTCATATCATATACTGCTACAAAAAAAATATACCATAATTTTTCATTGAGGTTGACTCCCTCCTAGAATTTCCATAAAATAGCATTATAGGGGTAAACGGAAACGGTGCGCAATCGTAACAGTGTTGTTAACTAAAATCAATGAGTTTTTTTAAAGTGCTTTTCAAATCTAGTACAATCACAGTTGTCAGTTGTCTACGTTAGGTTCCAGAACAAGTGGTTACATCAACTAGTCGCACAGTTTTATCTTTCTTAAAAAAAACTTATAAATAGTATCCTATCAGCCGGAAATTCCTAGAACTATTAGTATTAACTAGAAATACAACATCTTAAATCCTAAAGGACTCAGTAGTTTGAAGATATAAAGTAAGTAGTTTTAATGTAGAAAGAAACTCTTGCAGTCTTACGACTTGCTCAAAAATGATGCCACTGCGACCATTGAACAAGCAAGACTGAAAAACTAGGACAAATTTTTAGAAAATGCCCCCGAATGGAGCTCGTTATAACATCTATTCTGCAGTGAGCCGTTTTTATGCAGATACAATAAAGATGTTAGGACGCAAAGTTTTGCAATGTGTTGAATGTACCAGTAGTTTAGAAAGTAACGCACGGATTTTTCTAGCATTTTACGTTGTATAAAAAATAAAAACCCAATCTAGTGGTTTTAAAACAACGTTTAATTTTTTAATATTTATTGTATTACCACGTTTTAGGAGACAACAATGATATAAGCTTGAATCACAAATAACTACTAGTTTAATCAATAATGACGAGCAGCGCAAATTGTTTTGGTAATAATATAGCATTTATTACACTTTAAATTTCTTTTAGATCTCAAAAATAATTTTAATTATCAATAATGCAGATGACACTCGTGCCGTTTCACTTCAATTTACATACACAAAAATCTAGGTCATCTTAAACGATGTCTAATAACTGTTTGGGCAATCCAGTCAGTTTTCTCACAATGAATTCATCAGCCATGACACTTTTAATTAACATTTTATTGTAAGTAATCGTTATAATACTCAAGGTTAGATCAGAAAGGCGATACCGTGCATGAATTGAAATAATAACTTGAGGTTTAATTAAACACAATAACTGGAACAACAATAATTTGCGTGACTAAATTTTAGCCATAAACAGTAATACTATTCTCCATGCCAATAACATTGTTCACGGAAGTAAATGGTATAAGAATATTACTGTCTATAAAAAACTTAAGAAAGGATACATTAGCAAGACCTATATATTAATTAATAACTGGCTTTCTTGTTACTTTTCTCCGGTCGTTTCTTCTACTAAAATGTCTTGAACTGTGCGAAAAAACTCTATTCTGTTGTTTAGCCCCAACGGAACTTTATTTATCATTTGAATAAATTTATTTAACTCTATTAGTAAGTTATATAGAAGAAGTGCGCAGAAAGAATTTCAATATATATTTTCAGAAATTAGGGCTTCCAGTTTTTAAAAGAGATTCATATGCCTTGGTAACGCTCGCAAACATGAGTGCATTAAGAGGCGTGCTAAAACCAATTTAGTATTTTTCTTGTTTTCTAAATAAATTTCAACAGATTCAAACAATTTTTAGTCGTACTCAATACAGTGGCAGGGTCGTTTCGATTTTAGGTTAGATTCTTTATGACTTAAATTTTTACTTTCGTTGGAAGAGGCAGTGACCATGTAAGGAAATGTATACGGAGCAATAGCAATAGCAGGTACTTTTGAAAATGTGAACAGTTTGTACTGTATACAGTGTTTAGAGTGTATAAGTGACTTGTTAAACCGTCCTTGTAACATTTTGGTTGGAGTCGTCAGCTGTTAAATTGGCAATAAAATGACTTTGCCTGCTACCTTGTGCCTAACCATTTGAATTATGTTGATGCCGTTCATGTCGACGTCGTTCAAAACAATAGTTAAAGCATACTAAGAATGCTTTTTGCTGTCATGGTATTTTTTTAGACAGTAGAAGTTGTTAAGGTGCAAAAATTAAAACCATCTATTGAGGTTTATCTTGCAAGAATACGTTTGATCTAATAAATTGCAGTAGACATTTAAAAATACAAAACACTATTATATTGCCTAACAAATTCGTTTTACATATATAACAAATTAGTTTCTCAAAGCTTCTCTGTTATAAAACATCATATCAGTAAATAAAATATAGGTCAGAAAGTTGTCTAAATTACTGAACGTTTTCTACTATACATACGGCTAAGCACTGTTTTTCCTCCAATTCGTATACCAAGCTGTAAGTTTGTTCCTAAAGCTATTTGTCTACGTGTTAGTTAAAATTCAGTATAGGTAAAATATTAAAGCATGTACAACAAGTATAAACTATATTTGTGGGATGGTTCAAAACTCATCTACAAATGTTTCCGTCATTCTAAAGATACAAGGAATCCCAAATAATGAGACTGTGTGCGCCAAGTGGAACCATATTATCTGCTATGCAACTAACTTGGGACCTGACAAGACAAAAACTAGATAACCATGTCCTGTATGACTGCTTAAAATGAATAAGCATAACAAATTCCCTTTTCATTAAAGAAAAAGATAATTTGACCTGAAAACCCATATTTTATTCACGTATTTTAAAAAGAACAAGACATACAATACGCTAATTTAACGCGCTTTTTAGATGCTGAGTAGGCATTTATTGGTCTAGTGTTTGCTGTCTGTCTGTCTGTCTGTCCCAAGGGTGTTGGTCGCACGCTACAGGTCGCATTTTTTAAGCGATTAAATTGAAACCAATTTTAATCGCCCAGAAAAGCGAACCACAAGTGCTGTATAGTTTTTGGTTATTATTTAAGTTATAGTTTGTTTGCAATTAACAGTTAAACGGACAAAGAATAAAACCCATGTTTCAAGATCAAAAAAAGGGCTGATAATACATGGAAGCTACATATGGAGCTAAGAGCTTGTCAAGTTTTGCCGTTAGAAATAGACATAGAAAATTTTCACCAATATCCATTACAAGTAAATGTACTCCTGACATATGTACGTTTACAGGGCAGACTGGTATAGTGGTCGTTGGTTTGACACTGCAATGTAGGAGTTGCAAAATATGATTTTTTATTATTACTCATGGCAGGGGTTCACGCTTCGAACACCAGCTCAGGCAATCGATCAAGGACATGCTTAAGTAAATGGGCTGTGGATAGTTACGGATCGTCCACTAATGACGTCCTTTACAGTTTCTTCATCATTATATATAACGTACATTTTTCATATGGCAATATCGATCAAGGACATGCTTAAGTAAATGGGCTGTGGATAGTAACGGATCGTCCACAAATGAGGTCCTTTACAGTCTCTTCATCATTATATATAACGTACATTTTCATATGGCAATATGGCTTATACATGGTAGCAGGTCGTCCGTAAATGACATCATTCACGTTTTTCTATTTTTCATAGTACGGTGTGGGTGTTTAGAGTTGTCTTGTCTGAGTAAAGCTGATGCAATTCACTAATTAATTATATTGAATTTTGCATCTTTAACATGGAATCACATAAATCAAATACCTGACTAGAACGACTGATGCTACAGATGACATTATTTATGGACACGACTTGCATTTGCATTTTAACAATTCAATCGTAGTTTAAAGGATTGTTCCCTAGACAGGTGGAAATTAATAATGCACTTCACAATTATGTTAATAACATTATTTATTGTATCAATTCATTTTTCCTTTATTGCTTTCAATATTATTGTGATAAATCCATTTAACTTCTAAAATTATTATTATTACAACGTTTTATAACTTATACATAAATAAAACACAGTCACATGTATGAATATATTACGTATATTTATAAAATTATCATACATATCCAAAATAATATGTTTTATAAAATTTTAGCATGGATCTTAGCATAAATCATGAGATGCCGCGAAACCAAAATTTCAAAATCACCTGATAAACTTGTCAGAATTAACAATGCGTAGATAATTAGCAAGTGCTAATAAATATAATTTAAAAGGGATTATTTAATTTACTTAACTGGTTACGCTACATAAATATCTGTTAATCAGCTATTCAAGAAGATCTCTTTTTTATGAATATCTGTATATACGTAGAAAATTGTTCATAATTCCTTTTTTTATATTTTTGAAAACAGTTTACTCTTGTTTCTCATTTTAAAACCCTTACTACATAGCTTTTACATTTGGTATATCATTTTACCATTTAATAACCTACTTTTAAACTCGCCTGAAAAAATCAATTAACATATCATACTTGATCGATATTACTATCACGTATACGTCATCGGTGACGTCATCGATGACGTCATCAGTACATTTTAACATTTTACCCGTTTTCTTCACTGAAAATTGAAACATTCATTAAATTAAATCTGTAAGGGTTTTATTATTATTTTTTATTATCGCTATGTGTAGAAACTGCTTTCTTTTATCTTTGATTTTAAATCTTGGGTAAATTTCATTCTTGTTCGTACAGCTGCATTTTTCAACTGCTTAGGTAATATCATGACTTTATCTAATCTTCGTCACTGCATTCTGTACTTTTATTGCCATCACTTTCCTCTGTTTCGCTATTAACGCCACCCCTTTCCTCGATGTCACTTTCAATATCGCTCTTATCGTAGCTGCTCTGTCGAATTTCTGGTTTTTCGCTTTCACTATGTTTTCCACTATTCATTTTGGACTTGTTACTTGGTCGAAATGCGTGCTTGCCCGGCTTCTCAGAACTATCGTCCTGGTTGTCTAGAAGTTCTGGTTTACTGTTTACGACATCCTTATCTGCTTTCATGTCTAGGTAAACAATTACAAGTATTAGTAATAATTATGATCTACCAAAAAATAGATTCTAAAATGGCTATGCAAGATCTCACTCTCACTCAACATAACAGCATAGGCAAGACACAGTTTTGCGAATGATAAAAGCGAGTCAGCAGTATGAATTTCTATTTAAAAAAACTTGTTAGGTACATTGAGATCAAAAAAACCAAAACCGAATCTAAATTACGTAAGCAAGTTTTTCAGCAACTTTTGATGGAACAGTGTTGTTTTTGTATGTATTTGCAGCTTTATATTTCTTTAGACTTTGTTTACAAAATTTTAAAGTAGAAATCAACCAAAGTTAAGTTGACAAAAATTACTTGTGACTGTAAACTTCACTTAAAAGGGATTCTGTTAAAAAGGAAAACCGCCTAAACGGGACAAATTTGAAGTGTTTGGTTGGCCAGCCTATGATTCAATGTTGAAATTATCTGGTTAAAACGGAACCGCTGAACGGGATTATCCCGTTGAAATGGACTCTTTTCTACCGTGTTTGTTTTTTTTTGTCACTTAATAGGGATTTTTAAAGAAAAATAGTAGTAATAAAAATAAAAATAAAACAGAGCCGAACGAGTGGAGCACTAATGGGTTTGACAACTAAACTTCACTCATCTTATCTCTTATCTTTACATTTACATTATTTAAGTAGGTCATCGTATTTAACTATAGATTATAAAGCTCTCCTGAGTTCGCTAGGCTTGATTTTAAAGCGGAAAAGAAACTCGTTAAGTGCCCAACAAAAATACGAAATAGTGCAAAACGTATAAAACGCAGAAACAATTTTCGAATCTTTATAATTTAAGTTTAGGTGTGCGTCAACATCAGAATCAAAATAAATCTAAACAAACTGAATTAACTGACTTTTTTGCATTTAAATAACTGTCCACAGAAAACATGGTAAATACCTTACTATTTTACAAAGTTTTGTTAAAAATCATAACAGGTCAAAAGAAAAATCTCTTAAATGGTTAAAAAATAAAAAGAAATTCGGTTATAAGGGACAGATTTGGTCGGTCCTGCGGAATCCCTCTTAAGTGAACTTGATAGTATTTGTAATAAAAAATACACCACTGCCAATTAAATGCTATTTTGTATATGATCTACACTGCGAATATCAAATTTTACACTCAACTGCTCATCGTTGTTTTAAATAGTGACCCTAATAATGCTTGAGATATTTTGTAAATCTAGTTTTATGGTTTTAATTGTAATATGAGTACTTTCAATAAAATTCTGGATACCCAAATCAGTAATTTTAGCAGCATTCTGTGAGCATGATGGAGATTTTTTCATCTCTGATGGAGCAAGAATGTTTTCCATTCGGCGTTTTGTTACCCTGTTTCTTGATTTATCCTCAAAATCATCCCAAGCAGTATTTTTATCACTTTTCATGGCAACAGAATCTTCAGCCCCTACTTTAGCAATACTCGCATTTTTCTTTCCTATTCCAGTTTTAGTCTCAAAAAAGTCCAGATTTTGGATAAGATCCATGTCGAACTCATCTTCCATTGGGTTCGAATAATTATCAGACACAGACTTTGTAGCTGCAGATGATGTGGCTGGACATGTTTCAAGTGATGACTGTAAAAGTTTAAGCGCTGGTTCTGTAGACCCTTGAACTTTGGACTCTTCCACTGACGATTTTGAAAATGTGATCGGAACCACAATACCTTTGGAAGGTTTTAAATTAAGCCCGCAGTTTTCGCAAAATTTCCATGCTTCTGGAATACAACCTAATATAATCAACAAAAATAGTTATTAAAGTCAGTGTAGCTGAATTCTTGCTAGTTAAAACTTTGTTTTTTTGAGTATCTTACTATGAACAATTTTAAAACACAGACATCGACTGAAACCGTCTACTCGCCGCTGTTCTCGAACAGAAATAGTTTAAAAAACATTTTTGGCAGCGACCTTAAAGTAAAATCAAAAATCGGTCAGTTCTAAGGAGCTCGTTTGAGCTCTTGGAAGCTTGTTTTTTTATTAAGAAGCTGGTTTGAGATCCAAGGCGTTTATATAAGCTTATAACGATGTTTGAATTTTCAAATCGTAATTAAAATTTTTTCGAAATTTAAATCGATTTTTCAGCACAAATCGCGTTTAACGAAAACATTTTTTGTTGTATCTGTCAGACGAACTAAACTCCTCAATCTTCAATTAAATTTGTATCAAATATTATTAATTTGTATTTTGTTTTATTAGAACTCGCTTTTAAAAAATATACAAATCCGCACAATTCAGCATTACAGAAAAATCACGATTTTTTTTTTGCTTTACGCGCGACCTGCACATTGGATTTTAAATCAGCACTTTGGAAATATGTATTTCAATGCACTTGTTTTAATTTTTCACTTAAAAATAGCGTCCGAATAATAGTACTCAAGTCCAAGGGAGTTTCATGACAAAAAGCTAAAATCAGCTCCTAAAGCAGTTGATCTGGGCTCCATAGGAGTTCAAACCAACGTGTACTGACGTTCAAACGAGCTCCACATCCGAATTCTAGAACGAAATTCCTGGAGCCCAACCCAAACGAGCTCCTTAGAACTGACTGACAATGAGCATAGTACATGCTATATTAGGCAACATACACTTATTAAAAGATAATAGTTGTATTGTTAGGCAATTTTGAAACGTAAACAATTCTCACGTGGTTTTGCAATCGCTCCGTTGAAAACAGTGATTCCACAAGAACAGCAATAAATGTCATATTTAGACTTCGTTGGCTTTCTTAAGGATTCAGTAATTGATGCATCTGAGTAAACATCGATTGATGCTAATCCACAACCTTCACAAAAGTTCCAGTCACCTGTATACCAATAAAAGTATATTACAAGCTGCAATTTAATACGTGGCTCAAAACAGTAAGAGTTAAAGTTTCTGTTTCTACTGTTGTAGGGCATATTCCCCCTGGAGATTTCTTCCTTCCTAAGCCATTTCCCTGTAAAGGCCCGTTCCCAGAAGACATACGGCACTCCAATAGTCTACCTCCGCCAACAATTACTGGCGTATACGACAGTAGCGTTCACACTGCATCCCCTCCTCCACTAGTGAGTTGCCTCACACGGCAGTCTTGAACTAGCGAAACGAGCGACGGCACTAGTTTTGACAAGTTGACATGAAGTCAACTTTTTCGTACGGCAGTACGACCCAGGATCGGTGCAAGAAATACTCCCGAGCACATTGATACTCTAAAAACAAGGATGAAAATTGCAAGGATATAATTTTAAGCTCGCAACTCATCCTTGCGTATACTGCCGTATGCGGCAGTTAAAAGGGCAGTGTGAACGGTTTGTGTCGGATCCAGCAATATAAGTATTGGCGTAGGTGAGAGCCCGGCACGTCACTTCAGAAGCTGTCGTACACGCCATTATTTTTTCTTCTGGGAACGGGCCTTAAGTATTAAGTTCAGGCGTTTTCTTTCCAAATCCTTGTTTAAAATAGTAAAATGCTCTTTATATACAGTTATGACTATAGTTATACGATTTTGGTTAATAAAGTAATATGTTACAAATACGAATCTAAATTATACTTTATAGACTTCTGAAAGTGGTTTGCGTGTAAGAATGCAAAAGTTAAAGCAAAAAAGGTGGACCCCTAATTACTTTTGCTTGTATGCTTGACAGTTTAGAAATGTAGTTATAATTAATGCACTATTGCATTCATGAAAACAAATCACTTTGCGCAAATTGGCTAAACTACTTTTGACAATCACGGGAAACTTAGACGCTAATTCGGACAAACAACTTCGAACAAAATACATGCCGACAAAAAACTTTTGAGCAAACGGCTTCCGCACAAAAGACCTCAAATTAGAACAAAAAAAATTTGTTGGACTTACTATGATAAACAGATTCGCGCCTTTCTACTCGACTTGAATAGACGTGCATTTATTCCGCTCGTGAAATTTCCGAGTTTTTTATTGTTTTTTGTAGTGAAAATTAGTGTTGGAATTTCTTTAACTGGCCTATAAGATGGGAGACAAGCTTGCGGACGTCGGTAAGTTGGAAATTCCAACCAATTTTCTTAATTAGTCGACTTTTTGGACATCCAAAAGTCGACTTTTTTTCATATTTTATTTTCTTGAGTTTGTATTTCTCTGCCTGTGACGGTGTGGAGGATATGTACATCCCTTGCTTGACAATATGCACAAGGACTTGCTGTGTTGAGCTGGGTTTGTCGTGCCTCTACGCGGTCACGTGGTTTACAGGGCCTATTTCGTCATGTTTCAGACTCAGTAAACTGCAACAGGCAGTAATGGGCAAACTCGTAGTGGTGAGGGCGACTGACTGTGGCAACATAGTGGTAAGCACTCATTCACTACATACTTATTTCTATTCCGTTTCAGATATGGATGACTTAAGCCTAAGCTCCTTTGGGGAAGAGGAGGGAGTCATTCCTGTGTCCAGGGCGGAGGAGGAAAAACTTTTCGGGACGGACAGTAGAACGGAGGTTGACCATAGTAAGCCTTCCTCCTCTACCTCCGTCAACATTAAGGATGCAACCTCGCAAGACAAGACAGAGGTCGGCATCCTCACTAAGGGCCTGGCCTCCCTGAATACTGCTTCGAAGGGGACTGTAGGGGTGGCTAAGGGTGACTTCAGTGGGTCACTCATACCTTTCTTCTCCTCCGGAGATGTGAATGTGGGGGATGGCGGGGTGGGTGGGGCAGGGGGTGATGCCCCGAAGGCTTTTCCCCATAAACAGGAGGAGAAGCGGAAAAAGAAGAAAAAGAGGAGTAAGACGAAGAGGGACAGGTTTGAAAGGAAAAAGCAGAGGGAGGAGTCTGCCAATGGAGGCGTGACTTCCTCCTCCACTGCTTCGACTTTAACTGGAACCACTCCTGAGGACTCACCAAAGGAGCCTGCAATTAAGCGGACTCGTGCAACTGATGCTCTGCCACAAGATATTCTCTTTCCTGAAAAGGAACCTGCGGGGACTATCTTGAAGGCGGAGGATAAGAAAATAAATCCCGTAACACCAGGGTCGAGCAAACCGAGGTCCATACCAGAGGAGAGGTTTATTTAGGGACAATACGCTGTTGTTGTTGATTTTTTTGACAAACAACCTGGCAGTGTTGTCTTGGATGCCCACCTCTTCCTGAAGGACCACATTCGGAAAGCTATGTTGGAGGCTTGTGACAAGCCTGAAGGTGAGGTGCTGCTGATGAACAAAGTTCATCATATGGCGCAACAATCCGTGGTTGACTGCTGCAACCAAGCAACAGCAGACTGGGTCATTCATCAGTGCCTTACCCTGACCTGGAAAAATAGTGTCAAAGCTGTTCACCAGTTTAAGGGTTTGCTATATGCTGATGCCCCTAAACCAGTCAAGGCTCCCTTATTTCCCCATGAGGTATTTGTGTTGGGTGAACGTATTGCTTTCCCTAAATTTTTTTCAATTCTGGGGAAGAAGAATAGTCCGCTCAACACTGCCAAATAGAGGAGTTGGCTGCCTCATAGAACCGGCATGGCTAGTCAGGAACCCTTCCACACCTGGACTATAGCAATAGATAAGGGTTCGGTTGAGTTCCTGGCTGGCCGTGGCAATAAGCTCTATAACCTAGATGAGATGGTTGAGTTCAAACCTCTTGTGGGAAGGAGACGTGGTGCGGATGCACCCGGTGGTGGAGTGTGAGCGCAAACCCTAACATCAGGTCAGGTCACCCGGTGGGTGCCATTGCTATGACATCTTGCATTGACCTGACCCAAATTAATATGCACCACTTCAAAGCTGCAGCCACCTCTCTATGTGGTCTGCGGGACGGAGTGGTGCGACAGGCGCTCACCAAACACCGCCGGTGTAACCGGAACTCACAGATCCTTTCCACACATATCATTCTGGTACAAGAGCCTTACTACTTCAATGGTAAAATCAGATGCCTTGGATACAAGGATCAACTTTTTGTTGCTGACACGCATGAAGTGCCTAGGGCCTGTGTGTTGGCATCTAGAAATATTCAAGCATCTCTGCTTTCCCGCTTTTGTGACAGAGATATTGTTACTGTGCAAACATGCTGGGAAAATGAGAATATTGTTTTTGCTTCAGTGTACATGCCGGGTGACTCAACGTCCCCTCCTCCGGGGCGGATGCTGATGGAACTCGTTGCGCACTGTGAAACCAATCAGTTACCCCTTGTTGTTGGTACGGATGCTAATGCACATCACCTTCTGTGGGGTAGCACAAACACCAACACTAGAGGAGAATTACTTCTTGACTACCTTATGTCAACAGATGTTAGTGTGGTCAATGTTGGTAATACTACTACTTTTGTCGTTGCTAACTGCAGTGAGGTGCTTGCCCTTACTTTGGCAAATCGTCTAATGGAATCTCGTATCTCAAGGTGGAGGGTGTCGGATGATGAATCATCATCTGACCACAGATACATCAGATTCCAGGTCTAAGCGGGAAGATCCCTCCCATGTAAACTATCGCGTAATATCCGCAAAGTGGACTGGCACAAGTTTGAACTAACTCTTGAGAGCAATGTTCGTAGTCTATCTACTGGTGAAAATATCCTTACTCCAATGGAGATGGACACTTACGCTAGTGGAATTACGGATGCCCTCACGAGTAGTTTGGACTAAGCCTGTCCGCTGAGACCTAAAAAAACCCTAAATAAAGTTGTTCCATGGTGAAACAAAGATCTCACTCTGCTTCGTAAAAGGGCTCGTGCCCTGTACAGGCAAATGGGATCGGTTAAAACCCGGAACCCCTCTCAGTGGGAAGGGTACGTTACTGCGCGTAACGCATTTAAAGATGCCCTAAGAAAGGCGAAACGGGACTCCTGGGTTAAGTTCTGTAGTGGAGTTACCAACTACTCCGATGCGGTCCAGGTTCTTCGGAGGATGGATTCGACGGCATTTAGAGTCCCGGGTGACCTTATGGACCCTGTCAGTAACAGGAGAACTGAAAGCCACGAGAATACCCTGGACTTTTTGCTTCGCCATCACTTTGCTGAGGACCTGGACTGCCCTATGAGTCCCCTGGACTTTGATCCATACCCTACCTAATGGGAGGGTGCGGACCTATTGGTTACGCCGGACTCTTTAAAAGCAGCTGTGTACAGCTTTAAACCATTTAAATTTCCGGGGGTTAATGGGATTCTACCTGTCTTGATACAGCGTGGACTGCGCATCATCTCTGGTCATTTATGTCGGTTATTTAAGTCCTGTCTGTCCGTAGGATATGTTGCCTCTGGATGGAGGACTTCAAAGGTGGTATTTATACCTAAACCAGGGAAGGAGAACTATGGTTCGCCAAACGCTTGGCGACCTATTTAGTTGAACTCCGTCCTTCTTAAAACTCTAGAGAGATTAGTTGACAGGCATCTCAGAACTCCTGCCTTGAAAACGAGGTTAAGGAACAATCATCAATTTGCTTACATTAGGGGAGTATCAACGGACGCCGCTATTCACAGAGTGGTGGCGTTTGTTGAAAAGTCCCTGAGTGACAACTTGATGGTTTTAGGAGCGTTTGTTGATGTTGAAGGTGCATTTAATAATGTGCTATTTGAGGCTATTGACACTGCTTTGGGTCAGTTTGAGGTGGAGACTCCCATTCGGCTCTGGATTAATTATTTCATCCGAAACAGGGTGGTGGTCTCTACCATCAATAATGTGTCCCGAACAAGGAGTGTCAGCCGTGGATGTCCACAGGGAGGTGTTTTATCGCCTTTACTGTGGAACCTAGTAATGGATGGCTTATTGGTCTCCTTAAGCACATCAGTGCCGTCCCTTCTTAATCAAGGATTTGCGGATGACACTGGTATTTTTCAAAGAGGAAGAGTTTATGACACTCTTGTATCCAGAGTTCATGATGGCCTTCGGGTCACTAAAGCTTGGTGTCAGGATGTTGGTCTTAAACTTATCCCCAATAAAACAGAACTAGTATTGTTCACAAAAAACCCAAGGTTACACCCACCGCCAATGCGGTTTGATGGCGTTTCCTTGGAGATTAAATCAACAGTGAGGTACTTGGGGGTCGTTCTCGATAGAGGACTCACGTGGCTGCCTCACTGTAAATCCATTTGTTTAAAGGCATCAATAGCGCTAGCTAGATGCAAAAGAATGGTTGAAAGGAAGTGTGGACTATCTCCAAGAGTGGTCAAGTAGGCTTACACTGCCATCGTCAGGCCTCTATTGGAGTATGGCATAGTGGTGTGGGCCCCGGCTCTTTTGAAGGTCTCGTATGTCTCCTGCCTTCAAAAACTTCAAAGGCAAGCATGCCTAATGATTACAGGAGCATTACGCTCAACTTCAACATCTGCCATGCAGTGCTTGATTGGCCTCACGCCTATAGAGTTTACTCTGAAAGCGGTGGCTATACGGTCCTGGCATAGGCTTATTACAAGGGGTCTCTGGACTCCCAATCCGATGTTTGGGGGGTCGTTAAGTCACACGGCAATCTGCGAGAGGTGGGGTAATTCCAGCCCTACCCTTCGCATGCCAACTGACTGGACGAACCTCAAAGACATTAATTCTAAACGCTATGATGTTGATATTTAATGTCGTAGTGTGTGGTCTTCTGATCTTGCGGAAATTCCCTCGGGTGTTGTCTGCTTCACGGATGGTTCCAGTAATGGAGTCCTTACGGGTTGCGGAGTACTCATTAAGGGGAGGGCTGAGACAAGAACATCACTACTCTCTAAATCGGTTTACCTAGGTGAATACACCTCGGTTTTCCAATGTGAAGTACTGGCTATCTTCCACGCTATTACATGGCTGGAGGATTACAATATACGTAAAACATCTATACACATTTATGTGGATAGTCAGAGTGCTTTGAAGGCACTTCAAGCGAGGCTAACAACCTCGCTATCTGTCCTGAATTGTCATCACTGCCTTAACAGGGTTGCTGCAAGTAACTGTGTTAAGCTGGTGTGGATCCCAGCCCACTCTGGTTACCGTGGTAACGAGGAAGCTGACAGACTGGCAAAATTGGCCTATGATGCCGATAATTGCCGTTTTATTGGCCCTGCTCCCGTGGTCCCTATTCCTTTATTGCTTGTTCACTGGACAACCAAAGAGCTGTCCTGGGAGGAGCATAAAAGGTCGTGGAACATGGAGCGAGGGTGTAACAAAACAAAATATGGATTGACTCGCCACTCTACGGTAGTCGATCCTTAATTCGGCATTCGCGCAAGCACCTCCGTTGTCTGGTTGGTTTAATCACCGGACATGGAGAGCTTAGAAGGCATAAATTTCTTTTGGGTTTATCGGACTCGCCAACCTGTCTATGTGGTGAGGAAGACGAAACCCCCATACATTTTCTTACCACGTGTCCGAGGTTTGTTTTTACCAGGAATTTATATCTAGGCAGCTGCATCCTCACATTAGGTATGTTAGGTCAGGCCACTGCGGGAGAACTGCTGGCGTATGCATATGCCACTGGTTATCTCGTGGGCCAAAATTAAACATTATTACCGGGACGTCCGCAATGGGCCTTATTGGCCTTGGCGGTGTCCATGTGGACCAATCCCATGATCCACATGGTGCCCAATAAAAATAATAATAATAATAATAATGATAAACAGTGAAGCAGCTTTGGCACCTGCCAAATCCATCGCTTCGACCACCGATGTTCATTAGTGGAATTTGCTTGAAACATCTTTTAAAAGGGCAGAAATCTACAATTTTAAATTAAAAATAGAAATTTCATTGATAATAAATCCTCATTCTCATCCTTCTCAAATATGATCAGTTTTGTAAATAATTTCATTTTATACCAGGACGGGCCTTGCATGACCATGTTTTGGACTACTTCTCGGCAGGAAACACAAAACCTGTGTAGACTGGCTGAACTTTTCGAATTATCCTAAAAAACACATAAATCTATTAATAAAATTATACATTACTATCCTACATGCAATAATGCAGTCAGAGTGTTTTTTTATTTATTGTCGTTATGATACCGGAGTATTTGTTAAATTGTTTATTATGGTGTAAATTTCAAACATAAAATCTAATATAATATTTAATATGCATTTACAAATAATTTTCACACAATTTACCATTATAACTGCGTTTCCAAATATTTTTCGTGAAAACTGCTATGAATCAATTAAATCGTCGAAACTAACTATTCAATGTAATGTAATTAATAATTCACTTGGAGGTATTATTCAGACAATCAAAACTTTTTTTAGTGTTGTAACAGTTTAAATATCACTACTAAAAACAAGGGCTGAATCCCTTGTTTTTTGGTAGCCTTAACAGTAATATGGGGTATTACTCTTTAATGCTAAAATCGGTATGTAGTGGACAACGTGGAGCCCGTTCCTAAATTTGAATTCTACTGGCGATTAGCTTTCCAATGATATATGGCTCGATGAAATCGGTCCAGTATTGCAGAATTTTCAAAAATCCGGTAAATTATGTAGATAGGTAGGAATTAAACTATTGCAAAACTGATTGAAAAAACTCAAACTAATGTGACCTGAGCGAAAATACTTCACTTGTAAAAACAAGGACGCTTCTTCATACATACATACTCAAGGGGAAACAAATCGTAAGGGGAACAAATCGTAGTCTGGAAGATAAAACTCACACACAAAGTACGTCGAAAAAAATTTTGTTTTCCTTTGCCGCAATGTCGGTATTCTTCTTCAATGTAAAAGAATAGGAAGCTAAAGCCGCACCTTTATTTGTTAGGACGTTATAAATGTATTACCCCAACACGTATTTTTGACGGCGTACTAAGTCATGTTTTTCGACGGTTTGTAACTAGTGCGCATGTCCACTAAAAATACCTAGAAATAGTTTTCGGTCGAAAAATGGAAATGTAAATTTTCATGGCAGATGGGCATACCTCACGAGGGATGAGCGCAACCCTCACGCTCACGCTTACCCTTATTGCCGTGAGTGCGAGTGATGAGTGCGAGTGCAAATTTGAATTGTGTGCACTCATTTGGTGAGGGCGAGTGTTGCTGAATTCCCATCCCCCTCATGAGGGTGAGCGTGAGTGCATGAAAGTTGCACTCATCTCTCATCTTAAAGTAGCAGATGGAACTCTTATTTATTTATATTACTACTATAAATTGAATTAATACTGGGTGCCGATGCTTTATTATACTGCTACAATCCGCGTAGAACTGTTTGGTTGAATGAAAAATACAATTTAAATAAATTTAAAAAAAAATATGTGTCTAGACATACTCGACTACATCAAATAAAGGCGCGATGAGGGGTGCCTCATGAGGGAGAGCGGAGTGCCTTCTTTTCAAAATTTGCACTCATGAGGGTGAGTGCGAGAGGCAAGTTTTAGTTGACGTGAGGGTGAGCGTGACGGTGAGTGTATACTACATCATAGGCATCCCTCATGAGGTGAGGCTGAGGGGGGAGTTTTTGCCCATCTATGCGTTCTTTTTCTTGTATTTCGACTATTTTCCAATTTTCCGCCAAAAGTTGTCTCGTACTCCTTTCTACCCTTGACAGGTATAATACTTGGGATGCGGGATCGTTTGATTTTACGAATCTGACGAATCTGCCACTGGTGCTCCTCATCAGATTTGCGAATACGAAAGTCTCCCCGGTAATGTGTTGACAGCCAGCTATCTGTGTGCAGGCACAGTACAGATAGCAGAAATTCCATAAGAAATTTTACCTCCAAAAAAGCCGAGAAACTCGGCTTCAATTCAAAAGCCAATAACTCCAAAACAAAAACCTTAATTAACTTGTAAACTTGGATACAGGTACACAAATGTATGGCGAGTAAATGTGACTTTATACCAGAAAAGGGGGCTATTGGGCGGTTTTAGAACGGCCTATAAAACAGTTTAAAGTTTTTAATGTTTTAAAGGCAATAATTTACGTAAGTTTAAACTCAGTTAAAATTAGTTTTGAGCTAGTAAAAACTTTTCTATTTTTTTGAGTCTCTAATTGCACATTTTTTAACAAATTTAAAAATTTTCGAAATTTTTTTTCGAAATTTTGAAATTTTTTGAACGTTTAAAAAAAATTGATTTTTCAACCTGCATTTCAGTACAAAAGTATTAAATTTTTAAAAATACTTAGAGGCGGAATAAAAATATGAAAATAATTGCATTAAATGCGCCATGAATTTTACTACCAGAAACTGTAAGTAACTCAAAACCGTCTAATAGCCCCCTTTTCTGGTGGAAGGTCACAAATATGTACAGTTAAATTTAAGGTGGCACACCAACATTAATGACATAATCAGTTTATAAACTGCAATTAAAAAAATCAGGAAATACGCGAGAAGAAAAACAAGAGCTGAGCTGCTGAGCGAAGGAAAGGAGGTGGAGTGGAAAAGGCGCTACACGAGAAAAGTGGGCGGACGCTTCTAGACCATACACTTCAGCAAGCAGCACCGTGATGCTGTGGGCTTTCGGGCTACGAAGGCTTAAGTGTAGTGTGACGTGTGACGTGAGCTCATGCATTACACAGTTTGGATTCCCGCTGCTTTACTCGCGCAATTACTTAAATTTTATATTATCCCTGCACATGCATTTTATTTCTATATTACCCTTCAGTGTATTTCTATATAATCCCTTCATTTTATTCGTATATTACCCTTCATTTTATTTCTATATTATGTCTGCATTTTATTTCCATATTACCCTTCAGTGTATTTCTATATAATCCCTTGATTTTATTCGTATATTACCCTTCATTTTATTTTTATATTATCTCTGCATTTTATTTCTATATTACCCTGTAGTGTATTTCTATATAATCCCTTCATTTTATTCGTATATTACCCTTCATTTTATTTCTATATTATCTCTGCATTTTATTTCTATATTACCGTTGAGAGTATTTCTATTTAATCCCTTCATTTTATTCGTATATTACCCTTCATTTTAATTCCATATTATCTCTGCATTTGATTTCTATATTACCCTTCAGTGTATTTCTATATAATCCCTTCATTTTATTCGTATATTACCCTTCATTTTATTTCTATATTATCTCTGCATTTTATTTCTATATTACACTTCAGTGTATTTCTATATAATCCCTTCATTTTATTCGTATATTACCCTTTATTTTATTTCTATATTATCTCTAAATTTTATATATATATTACCTCTAAATTTTGTTTCTATATTACCCTTCAGTGTATTTCTATATTATCCCTGCAATTTGTTTATATATTATTTAGACATTTTCATTTTATATTTGCCTTCAGTTTTATTTTTGTATTAGTCTATTGTAGCGTTTTATATTTTATTCTAATTTATAACCTACTAACAGGGCACAAAAATGAATTTGCATTAAACAAAAGCACAAAATGCGTCAGATGGTACCTCCTGTTGACAGAAGCTGATGTATGTAATGTTTAAACATGAACAGGTAGTTATTATCCAGCGTTGTATTTTGGATCAGATAGAAATCTTTTAAAAGTTAAGATCTGACAAATTCGTTCGTAGAATACGTATTACTAACTCCAGTTTATCACAAAAATGTGAATGTCTAAACCTGGGCCTGCTTTTGCACGACAAAAAACTGATGGGATGATCAAAATTAATAAGTAATTACAAGTTACAAGATGTTCTTAAAAGCGTAACTGTGAAAATTAAATTTTTTATTAGCACAATGTACGAGCAGCAGCACGGAAAGACAAGTATTGTGTTTTTGACTCCTTGTTCAATTCTAAAGATGCAATTTTAAAATAGATAGCATGTGACAATAAAAAGTGGTATTTAATTATTATTAAATGCTAAAAAAATAAAAATCGAAGGCTTATGTAAAATTTTAATGTAAGGCTTTAATAAAATTAAAATTATAGGCTTATGTAGAGATAAAATGCAAGAATAATATAGAAATAAACTGCAAGGGTAATATAGAAATAAACTGCAAGGATGATATAAAAATACACTGAAGGGTAATATAGAAATCAAATGCAGAGATAATATAGAAATAAACTGCAAGGATAATATGGAAATACACTAAAGGGTAATATAGAAATACACTGAAGGGTAATATAGAAATCAAATGCAGAGATAATATAGAAATAAACAAATAAACTGCAAGGATAATATAGAAATAAACTGCAAGGTGAGATAGAACATTGATGATGGGCACGCCTAGCTCTACATACACCCCTCCTCCAACACGAGCCACATTCTTCATTCCTCGCGCGCCACTCTTGAACTCGAGGTTCAAAATCAAATGGGAATTCACTCGTCTGTACTATCACTTGTAAAGTACGACGAGATGCTCGTCAAGTAATGTGGACCTTAAATCCTACTCGGAACTCGGTAGTACTACAGTCAACAGTTACTTACACAATGTTACGGTTTTTGCATAGTTAGCAGTTAACTTTACAAAGCTCCTGCTGTTTTACCACATCAGAATTACACCCACAACTGAGTATTGAAATTTAATGAAAGTCTATTCCGTGATAGGAAATTCAAATCCTGCTCGGTGCTACACATGCACATTGATTTATAAAATGTGTAAAACTACTCTAGACGGAGTTAATTTTGCCTTAATCTTCGTGAATATAATTTGAATTTAGTTAAAACAAATCGAATTACACCCATCAATGAATTTTACTATCGAGTTGTTGTACAGGTTTTCGGATTGAGCAGTCAACTCTTGGTTTCTGTTAAAGTAAGTAGCGTTGAAAGAAAAATAATTTTGCAAGTTGAAATTTAATTTTTAGTTGCATATAATTGAATTTATCATTATCATGTATCGAATATATAATGAAACTTGCCACGTACTAAATAACTGAAGTCATGGTTGATGAATACGGGTTACGTTTACTTACTTTTTGTATATTTATGTGGGTAGGTACATTTAGTTATATTGGTTTTATTTTGCTTTTAAATTCTCTTCAAAATGGAGCGTCATGGTATTACCGAAAATGCAATTACGTATGGTTTCTACAATAAAGCAGTATTGGAAGCTCATTGTCAGTGGCTCTCAGATGTTTCAAACCCAAGTCAATTATTGTGGAAAAATTTATGGAATGTAATTATAAGTATAGCTCAACTTCGTACACCTGGACGCTAGTACAGTTTAAGAAGTCGTCAATTCTCTTAGTCTACAGACGATGTGGATCGTATCCCAACAAGAAGCATTTTTATAACGGAGTTTAGTAAATACTATACGATCTTTTTTTACGTAATTGCGTATTTTGGTTATTTATAAATCTATGTATCGAATAAATATTAAAACATGCCACGCACAGAATAATTAAAGTCATGGTTAATAAATAGAAGTTAGGTATACACTTATTGGTTTTGTATATTTATGTAGGTAGGTACATTTACTTGTATTGGTTTTATTTTAGTTTCAGATACTCTCTAAAATGAAGCGTTTTGGTATTATCAAAAATGCAATAACCAATTGTTTCTACAATAAAGCAGTATTGGATGCTCATAGTCAGTGGCTCCTAGATCAGATGTTTTAAACTCAAGTCAATTATTGTTGAAGAATTTACGAGATGTAATTATTGATGTGGCTCGATTCTGTAAGGCTGGAAGCTATTTTAGTTTAAAAAGTCGTTAATTCTCTCATTCCACGGACGAAAAAGCATTTTTATTACGCCGTTTAGTAAATACGATCTATTATTTACGTAATTGAGTTTAATTAACTTTTATCAACTGAATGTATTAGGTTTATGCTATTTTGCTTTTGGTTTCGGAAACGAATAAATATTTTTTCAATATGATTTTTATTTGAGTGAATTAATTTGATTTAAACTTTATTCAGTGAAGAAATTTATTTCCATTTCCAACCTTCAGGATATGTTACTGTCGAGAATCGCTTAAAAAACGACAAGTGTGCACAAATTAACCATACTAACATAGTTGTACCGCAGTGCATCTTCTTGTACTCAAGACAAAAATTAAGCATATTATTGCATAAGATTGTGCCGCAAAGAATATTTATTTTAAAATATTTCAAAAATGATGTGACTAAAAATATAACGCGTTTTGGTTAACCAACCCTTATGTCTTTACTTTAGCATTGCGTTAACGACTCATTAAGTGTCATTAGTACCTAACTAGACCCACTTATCGTACCAGTGCGCAGTGACATAATTTACATTCGAACGCTAATATTGCAGGAACCACAACCGCTTAACTGAAATATCATTCTTTGTAATTGTTACGACTATACGTAAAATGCAGTATGTAGGTATATTATGTTATGTTACTATGTTACTACATTATGTGTGTACTTACTAGTTAGTAATCATATACACAGCCACAGCAGTCATTGGCTTTAACTGGCTATGTAGCAGTCATTGATTTGAGCTTATTTTATCTCACGTAAGTTAATTTCCATTTAAGCCAAGACTCACTTACATAAGCATTTTTGGGCTTTTGTAACATATCGTTGCCTACGAGTTTTTATCTCTAGCAAATTCCCTGTGAGATATTTTAAAACTCATATTGTGGAGGATATATACGATGAATTCGAAAAACTGTGCCGTGAAAATGTGTAATCCAATACGCTCTTTTTATTTGTTTTTTGTTGTCTAGAAAAGAACTGAGCAGTGATTAGTAACACTAAGCTATTCAATGCAGTGCAGTTAAGCCATTATTAGCTTATATATAAGCTCAAGCTGGCCTATGATGATCCCGTACGACCTTACATAAGTAAATTGTGCCTTAAATGGAAATTGACTTACGTAAGCTAGAACGCGCTTAAATCAATGACTGACAAGTGAGCAGAGCAGTACTTTGTAATGTGCATTGTCTTGTGAACTAAAATCTCATCAGTACATTGCCTGTCTTGGCAGGTACAATTAACTTTGAATTCGTCTTCTTCATTCCCGATTCTTTGCAACCTAGAAGTACTTTGCTCTTCAGAAATTGAATTATTTGTTAACTAATACTGGTAATAAAATATAATAATCAGTGCTATCCGTTTAGTTCTAATTTATTTCCGTAGGACGATTGTTTCAACTTCAAAGTTCCACCTTATAAACAGCATAAATAATACAAGAAATACTCCACACACATTATTAGGGAAACATTAGTATTGAAGATGTGATGCTCTCTTCCCGTAGTTGTGTCATTACGAAAGTCAACCTTCAACCTTGTCATACTCCATACTCACAGGGGGCATCAATAGTTGACAGTGCTGTTTTCAGATGCTGGACTTTATTTTAAGGTGATTTTAATGTTGGTAAACAAACTACTTGATTAGTATAGAATTCAAAGCACTAGGCTAGTGTTGTAATTTTTTTACAATTGTTTCATAATATTCTGATTTTGATTACGAGATTGTGCACAAACTGAGTTGCGTACAATGCGTTTTAATAATCGTGCATTGCGATTCTGAATGTTTGTGATTGTTCACAAAACTTTCGTTAGATACAACTGAAAAACCAGGCTAGTTCTTATTTGTTGCTGTCAGATTGTGATTCGTTTTGTGATTGTACACAATCAAATTTCACTAGTTTGCGTTTGAAATTGTGATGAATAATCAAAAAGTACAAGAACAGATGTTATTTGTGAACAAGTTACAACACTACACTAGGCTTGACGAACCTTCTTTACTTTACATTCATTTTGTTATAAGGTCAGGGGGCCTAACTGTGGCCAGTGTCCTAATTGTGGCCAGCAGATTATATTTGTATTAGTTGAGCACTTTTGAAACTCAAAGTTGCAGTAGAATCAAGAAATAAGAAACCGAACTTTACAACCAGAACTGCATTCTTGTTATACATCGACTAGTATCACATATACAGCTGCTGGCCACAATTAGGCACCCTCACGCTACACGGATTGCAAAAGTAAAGTAAAACCAATGCTTTGTATTGTATTCCTATTTTATAGGCTACTAGTAACTAGTAAAGCAACTTAATACAGCGATTGAAACGGAATTGCACTTTAAAAAGGTTGTGTAATTGTTATTAAACTTTGATGATCAACATATGTTTCCATGCGTATAGTATATTCTGTCCCTTTGGGTACATCGTCTAACAAATCTTGTCCTGTTCGACTTTAAGCTGGATGTGTACCATACGAAAACTGATTTTAATTAAAACCTAAGAGAATTGCTAGCTTGTCTGGAATTATTACATAGAGTACATCTTTGATGACTGTATTTATAGCTGTTATAAAAACCAAACTTTCATTCACTTTGTATTCGGCAAGTGCAGAAGGAATTGACTGTGTTTTTAGTTGCTTATTCAAACTGGTGAGAAAACTACTTATATTGTCCTTAATTTTAACTACTTTTGCAATTTTTGTAACTGGTGGTTTCAAGTTGGAAAACAAGGCTCCAGCTTGGTTAGCAGAAACTTCTCGAACTTTTTTGTTCAATTTAGGTTTTGTTGCAGTACATTTTAAATTAACAACGCCTACATTGTACATATTGGGAGAAAACTGTAGCTCATTTGGCAACACTGAAATGAAATTTGTAGCTGTATTTGCTGCATTTGTTTTGTTATTGATGTTTAATGTGCAGCACATGCTTGGCGGTGCTTTATTGTCCAGTCTTGATAACATCATTCTACTTTATTTAAGACAGCTGCGTGAAATCCTCCAGTGAGCTCTGTAATATCAATTAATACGTCATTTTTAGTGAATAGTCAAATAAAATTTAATTAGTATTTACTTACCCTCACCATGTAGATCAGATAGCAAGTATGTGAGCGGTATGGTATCTTGAATCTTGCGAACCACGAACAATTCCCGAGAAAAGCTTTTCGCGTATCCTAATCAATACTCTTTATTGAACTGAGTGAAAAGTACTTAATGCGTTACATTTATATACAACTACTACTGTACCCTTCTCAAAAAGTAGCTTCGTTTTTAATATCCTCACTTTGTCCCCAATTTTAAAAACTGCGAGTGGTTTTTTCTTATCTTTTGCTTTTAAATAATCCTTGAACATGGTATGCCATGTATCAAATTCATTCTGTTTTGTAACATCATTCGGTTGGGTTTTCATTGTTGAATAATATGTGTTGTTATACGTTTTTACAAAGTCTTGAATCACATTGTCAATCTTGTATGTATCTTTATGAGTCATATATCTCTGTAGTTTTGAAAATAAGGTTCTAATAAATCTTTCCGAGAACATACTTTTTTGCTTTAAGTAAATATGATAATTTGTTATATTATTTTCCTTTAAAAATGCACTAAACACTTTATTTTTGTATTACTTTCCTTGGTCAGTAAAAAACATGACTGGTTTTGCCTTTGCTTCTCGAAAAACCGATTTAAATGCGGGAATCATTGATTTGGAACTTTTATCTTTAAGCATTCTCACATATGCCTTTTTACTATACGCGTCTACTACTATTAGCACGTAGTAATTACAGTTATTCCATTCAGCCATATTAGTTATTTGTTTTGAATCAGAGCTCCATATCTTGGTAATAAAATTAAATAACACTCTTCTTCTTGGAAACTTATTTCTTACACCTTTGTGTAAAGAATACGCTTCAACTTTACGTATCTCTTTAATTGCCTCTTTTTTATTTTCCCAAGTTTTTCGGTTTTTAAAAAATGAATTTATTGCCGAGAAACTCCCACTCAGTCTTTGATTTAAATACGATCGGCGCACAGATTTTTCTATCTTGAAACATTAATTAAAACTAAAGCGAATCTTATGAGTTTATTTTGATCACAATATTTGTATTGGCTCTTTAAGTCTCTCTCAACAGGTCACAAGTTGTCACCTATATTCCTTGAACAACTTCTGTAAGAACACAAATTAGGGCTTTTACACGCTTTAAAAATATCTTAACCGCAACATAGTATTACGATACCATGTTCAGATGTTGAACTTGGCCGGTTCATTTGTAAATTTTAAAATTCTGAAGTGTAAAAATTTCAGTTAACTACACTAAACAGCACTGTGTAATACCGCACGTAAGAATACACCCGCTCAAAATGATGCAAAATCTTCTATAAATCGGATTCAAGAGAATGTAACTGACGATACGGTAAAAATTCAATAGTAATCCGCGTAGAATTACCGAGCTTAAAAACGTAAATTCTGACGATTAAACAACCTATGTTACAACAGTACACAACATTAATAATAACATTAACTGATTAGCAGTATTGTGAACAAATGAATTTGTTGAATATTTAGCAATAAGTTATGCAATTCCTAACGAGCCGTACAGTATTTAAATTGTAGTTAGCCCTAAATAACTTTATGATTTAATTTAAAAAGATATATTCAATTATTAGGTCATTTATGGGCTAAATTCAATACAAATACTGTACAGCGCGTTGCCAAATGTTCAAGTCATAGCATGATTGTATGTGAGTCCTAAAACAGTTAACATATACGTATTGTCGTTTACAGGGCCTCGGATAACATGTTAACTGGGTGCCAAAAACTGGCACGTTGCCCCTACTGTTTGGCACGTAGCTGTTGACTTGGCACTTAGTGATTTGCCCTTTTAAATCTACAAAAATTTGGCGCTTCGCGCCGGATTTGCCTACCGTTGGCCCGAAGTAGATGCTGAGCTTACAGCGAACATTGATTTCAGTCAATCGATGCATCTTCTTACATTATTTACATAAAATACACTCTTTAACCTCTAAAATGCAATATTTTAGTGACGACATTGTTAGACGATCCTAATATGTACAATAATAATATTCCATGCTAAAAATATTATTTTACCTAATGTTTGAACTGATAACGGGTGTTTTTTTAAATGATGACATTTATACGACGTCATTTATGGACAATCCCTGTGTGTATACTGGTAAAAGTAGATTTTGAAGAAATAAATCTACCAAATTTTGCATTTAGCACTAACAAGTATCCTTAGAATGGTGATTTTGTGATGACGTCATTCATGAAGGATCCCTGTATGTATGCTAGAAAAAAACGGTGTTAAATTTATTCATTAATTTGATTTTTGAACTAAAGACAGAAGAGATTTCTATAATCAAAATATTATATCAGATATTTCTTAGCTCAGGCCATTACTGACCCACTGCTGTTTACGGGACTCTAGGTGTCGCGTGCTCCATTCCAGCCTTGGCTATGAGGCTTCGAATTTATAGGACGTATTTTACGATTGACCCTGAATTCCCCCCCCCCCCCCCCGAACCTAAAAAGGATGATTTGTTGAGTAGGGGAGCATTAGTTTGCGGTTAGTAAAGCATTAGGCATAAGAAATATTTACCTTTTTAAGATTCTGACTTGTTTAAATTCCTAACACCTCCTTATCTTCAAGAAATAATTCGTAGGGTTGGGGGTGCAAGTATTTAAAGTTTTTAATTGTTTTTTGCAAAGAAATTAAGATTTTTGGGACGTCATTTGTGGCTGACTTTAATTACACCCCTCCTCCTTAAGGGGATACTCAGTGGGTGGGGGTGCAAGTATTTAAGTTTTTAATGGTTATAGCAAAAAAAATTAGGATTTTAGGGACGTCATTTGTGGGTGACCCCAAGTGCACGTCTTCCCCTTAGGGGATACTTTGTGGATAAGGAGCACAAGTATTTAAAGTTTTTTAACGGTTTGAGCAAGAAAATTAAGATTTTTGGGACGTCACTTGTGAGTGACCCCAAGTACACCCTTCCCCTGAAGGGATACTTAGTGGGTGGGAGGTGCAAGTAAATAAAGTTTTGAAATGGTTTTAGCAAGAAAATTAAGATTTTTGGGACGTCATTTGTGGGTGACTCCAAGTTCACCCCCCTTAAAGGGATACTTTGAGGGTAGGGGTGCAAGTATTTCAAGTTGTGTAATGGTTTTAGCAAAAAAACAGATTTTAGGGACGTCATTTGTGGGTGACCCAAAGTACACCCCTTCACCTAAGGGGATACTTTGTGGGTGGGGGGTGCAAGTATTTAAAGTTTTTTTATGGTTTTAGCAAAAAAAGTTGAGATTGTTGGGACGTGTTTGTGGGTGACCCCAAGTACACCTCCCCCCTTAGGGATACTTTGTGGGTGCGGGTAGCTTCTGCTGAAAACTTCTGCGGGTAGCTTGTGCCGATGACTGGTGCATGTTGCTGGTGCAATTACTGGCGCCTGTAACGAAACCATTTAGCTGGTGCATTTGGCTGGTGCAAAGCGGCAAATTGAAATTTCTACTGGTGCGTGTCTGGTGCATTTGACTGATGCAAAGGCAAATCACCCGTTTTTCTCTAATGCTTTTAGATGGCTAAAAAAGTTGGTCCAGTCAACTGTTAATTGTGAAAAACTGGTTAGTTCGATCTCTCTCAAAAACAATAGGGCACTTTTCATTCGCATTTGTGGCCATTTGAAAAATATTTGACAAATATTGCTTGAAAACTGTGACCTGTAGCGCATAAAGAACAGACAGACAGACAGACAGACGGACGGACATAGCCATTCCTATAGATGCTTAAGCTCAGCATCTAAAAAGGCACAAAAACCTAATTTTTTGACAAATAATAATTATTAGTCACGTTAAAATGGATCAGTTGCTTATGTGTTCCTATTGTTAAAAAAGATGGTCTTTTTGGGGAAAAAAGCAGTGGCGTACGCAGAACTTTTTTCCTGGCTAGACCAGATGAGAACTATCACCCCCCTCCTCCTCTGGCAGTTAGTTTTAGTTTAAGTTTTGGGTACCTATTCATAGTAGTCTTTTTTAGAATTCTTTAGAAATAAGAAAACTTTAGGAGGAGGAAAAATTAAGAAGTTTTAAGCAAGGAAGTTTAAAGGAGTTCTTGAGGAGAGAAAAAATACCCAATATTCTGGGAACTTTGATAAGGAAAACATTGCGAATTTTAAGAAAATAACATTTAAAGCTCTCTGAAATGCTAAATGTTTCTATAATTGTCGTCTATAAGGGCCATGATTTTACATCGCACGAACAATATTCAATTTAAAGGTTGAATATAAAAATTCAATTAGTAAAATTTTATACGGATATGTTGGAAATTTGGAAGTCCAAATTCGAAAATCTTCTTTTAAATTCTTCAAATTCTCTTAAAAGGAAATTCTGAATCGCTTCATATACAAATTCGAATCGGGAGGAAATGAAAAGCAGACCATTGTGAGTTAGTCGTACCTGCTCTTGGGTACCAAAGACTTGAGGAGCCTTGGGTACTAAATAATAAAAAACTTTTGTAGTAGACTAAGATATTCGGGCACAAAAACAAATTCTTAGGGTTAAGGTAAGTCTTAGGGTTTGAATTTCTTGGGTGTATCTTAGATCTTGTGTTGACAACGGGGTTACTTTCCATGTTGCTGGTGTAAGATATAAATAATGGAAAATTCTATCGTTGTTTCATGTTGCCTTAAAAATGACACAATAATGATATCGTATCGAATAAGTGCCCCAATAATATCTAAGAACCAAGGATATCTAACAACCAGCCACATCAACAAACCAAGGGTATCTAAATACCAAGGATAGCTAACAAGCAAGGATATTTAAAAATGAGAAACGAAAAGAAACGTCTCAAACCCATAAGTATCTAAAAACTAAGGATATCTAAAATTCTAAAATATATAAACTCCAGATATATTTAAAACCCTGCAAATCCAAACCTTAAGGATATCTCCAAAAACCGGGAGTGTCTAAAAACCAAGGGTATCTAAAATTCAAGAATATTGAAATATCAAGGATATCTAAAACCCACGGATACAACAACGAGTATCTGAAACCTATGGATATCTGAAACCCAAGGACGTATGAAAAACATGGAGTTGTAAAAATCATGCATATCCAAACTCTAAGAAAATATGAAAACTAAAAGGTAACTTTCTACAAACTACAAAAGTCTAAAAGTAAAAGGCATCTAAGATCAAGGATATTTAAATTTTTAAAACCAAAGATATATGAAAACCCGGGATATATAAAAGAATAAAGATATCGACAAAGCAGAGATACTTGAAAACCATGTATATCTAACAACCTAAGATTTTAAAAACTCAAAGGATATCTGGAAATTATTATTATTATTTACCAGGGGTTCAGCCTCTTACGAGACTGACGCCGCCGAGACCTTATTTATAATGGCCTATTGCAGACTCCCCCTAAAAAAATCCTTTATCCGAGTCAGCGTGTGAGCCTGCCCGTGGCACGTGCAAACGCCACGAGCTGACCCACAGATGCCTGACCCAACATTTCCAACGAGATAACGCAACCACCAAGATAGAGGTTTCTCACTAATTCAAAGGCTGGGCATGTTGTCATAAAGTGAATCGGTGTATCATCCTCCTCCCTACAGTGCAAGCACAGCGGAGAGTCCAATACTCCTATCCTCCAGCCATGACTGCCCCAGGCCCCATGCCCAGTAACAAGCCCAATAAACCACCTTAATTGATCCCTAGTATATCGTACCAGTGACGCATTACCGTACAACGGTGCCGATATCCAGAGCTTGGCCATCCTACAATTGCTCAAGCCAGTCCAGTGTCTCTCATGCTCAAGCCTTGCCCATCCCGCAATAGCGTGGACTGGTAGTCATGGCCTTGGGCCAAACTGCTTAACTTAACTACCATCATGCGAAGCCTTTGCCAGCCTATTCGCCTCTTCATTACCCCTGAACCCCGAGTGAGCAGGGACCCAAACCAATTCAACCTCGCAACCCCTATCAGCGAGTCTATTCAGGTACGAGTGGCAGTCCCCCACAACACTAAAGGCAGTGTGAGGCCTGGATAGAGCACGCAAGGAGCTCTGACTATCACTTAACACCCTGACTGGGAGATCCCGGTGTTCCTTCTCCAACAGCCAATGAGCTGCCAGAGAAATGCCAAAGATCTCACACTTGAAAACAGAGGCATCAGCTCCCAAATACACGGACAGAACCAGAAGGGTAGTGATTTCTGCATGACTTTTGGGTTTTTTATTGAGGACAGATCCTCAATAAAAACCCCACAGCCAGCCTTATCCCCTTCCTGTGAGATGTCTGTGTAGCAAAAAACACCCCCTCCACCAAGGGATAAATCCCTCACGCAATCAGCCCGTGACCTAAGTTCTTCAGTGAACCTGCGATACTCCAGGTTCTTATATGTCCAGACTACTGGCTTCCTGAGAATTGGGTCACATAAGCCCCATCTTTCGCAGATCACAGTGTGACTACCAGAACCCCCAAACATAGGATTGACCGTCCTCAATTCCCTGGTTTTCAGCCTATGCATAGATCCTATGCCCACCTCTCTGAGACAGATGTCCAGAGGGATTAACTCGGTTGTGCAATCAGTAAATCACTACAAACTACATCGAAACAAACATCTGTATAAACGAAATCGCAGAAACAATAAATTGAATTTTAATTCTTTTTTACCACGGTGTAATATTTGCCGAAATTTCGCTTGCAAAACTGATAATTGCAAACGACAATTGCTAATTTATTTGCAAAAATTTAGCATTTCTGTCAGAAGTTTTTAAAAAAACACAAATTATTTTTAATATTTACACATTTCCTAAAAACACGATTCCTTGCATACAAATCACATATTTGCTGCATTTCCATTAAACCACGGGTGATATAGAATACAGAATCAAACATAACAGCATAAAAACATTTAGACAAAATGCTTGATACGCTAAGTGCACCCGGGGTTCCCAAGCAGTCACCAATCCAAGTACTAGCTGGACCCGACGTTGCTTAACTTCAGGGATCGGACGAGAACTCGTGCTTTCAACGTAGTATAGCCCTTTATAGTAGCTACACAAGTAATTGAATCCACATCTGCGCAGAAGGACAGAAAAAAGAACTGCAAAATTGCTAAACTACTTTCTGTAAGACCGAATTATCTAACCAGCTCAATCTCACTTTTGTCACTATCGAGGCGGGCAATGAAGTTACAGACGTACTTTTAGTCAGGAAACTGCCCATTGTAAAAGCATCTCCACTGTATTGGCATTGTCAATTTTCCACTATGCCAAGAGTGTGGTGAGTAGTGCTCGAAATGGTCTGGTCTGAATTAGTAAAATCTAGTCTGGTCTAGTCCGAGGATTTCAGACCAGACAATACTTTTTTGGACCAGACCAGACTAGACCAGATTTTACTGGTCCGACCATATGCAGAATTTTTAAGTAGATTTAGCGAGATAATTTTGTTTTCTGAACTGTTTTGTTGAGTTACCTATGGATATGTATATTAATATTAAATATTTTTAAAATGAAATCTTTTATATGAGCAATATTTATTTTTTCAAAACTCTAAATCCAAATTTTAGGCGACATTTTTAGAACAATTCTGTTTTGAGATTTTCAGGTCCAAAGTGATCTGGTCTGGTCTAGTCTCGTCTGGCCGTCAGACCAGACCATATGGCCTGGTCAAGCGATTTCAGACAAGAGCAGACCATGAAACTACGACCAGATTAGACTATTTTGATCACTAGTGGTGAGAAAGACAAAAAAGTACCACAGTATCTGATTAGGTTTCGTATTTATAATATTGAGTTTGAGTTTGAGTTTAAGTGTACTTTATTATACATACAATACAGTTGTACTGATTTTCATTGCAGGACACCGACGAATATGTATAATTGTGACATCATGACTTGCACTTAATAATCACAAAAGCCAGTCGAAAAGAGGTGCTAGCAGATTTAATTGCTACAGGTATATTTACTAGAATTCACCATACGCAGACACACAGACGAGCGGGCATAATTATTTTAATAGATACTGCTAAAACTCTGCATCTAAAAAATCAAAATGAATGATTTTTGTATATAGGTACGTGTGTATGGTTTACAGGCTATACTGAAAGAAAATACAAGTAAAGCTACTATACATCCTATTTGTATTCACAAAACATGATTCATATATTTATTAAAATAATAACGTTTAAAAAGCGATAGGTATTTGAAATTTAGAATGCGATATCTCCTAGTTCCAAGTATGAAAAATTACGAAATATGGTACGCACACTCTTACATCTGTGAAATATAAATAAAATTAGGATTGTAATTATCAGGTCACTGTAGTACTGGTAGCGTAAGAAACAGGGCGTCAACCTTTAAATAGTTTTTTGTCTTGTTTAATAACAATGAAAAGTCACGACTTACCTCCCTAAATTTTTACGTGTATGCGGAAATGTCGACTGATTAAAGTACTGAGAGGTTAGGCATGAGCAGAAATAAATTGCATATTTTTTAACAAATGAAAATATTGCATTTTTATGTTGTTTATGTAAATATTGCCCTAAAGGATTTGCTACGAAAATGTGCATAGTCTAGAAAAATTCAATAATTATTTCAATAATCTGGCTGATGAACCCATTTGTTTTACCTAAGCACGATAATTCAAAGGATATGGATTTATTCTTGTAGACAATTATGAAAACTGTAATTTTAGCAATTTGCACAGGTATAAGCATTAGGGTTTACATTTATAAAAATATATTTTTCTAATTGAACCAGGATTAGTAGAAAATTTGGCTTACATAGGCGATGAAATTAGGTAAAGACCGCAGATTGGCAGATTCTATCAAAAAATGTGATATAAAAGACGAGATCGTTATGTCAAAATATATATATATATATTATAATGATAACTGTTTTACGCAAGCTCTTAATGTTATAATGTAAATGCGCTGGAGGTGCACTAAATTTTTGTACCTGTCATGACAGGAAATTACGTATTTATTGTCAGTTAAAAATTTTTTACATATCATTTTGTTATTGCATTTATTGTTGGCAAATTCTCTTAGCACTAAGTGAAATGATATCTACCTTCATTGAGGTAAATACGCTGAAATTTCCTAAATAGATAGGATGAGTATTTTGTGTCACTATGTACTTTTATGATGTAAGAAATAAAAGTATCAGAAAATTGTATTTTAATGCTTTTTATTACTGTAGTGAATAAATTGAAATTTAAGTATAGGTGACTTAATCTCAGTGCTTTAATACAATATGGTGTTACTAGACATTGAAGAGTCTAATATGGCGAAAAGTCTAATGTGCTAGTGTTGAGTTGAACGCTAGAAGACGAATGGCAAATATTAGTTATTTGATTTCAGTATTTATAATTACTGGAGAAGTAAAAATATTACATTATATTTTTAGTAGAAGGAAAACTAATATTATATTCTTTGTCTTCGAAGTAAAAATGATTTCATGTTACTTAGTCTACGTGTCGTAGTGTGACCTCAATCTACGTGGACATTTCGGATTATAATTGAATATTAATATAATTATAATATAGATAACATAATACCATCTTAGTGCTGATGTGTGTTTTGGTTTCATATTCATATATTAACAAATTGGAATTACATGAACATATAATATTAATCTATTTCTTAATAGAGTTGAAATTACATTACAGTGTGTGTGTGTATATAGTAAACTAGGTTACATATCTAATAAGATACAATGTGGTTTAATATAACTATATTAAATTACTTGTCCTCCACGTCTGCCTTCTCCATATGAGTAAGACAGAGGGAGAGGAAATGAAATAGATAGGAGCGAGCGCGTCACAAGGAAAATAGAATTATATTCTTTTTCCTGTTCTCGCCCTCTCCTAATCTAACAAGCGCTATGTGGCTACTATACTCACTATAGCCTCCAATGCCCGGGCTATACACTGTGTGTGACCAGCCAGGCAGTGGACGCACAAGAGAGTCTGTGGCAGAAAGAGGGAACATAAAGCTCTATTTACACTTCTCACTCCTCTCATTACTTGTGCTCTGATTTTACATTGCACGTAATGGAAGAAGATGAGAAGATCTGTAATTTTTGAGTACAAAACATTCCACTGCCACCTGTTGATTTACCATAAATCTAAACTTAAATTAAAAATATCAACATTGATTAATAGTATTATACAAGGTCTGGAATGACACTCAGGAGTACTACATAGTGAGGCCGTGAGTAGAATATCTCAACCTTAGTTATTTGTATTGTAGTCTTTCTGCGTCTAGTTCCCTGTATTATAATAATTAAATATTAGGTGCAATGTGTATGCGTTGTGGTGTGAGAACCTGAGCTCGATCACTGAAGCTAAATGAATATTTATATGGCATGAAAACTGATAGGAACTATATGAGCTCAACTATCGTCAAAGCTATATGTGCTAACTGTATAATGAGGTAGTGTTGTATATTATCAGTGATCATATCTAGATATGTGTGATAACTTTAGATTCTAATTATATAGGTGCAAATTCATAAATTCAGTTATGAGTGGACATTTCATATGAAAAAACGGTTGTGATCATGGTAGATGGTTCAAATACATCTTCTGTATTTGTAGAATATGATTTCACTTTATTTACCATAAGGTGAAATTTAGACTTATTCTTTCCATCAGACGTGTGGGCTGAAAAACATGCACTCTGCATTGTGAGTCATGGAGGGTTGCGAACACGTTTTCTTTCCTGATTTATTTGTATTGGCTCTACTCTTCTAGAAGCCGCAGGTGGATGTGTTAGAATGTACATTGGAATAAGATATCCTAAAGTTGTGAGTGGTAGATCATACGCACCGGGTGGCCCTGTAAATGTGCCTCCTGTTCTAATCTTTTTTAGAAAATCTTTTCCCAAGATCAAATCCACTCGTGCTTGTTTGTGGAAATTGGGATCTGCCAATAAATATCGTTGCATCGCTTATGGTTGTGCTGTGATGGCTGGGAATCTTAAATATTCCCAGTGTATACTGGGTAGGATATGAGTTGACATTATATATGTGTCATTGGAGGCTTGTCTAGACTCCAGCGTAATTGTAGTTTTTCCAATGGAAGTTGATGGACTTATTCCTGGAGTCGTATATGCACGTTTGGCACTGATATTTTTGAAAGGTATACCTAAATGTCGCACCATATGAATAGTAATAAAATTACGCTCACTGCGTTCATCAATGAGGCAACGTATTCGGGCTGTTCGAGCTTTGGAGATTAAATCTACCATTGCTGTAGCCACTATGTTATTTGGTACAGGCACTGAGACGGGATTCAAGGCTTTCATATTTGGCTTATATTTGCCAATGTGTAAACTGGTGTGATGACGTTCTCTACACAGTTTACATGTGTAGGTACTGACACACTCATCAGTATGATGTTCTTTAAGACAGTTTAGACATAGTGCCTTTTCTGAAATCCATTTGTATCTGTCATATGGAGTCAATAGCAGATATGAACTGCATCTATGTATTCTATGAGTATTGCCTTCACAATAACGACATGTAGAGACTATCTCTTCGTATTTGTGATTGGAGACGTCATCGTCATCTGAGTCTAGCTCCGGAGACGATTTTGATTGTGTAGGAAGTTCATAGGTCTCAGCTGTAAAACCCTCTGGGGCACATGCGGTCCCAGTAGGTGTTACTTTACTGACTGTTTCTTCCATATTAATATATGCAGATGAGTTGGCGTCTGCATCCATATTAACATATGCAGATGTGTTGGCTTCTGCGGGTAATGTAGATGCTTGATCATATAATGGATTACATACTAGTCCATTATTGTCCAGTGTATCATTGTTTTCGATTACTATACTTCGTAAATCGATTCTGATGTTGTCATATTCTGTTTCGAGATTTTTAAAATCTAACAGTGCACATGGGAGAGAGTATTTGTCTTCTTCAGCAACGAAATATTTATAACAATTTACATGTTGACTGGTGACAACAGGTGCTATGAGCTCTAGATCCTTTAGATATAGCTCAGCCATGTTCATTGTAAGTTTGGTGTGAGGTTCAAACTTAGCCATTCTTTCTCGAATGGTTTGCATGCGGCTCGATAATGCCTGATGAAGAGAGATATGAGTAATTTGCTCATTTGTACGAATCACTAACATATTGCGATTCAAAGGGGCCATAGGAAATTTAATAGGCGTAATAGTAACATCTTTGAGACTCACTTTCTCAGTCATGGCTGGAGTTTCTGAAGTCAAAGTAGTAGTAATATTGACAGGTCTAGGTGTTACTGTAACCGGATGCTGTTCCAAACTTGTTGAAGGGGTTTCTGGCAATATGTGTGCCGGTGGCTCACTTCTCCAATTGCTGGCCATATCCTTATTCGGATATTTCTGTAGCAATTTGGCTTGTATACTAGGGTGTACAAAGAAGTGTGCCATGTATGAGTAGTTTTGAATTTATATTATTCAGTATGTTTTTACCTTTCAACGGTTATACTCTCAAATCAAAAGAAAATGAACCTTACGAGGTGAGTCACTGAATAATATATCGCTATATGTCCTTATGTAGACAGTGCGGACGAAAAATGACAGGAAAAAACAAATAAAGTTGTTTGTCCTTGCCGGGATTCGAACCTGGGAACCTGGGGTATGGTGACGCAATACAGTTACATACAAAAGTCTCAATGCTTTTAGAAATGCATTTTGACTCGTTTTTTCCCTTTGAATACAATGGTCCCTTTTGCTAAACTACGATGATTGACTTAGGATTTGTATATCAGCTTCACTGCTGTAGTCAGTGCGTTTTGAGTAGGAAAAATTGCAAAAACTTGGCTACTGGATAATTATTGGGATATTTCCAAATTTTTGAATGTGTATTGTGTATGATATGGCTATACTTTTCTTTGTAAGTATAAAAAACCGCAGTTAAATTCGTAAAAGACAGAATTATCTGTGTGGTTAAGTTTCCTTTTTTGTTTTACAGGAAATAACAGTACCACATTCAGTATCTTTTTCAGATGAATTTATAGCACGGATGTAAAACGTGACTGTGGTTTTAATTATTTTGTTGAAATAATTTTAGCAAGGTGAGCCTGAGGTTACGGCTGGTCTTTATGTGCTATCACTATAAAGCTTCAGTCAGTATGTGTCTCTTCGTGGTTCTGTGGTATAGATGGGATGTGTATACAGTTGGGTGTAATTTTTATTCTATAAATTACCCTGTCAAACTGTATTTTGTTTTGGAGTTGAGTTCCGTATATATAGTGGTCTGTGGTATATCACTTCTACTTTCCTGTTACACAGGATGTACTGGGTGATTAGTGAGACTTCTATGGAGTCCAGACCTACTGCTATATATTTTGATTATGAACCCGACTTCTGAAATTTGAAGTCGCTAAAGTCTATAAATTTAATTCTATGTTGCAAATTTCTATATACTTAATATATGCTTACTGTTAGCTATTGTGCAGATTATGATTATTTAAATAATTCCTAATAAATCTGAGTATGGTATCGTTGGCTCTTAACTGGCCCTACACTATACACACATATGTATAGTGCTGATACTCTTGTATCTTACCCTTCTATACTCCCATATGTATTTTGAGTTTGAGTTTGAGTTTGAGTTTGAGTGATCTTTATTCAAGTGTCAAGTTCATCAGTACAAATGCACTGCTCTCAACCGACGGACACCATTATAATTACACAATAAAATAAATTTAAATTAAAATACACTAAAAGAAATATTCACCATTCAAAATCATATAGTTGCCAAGGTATCAATCACAGTATCACATCCACACTCAGGGTGGTTGATAAACAGAATATTCAATAGGAATTCTTGAGCTAATTAGGTGCACAGTGAGTAATGATCTAAAATTACATGATTCATCGAGACATTTCACATGATCAGGCAACTTATTCCACTCAGTAATACCTCTATACAGGAATGAATGTCTAAAAGCCTCAGTACTACAATTCACAGGGTATTCTAAAATCAAAGAATTACTAGACCTGGTTGTTCTCACACTATGCTTAAGAACAAACCAGGAATTAAAAATATTTATATCTGACCCAAATCTCAATATTCGATACACAAATGACAATGTATACAAGCTCAATCTTTCTGACACAGACAAGATGTTTGCTTTCTGTAGTAGACTATTCTCCAATACTGTAGCTCTACATCCATTTCTTTTCCGTTTACTATACAGAGACTTATCAGTAAATTGTACAATTAGACCATTAACTTTATTTTGTAATGCCTGTAACTCCCGCTTACCTTGTACACCATACACAATAATACAATAATCAATTATGGATAATACATAAGCATTTAACATAATTACAAATATAGGAAACGTCAAAAACCGTTTTAAGTTGCTTATCATACCTATAGCAGAGCTCACTCTATTCTTGACGTAAACAAAGTGGCTTTTGAAATTAAGATTTGCATCTATAATAACACCTAGGTACCTAAACGTCCATACACGTTCAACCTCATTGCCATTACAAAATAATTTGACATTATCAGGTACCTTATAATCACGGGATTTATGCAGAATCATAAACTTGGTCTTGCTCACATTTATTTTGAGACCCTGCGACACAAACCAATTATTAACATTATTCAAACAAACCTGCATTTGTTGTACAGCATCAGAAAACAAAGGCACATAATAATATAGTACAAGATCATCAGCATATAGTAAATAATTAACCCCATTCATTATGACATCAGATACCTTATCTATATAAATAATGAACAACAAAGGCCCCAACACTGAACCTTGAGGAACCCCAATACTTAGATCATACGACTCTGAAACCTCTGAACCAATTTTGATCCTAAATTTTCTATTTCGAAGGTAGTCAGTAAGGAGCTTAAGTAAATGGTTATCTATCTTATATATATCTCTGAGCTTTATTAAAAGTTCCAAATGAGGCACCGAATCGAAAGCCTTTTGCAGGTCGATGAATACTGCTATAACTCTACCACATTTTAGGTCAACATAATTATACACATCCTGCACAAATGTAAGAGTAGCACTCTGACATGACCGCCCATTTCGAAAACCATGCTGTTGACTACTTAACTCAATTGTATTCAAAATTCTCTGATACAGCATTTTTTCTAAAATCTTATCAAGAATTAAAAGTGTAGAAATTGGGCGATATGACAAAGCGTCCAATCTGGAACCTTTTCCTTTGTAAAGCGGTGTTACAGTTGCGTACTTAAGCCTCGATGGGTATGAAGCAAGACAAAGAAACTGAGTAAACAATAGGGCCAACGGCAAGGCTAAGGATTTCATACAGTTATTTAAAATGAAATAAGACAATTTATTTGGATTACCTTCATTCTTATGCTTAATTTTAGAAAAACTAGACAAGACCTCCTCAGGCGTAAAGGGCTCATACCTGTTGTCCGTGGTAATAGTTTCATAAAAGTTATCCAATGCCTTAACCTTATCACTAGGTACATTAACAGTAAATGCAGAAGCAAACGCACTGGATAATTGCTCTACTCCACTGACCACATTAGAGTTTACTTTCAATTCCGTTACAGTACACACACCACCACCCTTTCGAATGAGCTTATTATAAACCTGCCACACATTAGACGAGGTCGGAACCTCTTCAAACTTTGACTGGTAATGGGTGTACTTGGCCTTTGTTACCTCCCTGTTGACGTCATTTTGTTCTCTTTTATACTGACTATACAAAGCAGGGTCCCCAGTTTTTAAACTCTTTGCTTTAATGCTATCACGGTGATGCATCTTTTTTTTTAAATCTACAGTTAGCCACGGTGATACTTTGCCCTTGACTCGTCGTGTAATAATGGGAGCATGCTTATTTATCACATCCATGACCGACTTTTCAAAGTAGTTAAGTGAATCATCAACGTCATCAAAAATATCAATTACAGACCATGGGATTAAACTAATGTCGTTGTGTACAATTTCCCACTTAACATTTGAATAGTTTCTAGTTGATATTACTTTACAAGGATAATGACTCTTATTGCTCTTACGTACAGCAAAGATAGCACAATGATCAGATATTCCCGTGGTCAACACTCCACTTACAGTATACATACTTATGTCACTAACATACATATGATCTATGATAGTACTAGTAGTTAGCGTCCTACGGGTTGGATGCACAATAATCTGGCGCATAGCATTTTGACTTACAATATTCAATAACAGTTTTGAGTATTTCTCACGAACAGACAAATCAATATTAAAATCACCCGTTATCATCATTTCACAATTGAGCTTACTTAATTCAATAATGTACAACGCAAAATAATCCAAAAACTCGGATTTACATAAATCAGGGGATTTGTACACAACTGTCAATAACCTAGGCTTACAAAATGGTATAAGTAATTTGATAGTAGTAACTTCTAACTTTGTAGGTCTCGGTGCCTCTTCAAGTACATTTATATTTACAAAAGAAATGCCATTTCTAATATAAATGACAATACCACCACCGCGACCACTACAATTTGTCCTATCATATCTATGCATAGTAAATCCCTCGATTGCAACTAAACCTGAATGCACAACCTCAATTAGCTTGGACTCCGTTACGCATAGGACATCCACCTTGTATGTTTCAATTATAAGCTTTAGACTTTCGACTTTAGCTATATTTAATCCATTGACATTGATATGCAAGACTTTAAAACCTTTTGAGCCAAGAAAATAAGCATTGACTTCATTTGAATTATTGACAATTTCTACATCCTCAATCTTATCAGTTGTTAGATTACAATCAGCTCCAGGAAAAAGACAATCTAAACAATAGTCACCACTACCTGCAACCATACTACTACTACATGCTATACAAACTGCCGCATCAGCTTGACTACTACAGCCCAAGCACACCCAGTCTAGTATCACATCCTGCTGAACATTATCTAACACTAGTGATGTACATACTACATGAAATATATTATTACATACACTACACTCTACTCTGGACTGATTTCTACCTATTTTCCTACTACAATCAACGCATTTATCCCTCATGATTACTCACATTAATAAATAAAATACCATATGAGTCCTTGAATAAAAATAAAATATGACCAATAAATTGTAAACTTGTCACTAAATAAAAATGCGTTACGTACCTAATATATAAATGCAACACTACAATCCTACATACTTAAGCACTATTACTTGTTACTCCGCTGAGACTTCATGCTTCCGATTCCACTTTGATTCAAACTTGCAAATTTCGGTTGACGCAGCCGACAAAATTCAAAATTCGAAACTTGAGTTGGTTGATGAAGTAACGAACTATACAACACACAGCCCTCAACAAATTAATTCGGGAGTCACCCCAGCCGCCATCAGTTAAGCTGACACCAGCTCGCTCTGCAAAAATGGTTATCCTCCAAGCCCAGAGAATGGTCCCGCTGAGATGACTTTCTAGGGCGTCAAATACCCGGCCGCTTTACAGCTGGGCAACTCCTGCCGTGACTTCTCCGGTAGTCAAGACCCAAGCAGCGTACAGATGGACAGAGGCCACTGTCGTGACTTTAAAGGGAGTCAGGGCCCATCGTAGCAAAGCAAAGCACAGAAGGCAAGCACTACAATCTACACAAATCAGTACACCACACAAGCACCAGAACCAGAGCAGGAGCAGTTGTTTACTCGTCTGTAGCTGACGAGAAACTGTATAGTACTCGGTTGTTAGAATAGTGACAGCTATACTAACTTGATAGGCAATGCTGTATGAAATTGCTCTATTTGGATGCAGAAATGCTTTTTATCAAGCTCCTACTGTTATTTGAACGTAGGGTGTCTATGTATGCGAGACTGTGCTATAAATTCTTAATATTCTGCGCTTCTATAAATTGAATTCTGTATGATTGATGATGTCACCTATGTAGAACTAGGTGTGGATATCTGTATGCTGTATCCTTGCGTCCTTAATGTTGTAGTAATTGAGAAGGCTTTGAAATTTTACTTAATTTGTAAGTAACTAATTTGATTATACTCTCACACTGTAATGCTAGTTATGAAGTCTTATTTATTCTAAACTTAATTAATTTTTAGCTTGTGCCCCCGTTCGTATTGAAGGTTGGTTTTTGTAGAAACCTGGGCTGAAAATAAGCTCTAGTGTCCTTTATGCCTGGGACGATCGTTGTATGTAGACCTGTCGTTGTTTTAGACTTTGTTTATTTTGTATCTATCTATATTTTTTCGCTTGATGACCGTATGTATGAAGGCCTGCCGTTGTTTTAGACTGCATATGTGGATGCTTTTTGCGAAGAGGACACTACTCGATAATATGACTTTGTTGTCATATGATATGTAGCTATATCATAAAAATTTGTCCTTTGATTCATAAATTGTAATTATATGCTATCTATTTATATTGTATTTAATAATGTACTCTAGTGTGTGCACTTACTTACTTGTTACTTGGTATAAGGCTATCTTACCCTATAAAAATTGTTGCCTGAGCATAAACTTGTGAACCAGTATCTCTCGATACTATATGGTGATTTCCTATGCTATATATCTACAGTACAATAAGAAGGTACCTAATAAAAAACTAATTTTATAATTTCTATTGTAATTATGGTAGTATGAAATACTTCTACTCTGTTACGGCTTCTGTCTCTATGTAGTCATCCTCGTGTCATAACACAGAATTCAGAAAATGCTTGTAGTATAGAATTATTCAAATAAACTAGTATATAGGTAACTTATTATTTTATAGAATTATATGCTTATATCTCTACAGTATTATTTTTATAAGTATATATCAAAAATGTTGTTCTATGTAGTAGGATATAGTTAAGAATATCAAGAAAATTTTCTAAATTATTTTGTATTCCTATGTAAGTACTAGAATGCTATGTAAGTGGATGTGTATGTTTACATAAAATGTTTATGTTCTCATAACTTGCATATATATTATATACTGTATTTTATTACCTTAAGTTGAAAGAACCGTATTTGTTATATATTACATTACTTGTTGTGGTCCAGTGGGCTGACTAGTCGTCTTCTTCAATGTAGATTGCGTCTCGTCCTTGTCCTGGTGCACTTTGGGCTGCACGTTGGGAATTAAAAGATGCAATGGGAGACTAAAGTCGGTGTCGGCTCCGGTATTTTGAAGAAGAAGGACAGCGAGATGGACTGGGCAGAAGTTGTAGTGGAGTTGGTCTTGGTTGTGGACGGGAAAGGGAGAGATTTGGATGTGTTGTGGGATAGGGCTGGCTGGAGATGCTTTGGAGTTGGTCGCGGTGTAGAGCTGGTCCTGTTGTGGAGTATTCAATGTACAAGGACTGGGACTAATGTGAGGATTGCGGTGCTGCTATTCTGTAGCTGTACTAGGCACACTGTTTTTTTTTTCGTTGTTTTCTTCAGATGCAAAAGGCTCTATTAGTTCAGTTCTTGTTTGTCTGTCTCTATCACGACTTTCAACCAAATTGTTTCTTATGGTTTTTAAAATGTTTATTAAACCATTCACATAACTTTCCAAATTTCTATTGGATGTCGGGGTATCATGAGTACATGCACTAATATGAGTAGTCTCGCTTTTCAAGAATTTTCCTAGACTTGTGTAAACATATAGTGGATTCGACTCACTCACAATGTAATCAGTACAACCACAAATCTCCCAAACTTCACTGATATTGTTTGACATGAGTTTTTCATTGTTTTTTATCACTTGCCTGAGTGTTTGTTTTTTCAGAGTTTTTATTTGTTGCACTTTCCTTCATGTATTCTGCGACATCAGTAGTTTCTAGTTGAATAAGGCAATATAGTAGATATGCACGAAATGCCTGTCGCTTATACTTGGCGAACGCACTGGTGTGTTTGCAATGGGAAATATGGTTTATAGAACCTATAGAATATCTTCCATAGGGAGTGATTACAAACTGGGCACTCACAGAGCAGGGGACAAAATCGTCACAAAAACATAAACTATTATCTGGTGTTGTGGACATATTATTGGGCCCATTAATAATAAATGTTTTAATTACCAGATCTTGTAGTTTTCTGAGGTATGATAAAGTGTTAAAGTTTATATTGCATACCGTTGTATTCTGATTTATGTCCATATATTGATTTGCTTGAGGACAAAAATACTTACAATTGATGAGTTAAAAATCGTCTTCGTCCATGTAGCATTCGTTGTACAGATGATCATTGGGCTCATCATTCCAGGCATATTTATAAGAATCATGCCATTGTTGATCTGGATCAATTCTTACAGGTTGAGGACAGGGATTCAGCACAGTTTGAGTGTAGTAACGGTGGCTTTTGCACAGGCACTGGGAATGAAGTTGTTTGCATCTATGTATTGGGCGTCTACAATATGGATTATAATTTTCTTGTTCACCGTACGTAGGTTTATCTTCCTTGAGTTTTTGCTCTGTGGCGAACTGGTAATCCTCTCGTCTAAGTTAATATCGTGAACCGCAGATGCTCCCAACACAAGAGAAAACGAAGATGGTATGTAAGAAATGGAAGTAGCAAAAGAATTTACTGCACCACTAAAAACAATTATTGTTAGTTACTCGGAGTAAAGACCCGGGTAAAATTCGCGGGGAGCCAAATGAAATGATATCTACCTTCATTGAGGTAAATACGCTGAAATTTCCTAAATAGATAGGATGAGTATTTTGTGTCACTATGTACTTTTATGATGTAAGAAATAAAAGTATCAGAAAATTGTATTTTAATGCTTTTTATTACTGTAGTGAATAAATTGAAATTTAAGTATAGGTGACTTAATCTCAGTGCTTTAATACAATATGGTGTTACTAGACATTGAAGAGTCTAATATGGCGAAAAGTCTAATGTGCTAGTGTTGAGTTGAACGCTAGAAGACGAATGGCAAATATTAGTTATTTGATTTCAGTATTTATAATTACTGGAGAAGGAAAAATATTACATTATATTTTTAGCAGAAGGAAAACTAATATTATATTCTTTGTCTTCGAAGTAAAAATGATTTCATGTTACTTAGTCTACGTGTCGTAGTGTGACCTCAATCTACGTGGACATTTCGGATTATAATTGAATATTAATATAATTATAATATAGATAACATAATACCATCTTAGTGCTGATGTGTGTTTTGGTTTCATATTCATATATTAACAAATTGGAATAACATGAACATATAATATTAATCTATTTCTTAATAGAGTTGAAATTACATTACAGTGTGTGTGTGTATATAGTAAACTAGGTTACATATCTAATAAGATACAATGTGGTTTAATATAACTATATTAAATTACTTGTTCTCCACGTCTGCCTTCTCCATATGAGTAAGACAGAGGGAGAGGAAATGAAATAGATAGGAGCGAGCGCGTCACAAGGAAAATAGAATTATATTCTTTTTCCTGTTCTCGCCCTCTCCTAATCTAACAAGCGCTATGTGGCTACTATACTCACTATAGCCTCCAATGCCCGGGCTATACACTGTGTGTGACCAGCCAGGCAGTGGACGCACAAGAGAGTCTGTGGCAGAAAAAGGGAACATAAAGCTCTATCTACACTTCTCACTCCTCTCATTACTTGTGCTCTGATTTTACATTGCACGTAATGGAAGAAGATGAGAAGATCTGTAATTTTTGAGTACAAAACATTCCACTAAGCAATAAAATGAATATAATTCTATTTCAAAACCAGTTAAACCGTTGCTGTTACGCATGACTGCTTGCTTCAATTTCCTGCTGTTATTATATATGTTTTTTTGCTAGCCAGATTACTACGAAATTTAGTCGAACAATACACATCCTTTTCATGATTTTTATAGATTCTTATTGCGTATAAACAGTATTTAAAACTACAATGCAATGATATGATTAAAAATGCAGTACAAAATAGCTAGTTGTCCGTACACGTTGCTCAGATCAGAACTTCTGCAAGACAAGAAGCGTGAAGCAAAACGCGTGTCACGATTCTATCGATCTTAAAAGACTAACTTAAAAGAAAAGTCTTGCAAAAACCCTAATGAAATAACTCTAATAACTTATACAAAACACAATAACTTACATCAGGTGTTGTACACAAACTGTAGATAAAATTACTACTCTGCTATTGACTAAGCTTCAAAAGTTCAAAAAACGTAATTGTAAATGCGTTTTAACTAGCAGTGAAACTTAGATATTATCAAAAAAAAGGTTTCTATCTGTATTACAACGTAATTAAGTTCTTAGCAATTTGAATACATTAGTTTGTAATTATGATAATACAAAAGGTTTGCAAGTTTACAAGAAAGTTTCTGTCACTGCTATGCACAAACCTATTGACGCTAGTTTTAACCTTAGCAACGTTTCTGGTGGTAGGATTTACTTTCCCGTACAAGTTATTAGTGTACGTAAAAGCAAGACAATATCGTCCAAATTTAGACAGTTTTGTTCACGGCCTTTGTGGTGTGTTTGCACTTGATCAAATTTACTCTGCGTCAACTTGCACTTTAACATATTTTTTGATTCTTGATGGTATATTACCTATTCAAAGATTCCAAGAAATATTTCAAACACGAATAATCGATAAAAAAAATGGTTCGAATTTAGTGTATCGCAGATTTCAGCAGTACTGGACAAGTTTTATGATCTACAACTTTTGGCAATTAGATAAAAACTTTAAATTAGAACAGCACATAAAAACATTTTTAAAATTCTACACAAGGCAAGATCTCCCATCGTTGATGGGCAGCATACTTTCAGAGCCATTTGCACAAAATCAAAGTCCATGGGAAATAATATTATTGTATAACTATAAAGAAAACGATTTTGAGTGTGATTCCAAAAAAATAGTTGTTACACTAAAAATTCATCACGCATAAGCAGACGGCTACAGCATTTTAAAAGTTTTACAACGTGATTTACCATTGCGACTCACACCTTTAAAATTGCGTAAGCCATGTCCTGTGAAATATTCATTTTGGCAAAAGCTGTACCGCCTGCAATTTTTAATATTTGAAATATTGACCTTTCCAGAAGAGTCATATGATGCTAAGAATACTTGGATATTGCCAATCACAGGAAGCACTGTGATTAATTTACTAAGTCAACCTAAAGTTTTTCAGTACTACATGAGTTTTACAAATCCTTTGGATATTAATACCGTGAAGGCCGTCAAAGATAAATACAGTGTTAGTTATTTAGCTGTGCTTCTGTCTTGTATTTGTGAAGGTGTCCGACAAGCTTTGCAAGCTGAAAACCAGAGCGTCCCTGAGAACATTGGTTTCCTATTTAATATTGCAAAACCATTACCTTGATGGGCTCATCAACCATTTGTAAGAGCATATTTAATTGTATAATGTGCATTTAATAGTGCTTAGCCTAAAAACGTAGTAATTTATAATTTTATTACATTTAAACTTACTACGTCATTATAATTTATTGTATAATTTCCTTTTTGCAAACTTTGATGTTACTCAAATAGATATATGGCTCTAACTGTTCTTCCAATTTGAACGCTTTCCCGGAAGTTACGCCTTAAAGCAATTGAACTGCAACTAAAAAAGGAAAAGCCTTCGTTGTTGCCTATTGCATTAACTGACTGTATTGACGTACTGAGCCTACTCCCAATACCAGTGTTTGCAGCGATCATCAAAAATTTATCATTTAACGGATTTAATGTTTCCAATTTTCCTGTTCCAAGAGAAGTGACTACTATTGAGGGATGTAATGTTACGGATTTATTTGTGGGGTGTGGTCGAGCGTTTTCAAAACGATGTAAGTCATTGACTATATTACTTTGTAGAACCCCATTTCCTCACAGATTATTTATTTGAGTTCTTCACTTGTTTAAATTGTTTAAGTAGTTGCTCTATCTTCGTTTCTGCATCAGTCAATTTATACTACAACATACTAAAATTCGTTTAACTTTGTTGGTACATTTGTTTTAAGTACCAAATTATTGACATCCTAAACTATAATAATTGTTAAATAAACACGAGCTAACTTTATTTTAATGCAGGTGCAACAATAATGATGTTTGGCGATGGTGGCAAACAAAGCATAGTAATTTCTATAGATAGATACTCTTACAGCTCACAAAAAGCTTTTAAAAAATTCAAACAGTACATTGAGAACGAATTCAACGCGTGTGCGTCATCTTTACTGAATGAATAAAACAACATCATAAATAATGGTAATTCTGCTGTTCAGTATGTAATATTTAGATCAAATGCCATTGCATTAGTTTTATCGACATAACACAGTGATAACCACGAGCACAGTAGCTATATGAAAGTTTCAATTCCAGTAGGGTAACATTTGCAAGTAATATATATATTATTCTGTATAATTGTTAACATGTTTTCAATAAAAGAACTTCAATGAAATACTGAGATTTACCGTGATATATGTAATTTTTTAAAGTTTGTAATCTGTAAAACATTATTTAGCAGTAAATTATAGAATTTAAAAAATTTAAAAATGTTTAATTATATTAAAAATCGTTACCGTAGATGCAAATTGGCCGTTCTCTAAACGCAGGTAAAAGTAAAGTGGCCGTTCTCTATCCTTTTCTTAACGCAAAGTGGCCGGTCTTCAATTTAAACCAGTTTGAACAGGATTAGAGACCGGCCACTTTGCGTTTAGTAACAGGTGAAGAACGGCCACTTTACATTTACCTGCGTTTGGAGAACGGCCACTTTGCATCTGCAGTAACAAAATGTGACAAACAAAAAGGCTTTAAAAAACCCAGTTTAAAAATATTGTTATAGAAAAAATTTAAATAATAGTTTTTAAAATCCGGAAATTACTTTTTAGACAATGTTTTAGAGATTGCAAAACATTTTCAATGAAATTAGAATAAGTATTGTAGGATCTTTAAGGTTGCAAAAAACCAAAAATTTGATTTTTAAAACTTTGGGGGGCAACTGAGAGAATTTTACGCAGGTAGTGCAGGTAAGGATAATTATTATTCGCGATTTTAATTACGTCACGTCGACGTATGTAATTTTCAGCGTTTTAAAACGTATAAATACCATATTATTCTTACGAAAAAAATTGTTGTATTTCATATGGCACATCCATAAATTCATCATTGTTGCAAACAGGCAAAAATAACATAAACCACTTTGTCATAACGAAAATAATTTTTTTTAAATTTATTTTCTGCATTGCGCACTTTTAATAGTAATAAGGTACTGGTACTTAATATATTACATTCAACAGTTTTAATTAAATTTCACAATCTTGACTTAAACAATGACAATCTTATCTTATGAAGTAACACTGTCATCTTTGATATTGACGTTGAAATTTGTAATCTGAATAGAATCCACACATGTATTCCCTGAGGTGTGCAAATTAAACCTACAACTCAACAAATAAGAACAATTCAAAAACAACAACAGGAAGCACTGAGTCTGTGTTGCTGAAAAACTGCATTACATTTAATAATAAATTCCGCACTCAAAATAATGCCAATCTAATTACTAATATGACTTGAGAAAATTTTGGATAGGCAATATTTAATTAGGCGCACGCTTTGAGCTTATTTCCTTGTTTGTAAAAATCTGTAGTTAAAATCTGCAAACACTAACAATAAAAACCTGCCTTCAGAATAAAATATATTTATACCGCCCGGAGTTTTCTAATTAAGTCGCTGAAATGACAAAACTATATTTCAAAACAAAAGCACTATGTAAAATAATGAAGCTAACTTTTTGCTACAAACAATGCAACACTAATAACCAATGTAGAAATAAACTGCATGGGGCTTTTTAAGTTTAAACAATGCAGAAAAGATCCCAGCATATGCATATATCAACATTCCTTCTTGTAATCGGTTAATTGTCTTAATCGTTAACTTATAAAAAATCCCGCGCTTCGCGCCGGATTTGTCGACCGTGGGCGGGCCCGAAGTAGATGCTGAGCTTCAACAAAGGCGCAAGACAATTTATGTTACGCTGAAAGATGATATAGGATTTATGGAAGCTCTAATAATTGATTTAAAATTACGACCTGTAGCGTACAACAATGAAAAGAGGACAGACAGACACACAGACGGACGGACAAAACCATTTCATTAGATGCAGCTAAAGCTTAGCATCTAAAAATAAGTATTGGCTTACAGACAACCCAAAAAAATACAAAATTACAACTGTGATAAATCTCCTTGAAATAAAACGATTTTTTGTGCTATGCATTGTGAAAGTACACGGAAGGAAATAACAAATTGCAATAGATAGGCAGACATTGTTTGTCAATAATTGCTAACACTACCACAAAAAGTCAGGATTTGCAAAATTACTACAAACAACGCATTTAGGTAGTTGTGTGGGCACAGTAGCAAATTAAAAAACGATCATATTTATTAAGTACTATAAGGTATAAATACAATTTCTTAGCAAATACAATAGAAGTAAACCCGATGGATTGTAATTGCTTTTGTTATGTTGCAAAGTAGTGTCCAAATAATAAAGACAGAGAAAAACTTTATTAAGTCACTGTTGCACAATTGCAATAGCTTCACAGCTCAGTATACAAGACAATACATTCTTAAATAAAATTAAAACTTTTTAAAATTCAACACGTTATGATGCATAAATAAATTCTAAGTATATAAATGATGATTATAAATCATAATTGATCCTCGAAGAGCGTGCATTAAAATATCATCTACAACTGCAGACGGTATACGAAAGGATTAAGCCTACTTCATAAAAAAATTTGTAATTGTCCCACGTGCTCCAATATAAAGACCCGTCACTTCTATAGTTTTTGAATTCCATTTCTCCAAGAAATACCTAATACAGGGTTCGTAAATTCCTTTTTTTTCCAAATCAACTGCGACCGCTTGTTCCTCACTATCCCCCAACTCAAACCTATTTGTAGGATCCAGAATATATCTAATTTTAAATGATAAGTCATATGCAGTAATGTCCACTCTCCTAGTTGATCCATTCTTTGCAACACAATGAACTTTCTGTTTCACAATAAAACCTCTCTCAACCAGAGCCTTTGCAATAATTTCTCGAATTCCATGATGTCGGCTGTTACGTATGAGTTCTCCCCGGATACAAGAACCTAAGACATGACCAAGGCTTTCTTTCTCAGTGCTGCAATGCCTGCACTGGGTTCCGTCTAAGCTCCTTCATGGAATAACTCTTACACTAGTAACATTAGAATTCATTTTTAAAGTGGTTACATATTCAGAAGTCGTCAAGCCCACTTTATTAATTAATTGCTTATTTCCTTTTAAGTTGCCTTTAAATTTACTAACTCCAGCGCCCCGCAATTTCATCTTACACCATGACTCAAATTCGTTTTCACGAAGTTTTATGCGCATTCGTTTAGTTATCTTTGTTTTCGCTTCTGGATCATTCAATGCTGTCAACTCGTCATCGGTAAAATTTAATGCCTTTTCACACTGATGTAATTCTTTTTCAATGTCTTTTGAATATGGAACATAAATGTCACATGAACAAAGTAAAACCAAGCACACATTATAGTGTTGTAAGAAAGCCTTCCATTCTGCTTTAGTAATAGAAAGTCCTCTTAAGTTCTTAGAGGTGTACAACATATTACAATATTATTATCAAAAAAACTGATTTTTATTCAGCATGTAATACTATTAACTTTCCAAAAATCTTTATTCAAGTTTTTTCACTAGGCTTGTGCATTATTACAATCGTTCTGCCTAAATATAAGTAGTATTAGAATTTTAAACAGTTCATATCATCATCTGTTAGGCCGTTAATTAGATTTTGAAACTATTCACTTTAGATTTAGTTAGGCATATATTATAACACATTATTGATGAACGCATCATTTGTAGGACCTTTATCGGTCATTGTTGAGTGTCAGAGTTTGAAAAGTGCTTTTTTTGTTTAAAATTTCTAAATGCTAATTGCCATGTGCAACTAAAATTTTTATTTGCCTAGACTCATTTCGAGATGGATTTTTTTGAGTTGCAAGTTTGAAATACCACGTATTGGAACATGCCTTCATAAAATTTGGGTTCCAATTTTTTAGGACATAATTCTTGGGCTTTTGTGACAAATACTTAAACAAGGGCTGCATGGTGATTGGCAGTAAAGGGGGGGAAAATAGGCAGTGAATTACGTCGTAGGAAATAGGCACTCCTGGTTTTGAGGCAATTGGCAGTTGTCACTTTTTGTATGGAATAGGCAGTTTTTATTTTGTTTTGAAAATAGTTTTTTTAACACAAAAAGGAAAATTTGAAACCAAGATAGCGTGTTTTACATCAGAAGCACCATTTAAAAATTGCAATTCTGTAAAATTGGATCAAGTCGTCGATCAAAATTAAATAAATTGAAATTAAATTCTATTGTCAAACTAGTAGCTGACGACTAGCTTTGGTAGGTCTTCCTCTGTTGAATAGTTGGATGTTGATTTAATTACTTTTGCGGAACTTAATTGAGTTGCGTTTGACTGCGAGACCATGACTAAAGATGTGTTCACACACATATCTCTTTAAAAAAGCCATTTCGTTATCACTTTTAGCTTCGCCAGTCGAAAGACATAATAAGACTGGATGGAAATAAGAAACCATGTCAGTAACACTAGCTTTAATGCAAGGGTACCCCTCATACGATACCTTGTATGTTGCATCAATGAGAATGACGTCACTGAGTTTCAACAGTCTAATGAGAGGTCGATTGGAATATCTCTTATTCCAATTATCGGCGATACCTTCTTGCGCTTCCTTTAATGATTCGAACGATTTCACAAACTTCCATGTATTTGTACAAAAATTTTGTGTGTCCCACTACTACAAGCTTGAGATGCCATGTTGCTTTGGAGGGTTAAGAAATTAAAATAAAAATACTGTGACAACCTAAAAACTTACTTAACTTTGACATTTATGTAAACTAAGCAATAGATAATGAAAATCAGGCGATAGAAAAACCAAAGTGTCACAACTGCCAATACACTTAAAAAAAAGATGATTTTTATAAATTTGAATTTAATATTTGCCTACACTGCCTTTTCACCTTTATAGGTTCTTAGTGCCAGCCACTGTTTTATCTCATTTTAATACTGCCTATTTCCTTCATGCCCTTGAACAAGTGAACCATAAATAGGCTGTGGCTCACATTCAGTATAGCGTCTTGATCACTACTTCCATCAACAGCGGCACACATATTTTGATGAAATAACAATCAAAGATTAAACATCGGCATTAAATTTCTACCGTAAAGACCAACAAATTTACTTGAAGAACCTAATTTTTAAACAATCAATACGATTTAAGCAACGCGGCTATTTTATAAGGTAAATTTTTTAAACGAATTGCTTGACTTAACGATTGTTCTGTCATATTTTACTAGCGTGAAATAATCCTATGCAAGCAAATTAGGGGCAACAACAGTTTTAACTTTTTTGTCAACCTTAAGGTGTAGCAGCAGTAATGTTAAATTCGAAAAATAAATAATTTTTACATTTAGATAATTTTCTATTCGTTTTTAGATGCTGAGCAAGCATCTATTGGTCTGGTGTTTGCTGTCTGTCTGTCTGTCTGTCTGTCTGTCTGTCACAATGTCAGTTGGTCGCACGCTACAGGTCGCATTTTTAAAGATTTTATATTGAAACCTTTTTTAATCGCCTAGAAAAGCGAGAAAGAAGTGCTGTATAGTTTTTGGTTATTATTAACGTTATAGTTTTTTTCGCAATTAGCAGTTAAACCGACCAAGAATTAAATCAATGTTTCAAGATAAAAAAAAAATCCGGCGCTTCGCGCCGGATTTGTCGGCCGGGGGCGGGCCTGAAGTAGATGCTGAGCTTTCACAAAGGCGCAAGACAATTTCTGTTACGCTGAAAGATGACATAAGATTTGTGAAAGCTCCTTTACCATGAATAAGCTATAAACGAATGTACGTAGCATGTAGTTAAATATTGCTAAAGAATATTTATAAATTACACCATTCACAAATCACGTCATTTATGGAGGCTTCCCTGCCATCATTAAGCCATATATGGAAGTACGTGGCATGCAGTTGATAAAAGCTGAAATATTTTTGAAAATTGTAAGATTTCCGAATGACGTCATTTATGGAAATATAATTATTAAATACTATGGTATTTTTTCAAAAGACGTCATTATGGACGAACCCCAAATAGCATAAACCTTTATACCGGGATATTTTTATCGGATATTTGTAAATAAAAACTATTTTATTTTTTCCAACGACGTTATTGTGGACGACCCCAGAACATTAATAACCTATAAACCTATGTATGTTTACTTTGTCCAAAGGTCGTCATTGTAGACAACCCCCAAATAATAATAACCTTTATACCAATTTATGTTTTTTTGTCCAACGACGTCATTGTAGACGACCCCCGAATAATAATAACCTAAATACCGATGTATGTTTATTTTGTCCAAGAACGTCATTGTGGACGACCCCCAAACCCTAATAACCTATATACCTATGTATGTTTATTTTGTCTAAGGACGTCACTGTGGACGACCCCTGAACATAATTAATCTATATACATGTGTATGTTTATTTTGTCCAAGGACGTCATTGTGGACGACCCCTGAACATTAAAAATATTTATACCTGTGTATGTTTATTTTGTCCAAGGACGTCATTGTAGACGACTCCCGAACAATAATAAGCTATAAACCTGTGTATGTTTATTTTGTCCAAGGACGTCATTGTGGACGACCCCCGAACATTATTAACCTATAAACCTGTGTATGTTTATTTTGTCCAAGGACGTCATTGTGGACGACCCCTGAGCATTAATAACCTATATACCTATGTATGTTTATTTTGTCCAAGGACGTCATTGTGGACGACCCCCGAACATTATTAACCTATATACCTATATATGTTAATTTTGTCCAAGGTCGTCATTGTGGACGACCTCCAAACATTAATAACCTATATACCTATGTATGTTTATTTTGTCTAAGGACGTCATTGTGGACGACCCCTGAACAATAATAACCTATATACCTATGTATGTGTATTTTGTTCAAGGACGTCATTGTGTACGACCCCTGAACATTAATAATCTATGTACCTGTGTATGTTTATTTTGTCTAAGGACGTCATTGTGGACGACCCCTGAACATTATTAAATTATATACCTGTTGTTTATTTTGTCCAAGGACGTCATTGTGGACGACCCCTGAACATTAATAATCTATTGACATGTGTATGTTTATTTTGTCCAAGAACATCATTGTGGACGACCTCTGAACATAATTAATCTATATACCTATGTATGTTTATTTTGTCTAAGGACGTCATCCTGGACGACCCCTGAACATTAATAATCTATATACCTATGTATGTTTATTTTGTCCAAGGACGTCATTGTGGATGACCCCTGAACATTAATAATCTATATACCTGTGTATGTTTACGGCATGTAATTAAATAGGTTAGAAAACATTTCTGAAATGGAAATGAGGGTAGTATAAGATATTTTGTTTTTCAAAGGACGTCATTATTGACGATCCTTAAATATTATTAACCAATATACCTAGGTATGTCAAGGAAGGAGAATAGCTAAACTGGTGCTCGGTGTGTAGACTCCAGTATTGAGCGTGGATATTTTGCACCTCCATGTCGCAGTCCCAGTACCACGACCACTACACTAGACTGGCATGTGAACGTACATATTGTGAGCTATACCTTTACTTGCATTGGAAACTCGTGAAAATTTTCCATGTGTATTTTCAATGACGAAACTTGACAAGCTCTCAGCTCCGTATGTAACTTCCATGTATTTTTTGCCCTTTTTTTATCTTGAAAAATGGAGTTTTTTCTTGGTCGGTTTAACTGTTAATTGCGAACAAACTATAAATTGAATAATAACCAAAAACTATACAGCACTTCTCCTTCGCTTTTCTGGGTGATTAAAAAAGATTTCAATTTAAAATCTTAAAAAATGCGACCTGTAGCGTGCGACCTACCGACATTGTGACAGACAGACAGACAGACAGACACCAAACACCAGACCAATAGATGCTTGCTCAGCATCTAAAAAGGGCTGATAATACATGGAAGGTACATATATAGCTGAGAGCTTGTCAAGTTTCGCCGTTAGAAATACACATGAAAAATTATCACTAATATCCATTACAAGTAAATGTACTGCTGATATATGTACGTTCACAGGGCAGATTGGTATAGTGGTCGTTGGTTTGACACTGCAGTTTAAAATTGGAAAATATGCGTTCTCATTACATGGGTCCACTCTTCGAATACCAGCTCAGGCATTCGGAATTTTCGTATCTCATCATTTTACAGACGTTAACAGTGCAGCCTAGGGATCGTCCATGAATGACGTCATACAAATTTTACTATTGTAGGGATCCGCACTGTCATGAGTATAAAAATTCAGTTGACATATATCCTTAACATAGCATTTTACAAGTATGCATGCAGGGGTCTTCCATGAATGACGTCATATAAATTTTTACTATTTTAGGGATCCCTACTGTCACAAGTTTAGAAATTCGGTTGACATAATATATCCCTAACATAGGATTTTACTAGTATGCATGCGGGGATCGTCCATGAATGACGTCATAAAAATATATACTATTTTAGGGATCCCCATTGTCACAAGTTTAGAAATACGGTTGACATAATATATCCTTAACATAGGATTTTACTAGTATGCATGCAGGAATCGTCCATAAAAGACGTTATACAAATTTTACTATTTTTGGGATCCTTACTGTTAGCAGTTCAGAAATTCGGTCGACATATATCCTTACCATAGGATTTTACTAGTATGCATCCAGGGATTGTCCAAAAATGACGATATACAAATTGTACTTTTTTAGGGATCCCCACTGTCATAGGTTTAGAAATTAGGTTGACATATATCGTTAGCATAAGATTTTACTAGTATGCATGCAGGGTTTGTCTATAAAGGGCGTCATACAAATTTTACCGTTTTAGAAATTCACATGCCTTTGGTTCTAAAATTAAGTTAACTTATATACTTAACATTGAATTTTCAAGCTTACATACGGGGATCGTCCGTGAATGAAGTCATTAAAATTTTACTATTTAAGAGATCCCTACTGTAATTAGTTCAGAAATTAGGTGGACGTATGACCTCAACATATGATTATTTTAGTATTCATAGGGAAATAGTTCATAGATGCATAGCTAGGCGCACTCACCGAGTGGAGTGCAGCACTTTGCTCTAAAACTGCACTCCACTCTGCTCCACTCTGTGAGCGGAGTGCGAGTGCAAGGAATTTAAATTGCACTCAAGGGAGCGGAGCGGAGTGCACCTTGACTGCACTCAGAGTGCAGCGATTTTTAAATTTCGCGCCACACCAAGGATGCATTTTTGTATGTGAATGTCTCAAAAGAGTTGCACTCAAAGAGTGGAGTGCAGAAAATATTGCACTCAAAACGAGTCATTTGCTTGAGTGGAGTTCGAGTACAAAATATTTTGGATGCACTCAAGCGAGTGGAGTTAGAGTGCACAAGATTTGACCTGCACTCGTACGAGTGGAGTGCGAGTGCAAATCAAATGCCCAGCTATGCATAGATGGCGTTGTTTAAATATTTTTATTTCAAGTATCCCGCCTGTCTTTAGTTTTAAAATAAGGTAAACGGGTACCCATATTATGGAATGCCTCCAGTATTCATACATGGATATTGCATAAATGACGTCATCTAAATATCACTATTTTAGGGTTCCGCTCTGCATTTGTTTAAAAATCAGGCGAACAGATACTTTGAACGCAGGGGTGTTACAAGAATACATACACAGATCGTTTATAAATACCTTTATCTAACCAATATTATTTTTTAACTGCTTGCAACGTACATTCGTAAATGACCTATTTGTGGTAAAGTAGGCTCTATAAATGACGTTATTTGTGAATTAGGCAATTCTTACAAAATTTCCAGCTAAATTTAACTACATGACACGTACTTCCATATATGGCTTATTGATGGTAGAAAAGCCTCTATAAATGACGTCATTTGTAAATAGTGCAATTTGTCAACATTATTTAGCTATATTTAACTACATGCTACGCACATTCGTATATGGCGTATTGATGGTAGGGGAGCTTTCATAAATCTTATATCATCTTTTAGCGTAACGTAAATTGTGTTGCGCATTTGTTCAAGCTCAGCATCTACTTCGGGCCCGCCCCCAGTCGACCAATCCGGCGCAAAGCGCCGGATTTTTTAATATCTGCAAGAGACTCTCTATCTTCTGGAAACCACTCTAAAAGAGTTTTGCTTGATTTTTCTACTGCTGAAAATATATCTCCATAGTCTGATCCTTCTAATTTTTCTAGGTTCTAAATAAAAAAGGAGACCTTCATTTGCCTAAGATATTTCAAATTTATTTTAAGCCATTGAATAATGTTAAAATAATTACCCTTTCACGTAAGAAAGTACTTTTTTCAAGCAAAAGATGCTGCGAGAATTTGTTCTGTGATAAAATAATTTCAGCTGTTTGCGAGGCACGACAGTAGTCGCTTGTGAAGGCCTGAGTCAACTTTTCCTTACGCAAAAATTTTCTAAGTAATTGTGCCTACGAATAAAAAAAACTGCATAAGTACAGTAGTTGTTACACACAACACAAACAATTAACGCTGAATGTTACAAATATTATTTACAAGATCTCCCCTTAATAATTATTTACCTGCAATTTTCCATTGTCTGTTAAGACAGATTGTTCTGAAAACATATTTTGCTTAGGAACATTGCCTAAGCATTCTCTACTGTAAATTTATAAACAAAACATTGATTTAAATTACTACTTAACTGCAAAACTTAGTTTTTAATTAGAAAATTGAAAAATGAAAACGCTTTATCACTAAGTCTAACACGAAGAAAAAAGATACTAACTTGTTCGTAGTTGCATATAATTCAGAAATATAAACATCAGTCAAAGAATTAAATGATAAATCGAATTAGGTACTATTTTTTAATCACAAATAAAACATGTCAAAGCTTAATTATAAATACTTACTGGCGAACAATGTAGAGAACAATTTTTGCCTTTGAATGCAAATTTATAGTTATCTTAACAAATGGTTTGCATTAAACTTCAAATAAAACAAAATTTAGGTTAAACTCCTCTAATGTTTGACGATGTATTGGTTTTAAAGATGTATGAAGGCAGTTTAGTACACGACCTTACTCGAATAGGAAACAGAAACTCAATAAAACTGATAAATACCTCCTAACAATGTAACTGCCTACTATAAACATATTTTACGTTTGGGAGTTACTAAATTGTTCGCATTGTGTATGTCTAATAAAGCAATTAACTGAAGTACAATAAAACAAAATATAAGGCAATACATACTATTATTATTATTATTAAGGGGTTTTATTCATCTTCATCCTTATCTATTTATACATACAAAGACAAGTCACAAATTATGGTAACAGGACCAAAAACAGTATAATTAATTTTGACAGAGGTTCAAATCAAAAATTTTGGGTACAACCTCATGTAATTAGTATAGAAATTCAATTTAAGGATAACAAAGTGAACAGTAATTTTTATAACAGAAAAATGAAGGAGCCCTGGCGACATATATCAAGCGCTGAGGAAAAAAGACGTACAAATTAAATGGGATATTATGGCCCATACATAATTGAGACAGTAAAAAATACACATAAAAAACATAGCATTCGAGAACTACATAAATACAAACTATCATTAATTACTTAGTTGCTAATTTTATCAACATTGGTATGGTAGATTCTCTATATCTTTTAGTTCTACAGATCATTACCATATTCTTATTGTTTAGCCAATTTGAACGTATATTACATCTCTGATAGGCTGCAAGCCAGTTTTCAAACCTTTTGGATTGAACAAGTTTTTTTTCAAAACTAATTAATAACGACTGAAATCGGTTTTGTATTTTTGGTATTCCTAATTTATTAGCAACATACATATAGTTTCGTTCACTGACATAAACACCTTAAATTATCGACAAACAGCTTTTTTTATTGAAGTAATTTTCATTACTAGTGATTTTTGTATTGAATACATACTTTAAGGCTAAGAAACTTTGTATGCATTTACGCCAATTGAGCGCAGCTGCGTCATAAAAATTGCCCTCTAACAGTGTCACGTAAATTATCATTTATGCTTATTTACCCACCTGTCATCATTTTACTACATGCCTACAATAAATTTATATTTATATTATTATAATAATGTTTAATATAATTGTAGGCCATGTTTTAATGCAATTTATACATGCTTAGTATTGCCCACTGAACGTGGTTTAGTATCTTTAAGATAAGGTTACGTTTAAGGGGCAAGTAGGGTAGAAAAAGAAAAAACTGACGGCTGGCTGAGGCAAAAAGTATAACCTTCCCGTTTTCACGCAGCTTTAGGAGCCTAGTTTATTAATTATTCTGTTAAAAGTTGATTATTGTGCCACAGACACACTAACAAAACGTCGAGAGAACGACAACCTTCGTTTGGCGTGGCAGACACACTACGCACAGTAACATGTATCCATATAGTGCTATAGCACATAAGCCTGGTGTACGGCAGGAGCCTACATAACTAAAACATGATAGCTATATGTAAAGACTGCGGTCATATTCTGTTGTGCAAGCAGCTACATTTGATGACTCATACATTTCATTAGTATGTACCTGAGCCAACTAGAGGGCGCATAACAAGATGGTCCTATTCTTTGCGCACCCGGTCGACAGATATTCTGAACATCTGCCTGCGCTTGCTTTGAAGCGACAGATGGTATCGTGGGAAAATTTCTTCTTACTCACAAACGTTTGTCAGTTGCACACCAACGTTGCACGTGCATCTATGCTTACGTCATGGGATCTTCAAAATATTAATGTTTAAATAACGTCATTCATGAATGATATCTGTATGCAAACTAGTAGGATCTCATGTTAAGCATATCCGATTACCTAATTCTCAAACTAATGACAAAAGGGATCTCTAAAATGGTAATGTTTAAATAACGTAATTGATGGAGAATCCCTGTATGCATACTTTTATTATTTAACAAGGGGTTCAGTGGGAACTGACGCTGCTGGGCACACTGTTTTTTAAATCCACATATGCGCTTGCGCTTCTAATTCACTCATTCACTTTGTCATACTAATGTGATATAATTTTATTTAAATATATAACTGTTAAGTAGTATTGACGGTTAAATATTTTTGTATTTGCTGTAGCAGTTTCCCGCCAAGAATTTTTCAAACAAACTAATTTAACATTGCGCTAAGAGGACAACATGTCATTTTCATTTTAAAAGTAGGTGGTTATATTTTAATGAAATTTCAGAAAGTAATAACTAATAAGTAGTAAAACGTGCTTATTCGCGTGGTCTCACGAAAATTTAAATACAAACGATATATTACTTACTATGAGCTATTAAAAAGTTCAGAAAACTGCAATTTAAGTTTTATGGATGAAATGCAATTTTTGCAAAAATTCAAGTAGACCTTGGGTCATGGTCCGCTTAAGCCGACAGTCCACTTCACCCCATTTTTATATCTGCACGCAAATGCACTCAAACAAAGGATTGGGATATTTTTTTATAATTTACTAACAATTCGGAATCATGTTTCAACCCACAACGTCAAATTTAGTTTGAATATGTATCAATTTATTGTTGTTTCACTATTGCATTCTTGTTTCCTATATCATGTGTGCATTGCATTTATACATTTTTTTAAAATTTACGCTCAACAACAGTTCTGACCTAACGACTTTTCTAAATTGCAGGAAGCTGTGTGGTTTTGGTTAGCGAATCATCGGATTCATCACAAGTATGCAGACACTGAAAAGGACCCTTATAATTCAAAACGTGGATTTTGGTTTTCTCACATGGGATGGCTCATAACCTTTGACCACAAAAGATTAGAGCGGGATATAAAACCTTCTGATATATCAGACATTAACAACGACAGGATTATTCTTTTACAGAAAAAGTAAAATATTTACGAAATTTAATGCATTCTATTTTCATTGTTTAATAACCAAGCTATATAGCTATATGCAATATTTACTACATTTTACATTTGCTTACCATTTTTTAATTTTAGATTCTACTGGGGCTGGGTAGTAATATTTTCCGTTATAATTCCAACCTGGATCCCAATGTACTTCTAGGGTGAAACTTTTGAGGCTTCTTTCATCATGAGTACATGCTGGAGATATCTATGGACTTTACATGGAACTATGTCTATCAACAGCTTTGCTCACATGTTCGGCAGCAAACCTTACGACAAGTATGTTCACAATTTACAACAATTAAAAAATTACCATGCACACAATCTATATGTGAAATATGTAAATAACTAACAGAATATTTTAAATTTCGTATAGAGGTCTTGCCCCAACAGGGAACAACCCACGCAAAACAGATCTGTAGATTTCGATAGATTTGTACTGTAGAAATTCGGCATAGGAATTTGGGACATTTCCGATGACGCTGTATCTACGGCATCCTATAGGGTCCTATTGCCTATCACAAAGTCGAAAAAAAATTTCCGCCCGAACGAGGATTCGAACCCTGGCCCTAGTCTTCTGTTCACAATACACTACCTCACTGCGCTACAACGACTTTGTTGAGTGAATGGTGAAATAAGGGGTACTCAATTTTCAATTTACTTTTGTGGCTAAAGTTATATATTTTTTCAACTAATTTTTATATTTTATGAGTCTTTTGAGTTAATTTATTGTTTTATATACTTTTATCAGATTTATATGCTACATTGGTTTGGTGTACATTTTGAAAAAAGTTCGAAACAAATATTATTTTTGAAATTCCCTTGTTTGAAATAAAATTTGGCGCTACACAATACTCATTATCCACAAATATTAAATGACCGAGGTCAAAGGTTATTTTATTTAGTAATCATAACAGTTAAGTCCTATTTCATCCTATAGGATTATTTTCTATAGGTAGAATTAGTATAGGATGCTATATGATCCGATGTAATGTTTTACGTTCTACTTGAAATACCGTTCTCCTATAGGATCCGATGTGATACTATTGCGTGGGAAGTGGGTCTCATTTTTAGATGCTGAGCTTTAGCTGCATCTATTGTAATGGTCATGTCTGTCTGTGTGTGTGTCTGTCTGTCCGTTCGTCTGCTTTTTATGCTCTTCAGGTCACAGTTTCAAAGTGATGCTTGTTAAACCAATTTTAAATGGTCACAAAAGCGAGGGAAAAGTGCCCTATGGTTTTTGAGAGAGATCAAACAAACTAGTTTTTCATAATTAACAGTTGACTGGACCAACTTTTTTAGCCATCTAAAAGCATTTAAGAAAAATCCGGCGCTTAGCGCCAGATTTGTCTACCGGGGGCGGGCCTGAAGTAGATGCTGAGCTTCAACAAAGTTGAAAGGCCATTTATGTTACGCTAAAAGATAATATAAAATTTATAAAAGCTCCCCTACAATAATTAAGACATATACGAATGAGCGTAGCATGTAGTTATATATAGCTGAAAAGATTTTATAAATTGCACCACCCACAAATGATTTCATTTATGGAGGCTTCCCATCAATAAGCCATATATTAAAGAACGTAGCATGTAGTTAAACTTGTAAGATACCATGTCGAATATATCCGATTCCTTAATTCTTGAACTAATGACAAATGGGATTTCTGAAGTGGTAATTTTTAAATAACGTCATATATAATAATAATAATAATTTATTCATTGGGTCGATTTAACCGAAGTTCATACAACCAGACTCAACCAGTCACTGTGGGTGAGGAAATAGGAGGCTACCGCGTTAGATCGTCTCGGTCTTTGTACCCTTTCACCTATCCCCGTCCCCTCCTCCACAGTAAAGGAGTCTCATTCCCTAGGCCCCTACAGTAAGTAGTGGTCACTAAGGAGCACCGAAGGAGATTGGGTTTCAATCAACCATCCAGTGACGTTTACCGTACAACACCGAGCCGTAAACGATTAGCAGTGGCCGAGGATTGAAGCCGGGTCTGAGGCTGTAAATTTCGTTACAGTCTGCAGTCCTAACCGCTCACCCAAGCACGCCTGCTTGGGATATAAGGATTGTAAATAGGCTGTAAATAAGAAAGAGGATCTCTTAAGTAGTGTTTTCTAAATAACGTTATTTACGAGCGATTCCCGTATTGATACTAGTAAAACCCTATGTCAAATATATCTGATTACTTAATTCTTAAACTGATGACAAAGAGGATTTCTCAAGTAGTAATTTTTGAATAACGTCATATATGAACAATACTTATATGCACATTAGTATGCTCTTATGTTAAATAAATCTGATTGCCTAATTATTGAACAAATAAGAAAGAGGATCTCTTAAGTAGTGTTTTCTAAATAACGTTATTTACGAGCGATTCCCGTATTGATACTAGTAAAACCCTATGTCAAATATATCCGATTACTTAATTCTTAAACTGATGACAAAGAGGATTTCTCAAGTAGTAATTTTTAAATACCGTCATTTATGGACGATCCTTGTATGCATTCTAGTAAGATCGCATGCTAAATAAATCTAATTACTTAATTCTTGAACTCATGACAAAGGGGATTTCTAATGTAGTGATTTTTAAATAACGTCATTTATAGACGATCCCCGTATGCATACTAGTAAGATCCCATGTCAAATATATCCGATTACTTATTTCTTGAACTAATGACAAAGCAAATTTCTAAAGTGGTAATTTTTAGATAACGTCATTTACGTACGATCCCCGTATGCATATTAGTATAATCCCATGTTAAAAATATCTGATTACCTAATTTTTAAAATAATGACCAAGGGGATCTTTAAAGTAGTTATTTTTATATAACGTCATTTATGGACGATCCCCGTATGCGCATTAGCATGATCCTATGTTAACGTATGCATACTAGTAAGATCCCATGTTGAATGAATCCAATTACTTAATCCTTGAACTAATGACAAAGGGGATTTCTAATGTAGTGATTTTTAAATAACGTCATTTATGAACGATCCCCGTATGCATACTAGTAAGATCACATGTCAAATATATCTGATTACTTCATTCTTAAACAAATGACAAAGGGGATCTCTAAAATGGGAATTTTCGAATAACGTCATTTATGAACGATCCTTGTATGCATAGAGAGAAAGTAAATTTTTTATTTACAACTGGCGTTACAATAACACTTGCCATAAAGACACAGTAAGAACATACAAGAATTTTAAGAAGTTACAGCGGTTATATGAGTTTAGGATTTGTTTTTACATAATAATTTTCCAGCTAACTATTAGATAAGTTCGTATTATATAAATGGTTATGAGCTATACGGCATGAACCGCGAATGGTTGCAATGACAATTTCTTCGATTATTTTTGACGGAAGCCGCATCTCTTTTCGGAATGATTCGAAGAAGGCAGGAATAGTGCCACGAGCTCCAACTAGTAAACCTATAACCTCTAATTTCTTAAGTTGGTATTTTTCCAGGAAGTAAGGGATACAAGGATTGTAGTGAGCTTTATTACGATCCCATGTCAAATATATCCGATTACTTATTTCTTGAACTAATGACAAAGCAAATTTCTAAAGTGGTAATTTTTAGATAACGTCATTTACGTACGATCCCCGTATGCATATTAGTATAATCCCATGTTAAATATATCTGATTACCTAATTTTTAAAATAATGACCAAGAGGATCATCAAAGTAGTTATTTTATATAACGTCATTTATGGACGACTCCGTATACAAATTAGTATGATCCTATGTTAAAGTATGCATACCAGTAAGATCCCATGTTAAACAAATCCAAGTACTTAATTCTTGAACTAATGACAAAGGGGATATCTAATGTAGTGATTTTTAAATAACGTCATTTATGGACGATCCCTGTATGCATACTAGTAACATCCTATGTCAAATATATCTGATTACTTTATTCTTAAACAAATGACAAAGTGGATCTCTAAAATGGTAATTTTTGAATAACGTCATTTATGAACGATCCTTGTATGCATACTAGTACGATCCCATGTCAAATATATCCGATTACTGAATTCCAATTTGCCCCTTTGCACCAGCCAAATGCACCATCTAAATGGTGTCGTTACAGGCGCCAGTCACCCTCTACCCACAAAGTATCCCCTAAGGCGAAGGGGTGTACTTGGGGTCACCCACAAATGACGTCCCAAAAATCCTAATTTTCTTGCTAAAGCCATTTAAAATCTTTAAAAACGTGCACCTCCCACTCACTAAGCATTCCCTTAGGGGAAGGGTGTACTTCAGGTCACTTACAAATGACGTCCCAAAAATCTTAATTTTCTTGCTAAAACTATTAACAAGTTTAAGTACTTGCACTCCCTACCCACAAAGTATCTCCTTAGAGAGAAGGGGTGTACTTAGGGTCACCCACAAATGACGTTCCAAAAATCTTAATTTCTTTGCTAAAACCTTTAAAAAACTAAATACTTGCACCCCCATCCCCGCAAATTATATCCTAAAGGGGAAGAGGTGTTAAGAATTAAAACAAGTCAGAATCTCATAAATATAAATATGTCTTATGCCAAATGCTTTACCAACCGCAAACTTATGCTCCCCTACTTAATAAATCATCTCTTTTAGGTTCAAGGGGGGGGGGGGAGGAATTCATGGTCAATCGTAAAATACTTCTCTAAAATTCGAAGCCTTGAAGCCAAAGTTGGAATAGAGCACGCGACACCTAGAGTCTCGTAAACAGCAATGGGTCAGTCGTGCATACAGGGATCATTCGTGAATGACGTCATTACAAAATCACTATTTTAAAGATCCTTGTTAGTGCTAAATGAAAAATTTAGTAGATTTATATCTTTAAATTCTACTTTTACCAGTTTACACTCGAAATTTCTGTTATTAAAATCCGACTTGACTGAAAAATCCTGTTCAGTGAATACGACTCGACTCGAAACCGATAAACTGAATATTATTTTGTTTTATGCGAACAGTAGAGTTAGTCCTTGCTTAAAACTCTGACTTTAGGCTGTATGTAATACCAACGCCACGTAAAAAAAGCTGTAATTAATAAACAAAGATCACAAAGCGATAATACAATTGAAAGGGCTTTAACGATAAATTTCAATGATTTTGTAGCTGGGAATTTTGCGTCGCTCTTTATTACTTTCAAATAAAGAACATGTATGCATCCTATTGGAGGCACTAGAATATTTACTTGTTTACTTTAACTGTAAACAAACAAAAAATTAAAATGTATACAAATTATATTTTATTATCCTAATGTGCAGCGTTTGCAGTTATTATCAAACGAATTTTACATTTTAAATTATTGGTTTATAAGATCTATTTCTAATTCCTGTAAAGATGAGAAGTTATTTTGCCGCATCTAAAATATGTTGCACTATTTCCGCAGTTCTCTCCACATTCCCCAAGGTCATAAAACTTTGATGATCCCCAGCGACAGTGTGAACTGAAATTGGATTCTGACAAATCTGTAAATAAAATACAACACAAATGTTAACAATTGTGCTTACACGTGACCCTTTGACCCCTTGTAGTTTTATTTCTATTTTAGAATATATTCAGTAGTTGAATTTAAAGTGCAAATAATTCCAAAAGAAAACAGTCCGTACCTCCTGAAAAAAGTTGTCAGCGGAGTTTGAAAATGCGGATAGCGTAGAAGAATTATTGGCTTTAATCAAAGTCACGTTTCCTTGAAACCCTGTTTGAGGTGTATGCTTGGCAACCATCACTCCTATCTTTGCTATTTTGTCGTATGCTGCCTTTAATTTTAAATCAGCTACTTTTGTTAAGTCAATTTTTCCTTTAAGATACTCATCATAAATTTGTTGGTAATTTTTTTGAATATCAATAGGGTCTAAGTTTTCCAAAGTATTCTAAAATATACAGTAAAGTATAAGTAAAATTAATTGCATTCTACTTTAATCAGCGTTAGGCTTTTTAATATAAGAAAAAAAAAGTAGTTTAAAAAAATGATCGCACACAAAAAGACTCACGTTTCTTTTCTGAGCGGTAAGAACAAGCTTGAAAACAGTTTCACAAATACCGATGAACAAATCGAAAAAGGACCTCATACCAATTTTCTGAACCAGTCCAAATACACAATGACCATCCAGGAAAATCAAATTTTCAACCTAACATTATAGTTTTTACAAAATTTCAAAATTTGAAGTTAAACTCATCATTTGATTTTACAATTTTGCCACGTAAGTTTCACAGAATCTTCATAGTATTTATTTAATGTACAATAATTGACAGAATAATATAACTCGAAAATGAAAACTAAAACTGTGACTATTGATTGCTTACCTTGTTCTGGTATTCATTTTCTAACTGGAGTGCTATTTCAAATGCAATACAGCTTCCTAATGAATAACCAGCAATGTTGTAAGGGCCCTCTGGCTGCACTAGTTTTATGTCCTGTAAATAACAAATAGAGTCAACCCTAACGCTTAACGCCGAACTGACAAAAGAACGGTCAAGGGCCAGGGTCGAACTAAGGAATTCCTTTTAGGCAGCAATTTGCTCCCATACAAAAATCACTATTTTAATTTTATTGATGGTTTTTTTGGGTAAAGCAAAATGTTGTATTAACATGTTTTAGAAGAAACCAAAATGTTTTTTTACTTGATTTAAAACAGTGTAAAATTTTGTATTTACATCTTTTGAAAAATGTGTTAAATGTTTTTTATTTGCATGTTTTTTAAATGAACAAAATTAGTTATTTGCATGCTTTTGAAATGTGAAAATTCATTTATTTGCATGTTTTTGAAAACTGCAAAATGTTCCATTTACATATTTTTAAAAACTGCCAAATGTTCCATTTACATATTTTCAAAAACTGCCAAATGTTCCATTTACATTTTGTTTTTGAAACTGCCAAATGTTCTATTTACATATTTTTCAAAACTGCCAAATGTTCCATTTACATATTTTTCAAAACTGCCAAATTTTCCATTAACATATTTTTAAGAACTGCTAAATGTTTTATTCACATATAATTAAAAACTGCTGAATGTTCCATTTACATATTTTTTAAAACTGGCAAATGTTCCATTTACATATTTTTTAAAACTGTTGAATGTTCCATTTTCATCTTTTTAAAAACTGCCAAATGTTCCATTTACATTTTGTTTTTGAAACTGGTAAATGTTCTATTTACATATTCTTCAAAACTGCCAAATTTTCCATTACCATATTTTAAGAAATCCGGCGCTTCGCGCCGGATTTGTCGACCGGGGGCCGAAGTGGATGCTGAGCTTACAGCGAATAATTGCTTTAGTAAAGGAGTAGAACCCTAGTGTGGCAACGCTGAAACTACGACAGCGCCTAACTCCACTTTGGCTTCTACTTGAATTTCTAATTTGATTAAGTCGTAACAAATAACTTTGGGATTATTTAAATAATATTTATTGGATAAAGTCATTTATAAACGATCCGTGTATGTATTATTGCAATATCCTGCGTTCAAAGTATCTGTTTACCTAATTCGTTATCAAATTCAGAGCAGATCCCTGAAATAGTGGTATTTAGATGACGCCATATATGGAAGATTCTAGCATGAATACTGGAAGCATTCCATAATAGGGGTACCTGTTTACTTCATTTTAAAACCTATGACAGCCGCGGTAGTTAAAATAGTAATATTAAAGCAACGCCTTCTATGAACGATCTCCCTATGAATACTAGTAAAATCATATGTTAAGGACAAACGTACACCTAATTTCTAAACTAATTACAGTGGGGATCCCTAAAACAGTAAAATTTGAATGACGTCATTTACGGACGATCGCCGTACCTAAGCTTCAAAAATTTAATGTTAAGGATATAGGTTAATTTAATTTTCGAAATAAAAGCATGAAAATCTCTTAAATGGTAAAATTTGTGCGACGCCCTTTATAGACAAACCCTGCATGCGTGCTAGTAAAATCTTATGCTAAAGATATATGTCAACCTTATTTCTAACCTTATGACAGTGGGGATCCCTAAAATAGTAAAATTTATATGACGTCATTTTTGGACGACCTTTGCATGCATACTAGTAAAATCCTATGTTGGGGTTATATGTCAACCTGATTTTCGAGCTAATGACAGTGGGGGGCACTTCAATCGTTAAATTTGTATGACGTCATTCAGAGACGAATCCTGTAAACATAATAGTAAAATCCTATGTTGGAGATTCATGTCAACCTTATTCCTGAAATAATGACAGTAGGGATCCCTAAAATAATTAAATTTGTGTTACGTAATATTAATTTTTGAACTAATGACAGTCGAAGTCCCTAAAATGCTAAAATTTGTGTGACGTCCTTTACAGACGATCTCTGCATGCACACTAGTAAAATTCTATGTTAAGGATACATGTCAACCTAATTTTTGAACTTCTGACAGTGGGGATCCCTAAAATGGTAAAATTTGTATGACGTAATTTATGGGCGATCCCTGCATGCATACTTGTGAAATTCTATGCTAAGGATATATTTTAGGCTAATTTTTAAGCTTTTAAGATTGGGGGTTTCTAGAATTGTAACATTTGTTTGACGTAATTCATGGACGATCCCTGCATCCCTACTAGTAAAATCCTATGTTAATTGGAAGTTTTCTATGGTACGAATATCCACTGAATGTCAGGTATATGGAACTTGCGGCGCATGTACCTACCTTTTTAGCTTCAGTGGCAAGTATTGAAATTGAAATGCATGTAAAGTCTTGCCAAAGACCCGTTTTTCCTGCATGCATTTTAAAGCTAAAAAGTTGGTCCATTATATCGTTAATTGTAAAAAACTGGTAAATCCGTTTAATTGCAAAAACAATAGGGTTCTATTCCATCGCATTCACCATCATTTAAAATTTATTTGAAAAGATTAAATTGAAAACTGTGACCTGTGGAGCACGACAAAAAATGACACATCGACAGACAGACGGACAGACGGACATAGCAATTCCTATAGATGCTCAGCATCTAAATACTGCCAAATGTTTTATTCACATATTATAAAATTGCCAAATGTTCCATTTACATATTTTTTTAAACTGCAAAATCTTCTATTTACAAATTTTTTAAACTGCAAAATGTTCTTTTTACATGGTTTTTGGAAATGCAAGCAGCAGAGGCTGCTTGCGCTGGCCGCATTACCTGGCGTTGTCGGAAGAGTTGTATATAGATGTATGTTCTAGGACAAGCTAGGAACTACAAGCTTATTTTAAAAACAGCATGAAAACATATAAAATTATTGATTTATATCTATTTTTCATGAAAAACAAGACTTTTGTCAAGAATTTCAGAAAATTTAAAAAAACCACCACATATTTACAGCGGACACTACTACGAGTACAAGCCACTTTTAAAATAAACAGCATATGAGCATAATTAATATATGATTCACCTCTATTTTTTATAAAAATAAAACTACTTTTAAGAATTTCAGGAATTTAAACAAATCACCACATTTCCAACACGGCTCCAACTACGAGTACGACGACGATGGTCATATGAGCACGACCTATGACTACGACTATGAGCACAGCCGTATTCTATAGTTACCATGTGCTAATCTAGTAATGCCATCATCTAAAATATATCATTTTTACGCGTATGCTTGATTACGTCGCGCCAACATTCCAAATATATTAATCAATAAATATATAAAATTGTGAAGTGAAACTTGTTGCTGTAAAATCGAATTTTGAAGTAAAATCCTGAATTGCGGAACCCTACTCCTAGAGGTTAATTTTAATTTGATAGTCCTTTATTTGTACGTACTTTGTAGAGCATGTTTTAGAGTACAATTTATTAATAAGTTATTGATATTTAAATATTTGGTTATATTATTTGTTTATAGATTGGCACTATATAAAATTTAGATATATTTACTCAAATCCTGAACTGCGGATTGCTTAAGCCCAAAGTAAATAAATATTCAATTGTTTTAAATTTATTTCTATTATGTAGAGAAGTCAAAAGGCTACAATTTGAGAATAAGAACATGATAATAGTTAATTTGTAATTTCACATATTTAGTCTTTTGAAAGGTAAAAAACCCACATTATTTCCGAAATATAGTTTCGTGTGCATTAACTACCACAACCACCATACACCTATAAAGTAATTTTCGATTTTCGATTTTAAATCTTCTACCTATTGCGATTTTGCTTTTCACTGTAAGAGTTTTCAATTTAATACTTTATTAATGTAATGTTATTGTCATTAATCGTCTATAGATCACTAATAATGCAATCAAAAGTCCATCCATTGTACCTACATATCAACATATCTGCTTTAAATTAAAAAGTAACTATTTGAGTTTTATTTATTAAATAATACTAGTAATGTACAATTTTGCATGCTTTACAATAAAAAAGTAATACCTATAATTTCATTATATTTTTTAAGGGGCGGAAACCACTTTGGCGCTATATTTTTGAAGAGGGACCCAAATTAAAAAATCATTTATATGAGATTTTAAAAAATTAACATTGTAACTATACCTTTACACAGGTAAAAAACAATAATCATGCTTTTAGTTAATGTTTGTTCACATGATTTAGTAACTTATAACATTGGTTGGCATCTGCATAACAATTAGGACAATAAATGCTTTTTTAATTCTGCTTGTATTTGTTTTTGCTCTATGTAATAATAAATCTAAAGTATGTATGTATGTTTTATTTGATGAATAAAAACATAGGTCGGCATAAGGTTAACAAGTGTTTTTGACTCTGTTTACCAGCCACTCTTGCAGAAGCCACATACTAGTATTGCTGTGCTAAGGCCCATTGAGTCATGCATGGAAATCTAATAAAATCGTAAGTTCTTGATATGATTACTATTAGGTACTACTTCCGATTATTAAGTATTGTATCAATTATACAGTAGCAAAGATGGGCATAATTTCTAACATGAGACTAACAAATTTTTTTTAATTTTCAGCTGTTACAAATACAAGACTACTGAATCAACCCAGTCAAAATCCTACTATTTTTTACAGTAATTTAGTTTCGAGTGTGCTAATTATAACAATTGGACTGTAAATAAATATTTTAATGCTACGTAAACATTGTTATTTTTGAATCAACTCATTAGTTAAGATATTTTGACTAAAAAATGTTAAAATTTAAAAAACTTGTTCAATTTAAAAAGATTCTATCAGAACTGAATAAGCTTGTTTAATTAAAAAAGATTCAATACAAACACAAACAGTGATTAAACAGAAATTCAAACAAGTAACAAACAAACATTTGAAAATGTAATATACAGTAGCTCAAAATATAAATAAACAATTAAGATTATTGATTAATAGTTATTATTCTCATAAAATAAATATTAAATTTCCCACTTTATATGATAACAGAAGCAAACTATCAATCTTATAAATACGAGTACTCAAAATTTAGTCAATTATAATTTATGATTGCTTTAATTTGTAAAGCCTATAGAGCAAAACAATATTAATTTATTATTTGCAGTGTATACTATTTAAACTATTGATTTTTTCCACTTTAGCTAGACTTTTTACCCAGATTTAAAACAGTCTCAGTGATTCTGTTTCATTTAAGCTATTGATTTTTTCTGCTTTAGCTAGACACTTCAACAAGATTCAAAAATGTCTAAGTGATTCTGTTTTATTCAATTTGTTTTACTTCAGCTGGACTTTCTAACAAGATTTAGAAATGTCCTAGTGATTTGTTTTCATTTAAGTTATTATTTTTTCTACTTCAGCTGGACTTTCTCGCACGATTTAGAAATGTCCTAGTGAATCTGGTCCATGTAAACTATTATTTTTGCTACTTCAGCTGGACTTTCTAACAATATTTAGAAATGTCCTAGCGAATCTTTTTTATATAATGTTTTCTACTCCAGCTGGACTTTCTAACAACATTTAGAGATGTCCTAGTGAATCTTGTTCTATTAAAACTGTCAGAAAAAGAATGTTTTCTATATTAATGATGTAACAATGGAAGGCACACCCATTTAATAGGCTTTACAAATTAAAATTAATCAGAAACTTGTAAATGTTATAACTGCAAAGGTTTTTGTTTTAAAAAAGAGTATTACAGAGTCAGTAGAATTAGTTTTATCCTGATAAATTGTTTTATTGTTTACCGTATTTTTCAAGTCAGATACTATCCTAAAAGTTGTTCGCGTTTAGAATTATGGCCTGAGTCGACCTCCTGAAGTTTCTTAGGAAAGGGTCTTACTTGGAGGGTCAAAGGCCTTTGGAGGCGGAGCTGGACAAACTTCTTACTAATTACCGTATTTCACGAGCTATGTAAAATCCCAAAAGTTGTTCACGTTAAAAATTATTGCTTGGACTAACCTACCTAAGTCAATTAAAAAAGGGTCTCCCTAAGACAATATTCTTTTTGTTTATCGTATTTCCTGATTCAGGTAAACCTTAAGTTGTTGGCGCTTAGGATTATCGCATAAGTCAAGCCTTCTAAGTGTGATTCAAGGGTCTTGCTGCGACAATGCATTTTATTTTTTATTGTATATCCTAAGCCAGAGTAAGTAATCATATTATAAACATATAATGTTATGCATTTTTATAATAAAAAGTGTGATATCCATGTTTTTTTTTCATGTTATTACTAACTGTGCGTGGCATTTACATATTCATGGGTTTTTGACAGTAAGTGTTTAATTAAAAGGTGATATTAAGAATTTTAAAAATTTACTAGAATATTTTAAAGATGAACCAGTTGAAATTTAAGAATTATTACCACAAAAAGGAGTGTTTTTTATTCATTTTTAGACTCTTTTAGTAAACTTTAATACAAAATTCATCCTAGTTATAACGATATTCGTGATGATTTGGAAGATAACGATATTTTAGAAAAAGATTATGTAAGAGGTTCAAAAATATGAAATTATTTTTTTAATAAGCATGGTGATTTATATACATTTAGAAATTATATGAAAATGTATTAAACATGTGATGTCCCAATGTGAGCTGATGTTTTTAAATCATTTAGAGACTTATCGTTAAACAATTATGAATTAGATCCTGCGCATTAAACTACTACTTCTGGCTTTTCTTGGAGTGCTATGTTAAAAATAAGTGAGGTTGAAATAGAACTTTTAACGGATCCAGATATGCTTTTAATGTATCAAAAAGAAATAAGAGGTGGGCTTTCAGGTATAATAAAAAGAGATGTAAGAGCTTATAACATATATATAGGTAATTTTAATTCTACTAACGAATCATCATATCTAGCTCCTGTTGATGCAAATAATTTTCATACTGATGCTATGTCATTTAAATTGCCTCTTAATGGGTTTACGTGATGTACTGAAGAAGAAATTAGTAGTTTGTATAAAAATATTACAAAATTAAATATTAATAGTGATGTTAGGTATACACTTGAAGTAGATCTGAAATATCCTTGAACATAACATGATTCACATAATGATCATCAATTTTTCTCAATGCATAAAACCGTTTAAAGTGAAGAATTATCTAAATATTAATGTGAATGACACGATAATACGACAGAGAAGGATAATTTAAAGAAACATTAAAAAGGTTCTAAGAAGTGAATAGCAAGTTTAGAAAATAAAAATCCGGCGCTTCGCGCCGGATTTGTCGACCCAAGGTAGGCCTAAAGTACATGCTGAGCTTCAACAGCTAATTTTGAAACTTTTAACAGTGGGGATCTCTATAGAGAGTAACATTTGTTTGACGTAATTTATGGACGATCCCTGCATTCCTACTAGTAAAATCCTATGTTAATCGGAAGTTTTCTATGGTACGAATACCTACTAAATGTCAGGTATATGGAACGTGCGGCGCATGCACCTACCTATTAAGCTTCAGTGGCAAGTATTGAAATTAAAATGCATGTAAAGTCTTGCCAAAGACCCGTTTTTCTAGCATGCATTTTAATGCTAAAAAGATGGTCCATTATATCGTTAATTGTAAAAAACTGGTAAATCCGTTTAATTCCAAAAACAAAAGGGTTCTATTCCATCGCATTCACTATCATTTAAAATTTATTTGAAAAAATTAAATTGAAAACTGTGACCTGTGGAGCACGACAAAAAATCACACATCGACAGACAGACAGACAAACAGACGGACATAGCCATTCCTATAGTTTCTCAGCATCTAAAAACTAATAATTTTTATGAAGATATGAAGAAACATGTTGAACTTTGGTATGATACTAGTGATTTAGGGGTTAAAAATATATTTAACTAAAACATTATGAATTAATAGAAATTAGGTTGTTTTAAAATGGAAACAAATGATAACATTGTAACAAAATTTGTAGGATTAGGATCCAAAATGATTTGGTATTCTACTAAATGTAGTGATAAATTTGTAATTAAGAAAAGAGCTAAGGGTATACCTAAACATATTGTTACTAAATATGTAATTGATAATTATAGAAAAGCTTTATATAGTGAAATAAGAGATGTTGTAAATTTTAATCAAATAAGATCAAATAAATCAGATATGTTCACTATTAATTTATCAAAAATTGGTTTAGCTAATTTTGATAATAAACGATATATTTTAGATGATGGGATTACTCTATTAGCACATGGTAACTATATAATTAGGCTATGCTTATAGTCGTAGTCATGGGTCGTGCTCACGTAACCATCGTCGTCGTACTCGTAGTTGGAGCCGTGGTGAAAATGTGGTGATTTGTTTAAATTCCTAAAATTCTTGAAAATAGTTTTGTTTTTTATGAAAAATAGAGGTGAATCATAAATTTATTATGCTTTTATGCTGTTTTTTTCAAAATTAGCTTGTACTCGTAGTAGTGTCTGCTGTGGATATGTGGTGGTTTTTTTAAATTCCTGGAAATTCTTGACAAAAGTCTTGCTTTTTATGAAAAATAGATATAAATCAATAATTTTATATGATTTCATGCTGTTTTTAAAATACGCTTGTAGCTCGTAGCTTGTCCTAGAACATACAATTATATACTACTCTGGGGCTGATTCGATAGCCCCACGAGTCAGGTAATGGACCTAATGATTTTAAATAGATTTTCTTACTTGAATATACGATTGTACCATTTCCTGTACAAGTGGGACTTCATTATCTTTTTCAATGATTTTAGGCCCAAGCTCAAACCCGTACACGTCCCAACTTAGTTTACTAGCCAATGTGTACAATTTTTCAACTTCGCCATCACCGCCATGAACGATAAAAAATGAATTTGATCCTGACCCTGTTCCTTTGTTTGCTGCACTCTGCAGCCTAATTAGTTTCTGGAACTTGGCAATGTTATTAACCTGCTTCACTTCTGATGTATCTGCTTTATTGTTACTAGCTGGGCGCTCTAACCCGCCAGCGCCCTGTTCAATAGCCAAAAGTTCAGCCCATGTTAACTGTCTTATTTTAACTGGTGACAGGCTCACGTCGAATTCCCGCTCTAAAAGTTGCTCGAGTTCGGTCAATGTAAGAGAGTCCAGTCCAAGGTCGTCAATTGTGGTCGATGGGTCCATGTCTTTGATGGGGATTTTGACTGACAGTAAGCGGTGGACGGTCTCCGTCAATGAGGCTTTCTTGAGTAAAGTTTGGTCCCGGTCTTGCTCACTCACCACCATAGAAGCAAAACACGCTCCTGACGATGACGATGTGATGCTCTCCTCCAAAAGTACATCGAGCACCTCAAGACAGGAAGATATCCGCTGAGGGTTCAACCCGTCTAAGACTTCCGCCTCGTCCATTTTCTCCGCTACAACCCCTACATCCCCCACGACACCCCACTGAATCGCGAGCCCATGAAGTCCGTCCGCCTTTCGCTTACGACAAATCATCTCCATGGCTGAGTTGGCCAATCCGTAGTTACTTTGCCCCGCATTCCCTAGCCCAGCGGAAAGGCTCGAAAAGGTCACAAAAAAGTCTAGTACAGGGCAGTGCTTCCGAGTTAAAGTGTCCAGATTTTGAGTGATAATTATTTTCGGAGTGCACACAGCTTGAAACATTTCCGAGGTTTGGTTTTCGATAAGTGCATCCTTCAAAACGAGAGAGGAATTAAAAATCCCGCCTAAAATTGCCCCACTTTTAAGGAGGTCAGTAAGAAATTTCTCTGCTGTGTGGAAAGCTGTGAGGTCAACTTGTGGGGTGGCCACTTCAACTTCTTGAGATGCCCACCTTTGGAGGCAGAGCTTTTGGTAGCCCAAAGAAATTCCAGACCTGGACACTAGAACTAGCTTTTTAACTCCACGCGCAACGAGCCAATTGGCCACTTCCAGAGCGAGACCTCCGAGCCCGCCAATGATGACGTAAGATTTTTGATAATCAAAGTAACTTCTTGCCACTGCTCTGACGGTAGCCGAGCCTTTTGTTTCCTCGCCAATCTCTGGCTGAATTTGTATCAACACTTTCCCCATGTGCTTCCCTGCAGCCATAAACCGAAAAGCATCCTCGATCTGTTCCTTTTGGAACACTGTCCGCTCCAATGGTTTCACCACCCCGCTTTTAATACCGTCATCTACAAGTTTAATAAGCTCACTTTTCCCTGGAACTTGGTTTGAAAAAATAGGTATTAAATCCACGCCACTTACATCCACGTTTTTTCCAAGGTGCTCCATTCCCAGTGGATTATTTCTTAGAATGTCAAATCTTCCAATTTCGGAAAATGTCCCACCAACAGCGAGGCAATTTAAACTGGCTTGTAGCTTATCCTCGGCGAGAGAATTCAAAATGAGGTCCACACCCCGCCCCCCAGTCATTTCCAGAACCTGCTGCTCAAACGAGGTGTCGCGGGAGTTACAAATGTGGTCACGTGGAAGGTTTGGAAATAAGTTTGTAATCTGCTGTCGTTTCTCTATCGTCCCGACACTTGTGAAAATTGTGCAGTTGAGGCTGAGGGCAATGTTAATTGCAGCCTGACCCACGCCGCCCGTTCCACTGTGAATTAAGACTGACTGTCCGGGACTCAATCGCCCTCGCGCACATAGAGCGTAGTACGCAGTCGCATACACGACTGGAACAGTCGCAGCCTCTTCTAATGACCAGCTCAGAGGCACTTTCCATATCATGCTGCACTCGTCTAAAAGGACAGACGTGGCGAGGCCGTTTCGGACCATGCCCATAATTCGGTTCCCCTCAACATCCTTTCCAGAGAATTCCAGGCCTATTTGAGTCTCCACAGCGTTTGGTCCGTAGCTGGAGCTCTGAGAGAGTTTCCCTGTCGAGAGCATGATATCCTTGAAATTAAGCGAGGCAAAGCTGACAGGGCAGAGCGCCTGCGCCTGCGCCTGCGCATTGCCAGTCGTTAATTGCCCGCGCAATTTCAAATCTGACTCGATCCAACGGAGACTACTCAAGTCACCGATGGTCAGCGGCTTCACAAAGGCGTGTTTCACGTCCTTTCTGGCGCCCGTCAGGAAATTAGATGGGAGAGGGAAATGTCGGTAGGAGCCCAAACTTCCATTTTGAACTACATTCATTGCCAAATCTTTTCGAATTATTTCAAAGAGTTCTTCACCAGGATTTTCAAAATCTAGATTAAATTTCCTTTTAGGGTCAAAGATGCAGCGGATTTTGTCGCCACCTGGCTCAGCACGGAGGCACTTGGCGAGACCCACAATGCCACTTGTCTCATTGTTTTGAGAGTAAAGGTAGATTCGAGAATTGGAATCTGTTGTCGCCATTTGTGATTTTAAACTTTGGAGCCAATTAAACTCGTGCGTGTCAATGCATACATTCTGGATGAGGCTCAAAGGTGGCGCTGATATCTGTAAATTGAATTACAGCATTTTGAGTTAACAATCTTCTATTGCATTAACTTAATAGAAAAAGTGTCATAGAAATGAATAAACTGATTTTACAGAATTTGCTTCTTACTTTTCGCAATAAGAGTACAAATGAATTTTCACTGTCACTCCGTGCGATCGTTTTTAAGCCAATTTCTTTAAAGTACGAGGATATGTGGGTATCATCCTGCCCCAGTGTGTCTCTTATTATAATCCAAGAATTGTCGCCCAATTTTCTAGCAACGTCAGGAACAAGTTCCAGATTGTCAACAAGGACCAAGTTTGCGTCTTCTATTTCTGAAACTGCTTCATCAATCGTCCCTTTGCGGACAACGCTATCTAAATCGAGAGGTATAGAGCTGCCCTCTGCCGTGGCTTCCATGGACTCGATTAGATTTAAAATGTCCTGCTCAGTTGACATTGAAATGACGCAACCTTTGTGAGAGGGACGCGCGGCAAGAATTTTGGTAAGGATCGGACTAATAAATGATTCGTGTTTTGTAAAAATGTCGTAAATTTCCACTTGTCTCTGTATAGTGTTTTCTAAGAAAATGTCTAAAAATCTGTTCAAGGTCAATTGCTCCCAATTTTCTTGTTTAATTTTAAAATCAGAAACACTTTTTTCTGCGTCAGTATCAAAATAAGGTGTGAATGCATACTGACTTATGGCTAATTGGCCACTTTGACTTCTCCGCTGAATAACATCCGCCTTAAGACGATTGAGCTCTATTCCTGGTGCGAGTATTTTACCCGCGTGCTGTTTAATAATGACAGGGACACTGTCTAATTGGTCCCCGGATCTGTTAACATAGCTAAATAGTTGGGTTGGATTGATTGTTAAGGAGGCGAGTCGAACTGGAACTGCTATTGTCCTGCACAAACTGTTGAGTACAGAAGCTTGAATAATGGCGTCCAAAAATGTTACCCAATTCCCTTTCCAAGTCACTTTCGCCCATTTTCCTACAAAATAATACAATTTTTTACATATCGTCTGTGATGAACCAAAATGACCCATATCCTAATAAAACTACCACTAAAATGAGCTTTGTTATCAAACCGAAGTAGGAAACATGCTTAAAATGTTAATTACGAGTTTTTGAAAAACGTAAATTGGTCTATTTTAATGTTTTGCAACAATGTAAAATGTCCTATTTACATGTTTTTGGAAAATTGCAAAATGTTCTGATTCCATGTTTTTCACAATGTGCAAAATGTTCCAATTCCATGTTTTTATAAAGGTGCAAAATGTTCTAATTTTATGTTTTTGAAAAAGTGTCAAATGTTCTAATTCCATGTTTTTAAAATTGTGCAAAATGTTCTGATTCTATGTTTTTTAAAAGGTGCAAAATGTTCTGATTCCATGTTTTTAAAAAGGTGCAAAATGTTCTAATTCCATGTTTTTCACAATGTGCAAAATGTTGTAATTCTATGTTTTTATAAAGGTGCAAATTGTTCTAATTCCGTTTTTTTAAAAAGGTGTAAAGTGTTCTGATTCTATGTTTTTGAAAAGATGCAAAATGTTCTAATTCAATGTTGTTCACAATGTGCAAAAGGTTCTAATTCTATGTTTTTATAAAGGTGCAAAATGTTCTAATTCTATGTTTTATAAAGGTGCAAAATGTTCTAATTCTATGTTTTTGAAAAGGTGGAAAATGTTCTAATTTCTTGTTTTTCACAATGTGCAACATGTTCTAATTTCTTGTTTTTCACAATGTGCAAAATGTCCTATTCACACGTTTTTAAAATTTTTTAAATATTGTATTTACATATTTTCGAAGAGGTAATTACAAAATTTGTATGCTTTTAAGACAAACTTGAATATTTGTGTAGATAGTTGATATTGTTCTTACTAGCATTACTTGTCAACGTGTAATCGGGTTTTCTCAGGAGACATTTTTTTTCGAAAAAATCTGGCGCTTCGCGCCGAATTTGCCTACTGTGGACCCGAAGTAGATGCTGAGCTTACAGCGAATATTGACTTCAGTCAATCGATGCATCTTTTCACAGTATTCACATAAAATACACTCTATACCCTCTAAAGTTTATTATTTTTAGTGACGACATTGTTGGACGATCTTAATATGTACAATAATTATATTAAACGCTGAAAATACTATTTTACATAATGTTTGAACTGATAACGGGTGTTTTTTCAAATGATGACATTTAGACGACGTCATTTGTGGACAATCTCTGTGTGTATACTAGTAAAAGTAGATTTTAAAGATATAAATCTACCAAATTTTGCATTTAGCACTAACAAGGATCCCTAAAATGGTGAATTTGTGATGACGTCATTTATGAAGGATCCCTGTATGTATGCTTGAAAAGGACGGCGTTACGGATATCCAATAATTTAATTTTTGAACTGAAGACAGAAGTATCTCTTCAGTCAAAATAATTAGATGACGTCATTTTAAGATCATCCTTGCATGACTCCTAACTTGTTTAACCCTGAAAGTTGAAATTTAATGTATAAATAACTTATGTATAAGATTTACTGGACACTAAAAATTACGAACTGCGTGCCCTTCGGTTAAAGTATGTTCCTTAAAATTAAGAATTTAAATGACGCCATTAATGGTTGGTCATCAACTATCTATAAGCTTCGTATGTTCACAGCATCAAGTGAAAACAGTTGGGGTGGGTTTTTTAAAATGGAAATTTTTAATGACGTTATTTATAAACGGTTTCTTTTCTTCTACGATTAACGTACGTATGTGTACAGTATAAACTTGAAAAGTCGTAAATCCTACCCGTTTCTCATTCCACGTTGAATATAACATGATATAATGCAATTGGTTTTTGCCGACATTCCGTACTTGATGCAAATAGGCATAGATTTTTCCGAGTGTAATTTAAATACAGGATAGCGAACCTAAAATATGTTCGGCTTCGAACTTTGAGGACGTATTTGACGATTGACCCTGAATTCCCCCTCCCCCCCCCCCCGAACCTAAAAGGGATGATTTGTTGAGTACGGCAACATTAGTTTGCGGTTGGTAAAGCATTGGGCATAAGAAATATTTATATTTTTAAAATTTGTTCTGTGTAAAACAGAAGTTTGAGAAAAGTTAGCATTAGGTTAAATATTATTTAATATTTATTCATATATGTATGTGTAATGTAGCTCCGCTAAAATCACCTACCCTATCCTTAGCATAGGCAACATTTTATCGCGTCTGATAAGCATGTCTCCAAACTTCTAATCAGATTCCTACCCAAGCCACATTCTAACATTCCCAAATCTGCTCCACTCGCTCTCAAGAATAAAATTCACGATGTGGTAGATCAGAATGCAAAAGAGATCCAAACGAAGAACATCAAAGTAGTGTGCGTGTTAATAAAGTCCCAAGAAAATTTAAAATCATTAACGTGAAACCCTCAGCTACTTCATTTAACACATCAATCCAAAACTCTAGTTCATCATCACTCACATACACCAAGCATCACTACCACAGAGACGCTAAGGCTCGGCATTCATTCTGTCCCGACTCATCTTCAATTAAGTAAATGTCACCTTACATTTTGGCGCCCTCTCAGGAACACCTTAAAAAAACCGACAGTAAAACTTTGTGAAAGTGACGCATAATCAGTCCGAAAGTTACGTTTTTCCTTCTCAACCGCGTGGTGACACAATCAAAAAAGTAGTGAACTCTGAAATCTCTACAGTCAGTGTACTCACAGTCCGTCGCCACCCGTGCAGCAAGTTCAGTTTCGAAGACAAGACAATGGCTCTCGCTAAACTCCAAAAGAAACTTGCTCCTTTGCAAAACCTGTTCTTGAATGACCAACTAGTCATTTAGGGTCACTCGTCCACTCTAGTTCCCCAGGGAACAGCAGACGTCCTAAAGTCTCGATTAGACGCATGGTACGTAAAGTTCGAGGACCTCAGCAATCAGATGTTTGAGGTGGCCTACGGTACTGATGCCTACGATGGAGTTGCCTCCGACTTGGGAACTATTCAAGTGGCGTGGATTAACTCCATGGGCAAGCTCCTGGACATCATCCAGAGCCACAATTAGCGTGCTCTGCCTCCACCGCCCGTAGGAACGACAAACCTTCCATGGCCACAGCTCGGCAAACTGCCTGACCTTCCAGTTCCTTAGTTCGCTGGAGACCTTCAAGAGTGGATGTCGTTCGCCGACCTGTTGAAGTTGGCAATTCATGCGAACAGCCGACTCTCTAACGTAGCGAAGCTCCAGTACCTCGAGGCCCCACTCAAAGGTGGGGCACTTCAGTTGATTTCGTCCATCTTTGTCACAGATGGCAACTACTCCAGAGCCTGGACGTTACTGGAAGAACGGTACCAAAACCGCCGAAAGTTAGTTGTCTCGCTAGTGTCGCGTATCGTTCATCTTCCCTGCGCTTCCTCCGGCCAGCCGAGAGACGTCCGAAAGTTGGTAGACTCCACCGCAGAGATTCTGCAGCAGCTCCGGGAGCTGCAACAGCCTGTGGACCAGTGGCATGCAGTCACAACAACTCTCTTAGCGGGAGAGATTGACGACGAGAGCTGCCGCGCATAGAACCGGACCCTCAACCAAGCCATCCCGGATTTACCTGTCATGTTTAGGTTTCTAAACGACCAAATCGACGCTGACATGGAAAGAGGGCTAATATTGCAAAAGAATGCGTCGTCTAGTCAACTTGCAGGAAAGAAGAAGGCTTACTCGTTTTAACCACGGTGTGAGCTTCACCTCCTCCTGCTCCACGTCGTAGTGCTCCGCGTGTCAAGACACTCACGGACTTTCACAGTGCCAGGTCTTCCTTGACAAGACAGTGGGGGATAGGAAGCAATTTGCGCAAGAAAAGCGACTATGCATTAACTGCCTGGGACAGAGCCACTCGTTCAGAGAGTGCAACTCTAAGCACACTTGCCGAAAATGCACACCCTCCTCCACCAAGACAATGAAAAAAGCCGAGAAAACCCGCCCCCGCCAGCTCCGGCGGCAGCAGCTCCGGTAGCAGGAGCAGCAAGACTTCACGCCTCTAACCTCAGTCCTCCGACGTCTTACACCTACATCACACTCCTAGCAACGGCCATAGTACAGATCCGAGATCCCCATGGCACTATTTACCAAGTGATAGCACTACTGGACGGTGGGAGTCAAGTCAGCTGCATAACAGAGCACTGCAGCCAACGACTCCAATTTCCCAGGAAGTCCGTACGGACTGAAGTATACGGGCTCCAGTCAGCTCCCACCGGAGTGTCCTCCGGTGTGGCCCATTTCAGTGTCTCTTCTTCAAACAAGACAAATCCAGTGGTAGTCCTAGTTGCAGCCGTTATTGTAAAAACCATCACTGGCCGTTTACCAACGTGCCAGATTAATGCTCAGACCTTTTCTCACCTTGTGGGCCTGCAACTAGCCGACAAGAACTTTATTCGACCCCCTTCAGTTGACTTGCTCCTGGGGGCGGACTGCTACCCAAAAATTATGCTAAAAGGGAAGGTAAAGGGTCCACCAGGGACTCCCACTGCTTTCCACACCATCGTTGGATGGACTTTCATGGGAAAGGTCGGAGCCAGCAACAATCAAATGTATACACACCATGCCACTGTATCCACCCTAGACCAAGACCTCTAGAAGTTCTGGCAGCTGGAGGAGCTCAGCACCAAGGTACAGCCCTAAGAAGAAAAGAAGTGTGAGAAACACTTCTTAACCACACACTTGAGAGAGGCAGATGGAAGATTTATCGTCCGCCTCCCCATCAAGGAAACCTAGCAACCATTAGCACAGTCTCGAAAATCCGCCATCCGCTGATGGTTACACTAAGAAGCGAGACTCCGCCGAAATCCTTACAAGCAGGAGCAGTACTACCAAGACCTCGAGAACATGCTCACCTCGGGTCACATGCGGAGGGTCCCTTCTCAGCAGCAACTTTAGGACGGACCGGGAACGTAAGACATGCCACATCACGCCGTTATCAACGCCACTTGCACTTCCACGAAGCTTCGGGTGGTGTTTGACGCTTCCACTAAAAGTAGTACAGGCATCTCTCTCAACGACACGCTCCGGATTGGACCGTGGGTACAAGACGACCTCCTGCATCATCTCCTCCGATTCCGTATGAACAAAGTCGCCTTAGTGGCAGACATAGTCAAGATGTTCAGACAAATAAAGGTCCACCCCGACGACTGGGATTTCCAGAGTATCATCTGGCTCTTCTCTGATGCCTCACCACCCGTCGCCTACTGGCTCACCTTCGTGGTGTACAGGCAGGCCAGCTTACTGTTCCTGGCTACTCGCACCGTCAACCAAGTAGCAGTTGACAAGGCAGAAGAGTTCCTGGAAGCTTTTCGCGTAGTGCTGCGTGACCACTACGTAGACAACATGATTGGAGGAGCTCCCTAAACAGAAGAGGCGATCCACCTAATTCGCGAAATTAGTCAGCTGCTCTAGAGCGGACAGCTCCGACTAAAGAAATGGATGAGCAACAACAAAGCAGTTCTCCAATCCATACCAACAGAAAACCGAGAGACAGAGACACTACTCCACTTCACAAATGCCGACACAATGAAGACACTAGGGACGCAATGGAATTCTTAGCTCCACTGACTTCCTTTTTGGTGTTTTTTCTCTAGATAGACGTCCCTAAACCAAGAGAACAGTGCTGTCAGACATTGCCAAGGTTTTTGATCCTCTCGGTTAGGCGGCCCTAGTAACAATTACAGCCAAACTAATAATGCAGTCACTCTGGGCGGAACAAGTTGAGTGGGATGAGAAACCTCTCAGCCCACTCCCTCAACAATAGACCAAGTATCGTGAGGACCTCCAAGAACTAGAATCAATTCGCATCCCACGGTGGGTGCTGCCTTCCTCCAAATCAACATTTACTCTTCACGGCTTTTCAGATGCATCGAAGAAGGCTTACGCAGCAGCAGTGTACGTAGTTACAGATCACTTCACTCCTTATCTACTTAGTTTGAAGACAAAGGTGGCTTCAGTCAAGCAAACTACTCTGTCCCGACTGGAGCTATGCGGATCTCTCCTCCTGGCGAAGCTCATCTCAAGAGTATTGAAAGCACCTACTCAACTTGACTCCAGGACTTCGGAGGCCTACGCTTGGACGGACTCTACTATAGTCCCAGCCTGGATTGCATCCAAGGCCAACTGATGGTCAACATTTGTTGGAAATCGAGTGGCTCAGATTTAGGAGCTCCTTCCTCTGTCCAAGTGGAACCATGTTCGCAGTAAGGACAACCCCGCCGACGCTGCCTCCCGCGGAATCACACCAACGGCCCTCAAACACAAGACTTGTGGTGGCATGGACCAAGATGGTTGTCATCAGTGAACATGTCACAGTGCCACAAGCAACCAACACAAACAACAGAAGAGGAACGCAAGATGGCCCACCACAACGCGGTCATTCCTAAGTGCCCCACTACCAAGATTCTGGAGTCATTTCCTCTCCCCTCTAAATAAGTGAGGGTCACAGCAAACCTACAAAGAGGACTGTCCAAGTCAAAGGGGACCTCCAGTCTTACCGTACAAGAGTTCCAAGGAGCTCTCTTAGTGTGGATCAAGCAAGTCCAGAGGGTTGCGTTCTCTGTTGACATCGCCCAGCTAAACAAAACGGGCAACGTATCATCAACAAGCAAGCTCGCTTCTCTCAACCCATTCTTAGATGAGGATGGATTTATTCGGGTAAATGGTCGACTCCAACGATCCTCAGCTCCACTCGACCAGCGCCAACCCATTCTCCTTCCCAAGGACAGTCATCTTACAAAGTTTATAATTTAACAAGAACACCATCGCCTCGTCCACGCGGGACCACAAAAAGTCAGCGCGTCCCTTCAGCAGAACTATTAGATACCCGCAGGGCAAGGAGCAGTTCAAAAGGTCACAAGACAGTGCATCGTGTGTGCCAAAGCAAAAGCTATAACTCAACAGCAACTGATGGGAAATCTTCCTCCCCAACGTGTTACCGCCTCACCTCCGTTCACTGTCAGGGGGGTAGACTATGCTGGTCTGTTTAAGCTCCGAGTGCAAAAGCTCCGAGCGCAGGCAAGACACAAGGCGTACGATTGTATTTTTGTGTGTCTCTCCACAAAAGCAGTCCATTCGGAACTAGTATCAGATTTGACCACTGAAGGATTCATTAGAGCTTTCTTTCGGTTCACCAGTCAACGAGGAAAACCTTCCCAAATGCTCAGCGACAACGAAACCAACTTTCAGGGAGCGGCCAACATACTAAAAGAATGGCATTAGTGGCTGCAGGAACCCAACACAACAACAGAAATCTCAACTCAACTTGCAGCCGACAGACTTGAGTGGAAATTCATTCCTCGAAGTGCACCACACATAGGAGGTCTGTGGGAAGCAGCCGTAAAAAAGAAGAAGTATCACCTAAACTAAATCATGAAGGACGCCAGCCTCACCTACGAACAATTTTATACGGTACTCAAACGGGTGGAGGCCATCCTCAACTCCAGACGACTAGTGCCTGCCTCGACGGATCCACGGAATCCAGAACCTCTAACGCCAGCTCACTTTCTCATTCGACGTCCGCTTACAGCTTGGCCAGGAGTCGACTCGTCCAATTTAAACTCATCGCGTCTTAACCAGTAGCAACGAGTCCAACAACTATCCCAACACTTCTGGAACCGATGGAGCGAAGAATACTTGTCCAGTCTACAGGCCTGTCGAAAGGGATGGACACAAGAAAAGGATAACCTACTGGAAGGGGATTTGGTCATCATAAAACAAGAAAACTTGCCACCCCTCCGATGAAAGATAGCCCGAGTTACTCAAGTTCACAAGAGACAACACGGCCTCGTCCGAGTCGTCACGGTGAAGACAGCTAATGAAAAGTTGTTCCAACGACCTATAGTAAAGCTCTGCGGACTACCAGTGGACACCTAACCACAGTAATGTAATAGTAATGTAGATCATGTAATCAATTTCACATCCATTGTTGCTTCGATGGGCCAAGGGGTATATGTTCTGTGTAAAACAGAAGTTTCAGAAAAGTTAGCATTAGGTTCAATATTATTTAATATTTATTTATATATGTATGTGTAATGATGTGAATTTTGAGCTCCGCTAAAATCGCCGTCCCTATCATTAGCATTAGCAACATCTTATCGCTTCTGATAAGCATGTCTCCAAACTTCCAATCAGATTCCTACCCAAGCCACATTCTAACATTCCCAAATCTGCCCCACTCGCTCTCAAGAATTTAATTCACGATGTGGTAGATCAGAAGGAAAAAGAGATCTAAACGAAGAACATCAAAGTTGTGTGCGTGTAAATAAAGTCCCAAGAAAATTTAAAATCATTAACGTGAAACCCTCAGCTACTTCATTTAACACATCAATCCAAAAATCTAGTTCATCATTACTCACATACACCAAGCATCACTATCACAGAGACGCTAAGGCTCGGCATTCATCCTGTCCCGACTTATCTTCATATAACTAAATGTCACCTCACAAAATTCTAACTTGTTTTAATTCTTAACACCTCCCGCTCTTTAGGAGATAATTCGTGGGGTTGGAGGTGCAAGTACTTAAAGTTTTCTAATGGTTTTGGCAAAAATAGTTGAGATTTGTAGGACTTTATTTGTGAGTAACCCCAAGTACACCCCCCTTCCCTGAGGGAATACAAAGTGGGTAGGTGGTGCAAGTATTTGAAGTTTTTTAATGGTTTTAGCAAGAAAATTAAGATTTTTGGAACGTCGTTTGTGGGTGACCCCAAGTACACCCTTTCCTTCTTAAAAAATACTTTGTGGGTGGAGGTGCAAGTATTTAAAGTTTTTTAATGGTTTTAGCAAAAAAATTAAGATTTTAGAAACGCCATTTGTGGGTGACCCTAAGTATACCTCTTTCCCTCAGGGGATACTTTGTGGGTAGGAAGTGCAAGCATTTAAAGGTTTTAAATAGTTTAAGCAAAATAATTAAGATTTTTGGGACGTCATTTGTGAGTGACCCTAAGTACACCCTTCCCCTGAGGGGATACTTAGTAGGTGGGAGGTGCAAGTATTTAAAGTTTTTTATTGGTTTTAGCGAGAAAATTAAGAGTTTTGGGACGTCATTTTTGAGTGACCCCAAGTACACCCCTTTTCCTTCTTAAGGAATACTTTGTGGGTAAGAGGTACAAGTATTGAAAGTTTTTTAATGATTTTAGGAAGAAAATTTAGATTATTGAGACGTCATTTGTAAATTACCCTAAGTTCACCCCCCCCCCACCCGCCCCCCTAAGGAGATACTTTAAGGCTGGATGTGCAAGTATTTAACGTTTTTTAATGGTTTTAGCAAACAAAAATAAGATATTAGGGCCGTCATTTGTGGGTGACTCTAAGTACACTTTCTTTTCTCAGGGGATACTTTGTGGGTAATGGGGTGCAAGTATTTAAAGTTTTTTAATGGTTTTAGCAAAAAAATAAGGATTTTAGGAACGTTATTCGTGGGTGACCCTAAGTATACCTTTTCCCCCTAGGGGATACTTTGTGGGTAGGGAGTGCAAGCATTTAAAGTTTTTTACTAGTTTTAGCAAGAAAATTAAGATTTTTGGGACGTCATTTGTGAGTGACCCCAAGTACCTTTTGATACTTAGTGGGTGGGAGGTGCAAGTATTTAAAGTTTTTTAATAGTTTAAGCAAGAAAATAAGGATTTTTGGGACGTTATTTGTGGGTGACCCCAAGTACACCTTCTCCCCTTGAGGAATACTTTGTGGGTAGGGGGTTCAAGTATTGAAAGTTTTTTAATGATTCTAGGAAGAAAATTAAGATTTTTTGGACGTCATTTGTAAATGACCTTAAGTTCACACCCCCCTTCCCCCCCTGCCACCCTAAGGAGATATTTCAAGGGTATGGGTGCAAGTATTTACCATTTTTTAATGGTTTTAGCAAAAAAAAATAAGATTTTAGGGCCGTCATTTGAGGGTGACTCTTAGTACACTCTTTTTTCTTAGGGGATACTTTGTGAGTGGGGGGGCGGTGCAAGTATTTAAAGTTTTTTTATGGTTTTAGCAAAAATAGCTGGGATTGTTGGGACGTCTTTGTGGGTGACCCCAAGTACACCTTTCCCCCTTAGGGATACTTTGTTGGTGCGGGTAACTTCTGCTGGAAACTTCTGCGGGTCGCTCGTGCCAATGAGTGGTGCATGTTGCTGGTGCATTGACTGGCGCCTGTAACGAAACCATTTAGCTGGTGCAAGCAGGCGTGCTTGGGTGAGCGGTTAGGACTGCAGACTGTAACGAAATTTACAGCCTCAGACCCGGCTTCAATCCTCGGCCACTGCTAATCGTTTACGGCTCCGTGTTGTACGGTAAACGTCACTGGATGGTTGATTGAAACCCAATCTCCTTCGGTGCTCCTTAGTGACCACTACTTACTGTAGGGGCCTAGGTAATGAGACTCCTTTACTGTGCAGAAGGAGACGGGGATAGGTGAAAGGGTACAAAGACCGAGACGATCTAACGCAGTAGCCTCCTATTTCCTCACCCACAGTGACTGGTTGAGTCTGGTTGTATGAACTTCGGTAAAATCGACCTAGTGAATAAATTATTATTATTATTATTATTTAGCTGGTGCATTTAGCTGATGCAAAGCGGCAAATTGAAATTTCGACTGGTGCGTGTCTGGTCTATTTTGCTGGTGCATTTGACTGGTGCAAAGGCAAATCACCCGCTTTTCTCCAATGCTTTTAGATAGCTAAAAACGTTGGTCCAGTCAACTGTTAATTGTGAAGAACTGGTTAGTTTGATCTCTCTCAAAAACAATAGGGCACTTCTTTTTCACATTTGTGGCCATTTAAAAAATATTTGACGAATATCGCTTGAAAACTGTGACCTGTAGCGCATAAAGAACAGACGGACAGACAGACAGACAGACAGACGGACATAGCTATTCCTATAGATGCTTAAGCTTAGCATCTAAAAAACGCCCCAAAAAACTTAGAATGGCTTAACAACATGATGCGCCAAATGAGTTTCGGTCGATGAAGTATTCTTTTGAAAAATCAAAAAAGGCCTCAAAAAAGTTTTTAAACCTATTTTTACTTTGTTTAAAGAACATCTTGAGCACTTTTTTTGAAAATTTTGTGTGAAAAATAATTTTAAAATATTCTGAATTCAAAAACAATTAAAATTCAAAATTTCAAAATTTTTTATTTTTTTTGAAATTTTGGCTGAACAATGGTAGGTGTCTAGAAAATCTCAAAAGAAATAAAAACTTTCAAAATTGTAAATTTTAATTGTTTTTGAATTTAGAATATTTTAAAATGGTTTTTCACACAAAATTTTCAAAAATAGTGCTCAAGATGTTTTTTAAACATATTAAAAATAGGGTTACAAAACCATTTTGAGGCCTTTTTTGATTTTTCAAAAAAATACTTCATTGACTGAAACTCATTTGGCGCATCATGTTGTTAAGCCATTTTAAGTTTTTTGGGGCGCTTTTTTCGAAAAAAAATATCTCCTGAGAAAACTCGATTACACGTTGACAAGTTATGCTCGTTAGCTAAAAATGGATAATTATAGGTATTTTTAGTTCTTGACAGACGATAGTATGGTAATAATTATTGGTTAATAAAACTAAACGTAAAAGATTTTAATAACCGCCGCACTCACCCTCAATATCCATTCGTTTAATACTTTGAAAATCCTTCTGAAAATTATAACCTCGAATTTTAAATTCTTTGTAAATGTCACGTGTGTTTAGATCGTTTTGAGTTTGGCTTGTCGAAATTAAATTAAAATTTGACATGATTGATTCGCCTAAAATTTGAGGTGGGACATTTTCTGCTTGGCTTTTAATAGTTCCTCGTGTGACTGTTGAACCGCTCTCATTGATTTCAAAGGAGCCGGCACCTGGAAAATATGAAAATCTGAGGTGAGTTGGCTTTTCAGGATTTAAGAATATTGCACGTTCAAATGAGACATTTTCAAACGTGACCGGGAGATTGTTGTAGTCAACACCAAGAAATTCAGCGTAGCTCTTCCACGCAAAGTGTAAATAGCCAGTTGCAGGGAAAACGAGGCGATCGTCAAGTTTGTGGCCTTCAATGTATTTGAAAAGTTGGTCAGTAAGATCTATGTTTAATTTTCCCTCAGTATATTTCTGCATAGGTCAAAATATTTCATTATTGAAAATTACACGAGGTGTTTAAACCATAGTATTCTGAATTGCATACTTTTTATTAAAAATTTAACCAACTAAAAAAATAGTTAAGTTTAAAAACGGCATTATTCTTTATTTTACACAACTTTACGCTTTGGTTTAAATCACAAAATAATTCAATTTTTGGTATTTTCTACGCTTCAAAAAATCAATAACAACTACATATCGTCAGTAAAAACCAAAATGACCCATATCCAATTTAAGCTAGAATTAAAATGAGCTATGTTATAAAACCAAAATGAGAAACATTCGTTAAATGTTAATAAGGAATTTTAGAAAAGTTTCAAATGTTCCAAATGTTTACATGTTTTTGAAAAAGTGCAAAATGTTTTAATTCTATGTTTTTTAAAAGTGGAAAATGTTCCATTTACATGTTTTTGAAAAAGTGCAAAATGTTTTAATTCCATGTTTTTTAAAAGTGGAAAATGTTTCATTTACATGTTTTTGAAAAAGTGCAAAATGTTTTAGTTCCATGTTTTTTAAAAGTGGAAAATGTTCCATTTACATGTTTTTAAAAAAGTGCAAAATGTTTTAATTCCATGTTTTTTAAAAGTGAAAAATGTTCTAATTTAATGTTTCCTAAAATTAGAAAATGTTCTAATTTCATGTGTTTTAAAAGTGCAAAATTTTCTATTTACATTTTTTCGAAGAATGCAAAATATTCTACTTAAATGCTTGCAAGACATGTTTCAATATTTTTGGTAATATAGTGGATATTGTTTTTAGCTACAAATTGGAATGGGTCATTTTGGTTCTTCACCGACGATGTGTAACTGTTAAAGATCACCGCGAGCATTAAAAGTGGCAACTGGAGCATTTAAAAGTTGGAACACTTAAAAACATTTGAATACAAATTACCGACAAGGAAAACTAGCTAAAACACTCCAAAAAACAAACGGTAGTTTATCCTAATGCCGTAAACAACTGTAAAACAAAAGGCACGCAAAATTAGAGATAATTTATAACTAAACCAAACTGCAAAACAAAACATTTACCTCAGTGTGTTCTAAAATAGGAACAGTCCAACTACGCTCGTGATTCCACTTGACCAAGGGACTTATGCAAGGAACTGTCGCGGAAACAGGAAAGTTGACCGGAGGATAAAGGGCTAAAAAGTCCACATCCACCCCCGCGTTATATAAATCCCCAATCGAAGACATAAAATGTAATGCTCGGTCTGACACCCGTTGTTCCATCGGAGCCAGGAGTGCACACGTGTTTGGAAGGGCTGCTCTGAGAGCAGATTGCAGTAGACCTTGAGGCCCAACTTCAATAACAACTGCGTTATGAGGGACATGCTTCGTCGCTTCGTAGAATAGAACAGGCTGAATAATGTTGTTCGCATAATACTGTGGAGACGCTGTCTGAGCCAACGGGGAGTCCCAATTTTCTTCAGGTATGCTCGTGCTTATCCAACAGTTTGTGCGCACTCGCCCCTCTCCACATTTTTTCCCACTAATCACATCCTCCATGTACTTAGCACTCAATTCCGAGGCGCTCACTTCTAGTGGGCTGTGGAATGCAATTCCGCAAGAATTTATTTTCTGTGCAAAGACCCCATCAGCCTGAAGCTTGGAAACAAATGTATTGAGTGTCTCTTCATGACCAGATATAGTCACACTTTGAGATCCATTATTGATGGCTGGAACAACGCCTGGGGGACATATGTGGCTTGCTTCTGACCACGAAAGGCCAACTGCAGCCATTCCACCTGGTGTTTCCAACTTTTTTGATTCCTGAGATGCCCGGGCGCGGGCTTCTACAAAAAGAAGTGCTTCCTCTGCTAATAAGCCGCCGTCAGCGTATGCGCACATTATCTCTCCTGTAGAGTGACCAAACATGCCGTTTGGAGTCACGTTCAGCGAAATCAGCACGTCATATAAAGCAATCTAGTGAAAATATATTATGTATTTCAAAATTTGTTGAATATGTAAATAGGTAGAAATAATTATTAGTTGTCGAGAACCTGTATAGCAGCTATGGAGCAGGCCGCGTGATGAAAATTTTCAAAAATACATGTGTTATTAGGCGCCAAAAGTTTGTCAAGGTCAAGACTAGTATTTTTCAAAGTAGCCCGCGAGTTTCGAATGGAATTATTAAATACTTCATTTCTCATGAGTTCCTTTCCCATTTCAGGCCACTGTGCTCCCATTCCAGAAAAAACAAACCATATGGGGCGGGGTTGGGAAAACTTAAGGGCCTGCGTGCGTATGCAGGAAACGTCGTAACTCGACTCCTCACTCTTAATATTCTGGATAATTCCATATCCTCGGTGGCTATAGCCTGAAATCTGCTGTTTAAAGATATTGTGAAGTAACCCTGTGAAATTAGGGTCAACTGCGCGAGCGCATGCGCAATCTAAACTGCTCTTTACAGCTTCTTCGGTTTGTCCAGAGAATGGTATCAGTAATGGAAGTTTTGGAATTGAGGGTTTATTGCTGCTGCTGCTGCTGCTACTACAGTTGGGCTCTAAAATCAAATGAGTGCTTGTCCCGCCAAACCCAAAAGTGTTGAATGCAATGAGACCTCCGCTATAAGGAGACTTTTCCGTCACAACCTGAAATTTTTCACATTTTTTGAATCATTATACTTGATATTAGCTAGCCTTCAATGTTCAAAAAGGAATGCCACATTTAAATACGAACACTCAAAAACTACAGTTCACATCATCACAAGTACCTTTATTGTCCCATCAAATAAATGTGCTGCGAGTTCATTAGGTTCGCTGAAATTTAAATTTGGCGCGATGAAACCGGCTTGAGCGGATATTAAAACTTTGGCTATTCCGCAAAGACCCGCTGCCGCCTCGGAATGACCCATGTTACTTTTGACAGAGCCAATCAGGAGTGGTGCCTGGGAGTTTCTCCCTTTGCAGAAGAAATTTGAAATTCCCGCGAGTTCTTCTGGATCTCCTGCTCGCGTCCCAGTCGCATGTGCCTCTAGATAATGAATAGAATGGGGATGTATCCCTGCCTTGGCGTACACGTCCCTGTACATGGCCTCTTGCGACACTGCAGAGGGGCAAAAAAAACCTTCCGTCTTCATTCCATCACTACTCACATCGATAGCTTTTATTGAGGCGTAGTTTCTCATAGCAACGCTTTTCCTCTCCAGAAGAATCGCTACAACTGACTCACTCCGAACAAAGCCCGATGCTGCAAAAAAACTTTATTTTAAAAAAAAATTGTAATGCCCATAGTGTATGTATACGGAACTAGTTTGAAAAATATATCGTCTGTGAAGAATTAAAATGACTCATATCTGTTCTTAGCTAAAAGCAATATTAACTATTTACAAAAAAATATGTCTCAAAAGCATTAAAATAAAGTATTTTTTTTAAAAACATGTGAAAAGAAGATTTTGCACTTTTTAAAGACATGTAAATAGAAGATTTCACAATTTAAAAAAAACATTTAATAACAACATTTTGCACATTTCAAAAAACGTGTAAATAGAACGTTTTATACTTTTTAAAAACATGTAAGTACAACATTTTGCACTTTTTAAAAACAATGTTAATAGAAAAATATACGTTTTTCAAAAACTCGTATTTTTGTTAAATTTCGAAATCATTCGATAGATTTAACTACAGGTATATGTAAGGATTGTGTGTGAACGCAAGCCCAACTCTTGAACCAGGAGGTGAAATGGACAGAGAATGTGGGGCTTCAATAACTCACAGATGTGAAACGGTGAATCCACGGAGACCGTCCAAAGCCAAACATTTACACTGTCACACAGCACACACTAACACGATCTCAGAGCACACTAGAGATGATGGAAGTCAAACGACTAGGAGTAGCAAAGTAGTGTAGTGTAGTTCACTTCTACCCTAATACTCGTATGAAGACACACATTCCAGGAAAGTGAGTCATGTGTGCATAAGTCATGTATGCATAAGTCATCGATGTATGAGACATGGCGGCCTCTTTTGAAGTAGCAGATGTTGGCCAGATGCTCAAAACATCTGTAAGCGGCACCCTTTGAAGTGCCACATGCTTCCTGGAAAATGCTATATGGCGAGCAGATGCCCTAGAAAACGTTCTTGCAGCTGCATTAAACGTTTTAGGTAAGAACACCTGCATATGTGTACCCCATGTTTGGACATAGCCAGGGAAAACCATAAATAATTTGACTGGACCGAAACCCATAAACACGAGCTTAAAATAGAACAGAAAGGCAAACTCTCGTAACTTTAGCTAAAACAGGTGGCCAAGAGAAAACGTTCCCTGAACATCCATTCTACCCATTGAAGGCACATACGCCCCAGACGGGTATAAAAGGGGCAAATTCTCCATGCTTAGCCAGTCTTTCCCGGACAGTCAAGGTGAAAGGTTCTCCTGTAAGTGTTCTGCCAACAGTTCTTACAAGTTCTGCCTTGGTTTATCCATGGTCTCTACAATCCATAGGAAGTTTGTGGTCACTGAACAGACAGATGTTCAGGTTTGCAGCAATCTTCTTGAGATTTTCCCGAGTCTTGGTGAGTGAGTTAAACTCATGGTCTTTGGATAAAAAGCTATCCGAGTACGCAGTGAGTTTGATTGTCGCAAACCCTTAAGACTTAGACTACTGAGGTCTCCTTCTCCGGAGAGAAGAGTCTCTAGCCCTAGGGCAGAAGAGACTATCGAGAAAGTTCAGTAGTTACATAAAAGAATTAAGAGAGCTTACTGGCGAGTGTAGTCAGGAAAACCTAGACCTTTGCGTAAAGTAGGCACACCTGTGTCCGAGAAATTTAAAGGTTGTCTATCCCTCGGTATAGTCTAGACTGTCATAGCCGTTAGTAGAATTAGGGGTATTTTGTCCCTTAATTTCGGTTTTTTGTACGTTTAATCTACGTTTGTATAATTATGAACTTGACTTGAAATAAATACGGCCGGCTTAGAAAGCCAAGTTTAAAACAAAAATCGAACTATGTGTTGAATAAAGTCATTTAGCATTTCACAACTCATACGATGTTAGTAAAAAGAACCATCTGCTAGAGGGAAGAGTCATCAATAATTTTGTACTAAGTATCACAAAAGACTTTTGTGGGACGTTTGCTAGATTTCATCGTCGACCCAATCTGGCCGAAGTACTTAACTGGTTAGTCAGCAGTACAAATGTAAGTAATAATTTATTGATTCTTTAACGCTGCTATCCGAAAGACGTGCTCGCGTCATTCCCTTCCACGCTAACTTTCGACCCATAAACTCACGCACACAGTAGAATATGATTCATAGGACTATTGTTCTGAGCCTGGGAAACGGAAGCTAACAACTGGTGTAGTTAAGCTGGGGTGAATAGGTTTCTATTTATAAATTTATTGTACAGACGTGAATTAAGTAACCTTCTACTTGCTTTTCAAGTCGCCACCAAAAATCTGTACTACACACCCAAATCTTGAATATTAATCATTAGAATCAATAAAAATTATAAGTTTTAAAATAACAAAATGGTGGCTTACAAGCTAACGATGCATTATGGCCACCACGCATTACTTAGGTAAGTTTACTGAAAAGGGTAGTCCGTCTGAGTTTATTGAGTCCTACAAAGCTATAGCTCATTAAAACGTCTGGACAAAAGAACAGATAGCACAAAATTTTTCCACACATTTAACTAAACAAGCTAAGTTTTAGTATCGAGCTTTCAGCAAATTTCTTCAAGAAGGATCATCTGACGAAAAAAGTGAGTCAGCAACTCGTCTTACATTGCACCCTGCGTAAGAACTCACTAAGCAAGCTTGCTTTGCCAGATTTAACCTAATTTATCTCAAAGACTCAGCTAGCACTAGCAATCCAAAGCATCAGCACCCCTTGAAACCTCAGCCAGAAATAGATCTATTGGAACGAATTTTTCTATTTAACTTTAGAAAAGCGGTGCATAAATCCTTTAAGTTAGTAAAGGAAAGTTACGTAAAGACAAATACCTTCAAGAATTCACAGCCTCGTGTTGAACAACCTAACTGGGGAAATAACACTGAAGCTAAAGATTCAGCTGGATGAGCTCTGTATAAAATTACTTGTCTCCCAAAGAAGAAGAAGGTTACAAAAACTCGTTGCACTTACTGTAAGCGTTTGGGCCATAAAACTAGCAACAGCAGAATCAGACCACAAAAACCCAAGCAAGCAAAACCCAAACTCAAAAAGACTAAAATTAATCCTGCCTTGGAACAGATTTCTGTTTCTGATTTGCCTGATCTGACCCTTACCCCTAAACCTACTACTTTTAACATTTCAATCGACCCTGAATTCTCTGTTGCATTAGACAGAAATAATTCACCAGCACATATCGATTAACTTTAATTAATTAGTCAACGACATGGCGATAAGCGCTCAGCAGGAGTTAGAGAAGATCTATGACGCTCTATTACGAGACTTAACAACAAGTATGGTTCGTAGACCGGAACCCCTAAGAAGCTTCATGCCCCCCAGAATATTGTCTGAAAGCGCACGACTGCTTACTTTCGCGGGATGGAATTCACCGCATGTCACGGCAACAGACCTTGCTAAGGACAGGTTTGTGTTTCTTGGGCACAATGAAAGCGTATCTTGTATTTATTGTAAGATCCAGTTGGCATTTTTTTGAAGCAGGAGATACCGCCAGAAGTGAGCATATCCGATTTAGTCCTAGGTGTATGATAGTTACAAATCTAGACAATTGTAAAAATATTTCTATTTGTACCTATAAAGTTGAGTCACAACCTTCTGAATTGGAAGATATTAGAAGAGATGTCACTGGCAAAGGAGAATCAATGCCTAGTAGAGCGCAAGCATTTACATCTACATCTACATCTACATCTACATCGAATTCAGCAGGCACAGCTCAGACTTCCATACCAATCAATCTGCCAGCAAATGGCAATGTAACAATTTCTATCAAAACAGAACGTAGAGTAACAACTACGGACGTTGGAGTTCAAACGGCAGTCTCCGGTGATCTGACTAGACCAATACAGGTCACAATCAAGATAGTTGATCCCAGAAATGAACCTATGATGTGTAAGATTTGTCTGACCAACAGCATTAATGTAATCCCTATACCATGTGGACCCTTATACGGCTGCAGAACTTGCATGTTTCACTTAACATCATGTCTCGTTTGCCGTCAAACTCACAGTCAGTTGAGACCAGTGTTTTTCTCATATTAAACACAAACTTCAAAAAAAAGATTAGCCGGTTAAAAGCTGACCTAGACTTACACTAGGAGTTTTGTAACTAGGTGTATAGAAAATATAGTGTAAGACAATTAAATTAGTATAGGAGTTAAGTTTAGCATATGTCCAGATATTACCCAAAAACCACGAAAAAATAGGTTACCCGGGTAGCTGTTGACCCAGGGTTACTTAGTGATCACCTATTGAAAGTTCTATTCTACTTAATCTTATAAAAGGTTTAGATTTATTTTGTTTATGGGACGTCCTGAAGCAGTTTACCTTTAGAGATCGAAAAGTCGAAGGACCATAAACTGAATCATAAGGTAGTAAATAGCAATGCAAAATTGCATAAGAACTTAGTTTGCTGGTATTACTTTATTTTCCCTTGAAGTGCAAGCCAGAATAGGGTTAATTAATTTATAATATTAATTTGGTCAAATAACTCTAGAATAAATATTACGCTATAATGAATGTAACTATATTGTAAACAAGAACAGACTTACTTTTGTTTAGTCTAAACCACTTTTATTGATCACTTTCTCTAGTGAATAGAATAAAAGTACTATTATTGTGTATAACCCGTCGCAGAACTAGACAAAACCTTCACCTCTTGTATCAGTTCCTTACTATTTCTTGTAGTACCATCTTTCCTGTTCCGAACCTTATCGCATCTGTACCTTTATTCATTAATCCATTTATACCTATCCGACTAATTATATTATTAAATTGGGTCTGTCTGGAGCCACGGATGCGCTATTATAAATTACAATATTTAATTAATTAAAACTTAAAGTCTATAAAATCAAACCTAACGGTAATTTCAACTTTTAGGGAAAAATGACTAAATTCTAAAAAACCAAATAACATTGTATAGAATTTCCAACTCCAGAAATACTAAACGAATGACATTCAAAATGCAAAATATTATATCTAAAACCATATATAAGAAAACCAAATTTGTCAATAAATCATGATTCGTATTATATCGATCACCAAATATTGTTGCTGTTATTGTGCTTTGCATTTATAACTTATCATCAAGAAGTTCTATCCTGGCGAATAGGTCCGAAGCAAGACTACCAGAGGCGACAGAGATTCAGAGGGATTAAGTCATACTCACAGATTGAACGAGCATGGCTGACGTCACCCAACCGTATTGAGCGTCAACTCAGCGGCGAAAATATCACCAGTCCACAATTTGTGCAATTCCACAACTGTAAAGTTAGCGTACACCATTCCAAAACTTGTCCATTATGGGGACGCTTCAAGCTAAAATCAAGGCTTTAGAGGATAAATTAAAGGCCCATGAAACAGACAGTGCTGCAATCAGAACTTTAACAGATTTCCTTGCCGAAAAAGACGACATCATGCATTGCCAAAAAAGTGAACTGGAAACACTTTAGGCTGCTGTCGAAACTCTCGAAACGAAGATTATGAAGGTCAATCCATCTACTGTGTCCCTTGCTCATTGAATTAAACCTTCCCTATCACCTTTTCTAGATAAGAGAACGAAGATCCTCACCTTTTTCTCAAAGAATTCGAAGAATACCATAAAGCTTTTTACATCAATGCAAAAAGTTACTACATCAATATTTCCTTTACTCTGACTGGAAATGCCAAAAAATGGTTTTTTATTAATACCACTCATTTTCGTAGTGACTTTGAAAAATTTAAGAAAGGACTCATTGCACAATTTAATGGCGCACTTAATGATGCCGATCGAGTAGTCAAGATTACTCAACGTTTGCAGAAACCAGGTGAACCCTTTCCTGATTATGCTTGGGCTCTTTACACTCTCCACCAAGGTTTTGCTGTAGCCAAGCAAGAAAAAGGAATTGTCACTACTATCATTAATAACACTGACCCTACCATTCGTATCTTTCTCCGTGCCCTACCTTCCAAATTGAACAACTCATCACGGAATACCCCAACGTTTTCACAGACAAACTCGGCAAAACAGACAAAGTCACATTTAAAATTGAAATCGAGAATCCTCAACCAAAAAAATTCAAACCCTACAAGACTACCCCTCACAAGCAAAAAATTATTAAAGAACAAGTTGCTGCTTTACTCGAAGACGGTATTATTGAAGTTTCTGATTCTGAGTGGTCCAGTCCAGCTTTTCTTGTGCCTAAAGCCGGTTAACCTGGTAAATACCGTTTTTTATGCGATTTGCGCGGCGTCAACGCTCAGACTAAGGGCTTCGCGTTCCCACTTCCAACAATTAGACAGATTATTAATCGCATTGGCAGCTCCAAATATCTTAGCAAGATTGATTTTACGAAAGGCTATTAACAAATACAACTAGATGAAGCCAGTCGCCTATACACTGCCTTTCAAGTGGGCGATCAATTATATTAATACACCCGCTGTCCTTTTGGCGTCAAGAACGGAAGCGCAATGTTCCAGCATTTAATGACCAAAATACTGAAAGGATTAACCGAAAAGATCTGCGAATGTTACCAAGAAGACATCCTAATCTATTCCTAAACTTTTGAAGAACACCTTTAACACATCCGGTTAGTAATTGAACGTCTACAAAGCGCCGGCCTTACCTGCAAACGCGACAAATGCGAATTTGGTAAAACTTGATTACAATGTTTAGAATATCTACTTAATGCTGACGGTGTCCAAATGAGCCCTGACAAACTCCAAGCTATCACGGAGTACAAGGCTCCAACAACTATTAAATAAATGCAAATCTTTCTTAGTCTGGTCTCTTGGGTGCGCGAATTTCTTCCCCATTTTGGTTCTAAAGCTGACGCTCTCATCAATCTCACCCGTAAACACACTAAATGGAAGTGGTCTGCTGTTGAACAGCACGCTTTTGCCACAATTAAAGCTGAACTATCCCAAAACCCATTACTCGCATACCCTAACTATCAAGAAACATTCTACTTAGCTACTGATGCTTCCGATCTTGGAGCCGGTGCTATTCTGTATCAGGAATAAAATGGCCGCAAACACGTAATTTCCTATGCCAGCGCCACCTTTATTGCATCCCAAAAACGCTTACACGCAATGGAGCGCAAACTTTTAGCCATTCTCTTTGCTATTTGAAAGTTTTGCGAGTATCTGGATGGGCGACATTTTGTACTCTTAACAGACAACATATCTCTTACCTAGATGTATAGCCTCACAGAAGACAATAAGAAACTAGCCTGATGGAGTCTGCGTTACCAGGAGTATGATTACAAGATTCGTCACATCCCTGGTCGCTACAACCAGATCCTGGATGCATTATCCTGTTCACCCTGCGCTGATATTATCCTAGACGACATTAACGATTTTGACACTTATCTTCCTCAGGTATCCAATATTAACTACCACAACCTCAACCTCCCTCAAATTAAACAAGCTCAAACTGAAGATCTCGACGTCCAAGCGTGTATTTCAAAAACAAACCCATTAAATTCTTGTTTTAAACTACATAAAGGCATCTTATATAAGGACACGTCTAAAGATGTCCTCACAAGTAATTAAAAAATTGTTTCACCTTTAACTCTTCGTCATCTTGTATTACACAAATTGCACGATGAACAGATATCTGGCCACATGGGTGTTGAAAAAACACTTTTCAACTTGTGCTCACGCTTTTGGTGGCCCATCCTTTACGATGACGTCTGCCATTATGTTCAATCCTGTACAATTTGTCAAACTTGTGAAACCTCTCGTCGTTTACCTTCTGGTCAAATGCAAGCCAAACCAGTATGCAAAATCTGGCACACAATTAAAGCAGATCTTAATAGACCACTACCCTGCACCCGAAATGAAAATACATTTCTCTTAGTGTTAGTTGACTCTTTTTCCAAATAGCCTGAAGTTTTTCCACTCCGCGAAGGCACAACTGCTGAAATAGCTAAACGTTTAGAACAAATTTTTGCACGGTTTGGTGCTCCCGTAGAGTTTTTGACCGATAACAGAACACCTTTTATTTCTAAACCCTTTCAAAACTTTTGCAAATCCTGGAATATTAAATCTATACTTTTACCCTCGTATCATCCTTAGGCCAATATGAGTGAGCGACATAATCAAACCATTGAAGCACGCATACGTTCTTATGCCCAACATAGCCACAGTAAATGGGATGAAAAAATCTACCACTACGCCTGCTCCCTTCGTTCCACCATTAATAATTCGACTGGTTTTACACCATTTGAGCTACTCACAGGCCGCAAAATGCCTTAACCTATTGACAGAGCCATACAACCTTTAGACCATCCGGACACAATTCTACTCCCTTCTGACTACACGGCTGAAATCAAAAACACTATTACCAAGAAACAATCTTCAGCAACCACCCAACTTCATAAATCATCTGAAAAACAAGCAAAATACTACAACCAAAAACACCGTCCTTTTAAGTTCCAACCAGGAGATCTAGCCCTTGTTGGTGAACATCCAAAATCTGACGGAGCCTTAAAATTTACAAAGAAATGTGCACCCCAATGGGATGGCCCGTATCAAGTCCTTCGTGAAACTTCCAACGACATTTACGACCTAAGTCTACTATCCAACAAAACTTTTATAACACGACAACACGTGACAAAATTGAAACCATACATCCAGCGCCATCTATTCTCGGAAACGACAACCGATTTCATCTCTGAAGAAAACAACAAAGACCAACCACCAAGATCCTTACGACCTAGGAAAACATTGGATTACCGTGTAGCTGCGGGATTTAAACGCTATACAAAACCGAGTTCAAATTCGTGTATCCCCGTTTTGTTTCAAAGCAGGGGGTGGTATAACCCGTCGCAGACCCAGACAAAACCTTCACCTCTTGTATCAGTTCCCTACTATTTCTTAAAGTACCATCTTTCCTGCTCCGAACCTTATCGCATACGTACCTTTATTTCCGGTATGTACCGGTAATTTCAACTTTTAAGGAAAAATCACTAAATTCTAAAAAACCAAATCTCATTGTATAGAATTTCCAACTCCAGAAATACTAAACGAATGACATTTAAAATGCAAAATATTATATCTAAAACCATATATAAGAAAACCAAATTTGTCAATAAATCATCATTCGTATTATATCGATCACCGAATATTGTTGCTGTTATTGTGCTTTGCATTTATTACTTATCATCAAGAAGTTCTACTCTGGCGAATAGGTCCTAAGCAAGAATACCAGAGGCGACATAGATTCAGAGGGATTCAGTCATACTTACAGGTATTGTGCCAAATACATATATACGGTGATCCATAAATATAAATCATCACCTTAAATAAATTAGTTCAAGTTAATATAGTTAGAACGGTTACATGTGTAACTTAATAAAGTTAATTGAGTAAATTAAGTGTAAACTTAGGATTTAGCACCTTAAGTATAACATAAGCAGTCTGGCACTTTGAGTTAATTTTAAACGTGTGGCGATCAAATTCAAACGTCTGCAGAGGAATTCAAATTTGAACGTGTCACGTTTATTTTAGAATGTGCAGAAATTCGTCCTATAGTGAAACAATAGGCATGATTTCTAGTCGTTTAAAAATATTTGTGTTACGATCAAAAATAATTGACTAAATCGCGCGCGCGATGTTTCGAGCAACCTGACAACCAAATTTCAAACGTGACAAGAAAATTTGTAGTTAGAATAGATAGAGCATAAAATTTGGCCCATTTCACAAGTGTACCTGTTCTTGTCCAAAGTGTCTTAAGGACCGAAATCGGACTGAAAACATAGGGTAGATTTTCTCTGTTGCGTGTAATCACGGATGTTGAACGGTCAAGCAGTCAACTGATTCTTATTATGCACGACGCACAGTACACCTGCATGCCGATCCCTACTGAACTTCCGCGCCAGCTACCGATTGGCTTTCAGTGAAAATGTATTCATCTAATCGCTAGTCACTATTTCACATTACAGTTTTACTTTAGTTTGATCATATGCAACCATTATCATTCTTCAGAAAGTTATTTTAGAAATTTAGTTTAATTTCTCTAATTAGTGTGAAAATAAAGCAAATATTTACTACCTTTGAATGCATAGAATCTACTACTACCACTGCTTCTTTGACAATTAGAAAAATAACAGCAGCTTTAGTGTTTTGAAGTTCAGTACTTGTACTCACATTAAAATATAAAGTTTATCAGTTTTGTAACAGTAATAACGCCACATAAAAATCTATGTGATATTTACTGATTGTAAAGAAAAATTAAGAGTTAAATTCTACCAGCAGGTACAGTACTGATGATTATTCGGTTGGTTACTGGCCGATTTGTTAGCTTTGTTTTTAGGTAGTGCTCCGGCCAGTAACCATGTTAACTTGTTCTTGTAATATTACATATTTATAAGGCCAACTTCTGTTAACTTGTAAAATTATGAGTACCTACCTACTTGCATACATTATTTGCTTGCCTTTTAAACTGTTTGAAAAGTTACAATTTACGAAGCATTGCTTTTCTTAAAGATGAATATTTAGTTTGACAAAGAATAACTAAGAAATGTGAACGCCAACATCAATGACCAAATGACCAGCGACCTAAATGTACATGAAAAATTGATGACAGATGATTTGTACGTTTCAATTGACAGTACCCCAACTAGTACTGTACAGAAGGAGCTGGCAGATGTTTATAGTTATTATTTTTCATAATACGTTCTTGAAGTTATTTATCTAAACACTCGTCATAATTCATTCCTAATGATAAAATGATTTTTTTCTAACAGCAAACATTAGTCGTGACGCCTGATCATTTAAAAACTGATCGATCTTTTAAATTACATTGTCAAGTATTGATTTCATTTCGCCAATCTAGAGTACTTGCATAATTTAATGCTCAAATTCATCAGTTTTCATTTTATCACTTAGAGCTTGTCCTGATTGGAGCGCCCTAAGTAAATTGATTTTAGCACATGTAAGGCACAAACAACAAATAAACTGGTGTATGTGGTCGTTGTGTACGTATATATGATTTTTTAAAGCATAATGTTTAATTTTCGACGTAAACTTGGGCCTGTTTGTTGTTTGTATAATCTCAGCAGATTTGCTGTGTAGTTCAACAGACAAAGAACGCCGACTAAAAAAGCGCGTTTTGCGTGACATCGTGTCATTTTGCTACATTCGTCTTCCCCTCTTGGTTTTACTATTCCATATAGACGCTGTTGCTAGTGCTTAATATTATAATTTTCGGCGCCAAAAGTTTTAATTTAAAAAGCTTGAACCGCTCAATGATGTACGGGGTTGTTGCATTGCCAGCAGCAGTCATCTATTTTATTCTTACTTTTGTTTTTCTTTTGCAATTTTGCTAAAACAAAATATTTTCACTTTTTAATAAACTAAAAAAGAATAGGCACAAACTACCTAAGCCGACGCTGACGAGCAATAAAATGAAAAGAAAATTGTCAAATCGAACAGAAGGCAGAATGCACTTACTCTAAAATGTTGAAATCAAAATTTAAGCTAAGCGGTTCAGCAAGGATGTCGTATTTCAGAGACGGCTGTGTTAATTGCATACCAAAAAAATCGTTAAGGAAACGGGTTAAGAGGAAACAAGAAGTCATACGATCAAAATTAGATGTGGCAGGTTTAAATTTGAGCGTGTTGCGATTAAATTTGATCATTAAGGGTCGTTCACATTTGATCGCCACACGTTTGAAATTAACTCAAAGTGCCAGACTGATAAGACTACCTATTCCTTGATCTTGGTCTCTTTGCGAACGCATTAGAAATTAAATTTAGGAGAATTTTGAAATTAATTAATATTAACTAGAAAATTATTAATAAGATAATAAACTCAAGTAGATAGTATGGTTTATAAGCTTGTGTAAGCTAGGTGTGAAATTTTTCAGTTAACCACAAGGGACTGAAATTTTGTGGAACTTAGGAGTGAGAATTTTACATCCCTGTGAGCTCAGCTCCTAAAAAGTTAAAACCAAATCTTTTAGGTTTTGGGCCAAATACTAAGAATCTTTAACGTAGAAAAAACAAAACTCAGCAATTAACACAACAAAACCTAAGTCCTAATTGCTGTGGACACAAAAAATAAATGACAAGCAGATGACCAGCTCAAACCAGACTAAATTACACTAAAGTTCTCTGTTCCACTTTGCTCTGGTTATCTGACCTGTAAAAATCAAAATTTAACTCGTCATAACATCAAACACAACCATAGACCGTTCACGTTTTCTGAGTTTCGCAGAAAAATCAGACAAGTTGTACTCCAAAATCTGCGAGGGTTACAACTGGTCTGTGGATTACTTGGCTGACTTGTGTACGAATATTAGACACACACGAAGTTTGTTAAAAGAAATCAGGCTTGAGAATTCGAGTCACCTGAGCAAAGTAAAGAGGAAAGAGACCTAGAAGATCAATCTAGCGCATCATCAAGTGCCGACAGTGATATAGATAGCACTAGGGCTGAGCGTGCTAGCCCTCCCAATCTCTCTGACTTCAATCAAAAAGACATGGAACTGGAAGTTTTGTATGATGGACCTTACCTGTCGGCCCATCAATTCCGATTCCAACCATATGAGATTAGCCCTCCTGCCAGTCCGGCAGAGGAAGATCGGCGACCCATTTTCTGCCAATACCTATAGGCAGTGGATCTAACCCACTACAATTGGAATTTACAAGGGCAGACAGATATTACTCCCTAAGCCTGGCAGACTACAGGTGAAAATAGTAGAGCAAGTCAGATTGTTGTTGGACCGTTACCGGGACCATCTACGCTCAGGAGTGATGGAGAATCAGTCTCTTCAAACTCAATAGAAGATGCAGATAGTGTGTGTGACTACGTCCCAAGTCACCCCCTTTGCACTTATTACACTTCGAGCATCTGCCCACGAATCATACCGCGACTGTGGGGAGCTGAATCTAGACAGAATTTGCACCCTGATCACGGAATTATTCATAATCCACAGACTCAATCTGGACGAGTCCTTAATCCATGTCCCGACTGCTCCGATTATGAAGACGACTCAATAGTCTACGACTTTGTCCCCGTTTAACTTTCAGCGAGGATTCTATTGGAAAAAGCACTGGCACTCAAAAGTTTGAGAATTTATTTTTGTAAGTAATTCATACATATATTAAAAGAGAATAATACTAAGAATAATTCATTACGTGTAAAGGAAAAAATGAGAAAAACAAAAAATTCAAAAAAAATGATAGCATAATATAGTACATTTAAAGGTTTTAAGTTATGGTAATTTAGGAAATATAATTTTATTTTAACAAAATAAAAATTCAAAGAAAATTATTAACTAAGTATATTATATTAAAATGATATTTACGTGAAGTGACAGAAAAATGAAAATCAAAAAAAAAAGTTAGGTATATAATAAAAATTTTTTAATATCCGTACAGTAAGAAATATATTTTGTTTAGGTAAGTACTTTCTGTAAACAAATTGGAAAATACAAAAAATATATAGTACAATAATTATTTAAGTTCATTAATTTGATAGAAAGCCAATTGTGGCATTAAATAAGTTTATAAATGGAATTATAGCGTGTGTGAAACATAATTAAAAAAGCCTAACGGCCCTACGAAAAATAATTTAAATTGAAATTATAGCTATATAATAATGACTGAGATAGGAAACTTGTGAGACTGTGAAATACAAATTTTTATTTAGTTATGATTTATTTAATCTTGTTCAAGGATAATTGAAAGTCCAATTTCTATGTATGTAAAATAGCTTAATCTTAAATTGATTTTTTTAAATGTTTATGATTTAATTTGCATTCATACTTGCATATATGTGTTTTTAATAATATGTGCATAAAAAGTAATTTCGATTACAGGCGAAAAAATTGCATATTACGAGCAGAATTAAAATAAAATTGGGGCTCCGAGAGGAAAATAGTGTAGGACCCTTAGCATAGGCAGAGGAAAAAATGAAAAACATTAAGTTTCATCCCACTTTTCATTTTTGCACCTCACCAATTCACCCACTATTAAGATGCTATAGGCCAATGCATACAGAGCCCTTTAAAATGTAGTAAAGGGAAAAAAACATTGGGAGTGAACAATTGCCCCTGATTGACAGCAGCTATAAAAACAAAAGGAAAAGGCAGTCCCAATATACCGCTACATTAAACCCAAATAGCCTGTGGTTGCAAGTGTCAGGCTGTAAATAAAAATGAAGGGACGTATGGATGGCTTATACATAGCTACACAGTAGCATCAGTAGTCCCTACATTCTTCACACTTCCATCCATTCATATGTGCAGCGACTAAAATGTGGACATGTGAGCAGCCACTCACACTTTAGCTTCAACGCCCCCGCATACATACCTTTTACTGACATTCTTGCTCTATGAGCTCAGTGTGTTCCTCTGATGTCAAAGGAGTGTGAAGAAAATAATAGGTTTGACGCTCATAAAAATTGATGAAAAAACGCAATCAAAATTTGATGTTGTATTTCAAATTTTATGAAAATTGGACAAATATTTTGGAAGCTAGAGCGTTGTGAAATTCGAAAAAATCGATATTTTTGAATTTGCGCGCGCAATTGTGGCCGAACAACGAATTTTGCCGTCGAACGACCATACAAGTGGAGGTCACTCATATGGGTAGTATACGTTCTGGGTAGTTTCGTTTAATTCTGTAGTTTCAAGTAAGGTAGGTTCCCTTGTTATTGGTGATTGATATATCATAGATGCTCGATTTTGTAAGCAAATTCAGCTTTCCGACTACGCAAAGCAAACCAAAAAATGACCTAATTTAGTAGAAAAGTGATTTTTTTCAAATCACCATAGCAAACTAAGAGATAGCAGACCTCACAAGAAAACTAAAAGCTGTAAAACTATACATGCAGTAGTAAAGGTTCAGCTATGCCCACATACTGAGAAATTACCAACTAGAACTTATTAACTGATAAAAGTAATGCATTAAATAGACGTGCGGCAATACGAGAAAACTGAAAGATGTTTGACTTTAAAAGAAAACTGAAAAATGTCAGGCATTTAACCAAACTGATAGATGTCCGGCCTTCAAGCAACCTGATAGATAATAAATTATTATTCATTAAGTCAATATAACCAAAGTTCTTACAACCAGACATAACCAGTCACTGTAAATGAGGAAATAGGAGGCTACTGCGTTAGATCGTCTCGGTCTTTGTACCCTTTTACCTATCCCAGCAGACTGATAGATGTCTTGCCTTCAGGAAAACTGGAAAAAGTCAGGCGATCAAGCACGCTGATAAATGTTTGACCTCAATTTCAAAATAAAACATGCCTGACTTGAAACGTATACCGATAGATGTCCGGCCTGCAAGCAAACTCAGAGATGTCCGAATTTAACGCTGGTTAATAGACATCAAGCCAACTGATGGATGCTCAGCTTTTGAAAAAACTAACATATATCAGGCCTGCTGGAAAACTGATAGATATCCAGCCTCCAAGCAAACTAAAAGATGTCTTGCCTCCAAGCAAACTGATAAATTTCCGGCTTTTAAGCTGATAGATGTCCGGCCTTCAAGAAAACTAATATATCCGGCCTTCAAGCAAACTGATATATATTAGGCCTTTGAGTAAACTTATAGATGTCCGGCCTTCGAGCAATTTAAAGGATTTCTAGCCTCTACGCAAACTGATAGATGTCCGGCCTTTGAGAAAACTGATTGATGTCCGGCCTTTAAGCAAACTGATGGATGCTAGACCTCTAAGCAAATTGATAGATGTTTGTTCTCTAAGCAAATTGATAGATACCTGGCCTTTAGAAAACTGATTGATGTCCAGCCTTCGAGCAAACTGATAAATGGCCGGCCCTTAAGCAAACTAAAAGATATTAGGCCTTCATGCAAACTGATAGAGGCCTGGCCTTCCAGCATACTGATAGACGTCCGGCCTTTGAAAACACTTAAGGATGCCTGGCTTTGAAGCAAACCGATAAATATTAGGCCTCTAAGGAAACTGATAGATACCTGGCCTCTAAGCATACTGTTAGATGTCAGGCCTTTAAGCAAACTGATATATGTCTAGCCTTCCAGCATACTGATAGATGTCCAGCCTTTGAACAAACTGATCGATGCCCGACTTTATAGGCAAACTATTAAATGTTTAAGTAAAATAGTGTCATTTACAAACTGTGGGAGGCAATTACCCAAAAACAGAGCATCAGCACCACTGTGGTTGTTATTTCTTCTGCAACTATTGGCGGAGCAACTGAAAATGATATCTGGCAAGGATAAAGCTGCCATTTGTTTGCATGCAAATTTCATACTTGCAACATATCAGTCTTGGTTGCCCTGACTGTACATCATTTCATTTATTGTCGTTTATCGTAAACGTACTGAATATGATGACTAATAGTATTGTTGACCCCCCTAATTATTGACGTTAATAATAAAATTGAAGCCATCAAAGAGGAAGAAGCAGTTAAATATTTAGAAGGTAAATTTCAAAAATGAAATTAGTTTTGATCCAGCACAGATAATCAAAAACTTTTCAAAAGATCTCCAGAACCTTGTTGGGACCCCTATGTTATTTCCTTATCAAAAAATTGGAATCATAAACCAGTATCCTTGGCCATTTTTAACTTACTCCCTTCAAACTGCTCCTTTAAATTAACTCTTGAAAAAATCCAAATTTTTAGAAGATTTGGACAAATTAATACGAAGTTCAGTTAAAGAAATTTTGGCAATTCCGCATGATTCTCCTAACGCTCTTTTGTACTGCTTGACAAAGCATAGGGGCCTACAAGTAATGCATTCTACATGGGAAGCATTTATACAACACTACAATATCTGTTGTTTTGTTAAGTTCCACTGATCCGTACATTCCCTTTGTCAAAGATCTTTTAAAAATAAAATGCTGTATTAAAGCGTTGGAGCTTTATGAAGAGACAATTCAAGCCGAGGTTGAATCTTTTCTAAAAACTAAGCCTGCAAAATTTTACGTCAATCTTTGAGGAACAGAGAGTTTGAAAAATGGTGTACATTTTCACTTCGAGGACAAGGGGTTAAAATGTATAAAGACTGTCCATATGCAAACAAAATTATCATTAACAAATGCGGATTAACCTCCTCAGAGTGGTTAAATATATTAAAAATGAGTGCTAATGAGTTTTAACAAATTGTACTATTGCAACAATTTTCTTGTGTTCTTATAAAACCATTTACTTTCTCTTAAAATTGTATTTTGTTCTCACTGTGTTCTTGTGGCAAGCGCAATTGTAGCGCCAGTTGTAAATAAATATTTACTTTCTCTCTGGCTGTTACTGTTACATTCATTCGAAAGTACTACAAATGGCGCTATTAGTTATTTATGGTTATAGGATTGTCATATTAAGACATATATTAAAGCTGCTAGCTATTTAATTAATGGTTAATAAAATGACAATAGAGGTGGATAGTTATAAACAGGCCGGGCCTAATTTCTGGATTTTTGACTTCAAATTTCCGGATTTTGACTTCTCAAATTTCTAGGTATTTCCTGATTTTGCTTTCAAAAAATCCTGATTAATTTCAGATTTTTTCCCGATTTTTTCCGGATTTTAGTAGCGAAACAATATTATTTTATGTTTTTTTTCAATTAATACTTTTATTTTTAAAAAATAACTAGCTGTTGTAATAACATTGTAAAAACTATACAATTGATAATACGAAACTACAAAACTTAATTTTGAATATGTTATTACTAAAAATCATCATTGCATTGCAAACAATACCGTCAATGCTTCAAAACTGCAACACTAAACCACCACAGTTACAGTTTTTCTGTTTTTACCTCTAAACCTGAATTTCGAAAATCTCGAACTCGTGTTAGCACAGTTAGTCGGATTTTAGGACGAAAAGTTCAAAACGAATGGCCTGATTATGATTCAAAATTCTTCAATAGGAATTTGAATCTTGAAAAGTAATAAACACTGCTTGACTTGATAGTAGCAGAATACTGTATTTTAAGGTTATTTCTTACAAACGCATTAGATGATACGCAGAAGTAGTGTGTTATTTACTACCATAGAATATGAATCAACATCAAACTCCACCACAGCGTCATAGCGTGCACTATGACGCTGGTGTTAAGTTTATAACACTAATGAAAACATTAAAATTGTAACATGAATTCGATCTTCACACGGGTAAAACATTTTAAAAACTTGTGAATTTTAATATTTTTTCAAAATTCCCTATTATTTCCGGATTTTCGGATTTTTTTTAAATTTCCGGAATTTCCGGATTTTTCCGATTTTTTTTTCATTTTCTGGCTCATCTAACTTTATAAAAGTTATTTTAGTGGCAAGTCACTATGTCATACGCATTTCCAGATTCATCCGGAATTTCCGGATTGGCGCGCCCTAGTTATAAAATTTAAAATTTTGGTAGCGCCATTTGTGAGAGCTGTTAGCTCTCTTACGATTAGACTTTAGCACAGTGGTTACAAAAGGCCCTGATCTCTAACAAAATTTTTAATTAAGCGCGCAAAATATATTTTTCATCAAGGAACATCAGGAAATTATTTTAATCATTATCCTTGCCTCAAAGACCTTCGTGGTAAATTGTATAGAGCCATCACAGCATTGTGCGCTCATCAGGCAAAAGGGCCTGGAAAATTTTTGGCATCAGCGAAGTTCGTGTGTCGATTCAAAAATTATTTTTAAAACAACCCTGTTCTTAGATATTTAAATATTTTTAGGCAGATACATAGTTGTAAATTACATTGTTGAGTGGCTATGCCATAGATTATTAATTATTATAACACGTTTTTGTTACCGTCTTTGTCGAGAGGTCTAGACTGGCCGTTGTCAGCAGCAGCCCCAAGAATATTATAAATTTTTGCTTGATGAGAGGCGAAAAGTAAGGCATTCGCTGTTACAATAGCTCTGTCACATGCTCCAGTAGTCATGGAATTAAGAGCCATTTCAAGAGCGTATAGGCTACCTGAGCAGCCTGTGCTCACAAGGAGACTCGGTCCTTTCAAGTTTAAGTAATGTGACACTTGATTTGGCTGAAGAAAACTTAGAGTCCCAAGATATGCGTAGCCACTCTCATCTGCGCCCTGCTGAATTGTCCAATATGAAAGAGTATCTACTTCATCCTTGGCGAGAAATACCCCCGTTTTGGATCCTCGTAAGCTCTCAGGGTTGATGCCTTCAAATTAAATCATGCGTTTTACAGAAAATTAAAAATACTTTCACGAATTAATGTATTGTTGTGATCCTGTTGCTAATTGTTTTAAGCGTATTATTATTATTATTACTAATATGCTTTTACCAGCATCTAAAATAGTTTCATACACAACTTCCAGTGTTTTTCGTGCAGCAGGGTCCATGAAGGGCGCTCGCTTTTCTGACACGCCAAAGAAATCTGCATCAAACTTGTCAAGGTCGCTTATGGTGCCAAAACGAGGAGGCATTTTCAATGAGGGTTTAAACCTTGTTTGTTCCGTGATCATATCCACACTGTTCAAAAGGTTGTTCTTAAATTCGTCAATTGAATTGGATTTAGGAAATCTTCCGCTTATTCCTGAAATGACAATCTCGTCGTTTGTATCAAAGGTTTTACCACAATCCTTCCCGTCTGCTGAACTTGCATTTCTTTGTCCAGAATGTTGTTTCCGTAAGAAAAGCCCCACTTGATATTTTTTCATGACAATAAATGAATTTGAAGAAATCCAGCTAATTCGACGCATATTTAAATACCTCCCCCAGCCCACGTGCACGGGAATGCTCCTTGTCAATAATCCAATCATCTTTCGCAACGAAATGCACGCAAGAGAAAATAATTCGCAAAATCTGTTCTGTTGCTATCAAACTCGCTAAATAATTTAAATAATTTAGTAGTTACGCCTGAGAACCTACTAATAACTCAAATATAATTACTTAAGAGTGTATTGCGCAATATTTTCATTGTATTGTTAAAACAGTGAATAGTTCACTTTAGTAAAATCAACTATGCATATAGTACAAAATTTATTACCGAATTTTGTTCTTGGCGGTATCTTTAATAGCTCCCCACTTGTTTTATGGTACCTTGAATTATTATTAAATGCTATTTAAGCGATAAAACTTGTGCAATACAAATTAAACTAATTACCAATCTAAAGCATTTGCTATTCTTTGCTTTAATTAACTCCGATATATCGTGCCGCTTCTAGTTCTAAACGAATTCCATTGAAAAATAAAGCAACATATTAGAAAAGAGGTGATTTAAGTAATACGTAACGCAGTCAGGGGTGGTTTTTTGTGTCAATTGCAGCCATTGGTTCCCCAATGCTCAAATAGAGCGTTACGTAACGCTTTATGGCAGTCGCTGGGTGAAAATTTGACTATTTTGCTTTACGTATTACTTAAATACCCCTTAAAGGATTATTTTCTAAGAATTTATTCCTCTGTGTCAACGTCAACGTCAACAGCAACATCTAACAAGCAACAGAGACTATAGACGCAACGTTAAACTCTTTAACTGGCAACCGCTGAACTCTAAAGAGCTACTTAAAAGTTTTAAATTGGAATTACATTAATAATAAAGAAGTAATGAGGCCGAAGAGTAAAGATTAACACGCATTTAAATGGAGAGCAAATATTTAATATTTCTTGAAACCTCTCTTCACAAGATTTTGCCTCACCCTAAATACAAAATTTTAGTGCGCTTTAAGTTTTTGAATTTCAGTTAGCAGGCTATTTCCTAATTATTCTTACAATTTTATAATTGTAGCACTTTTGTGCATACAATTAAAAAGTCTGTAACCTTCTAATATTATGTGGCTCACTAAATTGTTTTTGTCGTTTTTCCTGACAAGAACGCTACGCACCTAGCAATTACAAATTTTAGCCTGCTGGGTTAAACTAAATGCGTGTAAAACAATTTTAATTAAGATAATGTTTGTTTTTTTTGCGTTGTTAGCGATTTCAGTTTCTTTAATTTATTGCAATTAGTATTTTACATAATTATTTTGTTGCGACAATATTAAACACACATAATAAGGCATAGATTTAGTACCTTAAACAAAAAACATTGTGGTAAAAACAATTTGGTAACTTTGTGTGATGATTGTAATGTCTATAAAAACAATACAAAATTAATCAACCAATCAATCACATACTTACACACACACACGTATACATATAAATGCATACATACAAACAAACGTATTCACACACGTACAAACATGCATATCAACACGTACAAATATATACACATTAAAACATACAGCATATATACATACATGCCTTCACACATACATTCAAAAATACAAACATAAAAGAAGAAGAGAGAAGAACGTAAATATTTATTTACCACTGACACTACAATAGCATTTGCCATACAGACACAGTAAGAAAAGAATCATGAAGAACCTCTTCAAAATGTTTCCGAGATGAAGATTTAAGAAAGGTGCCTAATCGCCACGTGACTCACGGTCAGATCTTTAAAACCGGGGAAGATAATTCCAGACAGTAGTATTTCTATTGCCGACAGTAGAAAAGATTCTAACAAAGAAGGACGCTCTCAAACGAGCCTTCCTTAAGCTAAGATTTATAAAATCTAAGTCAGTCAGTCTTTCTAATTCGATTCTGAACAACTTCTAGATTCTATCTCGTAATTGCGTGAACGTATCTTTTAAAACATTTCGTATTTCATACAAAATATTCCTGACTCTATTTTGTTTCAATATTCGTTCGTAAAATTTCGTTTTTCTAAATTACGTTAGATTTATTATTTCGTTTATAAAATATTTTAGAAGTAAGACTTAGAATTATGTGGTCGTAGGTAAATCCATAAATTATAAAAGTTAACAAAATTCAATAGCAGCCCCAGATCCCAAGACGAGTAAACTGACCGAGAGCGCTTGTTTAATACGGTATCATATTTTTCATTATTATTATAAAATATAATTAATCAGACGAATTTAAAATACTATAAATCATCAACTTTTAATTTTTATTTTGTTTTCACCTTGAAAGTATTCGTATCATTTTATTAGGTACATTTTGTTTTAGATAAAACAATTCCTACTTTCAATTTCTTTAAATAAATCGTAAACGTAAATTAATTTAAATTTACATAATTTAATACTTTACCTACGTTCTCTTTACTGCGGGTACTACTAAACCATGAACTTTTATATGAACCATGAACCCTATGAACCAGGAACCCTATGAACCATGAACCCTATGAACCATGAACCCTATGAACCATGAACCCTATGAACCATGAACTCTATGAACCATGAACCCTATGAACCATGAACCCTATGAACCATGAACCCTATGCACCATGAACTCTATGAACCATGAACCCTAAGAACCATGAACCCTTCGGGGGTTGCTTTCAAAAAAACAGACAGCCAGCCTCCAGAGTATTCTTTATAGGGTGATAGGCAGCAATCTGTCAGAAATGTATTCAAAAAGGAATAGACAGTGAGCCTTTAAAAGATTCTTTGATAAATATTAGACGGCAAGCTTCTAGGGGTGTCTATCATAAGTGATGGACGGTGAACCCCTAGGGGTTTTTCAAAATTTAAGTGATGTACACCAGCTTCCGGGGGATTCTTTGATAGGTTATGGACGGCAAGCCTTTAGGTGTTTTTAGATGAGTGATAGGCGGCAAGCCTCTTATTGATTGCGAGCCTCTAGATATTTTCTTGATAAGTGACGGACGGCAAACCATTAAGGATTCTTTAAACGTGACGGCCGGCAAGTTTCTTAACATTGTTTTGATAGGTGATGAACGGCGAGCCTTCGTGTGTTCTTGTTAAACGTGATAGACGGCGAGTTCTCAGGGTATTCTTTAATAGGTGATGGACGGCGAGCCTTCAGGGGTTCATTAAGTGATGTACTGCAAGTCTCCGAGGGTTTCTTTAATAAGTTATAGACGGCAAGCCTTCGGGGGTTTCTGTGGAAAGTAATAGACAGCAAGCCCTCAAGGTATTCTTTGATGAGTTATAAGCGGCTGCTGCTAGAAGTGATTGCCAGAGTAGAGCCAGTACGACTGCAAGAAGTACCAAAATGAGAACTGCAGACTAGTAAAATCCTATGCTAACGATACCTGTTAATAAAATGATTACGCTGATTAAAAAGGGATTCTCAAAATGACGATATTTATGAATGACCTGTCCTCATCTATAACCCTCATTTGTTTGTGTGTTTGTTTGTTTGTTTGTAAGCTTTATTTAAGTATCAAAATTATACAGTGCAAACTAATTAGTATGTACTGAATTCCAATAACAGACACAGTATTCGGTTACATAATACCAATTCCAGTATTTTTAAACATATCCAAGTACGCTCACCTATGTATGGTTACAAACGGAATCAACAAATATAAATTATGAATTAAGGAGGTGTATACAGAGTAACGTATCTACATTTTCTATTTAATATAAATAGGAACTTAAAACTATCCTAAACTGATTTAGAGAAATGTCAGTATTACGTAGATGTGATAGAAGCTTGTTCCAGGTATCCACACCTCTATACAAGAAACATTTTTTAAACGCTGCAGACGGGCTACGAGATATATGCTCGAGCAAAATACCATCACCTGACCTTGTTGGCCTCACAATCTTTTTACCTTGAAACAGTTTATTTAAATATTTAATATTCAAACCAAATTTTGAAGCTTTAAACACAAAATTAACATAACATCATTTATACGTTCTTTGATAGAAAGCATATAGGCCTGCTCCAAAACAATCGATTCTTCAATTTTTACCTTATTTTCACTAGGCTTTTTTGTCCACAATAGAATCTGAGAGAATATAACGATGCTCTTGGTTATTATATTTTGCGTCGTTAGGTGGTACTTTTTAGACTGAACAGCCCATATAGGCGAGCAGTAGTCAATTATGGATAACACATAGGCATTGACCATAGTGCAGCAAACCTTGAATGTTAGGTATTTTCTAATGTTATGTATTACGCAAATAGCAGTAGAGACTCTTTTCTTAACATAGATACTGTGTTCGTTGAAATTTAAGTGTAAGTTAATAATAATACCTAAGTACTTAAAACTAATTACAAGTTCCAGAGATACACCACTGGACGTCAGACCAGCAGTTGTTGCCGAACTTCTCCAGGAAGATCCCAAACATCTTATGGACAACAACAGCACACCAAACACCGAAGGCAAGGAGGAAACTTTAAACACCGGTGACAATGGTCATGCTGTTAGTGAAAATGAGAAGATACCAACCCAGCAAAAAAAACAGATGACTAGAAAGCTATTTGACTCAAATCCAAGGCCTTAAGGGCGAAGCAAGCTGAACAGGCTAAATTTGCTCTTGAATCCGGAACTCCAGTTCTGAATCCCACACTAGCCGGTAGGGGTAAGAGGGTCCTTGCTACTCCGTCACCCGGATCAAGAACGGACACTACGGGGAGAAGAAGGAAGAAGAGCAATGGAGAAACGAGTACTTCAAAACCACCCTTAAATGATCGACTAGGGGAGAGGAGAAACCCAAACTATCAGGAGAAGTAGGGCGTAAGCCACCTTCATCCAACCTTTAGAGTAAAAATGAGAGAAAACCACCAGCAAGGCATGAGGTAGTTGACAAGCCATGCACGGACTTTACAGTTATTGTAACCTTTGCAGAGGACAATAAAACTGACAAAGTCCCAGGACTAGCTCTTGCTCACTATATCATAGCCTTGTCAGCACGGAAAACAGAACAGATTGCAGGACCTGAAGAAATACTTCAGATCACTACTCCTTATCTGACTTCCAAAGGACAAATACGAGTAGACTGCAATAATGCCAACTCCACGGGCTGGGTCATTACCAACACGTATGACATAAAGTGAAAGGGGCCCAATGGACAGGACCTCACCTTTATCAGATGGATGCATACTATGGCCCTAGCACCTAAGGTGATTAGGACCAAGAGATTCAGAGTAAAGGTAGAAGGGGCAAGAACTACATTTCCCAACTTTTGCAAAAAGTTGATAGGTCAGAATCCAATGCTGTCTACCACACAATGGATCAATTATGCTAACATACCGAGCGAGATAGGTGATGTCATCAAAGGGCACACAATGATCATTGCGGTTGATCCTTTTACCGTCTCTTGTCTTGAGAATCGCAAACATCTACTGTACTATGGCGTTAGGCAACTCCGATTCATATATATCTTCATCTACAGGAGGTAAGGGGAAGGAGGGGGAGAGCTCCACTGAAGGTGTTTAGGGCCTAAGCGTGCCACGAACATCCGGGTTGGGTCACGTGGGAGGAGCCAAAGACATGACTCCGCCCCACGTTGACATAACCCAAATTATCATGCACCATGCGCGTGCAGCGGCAGCTTCACTCATAGGTTGTCGCGACGCCATGTTAGTGCAACAAGCACGTCCAACGCACCCTACTGGTGCTTATACCCCACTCCAATCACACTCCTTTATATTCCTAATCTAAGAGCCCTACTGCACTCATGGTGTGATACGAGGGCTTAGAAGTAAAGATAAACTATTTGTTGCAAACACAAATAACATACCGCGGTCATGTATACTAGCATCCAAAAATGTTAAACCCACAACAATGTTGCAATTCTGTGACAGAGACACAGTAGCAATATAAACTCATTGAGGGAAGCGGACTTTATTGTTTGCATCTGTTTATATGCCAGGTGACACACTTAATGTCCCGTCTGAACGCATGAGACTACTTGTGTCTTATTGTGAAAAACACAAGTTCCTACTAGTAATTGGTGCTGATGCCAACGCACATCACACATTATGGGCAAGTTCAGACATAAATATTTGAAAAGATAAACTGCTTGAGTTTCTACTAGCCAGCAATTTGGACGTAGAAAATCAAGGCAGTAAACCCAAATTTATAGTAAAAAATCGTAAAGAAGTTCTTGACATCACAATCACAAATAGCTACGCACAGAATCTTATTCGACTGTGGAATGTTTATGACCAACAGTCAAACTCAGACCACCGGTATATAAAATTCAAAGTAGCTAGTGAAAAACCATTACCAATTAAAATGCGTAACATACGTAAAACAGACTAGAACGCTATTGCAAACATACTAAGAGACAAGTTAAAGGATGTTGATAGCTCTTGTGACCTCACACTATATAGTTTGGAGGAAAGAGCTAGCAACATCACCTTGTGTTCACAGAAAAGTTTCAGAATAGCGTGCCCAGTTAGATATGTTATCTGAAGAAGCAAAGCTGCGCCATAGTGGTCACTAGAACTAACAGTCCTTCGCAAGAGAACTAGATATCTCTTTCGGCAGGCTGGCTCTAAACAAAATAGACCCCCCAATTTAAGCCCTGGTAAATGGAAGGACTACGTACTAGCGAACAACAACTAAAAGGAGACTTTGCGAAAGGCCCAGCGTATAGCTTGGAGCGACTACTGTTCTGAGATTAAAAGTCTACCAGTAGCAGCACGGGTCAGCAAAGCTCTTAGAAACGTTCAAAGAAAACTTCTCACTTGTCTTAAAATACCTTGTACGGATAATCTCACCCATGATAAAGAAAAAATACTTGACATACTTCTAGCTCACTACTTTTCTTGTGATCAACAGTGCAGAATTCCTGCCATGGACTATACTTCTATGTAGGTGTTGGAGCTGGATTGTATAGTAACAACAGAAAAGGTAAGATATCAGGTGAATAGCTTTTAGCCGTACAAGGCTCCAGGCCCAGACGGTATTGCTCCGGCTGTCTTACAGCACAGCTTACCCGTGCTCACTGACCACTTAAGATTTCTGTACAATGGCTGCTTAACTTTGGGTTACGCACAAACAGTGTGGCGTAATGCAAGGGTCGTATTCTTACCCAAACCAGGAAAGAAAGACTATAGAGAACCTACGTCGTGGCGTCCGATCTCGCTGTCTAATTTCTTGCTTAAGACACTTGAACGGTTAGCGGACAGGCACATGAGGACTCCCACAATAGAGAAATTATTGCGCTTCAATAATTAGTTTGCGTACTTGAAAGGTGTATCTACAGAAGCGGCTCTACATAGGTTAGTGACACATGTAGAAAAAGCGTTGCAAAGGAAAAAATTAGTCCTAAGTGTCTTTGCAGTTACTTAAGAAGCATTCAGCAACTTACTATTTAGCTCCATATGGGCGGCAATAGAGCGTCTGGAAATACTCCCTCTCCTTCGGAAGTAAATATTTCACATGCTCTGTAATTGCACTGTTTATGCTGAGCTTTAACACGAAATTAGACTTAGAAGTGTAGAGAGAGGATGCCCACAGGGGGGTGTTTTCTCGCCACTTATTTGTAATCTTGTTATAGATGAGTTACTAACAACCCTGAAGGCCAAAGTACCATCTATGCTATTTCAAGGTTTTGCAGATGATGCAGCAATGGTTCAAACCGGTCGGGACTCAAATGCTATTGTTAGCAGAATTTAAGCAGGCTTAAGCCTTATTGACGCTTGGTGTGCCAACAACGGCTTAAGATTAAAGTTTGACAAGACCAATGTGATTTATTTCACTAAAAACCCCTGATTCAAAGGTAGACCTGTTTATTATCAGGGAACACTCCTACCAAAATCAGACACTGTGAAATACCTGGGTGTGATTTTGGATAAGAGGCTCACATGGAACTCACATTGTGAATCCATTAGGAACAGAGGATCTACTATTCTAGCACGATGCAAGAGAATGGTAGAAAAAACATGGGGACTACAGCCAAAAGTTGTTTGTAAGATGTACACAGCAATGGTCCGTCTGGCCTTAGACTACGCCGTTATTGTCTGGCATCCAGCAATTAATACTCAAGGCACTCTTAGAGTTCCTACAAAAGTACAAAGACAAGCGTGTCTTTTAATAACAGGGGCTGTACAGTCCACACCTACTTCCGCAATCGAGAGCCTAGTAGGTCTGACTCCATTAGATCTAGATCTGATTGGAATAGCGGTCCGAACAATGCACAGATTAGGAGCAAGAGGCTTGTGGCATGGCAACCCCTTGACACTTGATTATTGCAGCCACACACGTTTTTGGGATAAATGGGCCTCTAAAGAAGCCACTCTTCAAATAGGCACTGACTGCAGCATCCTTACGTTTAAGGATTCAATAAACTACTTAGTAGAAAATCAACCTAGGAACTCTTGGGACTGCGATCTGTCAGAGACAGCACAAGGGTATGTATGCTTCACAGACGGATCTAGAAATGGATCTCTCTCAGGAAGCGGCATATTTATTGAACGTTGTCAATTAAACACCCGAGAAGTTCTACATTCAGAATCTGCTTACCTAGGCAAGTATGGTACTGTATTTCAGTGTGAGGTCTTTGCAATCCCTAACACAGCCAATTGGCTTTTAGAAAAAGGTTGTAAAGATCAAACAATACACATATTTAGTGACATCTCAGCAAACTTAATGCACTGGTCGAAGATACGACCGTGTCCACCCTAGTGCTTGCTGGTCACGAAAGTCTAAACCGTCTTGCGGTTAGCAACGTTGTTAGACTTTCATGGATACCAAGGCAATAAAGAGGCAAATCGCTTTGCCAAAGCATCGTATGAAAACATTGACTCTAGACAAGAGCTAATGCATAATATTCCTATTGCCACATCTGTGGTTAACATGGCTTATCGCTCAAGAGTAAGAAAAGCACACACAGAACGAGGGAATAAAATTACCACATGTGCACAATCAAAGCGTTGGATTGACCAACCATGGTATGGAAATCACTCGCTTACAAGATTTTCGCGCATTCACTTAAAATGGCTAGTAGAAATACTCACTGGTCATGGAAGGTTCCAGGCACATATGCACAGAATAAGACTTGCAGATTCACCTCTATGTCCACAGTGTGGGACAGAGTCGGAAACTGCTTATCACTTTCTCGCGGCGTGTGCTAGTTAATTATATTATGATCAGGAATATTTTCCTGGGTGCAAGCATCCTGACAACTGATCTACTACTACAAGCTACACCTAAAGACTTGTTGTCCTATACAATGGCAACAGGTCGTTTTGCGTAATGCCTAAATAAAATCTATAGTATAAGGGTAGTCTGCAATGGGCCTATTAGTGGCCTGAGTGGCATCTCGCATAGTCAATTATACTGTGGGAGATCCCTTTAAATACAATACAATACAAACTATTTGTAACCAACCAAAACCCACGTACGTATGTGCAAGACATACAGCTAAACTATGCTGGAAATGCTTTTAAGCATTTAAAGGGGGTACTTGAAACTATTAAATTTTAAGGACGTCATTTATAGTCAATTCTTAACTATATGTAGCTCATGTACGTATGTGCATGACATGTTGTCGAAATAGGTTATTCAAAATTTTATAATTGGAAATAGGGGTAGAGTGAGGGTGCCTAATTGTGGCCGGTATCTTAGTTGTGGCCACCGGCAGTATTTCTAATACGAGTCGACGCATAATAAGATTGCAATTTTGTATGTAAAGTTTGGCTTTCCATCTACTGATTATGTAACTATAGGTTTCATAAGTTTTTAACTAATGCGAATTAAATCTGCCAGCCACATTTAGGACACCGGCCCCAATTAGACACCCTAACTCTACTCAAAACTATGATGTCTGAAGGACATGGTTTGTGGGCGAGCCGTCCTAATCTGTAACCCATGTTCGTGATATTTGGTAACAAATATAAATCTGTAAAATAAGGAGAAAGTTAGATGCCAAAAAGCTGCCCTGGTACTCGAAGCCTGGGGTCCAGACCTGAGCATAGAGATTTTATAATGCTTTACTGGGGTCTCAAACTCACGACCACTATACAAGGCTGCCCTGTTAACTTACATCGATAAAAGTATAGATGCTCCTAATTTATATTTGTGAAAAATGTCCCCGTGTATTTGTATAGGCAAAACTTACCCAGCTCTCAGCTAGGTATATTTACCTTATGCCGATGCCAAGATTTTGATTGTTGGTGCATACAACTGCTAATTGCACACAAACTATGATAACATTATTAACTAAAAACTATACACTACTCCCTCGCATTTGTGGGCGATTACAAGCTTCCAAAATTTAATTGGTTCAAATTGCGATCTGTAGCGTGCGAAACCAGGGCGGACAGACAGGAAAACATGCTTGCACCATTTATATAGATGCTTCCGTTTGGCATACAAAAGGAAACAAATCCGGCGTTTCGCGCCGGATTTGTTGACCGGGGGCGGGCCTGAAGTAGAGGCTGAGCTTCGACAAAGGCGAAGACAATTTATGTTACGCTAAAGGATGATATAGGATTTATGGAAGCTCCGGGTACACCTAAAATAGTGACTGAATGGAACTGAAAGGAACTGAACTGAATTCCTGAAAATAGGCTTATTCTGACAATTCAGTTCATAAGTTCCATTTGCCGCCTTTGCCATAGAATTTTATAGTGAAAAGGAACTGAACTGCATGCTTCAGCATAGCACCGAGTAAAATGGAACTGAACTGAATGCTACTGCAATGCTTTTAAATACATACAAGTTCAGTTCAGTTCCTTTTCCTTTGAGTGTATATCCAAAAAGGAACTGGGCGGAGCCTGTTTTCGCATGTTTTTTACAAAATTGCATTCGTATGTTCAAAGTGCATACTTAGCAGCGAAAAGGAACTGGAATTGGACTGAGGGGCATTTCATAACTTACCTGCTAAATTAAATTTTATGCTATGTAGTATATAGAATGCGATGTGTTCTTTTTTAAGCGCCAAAATCATAAATATGAACCTACACAATTATTAACTTCGAACTTGGTGTTATTATTTATTTGTATTCCTACTTTAACTTTTATTAGTTGGTACTACATATGGTAGGGTTGTACTTTAGTGTTAAGTAGTGTTAATCTATCTTTATTAAGTATCTATTTTCGTATAAAATTGAGTATCATATGAGCAATTAAAATGAATTGACTGATGTAGCATCGGTTTTGTTGGGCCGTATTCTTTTTATTTTATCAAACCTTGACACTTGAGGTCAATTCAACTAAATCCGTAAGAAGTTCAACTGGCAATATTTATTCCTGAATACTGAATATTGTTGTATTTAAACATTATTGATAGACTTACGAACAAGTCTCAATTAAAATTCCTTTTTGACATTTCATTATATTTCGCATACTGTCTGCGAAGAACCAAAATGACTTATTTCCATTTTTAGCTCAAATCATTATGTACTATCTACAAAATTATTGGTACATGTCTTGAAAGCATTTTAACAGGATATTTTGCACTTTTCAAAATCATGTAAATAAATCATTTCACACTTTTTCAAAACATGTAAACAGAACATTTTACACGTTTGAAAAACATTGAAATAGGACAATTTACACTTTTCAAAAACTCCTAATTAACACTTAACGCATGCTTCCTATTTTGTTTTTATAACAAAGCTCATTTTGGTTCTAGCTTAAACTGGAAATAGGTCATTTGGTTTATTCACAGACATTCGGTTTCGTACCAATTATCAGATTATTCCTTGACAGTGTGTTTAGGGTCGTCAAATTGGAGCTGCAGACCAGTTTCAGTGTGTCGAATTATTTTACTGTAATGTGGATCCCTTGTCCTAATTTCTGGTTGATAGTTTAATGCAATAAAAGATACTATGATTAGGCACCAAACGCAAGTAATTCCACTAATTAAAAGGATACATTTTCAGATACTGAGTCGTCCACTAATATTCCAATTTAAGTTCCAATTCCAGTTTTATCGGAGGTAGGAATTGCAGTGAGTGAGTGAGAAGCAACTGAAGATCAAATAAAAAGTTTTGTAAGTGATGTTAATAATTATTATAACTACTATCTTTCTACTATTAATACGTCAATAATAAAATATTTGGTGGATTGACAACTTTGGACCTGCTCAATCTTCGCTTAGTCCGTCATCAATTGAACTTTTTTGTTACACTAACTTTTTAAAAACGAGTTGTACTGCATTTTTAAAATAGCAGTTTGATCGCTGGCCCTTACTTTACAATCAGAGTGCCAAGTTGAAAGCTGGCAGGACTTAGTGAACTACTTCGAAGTGAACATTCCAGATCGTTTCAATTTCCATGTACGAAACTTTATTTGAACTTGAGATATTTCGATGGCAAAAACGTAATACTGACATGATGTTTGAATGAGAATGGAGTAAATGTGACAAAACTATCACTTACCTCCGATCTTGACAGCCAGCTATCCGTATCATGCTGTAAAACGTACTTACACTTGCCAAGTACGACGAGATGCCCGTCAACCTCCGATCGAAGCAAGTGCAGATAAATGTGTCATCATAGATCAGCTTGAAAATTTACTTGTAAATCAGTTTAAGTTCCAATTCCAATTCAATGGGAGGTGGGAATTGCAGTTAATAAAAGAAAAGCAACTGAATATTAAATCTAGCGAATTAATTTCTTGATGCTGATTTAGATTTGGACTAAAATCCTATATTATGATGTCGTAGTTTATCGTTTATTTTAGGCATGTTTTTCATTTTGTTTTTATGACATAGCTCATTTTGATTGCAGCTTAAATTGAAAATGAGTGATTTTAGTTCTTCACAGATGATATACATCTTTAAAAATGCTAATCAAAAAATTATTACTTTAACGTCTGCAAATTCAAAATTTGCTATATAAATACCTGCAAAATTAGGCGACTGGCATTTAAAAACGTTTAGTTTGATTTGGTACAGGACTGGTAATCAGTTTTATATCGGAGCCAGTGACAGGTCGACAGGTGGTTTCACTGCAGGTGCAGCAAGTACAATATCCTCAGAACAATTAAAGAGTATTCTGTCTCAAAGGGAAAGCTTCTAAGAGTCAATTCATTTACGCCTGGGAACACATCTTTAAGGAAATTGGGACAATTAAGTTGAGTGACACTGTCTTTGGGGTATGTTGCATCATCGTGCTTCTTATAGTGCAGGTAAATCTCTACACTAAACCGTTTTGGATTTTGGATATTTTGAAAGCCAGAAATTTTATAACATTAACATTGTAGAATATATACACTGCGCTCCAAAAATGATCATACACCCCCTGTTCTCATATTCTGATGCAAATTAAAGTATCAAACTACATCTTGATTGTTGAAGTCCATACACTATTGCGTGGAGAATTTAATTTTGTTTCTATTTCCGACCATTGTTACGTCAAAATTTTGGGTTAACATTTAAAAAAAAAATAAAACACAAAAATTGAGCAAAACTCACGCTCCAAAATTGATCATACAAAAAACGAAATTCCAAGACCATTTTTCTGAAAAAAATTTCCCCCAGTATTTTAAGGTACAAGGGCTATAACATTTGAATTGTTAAAATAAAGAAAAAGCTTGTTGTCTTGTGTGGTTGTTATCTGACTATCTAGTTGAGTCAAGTAAACGGTGGCATGAACCAACTCTGTAGAACATCAGTACCTACTCTAAAACATATAAAACGAAATCCAAAGGAGAAGCAAAGGTTAGCCGAAGCCTAAACCCAAGCTGTAGATCCTGAGGTTGTGTCATTGAGAGTAGTGTAGTGGGTGTCCAGAGTTGGGTAAGAATGCTCGGCTACTTAGAAGAAATAGGAAAGATATCAACACAAAACACATTTTCCAATGAACTGTCTGTAAGAGCATTTGCTATATATCGGACGTTAAATAAAGGTTTTTTTTACAAGGGCTATAACTGACCTCTCTGGAGTTATTTGGTAAAGGTTTCATGTATCTTGTATTAGAGGTCATTTATAGGTCAAAGTGTGCACCGTTTGATAACACTTGTTTTTTTCACTTTTTGGAACAAAGGCTACCGTTTGACCTGGATTTTGTGACCTTAGTGACCAAATTCACACAGGTAATAGCAAACAAGTCAATTAGACATGTGTCGGTCCAAACGCGTTTCGTGCACCCCGTCAGTCACTTTCTCGGACCCCCCTAAAAGTGATCGGTTAGTGTTAGTATGTACATGCAGGGTAATGCATAGGCATCAATGATGTATTCACGGTCAGTTTTGGTTGCGGGGTCTGAGGAAGTGACTGAGGGGGTGGGCGAAACGCGTTTGGACCGACACATGTCTAATTGACTTGTTTGCTATTACCTGTGTGAATTTGGTGACTAAGGTCAGAAAATCCAGGTCACACGGTAGCCTTTGTTCCAAAAAGTGAAAAAAACAAGTGTTATTAAACGGTGCACACTTTGACCTATAAATGACCTCTAATACAAGATACATAAATAAAACCTTTACTAAATAACTTTAAAGAGAATAGTTATTGCCGTTTTACCTTAAAATACTGGGGGGAATTTTTTTTGGAAAATTGGTTTTGGAATTTTGTTTTTTGGTATGATCAATTTTGGAGCGTGAGTTTTGCTTATTTTTTTTTATTTTTTTTTGAAAATGTTAACCCAAAATTTTGAAGTAACAATGGTTGGAAATATAAACAAAATTAAATTCTCTGCGCAATAGTATATGGACTTCAACAATTAAGATGCAGTTTGATACTTTAATTTGCATCAGAATCTGAGAACAGGGGGTGTATGATCACTTTTGGAGCGCAGTGTACCTATTATTATTATTATTGTTTTTATTATGCACCACCTAGCACATAATACTGACCCACACAGACACCTTCAAGGCCAATAAGGCCCATTGCAGACGTCCCATTATAACAATGTTTAATTTTGGCCAACGGAATAACCAGTGACATATGAAAACGACACCGGATTTGCCCGTACAGGCCTGATTATTGCTAAGTGGAGGAAATAAATACCTAGCGAAAATAATAACTACTTACGACACCTAGCTAAGGAAAATAGGATCAGAGTTTATTGGTATCACCCAAACCCAACTACTAATGGCACTAGACCTGAGAAATTAAAGTTTCAAACAGAAACAAACTACACATGAGTGTAAACTACAGCCTTCGCCTTGAATACAGTCTACCTCACAATAAACCACGTTGATGATGTTGTCAAAGCTTCCCACACAAAATCCACACCGTAGCGATGCTACATCGTGCCACACAGAATACGATCCACACGACAAGGGTGTAAATCTATTAAAAACCACCACGTGCACATTGTAGAAACAGTACACTATGCGGCCACGTGGCAGCACCGACAGGAGTGAGAATCACGTAGGAATCTTCAATATTAGCACAACGAGGATAAAAAAATCTAAAATTAAACTTTTGAATTACTCAAAAAAAGTTATTGGAGGTAATATTTTGATAGGAATTTCCACCTCACCATCGTTACGGACTAATTGCCCATCCCGAGGGTAAGGTTTGGAGACTCACGACAATAATTTACCACAAAAAAAAGAGGAAAATAGAATCAAAATTCCTCTCGAGTAAAAGAGGCACAGCCGCCTAGCTGGCAGCCACCGTGCGAATGAATAGTGTACCTATACGGCTTTTGTTTATAGAAAGCAAAAGATAGGACACCACCAGGATTCTGTGGAAATCCAGCTTTTTGGACTAAAATTTGGACAAAATTAGCTTAAGGGCGACATGTTCTCGTCGTTTTTGGAGCTTTTATTGTTGCATTTGCGTGGTCCACCCTCCCTTTGCATTGACAGGAAAAATTTGAAGTGGTTTTTCACCTTGGTTCACTCTTGGACTAGTGCTGTAATATTGTAAAACTATTGTAAGAATAATATTGTATTGTATTGTGAATTTTTATTGTATTGTAATTGTAAATTACAATACAATTACAATATACAATTGTAATTTATACTTTTGGAACCTTAATTAGACCCCTAATTAGGATTAAATTACTGACTTGATATTTACCGTGATAACTATCATGTAGATACACGATTTTAGCGTTACAAAGGCTCAGAGCACACTGCAAAAAATCAATTTGATATTGTATTGTAATTGTATTTACAATTACAATTGTAATTGTAATTTTATAAAAAATACAATTACAATTACAATTTACAACATTACGGCACTATCTTGGACCCTCATTTGAGTTAATTGACCACAATACTACAAAAAAAACTCTACGGAACCCATGAGCTTCACCGATACACTTTGGTTTTTCGGATTTGGTCCAGTAATGGTTGCTTTTATTGCTATTTTTTAAAATTTTGCTATAAGTAAGTCTTTCGGGAGTGGACAGACGATTGACGGAACTTAGGAAATGATTGCTCTCGGGGCAACCAACATAATAGGTATGCATAAGGAATGTAGGAAACGAGCTAATCGTTAGCAATTTATATAATAATATCGTCTTTGAAGAACCAAAATAACACATATCGAATTTAATCTAGAATTAAAATAAGCTAATTATACGTCATAAAAACAAAATGAAAAACATGTGTCAAATGTTAATAGGGAGTTTTTGAAAAACGTAAAATGGTCTATTTACATGTTTTCAAAAAAGTGCAAAATTTTATCATTCCATGCTTTCGAAAAGGTGCAAAAATATTTAATTTCATGTGTTTGAAAATTCCAAAATTTTCTTATTAAATGCTGTCAAGATATATTTGAATATTTTTGTAGATAGTTGAAATTGTTTTTAACTAAAAATGCATATAGGTCATTTTGGTTCTTCACAGACGATGTGTATATATGTATATTGTTATAATTTATATAGTAATTTGTAAAACGGATTCTTCAGTTGTATTCCAGTTTCTGAATCATTTACTTGGTCAGTAGTCAACGATGCCAGTGGGGTCAAGAGTCAGCTTGGTGGCGTTTTCGTCGGTTAGTTGAAAAGACTAAAGTAACAAGTTTATTACAGAATGCACTTCAATTTAAATTTTAGATCTCCTAAAATTTTTCTAAAATCAATACAATTTATTTTGTTTTTCATTTTAGGAATTCTTATTCTTCTTTCTCTGGAGTTCCTCACCCCATCCTTCAAGTACATATCCGAGGCTAGTTTAGCTGCAGGGGTAATCTGTGCTGTTATTTTTATGATTTAGTTTGAGATATTGTTCCTCATCTGGAGAACTTCGAGTAAGCTATTGAATCACTGTATTTTTCAATTTTATTTAACCTGCTGGCAGCACTCAACTTCATATCTACGCGTATTTAATATTATATCGTCTGTGAAAAACCAAAATGACCTATATCCAATTTAAACTAGAATCAAAATAATGTGTAAAATGTTGTATTTTATGATGTTTTGGAAAGTGTAAAATGTTTTATTCACATGTTTTTGAAAGGTGTAGAATTTTCTCTACACATGTTTTCGAGATGTGTAAAATGCTTAATTTACATAATTTTAAAAAGTATAAAATGTTGAAATTACATGTTTTTTAAAAGTGCAAAATGTTCTTTTTGAATTTGAATGCTTTCAAGACATGTTTTAATATTATTGTAAACAGTAGATATTGTTTTTAGTTACACATGAATGTCGGTCATTCGACTAGTGACGTAATAGTTAACGAAATTTTTGTTTGCTCAATTTTTGTGTGGAGGTCGACTTTTTATGTTACATGGTAACATGGTCACTTGTTTGGCTAGTTTGTTGTGTGGGAGTTTGGTGGTTGTTGGAGTGAGTGCCCTTATAATTCTGTTGAATTCTCTACGACCTTCCACGACACTAAAATTATTCACAGATAAAACCACTCAACCTAAATACATACTTTTGAAACATGATCAATGGGTGTATTTTCCAAGTGTGGACTTTATTCGGGACAATGTCAATAAATCCGCTCTTCGCTATGTCAATTACCCTTTAGTCATCATACAATGTAACAAGTGGCAGAAATGGGACTTTACAGCGGTAAGCTCTATGATCATGATCTCACTCTCCAAGGGTTGGAAGACAGCTAAAAGAACGCTCATCCCCTACAAGCAGCCATCATCTTGGGTTGACGCTTGGAAAAGTGTTGATGCTAAAACCACGAAATGCAGCTCCAACAGCACTGAGCTCCTTTGATATTCAGGGATTAAGACCGAGACCGACACAACGCGCGACTTGTGTCCAATGAAGGTGAGAGTTTAGAAACTTTATTGACGGCGGTGCCTACCCCCAGACGCCCCAGTAATGAATGACTCTATCTGCAGTGGCTTCGGTTTCTATTCTATCAATAAACATTATTGATATCAGGAATGATAGGATAATAAATAGGCAATCATACTCACTACTGTTACTGTAGTTAATGTATATAATTAGTTATCTATTACTATCGTTATTGCATTTTATAAAACATGCATTTACGTGTCGAAAGAGATTCTTGCTGTATTCACTTGAATAAATTAATATTTCTTTTATAAAATAATTTATTAAAAAATATAACTGCAATTGTATCACTAAAATATTGAAACTATAAAGTCCCTTCATACGTTAAAGTACCTGACTGTAGTAAGATTACATAATATCGTCGGTGAAGAACCAAAATGACCCATATCCATTTTCACGCTGTCGAAGAATAATCTGATAATTGGTACGAAACCGAATGTCTGTGAATAAACCAAATGACCTATTTCCAGTTTAAGCTAGAACCAAAATGAGCTTTGTTATAAAAACAAAATAGGAAGCATGCGTTAAGTGTTAATTAGGAGTTTTTGAAAAGTGTAAATTGTCCTATTTTAATGTTTTTCAAACGTGTAAAATGTTCTGTTTAAAAGTGTGAAATGATTTATTTACATGATTTTGAAAAGTGCAAAATATCCTTGTTAACGACTATATATTTGTTATTGTCGTCACTGAAGTAATTTTTGGTTTAATTAAATATTACTCAGAAGTAATATTTACATACAAATATACACAGGTTTTTATTCCATAAGTTTTCACTTTTTATCGTATTTTCACAATATCATGAGAATCTCAGGTCGGAGGAAAATCAATGACGTCTGTCACTTTCCAAGTATCAATGAGATCTGTCATATTTTCTGTCGTTCAAACTATCGTTCAGTGATATTTCCTCCTTCCCTATGCTTTATCATCACATTCATCAGATTTTACATTACATTTCACTACTAATCATAAATTTAATCAATAAATTGTTGATTTTTAATTATTCAAATTAATCAATAAATCTTGAATAATTGTTTACTCGTCTCTCTTCGTAACAACTGAATTCAATTCGTAACATTCTACCCCGGATAAGGCGAGCTTGTCTCGTTCTTATAAAATATGGCTACGAATTATTGACTGCATAGTTGAGCACGTTACATTACAGCAGGATCATTAGTTTGATAGAATTAGACTTCAGTCTTCCAGGATCATAAACCTGCCGGTACATTTGAAAAATAAATCTTCCTCCGCCATTGTGACCATTTGTATCAGAAATCACAAGCCCATCGCGCATTTTTCTTGACAAAACGTTGACTACTTTGTCTAACTTCGTGCAAAGCATTTTTTTCCCCCACCGTCACAGAAAACTGCCGATGGAGCTTTACATGTATTTACTGCAAGTGCTGGTACTGGTTCTTTTGTCATGGCACATTCTGGAAGAAAATCAGTAGAACAATCGAACAGCTCCTTGACTTGAAATTGTTTATGGCTTGTGATTATTTGCTCGTTGGTCTCAGTTGTATCTGCTAGTGCGAAGTCGTTATTAATTTGACTCAATTTAGATTGACCGCTACCGTCATTCTGGTTCTGGTCTAAACTTTTATGTAAGTCAGCACTTGCAGAAAATTGAATTTTATTATAATTGTTCAGTCCTTGTCCAACCTGGAATTCTTGGAGCGGAAAGTTGGGTTCGGTATCCATATCTGATCCAAAACTGTGTATAGTAGTTTTTCTTGATGCAATATTCAGATTAACTTTTGAATCAGAATTTTCAGATGAAATTACTGCCACTGTAACGTTAAACGGAAAACCGGATACTGAATTTGATTCTTCAGCCATGGAACAAGAGTCTGTGTACATTAGTGAGGAAGTTGTGACTATGAGCTCGTCTTTGCGCCCCGCATTACATTCAGAACTATATTTCCCCACAATCTCGCAGTTTTCAAATTTTTCCTTTTTCCCAGAAATATTATCACATGGAAAATATTCAGTCACATTATTATTAGCAGTACAAAATCTTGCAGCATTGCTGTTCCCCAATATGGAATTGCTGATTTCTTCAAAACCTATTTCATAAAATGCAGTATCCAAAATTGAATACCCATAACCAGAAGTACCTTTTTCTGTTACAGAACGTTCTTCTGTTATAGAACCTTCTTCTGTTGCAGAACTTTCTTCTGTTACAGAAGTGCCATTAGCATAATTTTGTCCCTGTTGTTGTATGTTCGTTTCAGGAATTTTTCTTGACTTCATTTTTGTACATTTATCTGACTCGTCGAACGATAAATCTTTTCCCCCACCGTCAGAAAAATTTTTAAAAATAGCTGTATGCTCTGCAATCTTGTCGGTCCCAGAAGCGGAATCTGGTAAGTTTGAAGCATCGCAACTCTCGCCATAAAGTTGTGGTATTATAGCAAATACCTGATGGATGATGCCCATTGCTTCAGAAGGATCAATACCAGCTACAATAGTCATAAGTTCAGGCACGACGTGTGATAAATTTGAAGGATCCAGCTTAATAAATGGTATCCAACGACATATTGTCTCAATCAAATCGTCAATCACCAGTTGACGACAAATCTTGGAAGTAGAACCGCTCACGTCCAAAATCGTAGCATTTTCTGTTGTACATGAATTTGAAAAATATTCTGGCAACAACGTAGATTGGTGACCAATCAGACAAGCATGCGCAACAGTGGAATCGTCACTCACATCTTCGTCTGCTTCCGAGCCCCTTGGCCTAAGAAATTCCAAACGACTGGGAGGACGTCCGGCGTTGACTCTCACACCGCCCCGTTGGCCAAGTAAATCTCCAGAATCAGGCATCATAATTGTTTGCTTCCAACAAGCAACATTCAAATCAATTTTGCAACCCAAAATCGACCCCCTTTTCAAGTGCAGGAAAATCTCGGATTCAAATCAGCTGTTGAGCCCCCAATGTTAACGACTATATATTTGTTATTGTCGTCACTGAAGTAATTTTTGGTTTAATTAAATATTACTCAGAAGTAATATTTACATACAAATATACACAGGTTTTTATTCCATAAGTTTTCACTTTTTATCGTATTTTCACAATATCATGAGAATCTCAGGTCGGAGGAAAATCAATGACGTCTGTCACTTTCCAAGTATCAATGAGATCTGTCATATTTTCTGTCGTTCAAACTATCGTTCAGTGATATTTCCTCCTTCCCTATGCTTTATCATCACATTCATCAGATTTTACATTACATTTCACTACTAATCATAAATTTAATCAATAAATTGTTGATTTTCAATTATTCAAATTAATCAATAAATCTTGAATAATTGTTTACTCGTCTCTCTTCGTAACAACTGAATTCAATTCGTAACAATCCTGTTAAAATGCTTTCAAGACATGTACCAATAATTTTGTAGATAGTACATAATGATTTGAGCTAAAAATGGAAATAAGTCATTTTGGTTCTTCGCAGACAGTATGCGAAATATAATGAAATGTCAAAAAGGAATTTTAATTGAGACTTGTTCGTAAGTCTATCAATAATGTTTAAATACAACAATATTCAGTATTCAGGAATAAATATTGCCAGTTGAACTTCTTACGGATTTAGTTGAATTGACCTCAAGTGTCAAGGTTTGATAAAATAAAAAGAATACGGCCCAACAAAACCGATGCTACATCAGTCAATTCATTTTAATTGCTCATATGATACTCAATTTTATACGAAAATAGATACTTAATAAAGATAGATTAACACTACTTAACACTAAAGTACAACCCTACCATATGTAGTACCAACTAATAAAAGTTAAAGTAGGAATACAAATAAATAATAACACCAAGTTCGAAGTTAATAATTGTGTAGGTTCATATTTATGATTTTGGCGCTTAAAAAAGAACACATCGCATTCTATATACTACATAGCATAAAATTTAATTTAGCAGGTAAGTTATGAAATGCCCCTCAGTCCAATTCCAGTTCCTTTTCGCTGCTAAGTATGCACTTTGAACATACGAATGCAATTTTGTAAAAAACATGCGCAAACAGGCTCCGCCCAGTTCCTTTTTAGATATACACTCAAAGGAAAAGGAACTGAACTGAACTTGTATGTATTTAAAAGCATTGCAGTAGCATTCAGTTCAGTTCCATTTTACTCGGTGCTATGCTGAAGCATGCAGTTCAGTTCCTTTTTACTATAAAATTCTATGGCAAAGGCAGCAAATGGAACTTATGAACTGAATTGTCAGAATAAGCCTATTTTCAGGAATTCAGTTCAGTTCCTTTCAGTTCCATTCAGTCACTATTTTAGGTGTACCCGGAAGCTCCTCTACAATCAATAAGACAAGTACGAATGTGCGTAGCTTGCATCTATAGTAGCGGCAACCGAAAGTGAAGTCTAGCAAGGATAAATTGTGCATGCAATCAAATGGCAGCTTTATCCTTGCCAGACTTTACTTTCAATTGCCTCTACAGTAGTTGCATATAGCTGAAAATTAGGTAATTCTGTGACCTGTAGTTAAAATAGGATGCCAAAAATTTAAATTATGGGCTAGAGGTAATAAAAACTGATATTTGAAGGAGGTCGAGGTCATTGTGGACGATTGCTGAATAACTATAATATAACTTTATAGGTAAGTCCATGACATGTTAATATTGGTTGAAAAAACATTTATTGCTGGGACTGGGGTACTGAAAACTACGATATTTGAAGGACGTCATTATGGAAGATCGCTAAATATCTATAACAGATATACGTAAGTCCGTGACATGTAGTCAAAATAGGATAGAAAAAAATTAATGTTGGGACTGGGGGCTCAAAAAACTATATGATATTTGAAAGACGTCGTTATGGAAGATCCCTGAATATCTATTAAACTGAAAGACGTCATTATGTGCTCAGCTTCTAAAAATGGGCAAATAATTAAAAGGGAAAGAGGTACTTAAAATTATGATATTTTTGAAAGCCGTCATTAACAGACGATCCATTACAATTTAAAGGAAAAATTTCGGAGTTGCTCTATTCAACAACTAACTGTGGAAAAACGATTAGTCCTATCGTAATTAAAAAATAATAAAGCTGGAAATGCGGGTAATTAAAATGATAATTGAAGGACATCATTCATGGACAATCCCTGAACATCTATCGTATGTATATTTATGTTTATCCTGAGATCTAGAACTTAAACTTGGTCCCTAGTGCATTCAGCTAGTATTTCCGGACAAACCATAATCATGATAATAAATAACCAATAGCTATACAGAACTTCTCATTAACATTTTTAGACGACTCAAAGTTGTTTAAATTTAATTTGTTGAAAAGCAACATATTATACCGAACGCCATACACTGATTGACAGCCAAACAAACATATGACAGACACGCACCATTTCGATACACGCTCAGCATGTAAAGAATCAAGTCAAGTAGCGAGTCAGCTTTTTATTAACACTTGACTTATTGAGCATTGTTTGATACAACTGAAGTTTTAAAATCACATTTTAAATCTATATATTTGAATTAAAAGCTGCAGAGTATTATCACCCGCTATACTAATTGTGAGATATTAACATGAACAGCTATGACAATTTATGTTGTCTTATCTTGTGTTAAAGCAGCGCTCAAAAACACACAAACCTTTACAAAATACAAACGTGCATACTCAAACGTTTAAAAAATTCTTAGGGTCAAAAGTTCACTTAAATCATGGTTTGAAGGGTTCATGGTAAATAGGGTTTATGGTTCATAGGTTTCTTGGCTCATATAGTTCATGGTTCATGGGTTTCATGGTTCACAGGGTTCATGGTTCATAGAGTTCATGGATCATAGGGTTCAGGGTTCATAGGGTTCATGGTTCATAGGGTTCATGGTTCATAGGGTTCATAGTTCATAGGGTTCATGGTTCATAGGGTTCAGGGTTCATAGGGTTTATGGTTCATAGGGTTCATGGATCATAGGATTCAGAGTTCATAGGGTTCATGGTTCATAGGGTTTATGGTTCATAGGGTTCATGAATCATAGGGTTCATGAATCATAGGGTTCATGGTTCAAGGGTTCAGGGTTTATAGGGTTTCTGGTTCATAGGGTTCATGGTTCATAGGTTTCTTAGCTCATATAGTTCATGGTTAATGGGTTTCATAGTTCATAGGGTTCATGGTTCATAGAGTTCATGGTTCATAGGGTTCATGGTTCATAGGGTTCATGGTTCGTAGGGTTCATGGTTCATAGGGTTCATGGTTCATAGTGTTCAGGGTTAATGGTTCATAGGGTTCATGGTTCATAGGGTTCATGGTTCATAGGGTTCATGGTTCATAGGGTTCATGGTTCATAGGGTTCATGGTTCATAGGGTTCATGGTTCATGGGGTTCATGGTTCATAGGGTTCATGGTTCATAGGGTTCATGGTTTAAATGGTTAATGGTTCGTAGGGTTCATGGTTCATAGGGTTCAGGGTTCATGGTTTATAGAGTGCATGGTTCATAGGGTTCATGGTTCATAGGGTTCATGGATCAAAGGGTTTATGGTTCATAGGGTTCATGGTTCATAGGGTTCATGGTTAAAATGGTTCATGGTTCATAAGGTTCATGGTTCATAGAGTTCATGGTTCAAATGGTTCATGGTTCATAGGGTTCAGGGTTCATGGTGCATAGGGTTCATGGTTTATAGGGTTTATGGTTCATAGGGTTCATGGTTCATAGGGTTCATGGTTCATAGTGTTCATGGTTCATAGGGTTCATGGTTCATAGGGTTCAGGGTTCATGGTTCATAGGGTTCATGGTTCATAGGGTTCATGGTTCATAGGGTTCATGGTTCATAGGGTTCATGGTTCATAGGGTTTATGGTTCATAGGTTTCATGTTTCATAGGGTTCATGGTTCAAATGGTTCATGGTTTATAGAATTCATGGTTCATAGGGCTCAGGGTTCATGGTTCATAGGGTTCATGGTTTATGGGGTTCATGGTTCATAGGGTTCATGGTTCATAGGGTTCTTGGTTCATAGGGTTCATGGTTTATAGGGTTCATGGTTCATAGGGTTCATGGTTTAAATGGTTCATGGTTCATGGGGTTCATATGAAAGTTCATGGTTTAGTAGTACCCCTTTACTGCATTGTTTACTTACTTATATCGACTTATATCCTAGTGCATGATTTAATAATACGTTTATTTAATTAATGGCATACAGATTTTAAATTTATCACCAACTTACCGGCCCATTTTAGTAAGTAAGTAGTCATACGAGGTCCTAATTACGTATTATTCCCCATCGCTTATACCTCTAATATTTGCCATTAAGGATATATTATATTTCTTGCATTTGGGTTCACAGCACTTTATCCGTTTCCCCAGCATCAAATTTAATTGTTTCCAGAAAGTTGGAGAATCCCACGTTCACATTTTTCCCTTTTTAATTAAGGTGCGGAGTATTTTGATACTAACCCCGTAGCCCGTATTTGACCCGTAAAAATATTTTAGTATAGGTAGATAGTTTGTCCAAAACCGTTAGAATAATTTAATTTCGAAAATAAAGTGAGTGTAAACTGAGGCACTGCCAGTCACCGCAAGTTTGATTCTGACACTTGCGTTGGTAGTAGAAGACAGTTACTAAAAGTTACTGTAAAATTAGAAAAAGTGCAAATTAACACTTGCGTTAGGTCGCAGCAAGTGGTTGTTGCTTAAACGCGGCACTTGCGCCCTTAGTAAACTGCAATTAAAAATAATTAAGGTAGGTTATTTCATAATTACGAATTCAGAAATAAAGTATAACTTAAACTAGGAAATTATAGGTATCACAGTGATAGACCACGGGGAGCACTGCGCTCTTTTCGTGACGATACTAGGTAATTTGATACACTGAACCAAGGTGTATCCAAAAAGCAAGCGTAAAAATTGTGGTTTTATAGGTAGGTGATAGTGGTGGTAAGTTTTTATTACTTACGCCTTTTACTTCTCTTTTCTGTTAGATTTTTCGGTGGCTGTAACTATTCTGGCGCCAGTCTTTTCTTGCATCATACTTATTACTTCTTTGTAGCGAATTTAAGCCACCAGTTTGAGTTGCAATTTCAAAGTTTTTCTGAAAATAGTTTGAATTTTCATACTTTTGTTAGTAGTGACCGTAGTCTAACGATATATAAAGTTAATTTGAAAGTAGGCCTAACGTCTTTATTTGTGATTCATAGTCAAGTTAAAAAATTAAAGTGAAATGTTCGAGGTGAAAGCGAAACCAGCAGAAGAACTTGCAAGTTTGCAAAGTTGTAATCTGTAAGTTTTCGTATCATTTTCCATGCGACCTGAGACAACTCACTTGGCTGCTAATATACTTAACAGATTGTTAAATTGGTACATTTTTGTCAGCTTTTATCGTGTTCACAGGAAACACATCTTACCAATTTATTTGTTTATTTGCTTAACGTTTATAATCATCATTAAAATCTGTAATTTTCTGATACAGCTTCGTATATATAAGCCTATTGTAAAGCCTAAGCACGTTTAAAAACTTTACTTTAAAAACCGAAACCTCGTAGAGTAATTTATTACAGGCATTTTCGTTATAATCACGGTTTTGCTTATCGTGGCTTTCGTCGTAACCAACCATTTAACCTTTTAGATTAAAATTGAATTAAAACGTAACCAACATGAACAATTTTGAGGTCATAATATATGATTGAAATTCGTACCTATAAATTACTTTCGTTTTGTTTAATTTACATCGTATCAGTTCCGTAACTCGTTTTCATCTAAATTTGAATCATTTTGTCATTTTCGTTTGTATCATAAACGTGAGGTTAATTAAAACTCGTTACTTTTTATTTCAATTAATTTATGTTGTTTCGTTTTGTTTAGATTAAAATCCGTATTACTTTACATTAATTCGTTTATATTCTATGTCATAGGTCGATTACAATTACGTTCGCCCCGAATACAATAAACGCATGCTGTTATACTGTAAGGTCATAAAAATTCGAGACCAAAATCGAAACCGCTTGAAACTAATCATTCGTATCCTATCATATATTTATGTTAAAGTTCAAAACTAATTAAAAATCGTGTCTTTGATCTTTGTAGACTTTATTAACTTGACCAATTTGAGGATTGGTTCGAAAGCCATCTCAATACTTATTCAAACGTAAAACCATTTGCCGAATTTTATTTTTGTGACCAATAACCAACTCAAAGAGGACAAACAATATTTCCTGAAGTCCGTTTATTCGTAATGTAACCGTAACCGTGACTGTAGCTGTTTTCGCTCAGAAATTAACCAAGATATGGTCGACTTAATTAAACGGATTAAGTACGATACAAGGTACCTACACATATTACAAAATTGATCAAATACATAACAGTAAAATATTATAACCGCTTTCGTAGTCGCTTTATATATTAAGTGCATACAACGTGGAAAGTTGCGCGAATCAAAAAACCGTCATCTCACAGGCTAAGTCATAACTCCATAATTTTGCGTTATATATAAATCTTTCTGAATAATTTTATACAAATTTTTTTGTCTGTTGATCGTAGGGACCCATCGAACTTAGAAATTCCCATATTTTGCCGCATCGTTAAGAAATTTGATACGACATCGAACACGCCGTCATAAACGAAGAATTGCATTGTCGTACATATTCCTAAATCGTGAACTTGCTTGACCTATCGTAAACTTAAAATAGTATCGAACCTCAAATCCGTCCTGACTGTCATTACGAATTAACACAAATTAGTCGTTTAGATAAATTCTGAGCTTCGAAACCAGACAGTTCCTTAATAAGAAAATCCCTGCCTAGAATTTTTCTTTGTAGTCGTGCGTCGACCCTAGTTTCAAAAAATATTATTCGTCTTTAACTGTTCCTGTGTGTTCGCTCTCGAATACAACAATAGAAAAGAATTTTCGTTTACTCTGAGAAAATTTGAATTAGTGCCGTCGACTAGTTATTATTCATCATTTTCGAAATATTATCAACGTACTTTGAAATTCTAAACATACGAACGTAGTTTAAACAAATTAATTAAATTAACTCTAGTCATAAATTAGCTTTAACAAGTAGTATGTTATAAAGTATTTCTACATATTAGGTTTGAACCGTGGGGATTATCCGAAAAAACGTAGGAACTCCCTTTTGCTTCTTCATCAATAGTTAAGTATATATATTAGCAGTTAAATTTAAAGTCAATACATACGACTGTAAGTACATAAATACTTAAAAATAGGAGGTACTGACATAATAGAGAATTCTTAAGGACTGTAGAAAATTCGTTTCACTACTAATTACTGTTTATGGCCCTCAATAATTTATATTATACAATCTACCGACCTGGTATAAATGCTAATGAATACGTCATTAACCGATTACACGCATTATTACAAATTTATTCAAACGTAGGCAACGTATCCAAATTACAAGTCTCAATTCAAGGATTGCCCGACTGTTTTGCCCAACGTGTCATTGCTTGCCCGACTATTGACAGCTTAATCGAAACGCTGAATCGTTTATTTGCTCGCTCGATATACGTACAATATTATGAATTGTAGGCACTTCTAAAAACATTATATTGCGATTACTCTGTTAGGTTAATTTTTTATAAATTAATCTCGAGTCCAATCTTTTGTATGTGTTACTAATTCTGCATGGAAAACAAGCCTTGCAAAATACCGTTTATCGTCGTGGACAAACTGCATACGCCTACGTGCAAAACTGACTTCGAGCTCTATCAATTTATTTTTCAAACTTAAAAACTTCTCTTCAAATTCAATTACTGATTCTTGGACTACCACAGACGTAATCTGCAAAGCCATTTTTTTGTACGACTATTGACGAATTAATGACAAAATTAGATAATCGCATAAACGAATTGCAAATTTCGGCCTAATAAGTCCAATTTCTAATCGACACTGTATCAAAACATAAACTCCACGAATAGTAGGTATGCAAGTAGATATACTTCATACACGAACAAACGTAGTCATAACCTTACATACATACGTATATATATTTATCTAACTTGACAGTACAATATTTGTGAATTTAATATCTCCGAGATATTAACACCCTGACTGACACTAAAAAGCCTAGTACTTCCGCTGACGACAAGGAGCCTAAGGACATCCGAAATCCTCTCAATTTAGAATCGTACGTTAAATCCGAATCGCCTTTAGACGACACTAAAATTGAATTTAGTGCTACTTTTGATAACCCCGACACTAAAAAAGAGCAATTTAACGTCGATTTACATCGACTATACGGTAGGACTGACGTTGATCATCTCGCCCGCATTAATCGAGCAACTAAAGATTTTCGTAAACAAGTTGACGACCTATTCAAAGCAGGGGAAGTAGAAGAAATCGAGGCATATTATTATCTCGCCGAATTATTTTTTAAACGCGATTAAGATAATATTAATTCCATTACTGGTAAACCTGTGTTAGTTCTTAAGTCTTTAGACATCGTTACTTAAGCTGTTTCCAAATTTTTTTTATACAAAATGCCCGGGAGCCAGGATAGACAAAGCGGTCCGACTGTTACGACTGTTGCGAATACAAGCAGTAGTAACACTGCTACTGCTACTACAGCTTCTTCCGCTCCGATTGCAAATCACTTAACGGCTGAACACAGTGCGGCTATCGTTCAGCCCTTTTATTAAATATGTTCAGGCGGAATGGACATGACGCAAATACGGTTAATTATTGAGCAGAAACTCATTGAGCCTATCGGTCACTTTCAAGGTTAGCAAGAAGCTGCGTATTGGCTCATTAATTATAAAAAGGAAATATTAGGACGTGATAAAACCGCATATCAAGCCATTATGTCGCTAAATCAACTTCTTGAAGGCCCTGCGAAAAAGTTGTGGGATTCTGAAAAAGTCCATTATATTCCTACGTTAAACAAAAATAATTTAGACAAATGCGAAGATACGTGGAATCCTATTATGGATGCCATGGTCTTAAGGTTTGACCGAGCCCATATGTCGACACGAGCCGCAGCTGATCTGCCTAAGACTTTATACTAACCTGGTATGAGTGGTAGTTGCTATGTAGCTAGACGCATGCGAATTATGGCACAAATTAACCCCAACAAGCCATAGGAATTGGTAATTAAGTTAATAATTGAGGGAATTCCAGGTCTCTTCGCTGACAAAGTCATGTCATGCGCTTTAATCGACAATATGACGAAGACACTGAACCCCATCATCGATTTAAATTCGAAAAAGCTTCAACAAGTAAAACAAACGTACTCTTACGACACGTTGGCTCAGAAGCCCGCATTTGCCTGTAGCAATAAAGAAGTTAATGCACCGGACATTAACAATGCTGCAACTTGTTCGGGGCATCTAAATCCTAATAATAATCGTGGTTATAATAATCGTGGTAATAATCATAACAATTCTAATCGACCGAATCATAATAAATATACAGATGTCTAATTCACTAATAGTTTTTCGGCCGAGCACAAAGCCTCATGTGTTACCCCAGACGGGAGGTTGACTTGTTTTTGATGTCAAAGCCCACGCCATAGCGTATGGAAGTGTTTGCTATCCATGGACGAAAACAACATTTCATTGCCACCAAAAGCAAGTGGATGGAAACGCTACCGATTGGGAGCTAATAATTCAAACTCTAATAATCCTAATAATTTAATTTGTAATAATAATAATTACGATAATATGAATAATTATGACAGTAGGCGCTCCTATAATAACAATTAAAATCAAAACTCCGGCTATATTAATAATACGCACCAGGGACAACAGAATGTAGGTATGCCCACACAACAAGAATTCGCTTGCTCATTCCAGTTATTTTCACCGTACTTAGTTAATAATAATTCACAAAACAACAATACTATTATTACGCCTGTAGATAACGACACTGACGTAGTACTGCATATCAATCAAGTTCGTGACCGTATGTCCCATAACCAGCTAAATAATAATGGTATGTACATGCGAATGTTCAAACTGCGTGTATTATACGACCCGGCTGTGCTCACTTACGAAGCCATCCAAGCCGATATTGCCTTTCGCAAATTACAGGGACATGCTATGACGAATAGTAAGAACCCTTTGAACTGCATTGTACCGGAATCCTTATTCGAGTTCCCGGACACCAACAAGGTCCACCTTATTAGATCGAACCGACTTTCAGAAAAAGAAATTAAACGTGATCTCACTTTTCAGCATATGACAGGAAAAGGGTTAACTATTAATGTACTCACTGATACCGGAGCATCTATCAGCTTAATCAGTCCATTTGGTGTTTCATGCCTCGGCATGACAGACTCAATTCAGCCGTGTCTGCCTATTCAGTCAGTTTTATCGATTGATACGGGTACTTCGTATTTGGTAGACAAATTTATATTTCTTCGTTTCCACATTCCCGAGTTGCACGAATGGATCTTATGGGGATTTTTCGTCATCGATTTTTCTAGTAACGACGTTGTATTTGGAATGGATCTTATGACAGCATACGATGCTATAGTTTATTGTCGATTTGGTATGGTAAAGTTCACGACGGCTGATTAATTCATTGCTGATAGGCCGAAATTTTATTAAAATTCGGCACCAGCACCCATTTTATCGAATAATCGTAGAGTCGGGCGCGTACGCGAGATACAACTCACAGAAGCTAATACAGCTGAAATTACATCTTTAATGGATCAACTTAGAAACGTAACATCAGAAAAGAATCTTTCTTCGACATTACCTATTGCCGACCCAGACAGTGCCGCCGTTGCATCCGCTGTAGGGAAAATTACCGCAGATTGTTTATCGCAAATATTAAATCCGCTTATGTTGTCATTTAAGCCCGTAGTCACGCCCGAACATAGGACACCCACACAAATTGGAGGTGCTAATACGATTCGCCCCGAACTTGAAACTACAAGTTCTTTTAATGAGGTCGTACGTAGTATTGACACCTCAATTATGTCTAGCACGGCCGAAGCCGAGCTACCTTAATTTAAATTACGATTATTTACAACTTATTCCGTACAACTGAACGTAGGAGAATTAACTAAAATTCCCATTTATACTTCTAATAGAAATTATTCCGGCCAGGTCGTAGTCGAACCTAATTTTTATTTATTTAATAAATTTAGTACTCTAATAGAAGAGAACAGAATTACAATTGAAAATGGTACTGGTTACTGCCATGCCACAAGTATCGATGATGCATGTATTTTACTTAAACAGGGAATTTTTAGTACGTATCGCCTGATTTCCTAATGTTATGTAAGTAGCAATAAAGTTTATATTGACAATTAGAAATGCCCCATAGGTGACATAACCAAACCGGTCCCGGAAACAATTCCAGGAAGCCAGGATCCTACAGATGACGAATGGAATCAATTTGGGATTTATGAAGGATTGTATGTTTTTGAAAAACGACAAGTTTGAATTTTACTATCACGTTATTATTCAGTTTTTGGTTAGAAACCTGAAAATTTCCATACCTCAATCGTAGATTTACTGACAGGGAAAACTTTCCAAGCGACAGTAGATCTTTTTGATCTGACGCCCCTAATTAATCTGCCTGCTGCGATGTCAAATCTTTTCAAAGTAGTTTGTCGTGACGATACCGATAACTTGCTCATAAAACAAATTATTGAGCCATGTCATCCAAACTGGGTATAACCACAACGAGTCGTTCGAAAAGGTACGAACGGATGGCGCTCAGTAATCGACTTAAGAGAAATAAATAAGAGAGTAAAACCCATAGCTGTTCCCCTTCCACTGATCGTAGACGAGATAAATAAATTATCTGGATGCACTCATTATTGTCAGGTCGACATGGCAAGCTCCTACTAACAAATTGAAGTTCACTAAGACAGTAGAAATTGTCTCGCATATATCAATCACTGCGGAATTTGGAGAAATAAACGACTTCCTTTCGGGTTTTTTAATAGTGGCGCACTGTTTCAATCAGCGATGTCTAAAATTTTAATACCCAACCTTCATAAATGGTTAAGTGCATATGTCGATGACTGGTTTTGGCGGAAAACTTATTGATAAAATGTTGCATCGTTTAGAATTATTATTATAGTTATTTGTTCAGGCTTAAATTAAATTGTAGCCTTCAAAATGTTTCATAGGATTTGCGAGCATAATTTTTTTAGGACACCGAGTTAATGCTGAAGGTGTTTCTTTTAATGCTGATCGTGTTAAAACTATTGTAGAATACCCGTATCCTACCACCACGACTGAAATCTGTCGTTTCATTGGGATTTCAAACTTCTTTCGCCGCATAATTCGAATGAAAGCGAACCCGAAATCAAATCTATGCATATTCGTTCTCTTTTTGATGTTGATTTTATTGACCGATGCGATCCAATTAAAGGTGATTTTAATCGACTAAAACACTTCCAAATTAACGATAAGCGCATCAGTAAAATTATTATTTCCTTACGTAAGGACATAGAAAATAAGTTTATTGGCTATAATCAGTATAGGAAAAATTTTCTATTAAATCCCGACTCTGGCATACTTAAACGACTTTCAGGCGAACCTTTAGGTAAATTACGGGTGCCCGTGCTTTCAGAGAATTAAGCAAAGCAATAGATTAAATACTTGCATAAACGCTCTTACTTTGGACATGAGAAAATATATGCTGCATTACGGCAAAAATACTGGTTCTTCCAAATGCGCAAATTAGTTATGGACGTGTACCGCTCCTGTGACACATGTCAACGGCACTTTATTAAGCGACGGAGCCGCTCCATTCCGCTCTACGTCATATTAACACCACAGCTCCCATATGCAAAAGTTAGTAAAGACTATTTAGGCCCATTGAATCGAACTCAAAAAGGAAATCAATACATCCTCGCATGCATTGACCAATGCACTAGATACCTATACTTTTTTCCTACTTCCAGCCCTACTACAGATAAAACGATACAATGTTTAGAACAATTCATCCAAAAACATGAAATACAAGCCCTTGTCTCCGACAATGGAGCATGCTCCACTTCTAACAAATATTTTAAATTTCGCAAAAATTATCTCATTAACCGTATTGCCACTTCAGCTCGACACGCTAGTAGTAACGCTTTTGTGAACGTAGTAATTCCACTTTCGGTTCAATTCCTAAAAAGTGAAAATTTGATACCGATAACCCATGAAATACATTACTTTCGCATGTAGGTAACGAGTACAATGCTGCCAAGCACAGCAGTACAGAGTATAGTCTCTACTTTTCAATGCTTGGTAGATCTTATACCCACATGTATGACCAAGCTGTCACCGAAAGCTCCCTATCTGATGATGACCCCGAGAGGCATCTCATTCGCATTGGTGAACTTTTTAAACACCGAATGCAAGCGCATCAAAACTCATGCAAAAATTAACTTAAACGTAAGTTGGAGTTTGACCGTCGGCACCCGCATATAAATTTTAATATTGGTAATTTGGTACTTCCACGTAATTATACCCGTGAGGCAGGAACTTCAAGCAAGTTCATGGTCCGATATACAGGGCCGTACAAGATATACAGTCTTATCGAAAATAAGCATGTGTATTTCTTGTGCCCTGCTGATTTTGATATAAATTCTATCTACAAACCCACCAAAGTAGAAATGGAACATGGACATAACTTAATTCCATACATTCATAAGGTAGCAGAGTTCGCAACCGAAACACGCATTGAAGTTGATTAGAATATGGAATGGCTTAATTTATTTAAACCCACTCAGACTGATCACGTTTTCTTTATCGAACCTACGATCGATCCTACTAAAACGCCGCGTGAGGATGGTACTAATATTGTTCTAGATGTTGTTTCTCGTGGAATTTACAATTCTAGTGCTACAGCTCACTGTAAGCTCCCGCTAAGTGCGCCGCCCTACGTGTTATTATCAGACGAAAGTAATGATTCCTGCCCTTAGCTGAAGGACAATGTCAGCACTGATAATTCCCATCACTCGTGGTATGGACAAACTATTATAGAAAGTCCCGACGCTCACCAGTCTCCAAACCTACAGGGGGGAAAGAGAGTAGTTTCGTGTCTGCCAGGACACGTCAGGAGAATTCTTACGTAAGTCCCAGAAACAGAATTAGTAGTATTTGGGATCGCTTTGACAGCGCCCAAGAAACTCTAAATTTGCCATCGCCGTCTAAAACTCGTACCCCCTCAAAAATCAAAACCCCGTCGCTAACTAATATTAATACTGTACAGGGTAATTTACAAGATCCCACTTACATAGATCCCGTAGGCACCAAAAATCATGACGCTCCTGGACCTTCCAGATCCTAAATACCCGTCCCGTTCCTGTGGAACCGGGGCGACGTCAAAGTCAACGCGTATGGAATAAAAATTTAGATCCAATGATCTACGAACTTAGAAAAATTCAAGTTTCCTAAATTGACCGTGGTCGCGCATTCAAAAAATTCACGGACCTAATGGTTCAAGTCTAAAACAATATTTTTAGTGCAAGTAGCCCTGCAGAAAAAAGTAGTGTAGAAGACAGTAGTGTGGAGGACGTAGATTAAAACGAAATTGAATTAACATATGAATAATGTAAATAATTAAAAAGGTTTGACTTAATTAGGCGTGAAAATAAGATGTCACATATTAGCGAAGAAGATTTGCTAATGGTGGGCGATGATAATGACGTTGTAATAAATCCAAGAGGGGATAAAAATTTGATACTGATAGACGTCGACGAAGATAGTCCGTTCAAAGTCGTAAATTCCGAGGCTCTCGATAGTCCCGATGAGAAAATGATAAAAGACCAGGATCCAAAATTGGGCGAGGATTAGCAGAAGCGCCAAACTGCATTGGAGATTCTAAGGCAAACCTTTGCAGAAATCCACAAAAAGATTGTAGATAAAGAACGAATGATAAAATTTATGGTAGCCGCCACAAATAAAGAAAAGCCAGTTTAAAAAGTAGCTCAGGAAAAATTCGAACCAAAATTAAGCGTAACAAAAATCCAGGAATGTCCTGTCTGCATCAACAAGGGACTCCGCGAAAATCTTTGATACGTCTTTGATGAGTGTCCAGTAAAACAAACTCAACGGCTCTAGCCGTTTTCTCTGAACGTAAAATTATGTTGGTCTTGTCAAGGGCCTCATTTGTACCGTTGACGTTCAATAGTTTTTTTCATGTTGTGCAGAATTTAAACATTTCGGATGTTTTGTTCACATCAGCGGGAGACGACAGTTAATCGTATAGATATATTCCTACTATTAACTTAATTGGTGTAATGATGATCTCTGAGAAATAAGACTTTATTATTATAACACTATTTGTTTTAATATTTATTGTGGTTAAGTAATCATGCTTTAAAACCCTCTACAATTTTGTATTTGCTCTTGTTTCCGTTATGAGGTGATCCTAAATATGGAGGATCAAAGAAATATTTTTGTGAATAAATCGAACGTAGAAAATCAATATAACTGTGTGTTTTCTTTTACATCGAGTATCTTTTCAGTTATACATTCGATTATCGGTTTCTCTATTTCGGCCGTCGAGAGCGGACGTCGACGCCAGGGCGAGGATTTGAAGAATAGAATAATCATAGACCTCTCTGAAATATTCCCGAGATAAAGATTCGAAAAAAGTACCTAATCGCCACGTGACTCACAGTCAGATCCTAAATAGCAAGGGAAATAATCCCAGACAGTTGTATTTCTATTGCCGACAGTAGAAAAGATTCTAACAAAGCAGGACACTCTCAGACGAGCCTTCCTCAAGCTGAGATTTATATAATTTGAGTCAGTCAGTCTTTTTTATTTGATTCTGAGCCACTAATATATTTTTACTCGTAATTTTGCGAACGTATCTTTCAAAACATCTCCTATTTCGTACAAAATATTCCTGACTCTATTTTGTTCAAATTTTTGATCGTAAAATTGTTTTTGTGAATTTTGTTAAATTTATTATTTCGTTCATAAAATATTTTAGAAGTTAGACTTAGGATTATGTGGTCGTATGTCAATCCATAAATTATAAAAGTTAACAAAATTCAATAGCAGCCCCAGATCCCAAGACAAGTAAACTGACCGAGGGCGCGTGTATAAAACGGTATTATATTTTTCATTATTATTATAAAATATAATTAATCGGACAAATTTAAAATATTATAAATCATCAGCTTTTAATTTTTATTTTGTTTTCACCTTAAAAGTATTCGTATCATTTGATTAGGTACATTTTGTTTTGTGAAAAACAATTCCCACTTTCATTTTCTTTGAATAAATCGTAAACGTAAATTAATTTAAATTCACGTAATTTAATACTTTACCTACGTTCTCTTTACTGCATTGTTTACTTACTTATATTTACTTATATCCTAGTGCATGATTTAATAATACGTTTATTTGATTATTGGCATACAGATTTCATATTAGTCACCAACTCACCCGCCCATTTTAGTAAGTAAGTAGTCATACAAGGTCTTAATCACGTATCATTCCTTATCGCTCATACCTCTCATATTTGCCATTAAGGATATATAATATTACTTGCATTTAGGTTTTTAGCACTTCGGCCGTTTCCCTAGCATCAAATATAATTGTTTTTAGAAAGTAGGAAAATCCTACGTTTGCATTTTTTCCTTTTTAACAGTAAGAAAATAATTAAATTTATAAAATTATTAAATGAAGTTAGGCAGAATTTATCAATTGTGTTTATATGAAATTAAATCAAAACAAACTAAACTAGCTATGTAATAAATTTATATTATATAGGTGATTATAAGCCAATTGGCAGGAGCCCTGAATTGTTTAAATCACTATTTTCCGAAGCAATTTAGAAGGCAGACGCATCTTCTGACGAAATGACTCAAAAAAGGCTGATATTGTCCCACAAGCACCCACTTGTAAACTAATAACTTTCAATTTCTTAAGTTAATATTTTTTTTAAATACGGAATACAAGGATCATAATGTGCTTGCTTCTCAGCATTCACTTCCTCCGCCTAACCAGACTTTTGTTCCATCCGAATTGTAGGATCCAAAATGTACCCACACTTTGACTCTGTTCGCCAGCATATGATATCTACACGATTAGAAGCCTCATCAGTTACCCTTTTAAATACATTCCAGTCCAACTTTTCAAGGTGCTTGACAATTATTGATCGCACTTCATGGTGTCTGCAGTTTCTTAGTAAGCTTCCGACATGACATTTTTTTAGAACATTAGTGAGGGTACTTTCTCTTTTTGAGCAGTAATTTTTAATGAATTTACCCACTCAGAGGATGTTAACCCACATTTGTTAATAATGATCTTGTTTGCATATTGGCAATCCTTATACATTTCAACCTTATGTCCCTTTAGTGGGAATTGGCACCATTTATAAAACTGTTGTTCTTTAATACAATCACGATGTATTTTTCCAGGCTTGGTTTTGGGACTAGCATCAAACTTGACTTGTATTTCATCATGATTCAACTGCAGAGCTACAATACAATTCTTTATTCCCCCTTGCAAGTCTCGAACAAAAGGCATATACTAATTATTGGAGCTCAGCAAAACAACACAAATATTGTAATGTTGTACAAACGCCTCTTAAGTGGATCTTATTACCTCAAGACCCTAAAACGTTTTTAAAGTATACAGCAACGAATTAGGAAAATCATAAGGTATTGCAAGTATCTTTATAACTGCACTACGAATAATCTTATCTAAATCCTCAAGAAACGTTTTCGGAAGCTTGTTTAACGGAGCTGTTTGGAGCGAGTACGTGAGACATGGCCATAGGTACTGATTAATTATAGCAATCTTTTGATGAGGATTTCACATAAGAGTTCCAACTTAATTTTTTAGATCTTTAGAAAAATTCTTCTGGATCAAAAAATAATTTATTCTTAAAACTTACACCAAGATATCCGACAGTCTCGCTCTCCTTGAGAGCCTCTATAGTGTTACTGTCATCAACAACTAATAGTTCTTCACTAAGCTTTCTATTTCTAATATTAATAACTTTGCATTTATTTATATTTGTCTCATATCCCACTATGGCAAATTCAGGAATCACAATTTTGTTTAACTGCCTCGCCTCTTCTATAGAATCTGACGCTAGGGCAATATCATCAGCAAAACTACGTCCTGCATTTTTCGAAACATCTTTGTAGGGAAGAAATCAATAGGCAAGTCGTTTTTCATTCAAGGGTTTTAACACATGATCTATTGATATGTTAAAAAGTTGTAGAGACAAAGAAGAACCCTGAAAAACGCGTTTCTCAACTAAAATAGGCTGCGATATGCCGTTACAAGTTTAAATTTGAGCTTGGTTATTTTTCATAAGTTGCAGTACTAAACTTTAAAGTTTGGATAGTATTAGTTTAGAGTTAAGTGTATTAGTGATATGGGCATAAAATTCTACTTCAAAGGCTTTACTTACGTCCAAAAAAACTATACATCAATCTTTTTTTTACCTCTTTGGCCTTCTGTAAACAACTATGTATTATTAAAGTATTAATAAATGTCCTAGGACACCTTAAGAACCCAAATTGATTGTCATTATGGACACAAAGTCCTAACGTCGTCGGTCCAATATTCGTTTAATGATACGGCGTAAAATTAAACAGATGGAAATTGGACGCCAGTTACCAATGTAATCGAGAAATAAAGCAACATATGAGGAAAAGGTTAATACAATTAATACTTAACGCATTTATGGTTAGTTTTTTGGGTCAATTGCAGCCATAGGTTCCCTAATGCTCAAACAGAGCGTTACGTAAAGCTTTATGGCAGTGGCTGGGTGAAAATTTGACTTTTTTGCTTTACGTATTACTTACATACTCCCTAAGGGATTATTTTCTAAGAATGTATTCCTCTGTGTCAACGTCAACGTTAACGTCAACAGCAACATCTAACAACCAACAGTCATTATAGACGCAACGGTAAACTCTTCAACTGGCAACCGCTAAACTCTGAAGAGCTACTTGAAAATTTGAAATTGAAATTACATTATTAATCAATCAAATCATTATTTTAGTTTAGCTTAGGAAACTGTGAATTAGGATTTTTTTATTACGATGGCTGTGCAAATTGTAGGTGAAAGCCTAAGTAGTTTTGTAGCATAGTTGACGAACGTGCGATTTAGATTTAGGTATAAAAAGGACCACGGCTGGAGTAAAGTTTAGATGCACTGGGATTTGGCTTCAAGTGAGATGGGATTTAAGTGAAGTAGACGGTGGCTTAAGTGGGAAGCCGACAAAGTGGTTTAAGGCTCTAGGCTGATCCAATGAACTCAAATCTTAGCGCGCTTAGAAGCCAAAGTCAACTTTTGCCGCAGCTAAAAGCCGTCAACTTCAGCCGTCACTAAAACATTTTTTATATTGTTTTTGAAACATCTAAATTATTGCAATATTTTTCTGCAATATAACTTCCTGCTACTTTCTTTAAAGCCAAATATTGCCATTATTTAGCAACGCAGCATCTGCTTTTGTTTAATAGTTTAGAAATATTTACATTTCTTGCTGTTAAATGGCTTCAGTATTTTTTTAATGCCATTAAACACCCACTAAAATCAAACCGAATTTGAAATTTTATTGCTTCCTTGACACAAAATTTAGTGTCTTCTCACAGATAAAGTAAAACAGGTGCGTCAAAGTGATGTAAAATTACTGCAATTTAATGTGTGTACAGAGAAATTACAATGCAGTGTGTCATTACAATAATTTGAGTTGCGAAACAATACCAGTAACTTTTTCAAGCGAGAAAATTTTATTGGGATCCCAACTTATACAATAGGTACAAAGCATTAGATTTGAGAGTTTTACATAATTCATAAAGTACTATGTTACCTTATCGATTTGATTAATCGCAGTGACATATTCATACAGCTAAGACACTATCACTTTTTCTAACAAAATCTTTCTATAAATATAAAATAAATTGGTTTCTAGACATCTATATTTTTTATTGAAAATCGTATATTGAGTTTATCATACTTTCAATCAATCATTACTAATTAAAATTAATTATTAAATCTGAAAGTATAATAAAGCCTTGTAGATGGTTTAATATTATTAAAACAATTTATTTAGCTTAAAATTATTAATTTAACAAGTAGTTATTTGTTATTCAAGCTCAGCCCATTGAAGTCTCTTGAAATTTAGCAAAAGATCAAATAATAAAAATTTTAACGTTAAATTTTGTCTAAAACCTCGGCATTAGGATTTTATTTTGTACACAACTAAATGTGCTAAATAAATCTGTGCATCACTTTTTAAACCACCTGTACGTTCAACATATTGCAAAACTTTCTATTCAGATTTTTTTATTGTTTTTGTATAGAAACAGCTTACCGCACAAAATATTTTATTACGAGCTGCCCCGGGTTGCATTTTACAAGAATATGTTCTGATTTTTCAGTCTTGCTTGAGCCATGGTTGCAGCGGAAAGATTCTTGGGCAGGTAGTGAGACTGCGTTAACAGGCATAACATTGCTAACAATTTTAAGAGTAAGTCTATTTGGAAAACGACTCACTCTGTATTTAAATGAATCCATTTGTTATCTTGTGGGCACTCAAAACATTTTGTTGTACACCATTGGTCGTGGGTTTAATTCCCACTTGGGGCTCTATCGTGAGGTATATTATCCTTAAAACGCCTACCTGTCCTCGTGTCTAGTGACTACGACCTTTAAAGCCCACTTGGCTCCGTGTTTGTACAGGGTAAACTAGCCACACCTACTAGTTGTTTACTTAGAATGTTGGCTGAGGCTATGAAAACATTGCTGGATGGAAATAGAAGCAGTCGTAATACAAAAAATACTTCCAAATCAATGCCGACTATAGTACAGCACTGTTAAAGCCATAGCAACCACGCGCACTCCACTCCACAACTGTTTGAGTTGCTGGCAGATGGTGTAGAAAAGCGATGTTTGTAGATGCAAAAGTATTTGTGCGCGAAATGATGCGATTTTATATTTTGATGACTATAGGACCGTGCATAAATTTTTTTGTGCAAAAATTTGGAAATTGTAACCCCTATTGTAACCCTTTTTTGGGAATGTCCGTCCATTTAAAATGATGGTCATATTTAACCTCTTCCCCACGTGGACGTTTAGCGTTATTTTTGCACGCTCGCCATGTCTATGAACAAAAACTTTTCAGTTTTTAGATGCTGACGGAGCATCTATTGGTCTAGTGTCTAGTGTCTGTTTGTCTGTCTGTCTGTCCGCATGTCGGTTGGTCGCACGCTACAGGTCGCATTTTTGAAGATTGTAAATTGAAATCTTTTTTAATCGCCCAGAAAAGCGAGGGAGAAGTGCTGTATAGTTTTTGGTTATTATTCAATTTATAGTTTGTTCGCTATTGTTCGTTAAACCGACCAAGAATAAACTCCATTTTTCAAGATAATAAAAGGGCAAAAAATACATAGAAGGTAAATACGGAGCTGAAAGCTTGTCAAGTTTCGCCATTAAAAATACACATGGAAAATTTTCACGAGTTTCCAAGGCGAGTAAAGGTAGTGCTCACAATATGTACGTTCACATGCCACTCTAGTGTAGTGGTCGTGGTTCGTAGTACTGTACCTAATACATTGTATTAGTGATATAAGGAAGACATAGTGCCCAAATGTTCAGTGCTTGTGTAATAAGCCAGCCATAATAAGTGAATGAAGTGCAGTAATTTGCTTGTAGTTGCCATTCATTGTATAACTGCGGTTGGAAGGCTACGTCTTGTAGTTCACCACTTCGGGTTGGGGCGGTGATCCAGGGTGAAGAGACTGGAGTCGTAGGTTCGAATCCAGCTAAGGCGCATGGGGTGAGCCAACTTGCAATTCTTCGTACTTATCTCGTAGGTTTCCATTTTTACTGACTTTCGACAAAAAAGTTAGCTCACTTTGACCACCCCTTTTTAATCGAATTATTTTTGTGGAATTGCGTATGCAAATTTTTAAGAGTGCCTCCGGCTGCTGTGATGAACATTTCTTTTGTTCTTGGATCCTGGCTTTGTGTTAGGCGCTATTTGGAGGATTGTTGGAGGCTGTAACCCGGTAACAACCTAAACTGTGTGCCGTGAGACCGAAAGTACATGATTCTGGAGTTTAAGGTCCTGTCCAAAGTCCCGCCACACCTTTAGTGTCCTATTTCCACTACATCAAGAATCAAGACGTCAAGCCATCGATTATTGTAATCAGTAGTTTAGTTGCTGGTAGAGTATGTTCGTTGCTTGTAAAGTAAGAGTATTATTTATTTATTTATTTACTTTATATTATTTCCTGGACACAAGTAAGTTTTAGTTAGTCATGACTGTGAAATGCTCAAGGTGTGAGCGTAGAGTGGGGCCAAATCAGTCCAATGTAGTGTGCTCTGCTTGTGATGAATCGTATCATGTAGTATATACTTCATTGAATTTGGAATGCGTTCATAATGACATTATATTAGATTGGGTGTGTATGAATTGTAGTCTTAGTCATGTTCAAGATACTGCGTATGTATGTGTTAAGTGTGGTGCTGCTAGTGTTGGAACAGAAAGTAGTGGTGACAACCTCTGCCTAGGTTGCCTGTTTCCATTTACTGATTGTTCAGATGTAGATGTTGAGCATTACGTAGGTCAGGATATTAGTTATGGTAGTGCTGATAATACGCTCTTTTTAAATTCAAAAGGTTTTAAGATCTTGCATATGAGTAAATATTTTTGATTCGATGGGGACTTCAAGGAACGCTCAAATTTAATGTTTTTTTTTGCAGTGCGTGGTAATGCCATACTGCGAGCTTTTATTTTGCATTTCAAGTTAGGTGCAAGCGCCTTACCATTCCCTTCAAGGGCGTCAGGTAAGTTTGCTAAGAGTTGAATTTGGAAACTCCCACCCCCTCCCCCCACCTCCCCTTTACATTTAGAACACATTTTTTTGTTAATTTAAAGAAAGCATGTGTATGTTTGTGATGCATGTGTACTACTTTTTCCATACTGTGCTGGGGTAAGACGCGTCAGTTAGTTAAAGATCGACTTTTAGTTGCCTCTTTATCATGAAACTAGCAGGTTGGCAACCCGATGGGTTGCAAATAACGAATTTATTTTGCACTATCCACTTCTAGCTAAAACTTATAGCTAGCTCTATCAGGGGCGGATCCAGGAATTGTATATGGAGGGGGCTAATGGCCTCCTGGAGGGGGCTTACAATGTTAAGAAGATAGGAGCAGCCATCTTGAAAAATGGCCGCTCCTATGTTCGCAATGTTAAAAAATTAGCTTCTAGGGGGGCTAAAGCACCATAGCCCCCCCCCTTGGATCCGCCCTTGAGCTCTATCCACTAATATCTTTTCCTGTAAAAATTAAACCTAATTCCAAATTACCAGAAATTAACTTCAAGTTCAGTCTCACCCAGGTTTTCAATTGAAATCGACGATAAATAGTTTGAATAAGAACTCCAACTATTTAGAAAACCATTACAATATACACTTGACTTCAATCCTCGGCCACTGCTTACGGCTGTGTTGTACGGTATACGTCACTGTATGTTGAATAGAACCCAATGTCGTACAGCGCTCCTTAGTGACCACTACTTACTGTACTGCCTAGGGGATGGGACTCCTTTACTGTGGACGAGTGAACAGGGACTGGGAAAAGTGTTATATGGCGGAGAAAAACTGATGCGGTCGCCTCGATCTCCTCACCTCCAGTGACTGGTTGAGTCTGGTTGCATGAACTTTGGTTGAACGGATATGAATATGTACGATATACATGGTATGGTATCCTAACGAATATTTATTATTTTATTCATTTTAAATTTACCCTTTCACCATCTCAAATCCACCATCAGCCTGAATTTAACAAACTATGAAAAATAATTACTTAATAAAGCCCCGATTGTGTAGTATATACAATTTTAAATTTCAATTATGTCAAAATGGTTTAAAGCTAAAACAAATCTTAAAGTTTACATAGAATTGATTGCATAAAAGTACATGTTATTACAATAGCAATATTTATGTTTATATTTGATCACTGAACAAATATATTTCAAACTTGATTAATTCCTCGTAATTACAACTATTACATTATTTAATTATTCTTCTATCAGTACTTGCAAAGTAAACAATTTAACCTTATACTTAAAACACTACTAAAACGCACACTTACAAAAAAAGCTCTTGTTTTTTTTCTAGGTCACGTGCATCAATGAGTCACATTAGGACTGCTGCAAATATTTATACAATCTTTTGTTGATTACATTTTAAGCAGTAAAGTATTAAATTATGAATATATATATATATACATTTTATTTTTGTTTCTGAATTTTCTGAAGTATGGAAGTAGCTTTGTCTTTAACTCTAGCCATATCTTTAGGGTTGACACTGTACATTCGCATATTTTTCATTGTAGGAGGTTTAATTTTATCGATAACATCAGCTATAAATATCCAATCACACTTTGATGGATTAAACCATTTATAATTGCATTCCCCCTTTTCTGCTTTCTGCATAAGAGTGACTTTAACTTCATTGCACTCTAAATTTATCTTGTCAATGCATCCCATTAAAAGTTGTTTGCTGCTACTATACAATAATGCAATCCAGTCTCCTGATTTTAAACTTTTAAGAAACATTTCTCGATCATCCACGACTGTAGTATTACCCTCATCCGTATTTGCATATTCATAAAACTCTGTAGATGTCGAGGTTTTACAGAATTTTAAACCAGTTGCAGTACACTCAACATCGTGAAATTTACGAGTTCCTGGAGTTGATTTAAAATTTAAATACCTAGTTGCTAAAATACCGGAAGCTAAAAAGTCTTCAACATCTTTGCTATCTACGTACAAGTACTGCAAGATATTTGTACTCTTCTTGTCATGCAAAAACGTAAACATTGCCTTGGCATTTAATATAGGATTAGACGATCTGCGCAAACTTTCTAGTCTAGTTTCTCGTTTTGAAACGCCTGAATAGGCATCACATAGGTCTTTTCCGTGGCATGTCGCAAAAAATGTCCACCTAGCTTTAATTCCAAAGTCTGCAAAATGATTGGCCAAATTAGAAAAGTTTTTTGCGCATTTATACTGAGATGGGGCACCGTCGGAAACATAGTTAATAAACGTAATCCAAGGAAATTTATTTTTAATCTGTGCTATAACCTTCATTCTGAATATGTGAAAAGTACTAGCATCGTGGCTTAAACAATTTGAAATCACAACTATGCAGAATGTCTTATGTGTTTTTGTTTCCTGGCAAAAGTAATGAAGCACAAACGGATGAATCGTAGCTTGAATATTACTCCAGTGGAATCCTTGCACTGAGTCTTGAACTACAAAACTGTAGTTTTCACCAAAATCTACATTAAGTACAGCACTTCCCGGCTGTTGTACAAAATTTAACTTTAAAGAGGATATAAAATCTCGTTGCTTCAAATGAATAAAATGGTGACAACCTATTGCTAGTAAAGACACCTTTAACTTCTCTATATACTCGTCTTTGCTCAGTTTCCGACCTATAAGCTCTAATGTACGCCCTGTATCATATGCCCACTCCATAAATTCTATTTCTTCACTATCAATTAGATCAATATTGCTCAATGCATGTTCAAATTTTGGACAAACTTGACATAATCCCATCATGCAGTTTTCAGTTAGGTCACAAAAAAAGTACGACAAAATAACATCAGTTTTATCTACGATATTGATCCCTTCTACCAGCAGCTTAAAGTTACAATGATAAATACACAAACAGGATCTGCTAAATCCCTTGTGGAATCCCCAAATGCATTGCCGAGGCTTAAGCTTTGCAAACTTTGTTTTTGAAATTTTAATTCCTTCATTTTGATTTAAAAATTCAATGTAAAAGTCGTTTAATGTAGTCATTATTTGATGCTTTAATACTGCTGTCTTCACAAGTTTTCCTTTTTCTACAGTTCTGAGTATGATTGTGTCCTGTTGACCGGGCATTATTTTACTATTATTAGGATCTAAGTAAAATTTTGTGACTTTTTTGACAGTACTATCACAAAGCTTGTTTCCAGTTCTAATTCCTAAGGAACTACATGGGCCAATTTCTTTTCGTAACTTAGACACATTTTCGGCCATGCGTTGAGAAATTTTAAATACATCTTGTAACTCTGTTATACTCATTTCAAGAGGGGTGCATGTTAGTACCAAGTACATTTCACGTCGTGTTCCTGCTTCCTTATACCTATTCAAGAGACGTAACATACATATATTGCAAGTTTTACACTTACACAAGCTCGTCCCCTCAAAATCAATATTCAGTGTTGCAAAATTGTTCAGTATAGACGCAAGTTTTGATTTAGCGTTTGCGTAAATAAGCTTCATTTCTTTTTGGGAATAACGAGTAGATTTTTGTATTTTCCCTACCTCAAGTTTGTTTAATAACATATTAATGTCCTCAACTTCTCTATCAGAATTGTAGAAATCACTACCTGTAGAACCTGAACTACTAGAGGTTACCTCCATGTTGTCGTCAACTTGCATCTCCTCAGCATCAGAATTCATTTCCATAGGAATATGTTGGTCTGTTTCCATATCCACTTCATTGGGTCGTGGTGATGGTGAGCGCATAGATGACTTGATTTTTCTGTCCAAGTAGTGGCGACATCCGGCACACAAAAAATCACGTTGGTCAAGATTAAGGTTACGATTGTTGCAGAATGTCAAATGTGAGTCATCGGGATTGTTAAACATGTATAAAATATTGTTTTTCAACGGTTTGGAATGTCGACTGCAAGGATCTGCACAAAAGGCGCTACATAAAATATAAAAACCACAATTAAGGAAATGGAACAGAACAAATTTTAATAGTTTTGTCACTGAAATTATTTCAAACTTGTGGCACAACTATTAAGTGATTTCATTAATTTTAATTAAACTACTACTGTATATTCAGAATCAGTACCTTTTGAGCTTTTCCGGAGGCATTAATTTTCGAAGTGCTGCGGTCTTGCATGAGTTACACAAGAGATCTCCTGTAGGTATTGGAATACCAGCTTTCCTGAAATCATCTTCGAGTTTCTCTTGAACTTTAAAAAACCGTTTAAGCGAGTCCTTTCTTTTTTCCCTATGTCTTTGAAACGGATTAGAGCAAATAATGCTTTTACTAAAACAACAAAGTGAATATTTACGATATAAAGGCCAGTTAAAAACATAATTAACGCACGAACTACAACTCTAACAGTAAGGCAAGCATTACATAATGGTATAACTATAAAGAGCATGTCTCTTACCTTTTTGAATCTGAAGGACTGTCGTTTTTGGGTGTAACTGAAGGTTGGAGCTTTGGCTTTGAAGTTTTGTCTACCTCGTAGCGACAGGAATTACATAGTAAAGATCCTAATGATAATTGAACGTTACAGCTTTCTACTTGCTTCTGTGTCACAAGTCTAAATTTAGAACGGGTTTTTTCTGTTACTTTTATCGGAGTTTTGTGCCTTTTGTACGGATCCGAACATACCTCCACTGAATTCATTTTTGTTAAATTTACAAATTTAACCTACACCAAATACTTTTCATGGTAATTAAAATGAGCCCTGACTGATGTGTTACAATTACTAAACTGAGACTTGTAGGAAAACCGCGTTCCTTGCTGTGAATACCGGGCTTTTGTCTACCATCTAGAGAATTATGTCGCAATGTATAAATTTATGGCTTCAGAAATCTTGAAATAGTCTGTAGTGTTAGGTTTAAGTCAGTGGCATTTTAAGCAATGAACTACTTTGGGTATTAAAAGATAGAAGATGTATGCGTCAATATATGGTATATCCTAAAGCTTTGCTTTTATATGCGTGCAATTATAGATATCCAGTTACTTTTTTATTATCAATCATTCTTTCATAGCAGGAGCAAGCATGAAAATACCTCCAAGCATGGCCATATAAGGAGCGGAGTTAATTTACTACCTCTTAACCAATTGAATTTATGTCATACACATCTGCAAAAACATTGTGGCGTTTGTCCATTCTAAAATAATGGAACGTTTTGCCTTGTTTATTAGTCAACAGACTAGGGTTTCATAAACGAATAGGTTTATTTGCGATATTAGTGTAATATTATACCCAGACTTAAGATACAATGCTTTTGGAACTAGGATGCAGTTGCACTTTAATCAGTGTTGAGCCACCATTTCACATTTTCTATTACTTCACTGAAGGCTCTTCATTTCAGATCAGGACTACTAGCTACGTACAAATAAAGTTTTCCTTTTGATTTTTACAGAAAGTTAAATCTATTTGCTTATAAAATAAAATAAAAGTTTTTACTGCCTTAACTGTTTATTTGTTTTGAAATTATTTATATTAGTAGTAGGGTCTAGAAAACTATTTAAAATGAATTTCCTCGTACAGTGTTTGCTGTTACTCTGCGTTTTTTGGTGTTACGCTAATGATCCTCCAAAAGTCAAACTAATTCCTGCTGCCTACTTAAAAGAGGTAACCACTACAATATTCCTAATACAAGCAATATTCTAATTTAATTTGTTAGTGTTTTATAAATGCAGGTATCTTCATTTTTCTTCATTTTATTTCAGATTTCTGATGTCAATTTCTACAAAAGCCACGCTAAAATAGTCTTCCGAGTGAAGCTTCCTGAGTTTCACCCATTGTCAAGCAATACTACGTACTGGGATCAGAGGCATGGATTTGGTTCTCTCATAGAAGATTCTGTGAAAGAAATGTATGAAGATAATATGATGGAGATGGCACTTCGCGAAAGCTTAGGTTTTCAGAAACCAAGACCAAAAAGGCAACTATTCGTGGCTGCAGCTGGCGCTGCCGTACTTGGTTGGGAATATTTTAACGGCCATTCAGCTCTCACAAAATTATCAAATTTTTTGTTTGGAACTGAGGACCACGTCGAAAAATTCGTAAACAAGGTAATGCAAACTGTACCTGTTTTGTTAATTTTCACGCTTTGACGGTGCTCGTTGGGTATAATAATCATATAACTACATGGTGTGATTTTGGTTCTACTAGCTCCAGAGGTCAGTAAAGGAAGAGGATCGGAGGACCTATATTTTTAAGCAAGAAATCGAAGAGTATGCAACGAAGTCGGCGAACTTTCAAAAGGCCATGATTAGAAAACTGAAGTCCACAAAATCTGAAATTTACAGGTATATGCTAGTTAAAACTGAACATGATTATATACTTTATAGCATTGATTTATGCAAACGGAAAGAATTTCCATCAGAACTAATTTCGTGGACACAAATGATTGAAAGTCTTAAACAATTGTCTAAATTACAAGAATCTGTTAAGAAAGTCCTTGCAATCCCAGTTGATCAGGCTACTCAATACTTAAAGTTACCTATTTATGATTGCATCTTTACTTCAGAATACGTAACAGTTATAATGTCGGTCCCCCTTAAACGAGTAGGCACTAATTTTTCTTTATATAAGATTTTTCATCATAAATTTGCTTTCAAAAACCAGACATGCTCTTTATACCCCTCTGAGGCCTCGTACCTAGCTACTTCAAAAACAAAATCAGTTTTAATAACCAGTCACATGCTTAAGGAATGCCCTGTAGATGAGCATAAATTATGTCTTATCCCTCCTTATACTATAGACTCAAGCCAGTCTTTAGATTGTGCTCTTGGTATACTTAAAGGTCAATCGGAACCACAGTTGTTGCAGTCCTGCGGGTTTAGGTGTTCACAAAATACAGAACTTTCAATAAGCCAGGTTGACGAAACAAGAATAATTGTTACAAATGCAAATGAAATTGAATTAAAATGCCCTAACGATTTACATTCTTTTAAAGTTGAAAAACTTGGTGCAGTAGAAGTAAACCTTGACTGTAACTGCTACATTGTTATTGATAAAAAAGTACAGCTCGATCCTTTTTACTGTTTGCCATCGAGCAGCACTGTTAAAACTGATTTCGTTTATCGTTTTATTCCTATATTGTGGTCTGGACTTCGAAATACGTTTGGAGTTAACATATTTCTTGACCATTTCAATAACACATTTGATAAAAACTGGCCTGAAAAAATTCCAACTTTAAATTTAACTGTTCAGACTGTCTCTATTCCGAATCAGCTAAGTTTAGATTGGCCAAATAATTTTTGGATTTTGCTTTGGTTGTTGTTTATAACAGCAGCTGTGTTTGTAATGGCCTACATAATGTTTTGCATGCTTAAGCCGTTCTGCCGTTGACGATTCTGAAAGAGACTTAAATTCTGTTCGTTTCACTAAATTGCAAGCAAGTTTCACCAAAACTGTGTTTAGGTCAAAGTTTAGTAGTTTTTATTGAATAAAAAGTAAAAAGTTAATTCTTTTTATTATTATAATTTTTAATTGTATAACGTCTGCTTATTAGATACCGTAAATTAAATATTACCTAGTTTAGTTGAAATATTAAAACCTTGTCTAATGTTAGCTTTTAAATTTTAACCTTAAGTAACCATACTTTACCTAAATAAATAAATTAAAAAGATAATGATAAGCTAAACCAGTTAATTCTCTGTTTTTTGCTAGTTTCTACAATATTGTCTTGAGTTTCTAAATCGTAATTAAAAATTTAACATAGTGCAATCAATATTGTAAGTCAATTGCATTTTTAATTTGTGAAACTTTAAAATATTGTAAAGTTTTGTTGCATCTGGAAATGACTTTGAACAGCATGGAAGCATACTGAAACTTGATCCCAACAAGACATCCTAAAAAAATATAAAACAATCAATATTACATTAGCATTCAATAATGAACGTAAATAGCATTCTGTTATATTATAAATGTTGTATTATTCAACTTGTTAAATTAAGATCAAAATATACTTCGAATTTCATAAGTTTAATGAAGCCATGATATGGCTGCACCGGGTGCTACTGCTTGGGGCATGCTAAAATTGTTCAAACAATTCAGTGTTAACGTATGAAAATGTTAAGTATGAATAAAAATGTAAACATTAAATTTAATTTTATACTAATTATTGCCAGACAATATTAAGTAGTACTTTGTCTTTGCGAAATTATTGCATTTGAATTGTCAAAGTCTTGCATAGTGCTGGTGGATTGAAATTGGTTTTCTTGAACCTCAGATGTTTCTAATTTGTAACGTTAAAAGTAAATTTTAAGTTTAGAATAATAGTATACTTTTATTAATATTTTGGATTTTAGATTATTATCATGTAAAATGTATAATAAATATTCGATAATATATACATGTAAAACATTATGTACCAGCATTTTTTGATCTTGATTTAAGTTTGTTTTGTTTCTTTTTTTCTTTTCTCTTCAAGTTTTGGGTACGTATTCTTGTTGAACTTCTCTTCTTCTTCTTGTATTTTCGTTTTGGAAGTAACCAACTAAAATATTTCCGGATGTGTTGGAACTTTAATCCTTGAATTTCCTTTTGAAGTACTTTGTATTTTTTTTTTTCATGAATTTCAACCAACTTGAGCGGTTCAATGCACATTAATCGACCATTCAGAGTTTTGAGCACAATCAGTTCCTTCATGCGATGCAATATTTGCTGGCGTTCATTTTCATGGTTTCTTGCAGCTGCTAGCACGCTTTCCCTGTTTGAAGGCTAAAATATTGAATTAAAAGTTTTATTTATTTTAATTTATTAAAATGACAGTTATTGTGCATATTAATTTGTTTTCCGATTTAATATTATGATTTAATTTATATGAAAAATTACAATTTTAATGCAGTGTGCATCAGCAAAAGTTCTTGACCATACTATTATGCGCTGAACTAGCACATGAGCCGGGAACACTATAATATATACAATAACACATTGTATTGCAGTAATATATCAAGGAGCTAAGCTTATTGATTTAGATTTTGACAAACACTGAAAATAAATTTACATTCAATCTTACATTTTTGAAACTCTAAAATAATAAAATCACACTGGATTTTACTATACGGCAATGTCCAGGTGCATACATTGCTTGTATCTGTACAAAAAATAAAGTCGCTATTTCATGAGCACCAATTATTTTTAAGAATTAAATGCAAATAATTTAGTCATAAACATGTTACGCGAAAGTGCTCTTTTGTACTAGATGTAAACCTAATTTGCTGGTACACAGTGGCGGATCCAGGATTTTGTCATAGGTGGGGGGAGGTTATGATGGTAAACGGTCATATTGAAAAATGGCCGCTTGTATCTCCACATCGTTAATCAGGTCTCTCTACGGAGGGGGGGGGCTAAAGTCCCTTAGCCCCCTTCCCCTTGGATCCGCCAACTGCTAGTACATACATAAGTCTTAATTGGCATGACACGTAAAAATTATATACGCCTATAATGTAATAGACAAGTTTCCAATAGTTTTACGTTGTGGACGTATTACGATTTTCTAGTCCACACTTAATGCAAAACCAAGCTACAAAAAGTACATACATAGGAAGATGCACCTTTGAATTTGTAATGAGACGTATCGCAAAGTCGCTAAATAATTCACACTCCGTCTTCATTTGAATAGAAAAATACAGTTCTTCTGTGTTGAATGCTGAGGGAGAGCCCATCAATGACGTTTAAATGTGGGGAAGAAATAGACACATTTTACTTTTAGACTTTATACGACGATTCTCTGGTAAATACTTAGCTATAGAAGGGAGTTGATAAAATAAAGTATTGCTCCTGAACTCCATTTATGCACGACCCCTTACTTTACATGTCATTACTTGCTTAACTAAAATGGTAATTCGTACACATTGACCTACTATCTCTCTGCTGGCTGGAAGCCATATCAAACAAAAAAGTCGTCATTTTTATCATTTGCATATTGTACGCCATTTATATACAAATTAATTTTACGATGTGGACGTATTACGATTTTCTAGTCCACACCTAATGCAAAACCCAGCTACAAAAAGTACATACATAGGAAGATGCACTTTTGAATTTGTAATGAGATGTATCGCAAAGTCGCTAAATAATTTACACGCCGTCTTCATTTGAATAGAAAAATACAGTTCTTCTGTGTTGAATGCTAAGGGAGAGCCCATCAATTACGTTTAAATGTGGGGAAGAAATAGACACATTTTACTTTTAGACTTTATACGACGATACTCTGGTAAATACTTAGCTATAGAAGGGAGTTGCTAAAATAAAGTATTGCTTCTGATCTCTTTTTATGCACGACCCCTTACTTTACATGTCATTACTTGCTTAACTAAAATGGTAATTCGTACACATTGACCTACTATCTCTCTGCTGGCTGGAAGCCATATCAAACGAAACAGTCGTCATTTTTATCATTTGCATATTGTACGCCATTTATATACAAATTAATTTTACGATGTGGACGTTTCACGATTTTCTAGTCCACACCTAATGCAAAACCCAGCTACAAAAAGTACATACATAGGAAGATGCACTTTTGAATTTGTAATGAGATGTATCGCAAAGTCGCTAAATAATTTACACTCCGTCTTCATTTGAATAGAAAAATACAGTTCTTCTGTGTTGAATGCTGAGGGAGAGCCCATCAATTACGTTTAAATGTGGGGAAGAAATAGACACATTTTACTTTTAGACTTTATACGACGATACTCTGGTAAATACTTAGCTATAGAAGGGAGTTGCTAAAATAAAGTATTGCTCCTGATCTCTATTTATGCACGACCCCTTACTTTACATGTCATTACTTGCTTAACTAAAATGCTAATTCGTACACATTGACCTACTATCTCTCTGCTGGCTGGAAGCCATATCAAACGAAACAGTCGTCATTTTTATCATTTGCATATTGTACGCCATTTATATACAAATTAATTTTACGATGTGGACGTTTCACGATTTTCTAGTCCACACCTAATGCAAAACCCAGCTACAAAAAGTACATACATAGGAAGATGCACTTTTGAATTTGTAATGAGATGTATCGCAAAGTCGCTAAATAATTTACACTCCGTCTTCATTTGAATAGAAAAATACAGTTCTTCTGTGTTAAATGCTGAGGGAGATCCCATCAATGACGTTTAAATGTGGGGAAGAAATAGACACATATTACTTTTAGACTTTATACGACGATACTCTGGTAAATACTTAGCTATAGAAGGGAGTTGCTAAAATAAAGTATTGCTCCTGATCTCTATTTATGCACGACCCCTTACTTTACATGTCATTACTTGCTTAACTAAAATGGTAATTCGTACACATTGACCTACTTTCTCTCTGCTGGCTGGAAGCCATATCAAACGCAACAGTCGTCATTTTTATCATTTGCATATTATACTGAGTATTTTAGATATAGTTAGGATTGACATTAAATACGTTATTCCTTTTTCGAGCTGGAGTTCCCACTTCATCACGTTATATGAATTCTAATGAATTGCACTTTGTGTTTGGGTTTGCATTTTACTCTTCTCAAGTTAGGTAAATATAATGGTCTTACCTCTTTGACGAGTCCCCATTTTGACTTTGTCAATGTCTCCTCTTCGCAATTTGTGTTCTTGAAGCTAGTGTTCCAGAAAACTATTAAACCTACCCACTATGGTTAAATCACATTTTAATAAAACTGTGACATTATGGACTTTTTGCTTATTCTTTCTACACTTCACTTATAATAACAATCCTTGCATCACGATTATTACTTTTGGCTAAATTTTGATTTTTTGCAGTATATGTAATCGTTTGTAATATTTGCAATAATACCCACAGAATGTGATTTTAATATTTATTCACTGTGCTGCTTTATTATCACAACTAGCTTTGGATGTAGAAGGGACAGATTTAATCCTGAGATGTGCACTTACATTGAAATATTTGGCTTCTAAGAAGTAGAAGTTATGGAATTGTTGACCGTCGTGGAGTTAAACACAGCATGATTAAACTACTGGTCAGATTGGTACTTCCAGTTATGGAGGATAATAATTCGTGTTGTTATTTTCCTCTACTACGTACAGGCCTTGTAACTTCGGATCAGTTTCCGTCTGCCGAAGTCTTTTTTTCTATTGTGTTTACGCTTATTAATAAACTGCTGAGACAGCGGTCGTTAACAAATCGTAAATAATATTTACGATCTTTTGCATTTAACAGGAGCATTCACTTATTACATCCATATTTTATTCTTTCCCCCCTCCCTCTTACTGCCGCCATATCACACTATGTCGCATGTACATGCATTTAAATTATATTTAATAATCCCCCACCCCCTCCACTTAACAGCGACTGTTACATAGTAATTGGATGACCCTTCACGAATATGTCGAAATGACACGTACGTATTATGTACGTACCGTATTCCCTCTAATAGTACGCCCCGCGTACTATTCAAACTTAAGGTTCTTAATCCCGCGTACAATCAGAGACCCCGCGTATTAATAGAGTGCGGGAAAGCTATGTTTAAGACCCGCGTACTATTCAATATGAGACATTTACCCCCCGCGTACTATTAGAGGCCCGCATAGTAACAAAGGAAATACGGTACATAGATAACAAGCGGCGAGAAAAGAATTTTCTGGATCCTAATCTTGGTATTTTGGATCCCTTTTGCACGCGACCCCAACATCGTATGTAAAAAATAAATACAGTTAACGACGCACCTAAGTACGTAGATAGCATCCAGCACTCACATATTTGTCATGCTTTTCGATTGGGGGCGGGGATGAACGTGGAACCTGTTAGATTTTGCAACACTTCGGCCCTGTGTGGCGGCCCTTGCGTTACATAGGTATACATATAGCTACATAATGGTGTGGTATGTTTTTGTTTATATCCTGTTACTGAAATTCCAGTTCAATAATGTTTTCCAATGCGTACACCCGTATAGTCAACATCGAATTAAAAATATTTACTCCTATAGATTTTACTTCTTATGGGCAAATAAAATCAATTTCTTTTAAAAATCTTTCCCGAAACACATTTCCCGAAGGATTCCACTCCTGTACGATGTGCGGGTATTCTCGACTGGAGTATGGAAAAAGCGACCATGAGCGATGGACACATTGAGTTCACTTTTAATACGAAGTAAATGCCGAATGACTTGACGAAATCCCACAGCCTGCCAGTCTAAAACACTGTACAGGCTATCAACATCAACTACATGAATAAGGACTAAAGAGAAATTACCTATGATTGGAATCGTTTTTACCCACTCTGGAAAAGCTATAGATTAATTTTTAGAAATCAAGTATATTAAGAAAATGCATGTTAGTTCTAGTAGCTTAATGCTGAATGTAATTTCGCATTTTTGTTAAAATGAGTTATAAGTTCCCAAAAAGAAGTACAGTTTATGGCTAAATAAATGTGTCATATCGTCTATGAAGAACCAAAATTACCAATATCCAATCCATTTGTTGCTAAAACCATTATCCGCTATCCACAAAAATGTTGAAATATGTCTCAAAAGCATTTGAAAAGAATATTTTGCACTTTTCAAAAACAAAGAATTAGAACATTTTGCACCTTTTTAAAAATAATGAATTACAAAATTTTGCACCTTTCAAAAAAATTGAATTATAAAATTTTGCACCTTTTTAAAAAATGGAATTAGAACATTTTGCACCTTTTAAAAAATTGAAATTAGAACATTTTGCACCTTTGAAAAAGCCTTAATTACCACTTGACGCATGTTTGTTATTTTATTGCTCATTTTTATTGTAGCTTCAATTTGATGTGGGTCATTTTAGTTCTTCACATACGATATGTGATAATGAACTAACAAACTTAAGACAGGACTGCTATGAAAGTCGGTCACAGCTTTTCCTCTTAACATTTGTAAAGTTGATAGTAAACGCTGAATCTAACAGTATCTTTACTTTCAATTCTTGACTTAAAAGTATGATCTGCTTCCATCATTTGACCTTCTCTATCACCTCTGGTTATTCTAAAAAACAAAATTGGAAACGATTTATTCGAAGTAATTTTTATATTAGGTAGGTACCTACTTTTATTTCAACTTGTCAACCATAATAGGTTTACGTTAGATCGTCGTTTGGTAAGGTAATGAAATCGTTTTAGCATAATATTCGTACACATTAAACACTCAATATCGCAATTAAAGAAGTGCAGACACAAGACAGACACAACTAACGATGATAACACTAACGAAAACATGACACAGATGACAGGTCAAAGGTGACAAGTCAAGTACTCCAATGCGCGAACGGAAGGAAAATCACCATAAAACTGTATAATGAATGAGTTACAACTTGCGTAATGATTATTGATTAATGGCATAATAAATCCTGTATATTAAATTGTGGCGGTATTTAATTTTACCTTGAGTTGTTTCGAATTCAGCATTTGCAGAATCAGTTCAATTATGAACGTACCCTGCGTGCGCACAGTTCAGTTGAGTTTAGATCATTTTCTAAATTAAATTGCAGCAGTCAACAGTCCATGTGTTTTGTGTATTCAGATCACGTTTGTGCATGAAATGAAGGTTAATACGTCAGATCATCAGATTAGTTTAGAATGTATATGATATGGCTAGGCAATGCGTCAGATCATATTTTCTTGTGCAGTAAGTACCACGCAGCAAGAATGATCTGCGTGATCTGCCACTCACATTTTAGGCCATTTTTGAAGATTTAGATCAGATCATTTCAGATCAGATTAGATCATGGTTTAGATGTGCCTGAGTCGGAGAGCGTCGACTATAGGCCACCTTTATGTTACCTTTTGAATTATTTACTATTTCCTGTGTCTATGTAATTTATGGCGGTTTGAAGAAACTAAAGTCGTACTTGACAAAATCTGGGGCTTCGCGCCGGATTTGGCGACCGTGGGACCGAAGTAATTGCTGAGCTTTAGCGAACATTGGCTTCAACAAAGGAGCAGGAGGACTCGAGTTGAGCTAAAATATGATCTATGAAGTAAACATGCTTCATTAAAACGGCAATGGTTACCCCTAAATATAATTTTTGCAACACTTTTCCCCATAAACTTCGTAAATAACTCGTAGTTAACTAACCGCGATAACATCTGGGTGGCGTGTCTAAAAAATGTGCACGTAACATCATTTGAGCGTCACCCGTAACCTGCTTACCTAATGTGAATGCGATAACATTTCGGTAGGGGAGTCTAAAATAAATTTTCACGTGACATCATTTGCGCGTCACCCTTAACCTGCTTACCTAATGTGAATGCGATAACATCTAGGTGAAGGTGTGTAAGAAAATGTGCACGTGACATCATTTGAGCGTCCCGATTAACATGCTTACCTAATATGAATGCGATAACATTTGGGTCGGGGTGTCTAAATGAAATTTGCACGTGACATCATTTGCGCGTCACCCCTAACCTGCTCCTAATTTAAATGCGATAACATCAGGGTGGGGGTGTCTAACTGAAATTTGCACGTGAAATCATTTGCGCGTCACCCCTAACCTGCCTACCTAATGTAAATGCGATAACATCTGGGTGGGGGTGTCTAAATGAAATTTGCACGTGACATCATTTGCGCGTTACCCCTAACCTGCTCACTTAATGTAAATGAGATAACAGCTGGGTGAGGGTGTCGAAAATTTTTTTTCACGGGACATCATTTGCGCGTTACCCCTAACCTGCTTTCGCATTTACCTAATGTAAATGCGACAACAGCTGGGTAGGACGTCAACATGGACGACGGACGATTCCGGAATAGCTTTAACCTATATGTATACTGAATATCGTTACTGTAGATGCAAACAGGCCGTTCTCCAACTGGCCACTTTGCGTTTAGTAAAGGATGGAGAACGGCCACTTTACTTTTAGCTGCGTTTGGAGAAGGGCCACTTTGCATCTACAGTAAAGATATGTATAACATATTTCCTGCTTGTCTGACGTAGCAGACCACAGAGCATTGAAAACTGTGGCTGAAATTGGTATTGAGTCTGTACTATAGAATGTATTTGTGTTAGCCGTGCAGAACTTTAAAATTAGGTATGTATGCACATTCTCTGTATGTTTACACTACCTAATGGTTTTTGGAAAGCTCACTTTTCTCATTTTTGACATGGGTCCAGTTAACTGATAATTGTGAAGGAATGAACAGTCCGATCAAATTAAAAAAACAATACAGACCTGCGCGCGCATGTGTGATCGTTTTGGAAAAAATTAAAGGTCATAGCTTGAAAGCTGTGACCTGTAGTGTACGGCCAACAGACAGACAGACAGGCAGACAGACAGACAGACAGACAGACAGACAGACAGACAGACAGACAGACAGACATGACCATCACAATAGATGCTTAAGCTCAGCATCTAAAAAGCCATGTGCCTAAATGTAAAGTGTGTACGTTTAGGTTTCGTATTTGTAGTAATGTGTGTTAGGGAATACTTTGGGATTTTTGTGTTTACAAAAATGAAGGAACGTAATTGCCTTTTTAATTGCCCGTCTCACGTGAACACGAAAGATGGAACAAGCAAAATTACTATCGTCCTAAAAGTTTTAATAAATTCTGAGTTTTCTTTGTAATTAGGAGATTGTTGACTTCTCTTATCATTGCTTAATGTATTTAAGTGTTTAATTGATTGTTGTAAAAGTTTAATAAATAGTTTATGAAATTTTTTAATGTTTATACACCCTTGAAGCCTGTAGTCTGACACGGTCTGATATTTTGTTCCACTATGCATCCTACTAACTGAATGGAATTGCCATCGCATCGGACTACATCATTATTTACAGTAACATTAGTGACTGTATCTGTCCCTTTAATCCGTGTCCTTTAAACATTTGGCAAAGTGACCCGACCTCCAGTCAGCGTACGTTCTATAAATAAAGGGGGCCGAACCATCAATTTTGATGAAAAACATGCGTAAAATTTTTAAGTTTTTGAAAAGTGCAAATTATTCTATTTACATATTTTAAAAAATTTAAAAATGTTCTATTCACATTATTTAGAAAAGTGCAAAAATGCTCTATTTACTTGTTTCTAGAAAAGTGTAAAATGTTCTTCTTACATGTTTTTGAAAAGGTGAAAAATGCTCCATAAACATGTTTTTTAAACGTGCAAATTGTTCTAATTATACACATGTTTTTTAAAAGCGTAAAATGTTTTACTTAGATGGTTTTTATTAATAGTGTAAAATGTTCTGTTCACATAATTATTTGTGAAAATTGCAAAATTTACTATTTACATGTTTTTAAAAAGTTCAAAATTTTCTATTAACATATGTTTGAAAAGGGAAATAAAAATTCTATTTAAATTTTTTTTTTAAAAGTGCAAAATATTTAATTTAAATGCTTTTAAGACATTTAACAATATTTTTGTACATAGTGCATACATATTGTTTTAGTGGAAAATGAATAATTATAGGTCAGTTTTAGTTCTTGACAGACAGACGATTTGCTTCTATGCAGAGTAAGTATTTTACTTAATTAATAAATATTTTGACATGATATTGCATATTAAAATGGTTTTATCTACATTCAAGATAAGTAAGTGTCTAGTTAAAAAGGGTAATAAATATATGTATTACATAAATAATTAAATGGTAAATAAATGAAACGTGTACAATTTGATCGGCGTAAAGCTGATAGTATTGAATAGACAATTTACAAATTTATTTTAAGCTAAAACAACGTAACGTGGTGTTTATATTAATTATATATTTTGGCTGTGTACAGCGCACCGTATGATTCTGAATCTATTTAACCCACTAATATATCGTCTGTGAAGAACCAAAATGACCCATATCTATTTGTAGCTAAAAACAATATCAACTATCTACAAAAATAATCAATTATGTCTTGAAATCATTTAAATAGAATGTTTTGCACTTTTGACAACATGTAAATAGAATATATTGCACTCCTCAAAAATATAAAAATAGAACATTTTACGCTTTTCAAAAACATGTAAATAGAACATTTTAAACTTTTTAAAAACATGTAATAAGAAAAATTTACACTTTTTTAAAAACTTGTAATTAGAACATTTTGCATCTTTCCAAAACATGTATAATTAGAACATTCTGCACCTTTTTAAAAAACATGTAAATATGACATTTTACGTTTTTCAAAAACTTCTAATTAACATGTTACGCATGTTTTTTATTTTGTTTTCATGACATAGCTCATTTTGATTGTAGCTTAAATTGGATATGGGTCATTTTCGTTCTTCACTCACGATATAGCATAACTACTAAGAACTGTTCCCGGCGAATATAGTTGAATTTTTCAAAAATCTCTAATTTAAGAAATATTACAATTATTACGAATAAAAAAACGCATACCCATTACCAGCTAAATCCCGACCTTTCAGGCCCAACTACTACCTACTAAATTTTAGTTTGGGATGATATTGCAGAATTTATACCCCCTGTAAAGATACAGCTCAAGGGCATATTTACTATTTACCTTAGCAATAATGTAGGTAGTAGTATTTCCTCTTGTTTTTTCCAACAAACCAACAAGTCACTAATTATTTGACTAGTTTACAAGCCCGGAGAAATTTGATACATGTCCGTAATACCGCTGGACTTGAACCTCTGTATATGTGTGTACATTTATATAGTCAATAAAGGTTTCACAATTTGAAAAAAAAAATTGTCTGTGAAGAAACAAAATAACCTATATCCATTTGTGGCTAAAAACAATATCCATACTATTTATAAAAATATTTAAACATGTCTTGAAAGCATTTAAATAGGATATTTTGCACTTTGTAAACATATTATGTAGGTACCTACATACAACATTATTTTAAACTTTTCAAAAACATGGAATTAAAACATTTTGCACATTTCAAAAATATGCATATAAAACATTTTGCACCCTTTTATAATAGGCATGGCATTATAGAACAATTTACACTTTTCAAAAACATGGAATTACAACATTTTGCACTTTTTAATAGTATGCAAATAGAACAATTTACAACTTTTCAAAGATACGCAAAATAGAACATTTTACATTTTTTAAAAACATGAAAATGGGACATTTTACGCTTTTCAAAAACATGGAATTACAACATTTTGCGCCTTTCAAAAGTATGCAAATAAAACAATTTTACAACTTTTCAAAGATACGCAAAATAGAACATTTTACATTTTTTGAAAACAAGGAAAATGGGACATTTGACGTTTTTCGAAAACCTGTAATTAACATTATATACACATGTTTTTAATTTTGTTTTTGTTTTTATAACATATAGCTCATTTTAATTCTAGCATAAAATGGAAATGGGTCATTTTTATTCTTCACAGACGATAATTATAATAAGTATAATACAGCACCTACATAGGTAATAATTTTTCATAAGTTATGTAATTATTAATTCGCAATACTTTTTTTACCTGGGAATATTTGGAATGTCATAAGCTTTGGCATTATTAGCCCTCCACTCCTGTTGCCTCAATTTATATTTTTGAATACCAAGAATCCAACTCTTGAAATACTCTGTCCAGTTTATATTCTGAAGGAATAATGGAAACAAAATTCGATCCTCAGCTGACAACTCTGCATTTAATTTGTATACATTTTCTCTCTGAAACGTCCAGCTATGCAACATAAAGTATTGACTTTCCACTAGAAAATCATCAACTTGGTCGCAAATTTTCATTCGACAAGGTTCCAAACTGCACAATCGATCGATGGTAAAAAACATGAGTTAAATTGAAAATTTTTTTTAACCTTATTTCAATAAAAAATTTTCATTCATACACGCCGTCCGTAGAGCGGGCCGCTATTTATATATATTGTGGTATTTGGTATCGCAATTGAATATTGCAAACACAAACCTTTCAACTGGCATAATGTAATCCATAAAGAATGCAGGAACCCTACGAAATAGCCATTTTTCCGCCTTAAACAACCAGGGGCTATAGATTCCATGCATTCGTGGTGGTCGGGACCGGGACGCACCATTATCAAAGGGATGTATGCGCATCGCGAGGAGAGAAGCATTTTTAAATTCATCAAATGAAGGTGGGTTGTGGGAACATCCGTGATACACCTTCATCATCAAATCACTGCCCTGCTCGTCGAGTCTGACACCATTTGCGGCATGCCGACGGCTTCCATTTTGTTTTATTCTTAAACAATACATACAACATTAAGAGACATTAATTATATCATGTACAGTCTATTACAAAAAATTTACATATTTAATAATTTTATTATAATAACACATGTCGTCGGCGAAGAACCAAAATGACCCAAATCCATTTTTAGCAAAAACCAATATCCAGTATCTACAAAAATATTCAAATATGTATTAAAAGCATTTTAATTGAATATTTTTCACTTAAAAAAAAAAGGATTAAAACATTTTACACTTTTAAAAAACATGTAAATAGGACATTTTACACTTTTCAAAAACATGTAAATAGGACATTTTACACTTTTAAAAAACATGTAAATAGGACATTTTACACTTTTCAAAAACATGTAAATAGGACATTTTACACTTTTCAAAAACATGTAAATAGGACATTTTACACTTTTCAAAAACACGTAAATAGGACATTTTACACTTTTCAAAAACATGTAAATAGGACATTTTACACTTTTCAAAAACATGTAAATAGGACATTTTACACTTTTCAAAAACACGTAAATAGGACATTTTACACTTTTCAAAAACATGTAAATAGGACATTTTACACTTTTCAAAAACATGTAAATAGGACATTTTACACTTTTCAAAAACATGTAAATAGGACATTTTACACTTTTAAAAAACATGTAAATAGGACATGTTACACTTTTCAAACACATGTAAATAGAATATTTTACACTTTTCACAAACATGGAAATAGAAAATTCTACACTTTTCAAAAACATGTAAATAGAACATTTTACAATTTTCAAAAACATGTAAATAGGACATTTTACACTTTTCAAAAACATGTAAATAGGACATTTTACACTTTTCAAAAACATGTAAATAGGACATTTTACACTTTTCAAAAACATGTAAATAGGACATTTTACACTTTTCAAAAACATGTAAATAGGACATTTTACACTTTTCAAAAACATGTAAATAGGACATTTTACACTTTTCAAAAACATGTAAATAGGACATTTTACACTTTTCAAAAACATGTAAATAGGACATTTTACACTTTTCAAAAACATGTAAATAGGACATTTTACACTTTTCAAAAACATGTAAATAGGACATTTTACACTTTTCAAAAACATGTAAATAGGACATTTTACACTTTTCAAAAACACGTAAATAGGACATTTTACACTTTTCAAAAACATGTAAATAGGACATTTTACACTTTTCAAAAACATGTAAATAGGACATTTTACACTTTTCAAAAACATGTAAATAGGACATTTTACACTTTTCAAAAACATGTAAATAGGACATGTTACACTTTTCAAACACATGTAAATAGAATATTTTACACTTTTCACAAACATGGAAATAGAAAATTCTACACTTTTCAAAAACATGTAAATAGAACATTTTACAATTTTCAAAAACATGTAAATAGGACATTTTACACTTTTCAAAAACATGTAAATAGGACATTTTACACTTTTCAAAAACATGTAAATAGGACATTTTACACTTTTCAAAAACATGTAAATAGGACATTTTACACTTTTCAAAAACATGTAAATAGGACATTTTACACTTTTCAAAAACATGTAAATAGGACATTTTACACTTTTCAAAAACATGTAAATAGGACATTTTACACTTTTCAAAAACATGTAAATAGGACATTTTACACTTTTCAAAAACATGTAAATAGGACATTTTACACTTTTCAAAAACATGTAAATAGGACATTTTACACTTTTCAAAAACATGTAAATAGGACATTTTACACTTTTCAAAAACATGTAAATAGGACATTTTACACTTTTCAAAAACATGTAAATAGGACATTTTACACTTTTCAAAAACATGTAAATAGGACATTTTACACTTTTCAAAAACATGTAAATAGGACATTTTACACTTTTCAAAAACATGTAAATAGGACATGTTACACTTTTCAAACACATGTAAATAGAATATTTTACACTTTTCACAAACATGGAAATAGAAAATTCTACACTTTTCAAAAACATGTAAATAGAACATTTTACAATTTTCAAAAACATGTAAATAGGACATTTTACACTTTTCAAAAACATGTAAATAGGACATTTTACACTTTTCAAAAACATGTAAATAGGACATTTTACACTTTTCAAAAACATGTAAATAGGACATTTTACACTTTTCAAAAACATGTAAATAGGACATTTTACACTTTTCAAAAACATGTAAATAGGACATTTTACACTTTTCAAAAACATGTAAATAGGACATTTTACACTTTTCAAAAACATGTAAATAGGACATTTTACACTTTTCAAAAACATGTAAATAGGACATTTTACACTTTTCAAAAACATGTAAATAGGACATTTTACACTTTTCAAAAACATGTAAATAGGACATTTTACACTTTTCAAAAACATGTAAATAGGACATTTTACACTTTTCAAAAACATGTAAATAGGTAAACCACATAAACTAGTGGTCCACTACTTAATGTGTTGTGTTACTGTGCCATTGGAGCGGTTTCGGCTAGAAGGTACCTATGTATGAGTCTTTGAGGAGAGTTGCGGGTTCAAATCCAACTTTAGGTGTTAGTTTTTATTAACTATAATAAAATCATTCAACGGATTAGCTGTCGGGTGATGATGTAACAGTGATTTTGGTAAGCCTTATACAACTGCATTATCAGTACATATCTCTAACTAAAATTCCTGTTGACGGCTGTTAAATCACTTTAATATTGTGGATGTTAGAATAACAGTAAAATCATAGTTACAAATTAACAGTAAAGTAGTAAATCCATTCCTACTTTTTTACTACGCGTGCACTAAGTACTAGAAAACCTGCGTAGTAAAATCGCCAATATTTTTCTAAGCAAAAGAATAAGGAGCGAAAAATGTAAATTAGGTAATTTACTTTTGAACTAATGCTGTTTTCCATCCCACAAGGATAATTAAATTCGCCACGTAATCCGCGGGTATGATATCGTATGAAGTACTCCTTGCAACGTTGATAGCATTTAAATGTCCTTTTCCTACAAAATATATAAGACTCGAAAAGACCATCATTTGGTCCACAAATCCAGAAACTGGCTCCACCGCAGTTGCTGTAACTGTGAAAGCGTTGTTTTTTTTTGGCAACAAAATAATTTACATTAATATATTATTACTGTTATATAGGTCACGCTTGGTATAATTATGGTTAATTGCTTTTAGTGTGTATTACCCAAAGAAGGTCTCACAATTGCAATCGGGAGCTCATGTTGGTGAAGTTCCAGATAGTTCTCCGTCACAGCTTTCGAAAACGCGTATGTACAAGGCTTTCCTCCCAATATCCTGCACAATTAAATAAAATGACAGCTGATCATATATGTATATCGTCCGTGAAGAACCAAATTGACCCATATCCAATTTCAGCTAGAATCAAAATGAGCTATTTCATAAAAGCAAAATGAAAAACGTGCATAAAATGTTAATTAAAAGTTTTAAAAAAGTGTAAGATGTTCTATTTACATGTTTTTAAAAAGTGTAAATTGTTCTATTTACATGTTTTTGAAAACTGTAAATTGTTCTATTTACATGTTTTTGAAAATTGTAAATTGTTCTATTTACATGTTTTTGAAAATTGTAAAATGTTTTATTTACATGTTTTTGAAAAGTGTAAAATGTTCTATTTACATGTTTTTAAAAAGTGTAAATTGTTCTATTTACATGTTTTTGAAAATTGTAAATTGTTCTATTTACATGTTTTTGAAAATTGTAAAATGTTCTATTTACATGTTTTTGAAAAGTGTAAAATGTTCTATTTACATGTTTTTGAGAAGTGTAAAATGTTCTATTTACATGTTTTTAAAAAGTGTAAATTGTTCTATTTACATGTTTTTGAAAAGTGTAAAATGTTCTATTTACATGTTTTTGAAAATTGTAAAATGTTCTATTTACATGTTTTTGAAAAGTGTAAAATGTTCTATTTACATGTTTTTGAAAAGTTTAAAATGTTCTATTTACATGTTTTTGAAAATTGTAAAATGTTCTATTTACATGTTTTGAAAGTGCTCAATATTCCATTTAAATGCTTTCAAGACATGTTTCGATATTTTTGTAGATAGTGGATATTGGTTTTAGGTACAAATGGATATGGGTCATTTTGGTTCTTCACTGACGATATATACTATACCTATTCAGAACCAACCTCCGTCGGGCCTCAAGCAGAATTTATTTATAAGTAATACAAACAATTTTTGTGAGCCAATACGTTGCGGTTTTGGGTTTTGGTACAAATATCGATATCCCTATAGGGTACTAGTTTTAAAGGTACAACTACCAGGGTACGAATTACAATACAAGGGTAAAAATAGTATCCGCTTTTACTCAGATTCCAGTTTTTGTAACGTTTTTGTGTCCATGCTGTCAACGTCCTGGACAAGTTTGTTAATCTGAGCTTTGTTCATAAAAGGATACACTTTTTCCTCTATTTCTATTTTCCCTCCATCTGTGTTCGTGTATGCAGTTGAGATGTGAACAAATGCCTACAATAATTATACCGAACAGTCAGTAAACATTCATATGTATTCAATTCAACAATTTAAACGATTGTTATATAACTTGAGTTTTATACGTACGTAGGCATAAAAATTATAATTTCAAGTTGCACTCTTACATTTAATTTCTGCATGCCCTTTCACAACTGTACCATTCTCCGTGTGCTATGAAAGTTAGTTTCCATAACAATTTTAAGCGGATCATTGAGTTTGACGGATGCAGCAGAATGAATAACAATGTGAACATTTTCCTGAAGGGTACGTCGATCTTCTTCAGATATCCCAAGGTTTGGCAATGTGATGTCGCCACTAATGGCTGTGATTTTGTGGGCAAATTCTGGATTTGTTTTGGACAAAGTTTCAAAAATCTGGACAGGGATAGAGCAGGAAAAATAAATGGTAAAAAAAAATTACATTTTAATAAATATTATATATAACCTATAGTATTTATTTAGCAAATATATGAATAATAGACCACACTTTAAAATAAAAATACTTACTGAGTTCTGACAAAGTTTGTGTAGACGGTCATGGCTATTTACATTCCGTTTTGGCCGGAGCAAAATATAAATTCGATCCAGAGAGTCGCAAGATCTGAGCAATTTCTCAACAAGAACTATCCCAACAAATCCACTCGCACCTGTGATAAAAATGGTTTTATTTTTATAAAATTCTTGAACAGATGAGGATGAATGAGAGATTTGAGAAGATTTCATTTTACGCAGGTATTTCTTCTTTTTTAGTGTCAAATATTCCTAAAAATATTATAGGCCTCGCAAAGTCAGAGAAGTTTGAACGTTCAGCCTGTTCAGTTCACTTGTATAATGTAAAAAAATATTCAACTCCTGTACTTCTGCCTCCTGGTAGTTTAATATATGTAAATTTCGACTTCCGCTATTACACAACTAGGTGATTTTAAATCGCAATAGAAGAATAAATTTCCTATTCAAAATTATTTGATGTTTGAAGGGAAATCGTTTTTGTTTTATATTTTTATTCAACTTTGATTCTTTTTGGAATCAAACGGATGTACCAGTCTTTTACAATTATCGAATTATTGAACCATCTTTTTAGCAATAAAATTAATCCTAAGAAAAATGGGTGTCTTGCACGACTTTACATGCATTCTAATACTTGCTACTTGAAGCTGAGTAGGTAGGTACATACGCCGCACGTTCCATATATCTGACATTCAGTAGATATTCGTACCATAGAAAACTTTAGATGTAAATACTACAGAAATGGGATTGTCCATAAGTTACGTCGAACAAATTTTTAACAATTTAGGGACCCCCACTGTAATTAGTTCAGAAATTAGGTTGACATATATGTTCGACATAGGATTTTACTGGTAGGCATGCAGAAATTGCCCATAAATTACGTAATACAAATTTTACCATTTTAAGAATCCCCACTGTCATTAGGTCAATAAGGTCAATAAGGTTGACAGGAATCCTTAACATAGAATTTTACAAGTATGCTTGCAGGGATTGTCCCTAAATGACGTCATGCTAATTTTACAATTTTAGTGACCCTAACTGTCAGTAGTTCAAGAATTAGGTTGACGTATATCATCAACATAGGATTTTACTAGTATGCTCGCAGGGATCGTCCATAAATGGCGTCATACAAATTTTACCATTTTCAGGACTCCCACTGCCATTAGTTCAGAAATTAGGTTGACATTTATTCTCAACATAGAATTTTACTAGTATGCTTGCAGGAATCGTACATAAGTAGCATCATTCAAATTTTACAATTTTTGGGACCCCCACTGTCATTAGTTTAGAAATTAGGTTGACCCATATTTTCAACATAGGATTTTACTAGTCTAAAATACTAAACGTCTAAAAATGACGTAAAAAAACATTACTCGTTCATTGGGGTCGTCTATAAATTACGTCACAAAAAATGTCACTTGTTTATTGAAATGATCCGTATATGACGTCATTTAAATTATGTAACAGGTTATCGTTTTTCGTTCAGGCCATCAATGCCTAACTCAACCTGTTGACTAGACATGACAGAATTTTTCAAACCCAGCTGTACGACTCGTACTTGGTTTACCGAATGCATCAAATGCGCAATTCTAAACCAGAACATTCAAGTCACTTGTACCCAGCCAAATGGTATCAGCAAAGTGCGTATCTAGCACACTCGTACCGGCGTACCATTTCACACCTGTGCTGTTTAAAAACTTACTTGTACCATCACCACTCAAATTGCGTCGATTTTGACTAGTAAAATTTGTAATTCAGCCCGCTTGTATGGACACTAACTGCAAGGATTATATGTTAGCCTTACTAAATAAACAAAGTTTTCCAGAGGTTAAAACAATGTGTCTGTAAGCTTATCATCTACTTCGGGCCCACGGTGGACAAATCCAGGTCAAACCGCCGGATTTTGTACGTAACATAATATAGTTTAAAGTTTGAGAAAAATATGATAGCCATCATTGTCATCCATTTCATAATTTTAAAGAAATACAATTATTTACTACACCTTATTGCATGATTTAAAATAATTCTGACACCATTTAACTAAATTAACAATCAACCAATGAACCTTTCAGTTGCGTTTCCACCAACTTTACAGTAGTTCATATGGTTTTCTTTTCATCTTTGAGCGCGAATCTTTAAAATAAACCGATTTATTTATTTAAACTGTGTTGAATGGTAAAGGTCAAAGTTCAACCTAATCTATTTTTAAAAATAGCCCAAATTTCATTTTTTGGCAAAACGGGATAAGTCCATTAAATGGTTTTTGGCAACATGGGATATCTAAGTCCACCAAAAACATGGATTTCTGATTTTTTGGTTTTTGATTGTTTTCGTAGTTTGTAGAAGATAATTGCCGTGTGGTAATTTTTTAATGCAAAGAAAGATAAAAGTTAGAAAAAAGTTTAGTTTTATTCAAAACGAATAAAATTTCATGTCACGGACTTTTTACACTATGTTAAGTTATTGATTTTTTGGCAAAACAGGATAAGTCCACAAATTAAAAATGTTTAAACTTTTCTCAAAAATTTGAGAGTACTTCTAGAATTATGACACTAGTTGTAATTACGCTTCGTTAGATGCACTACCTGTAGAAAAGAATTGAGTTACAAAAACTGAACCAATATGGATTTCATAAGTAAACGCTATAGTTTATTATTTTCGAAATAATCTACTTTTACATACTATACGTGGGCATATTAAGATTTGTAAAGAGGGAATCCCTAAAATCTCCTCTATGCAGCACTAACACCTCATGCAGCGACCGCGAAATCGATCTAGGATAGCACAGTATGGACTATGGGCAATATAAGACAAGACCGCAATTCCGGTTACCCGTATAGAAAACTATGCTGCCGCTCTTCGTCAGAGCTGGCGAGGGGATGGAAACTGATAGCTTAGTTTCACAAATCTCTGCAACCGACTAACGTACAAACTGACAGCGAACTACTGATTGGCTACGACCTACGAGTCTAGCCTTCCCTTCTTTATGCTCTTCAACTCTTCTCGATCATTCTTCCTTGTTCTCTCTTTTCCAACGCAGTTTCACAAACTGCTGCTACCACGTACCTGCACCAATCTTTCCCACCCCATCATAGATAGAGCCGAAGCCCGATTCTGCCTTGCTGGTTTCTCTCACTTACTTGGTCATCGGAAATGTCCGAAATTCCTGTGCATTATTTCTTTAGGTGTAATGTGTCGGACCCGATAGAATAGTTTTGCGTGGGCGATTCCTGATTATCTATAACCAATATAGGTAAGTTCATTACATGTACCGTATATTTTATAATGTACGCTCCGCGTACTAATTAAATTTGAACCACTCAGACCCGCGTACTATTAGAGACCCGCGTACTGCCATTTAATACTGTGTTATGTAGACCTGCGTACTACTCAAACTGAGACCTATCAGACCCGCGTACTATTACAGATCCGCGTACTATTGCATACCCGCGCAATATTAAAGAATATACGGTATGTTAAAATAGACTTGGAAAAATTTTAATGTTGGAAATGGGGGTAGTTAAAACTATTATATTTGAAGGACGTCATTTATGGACGATCCCTAAATATCTATAACCAATATAAGTAAGTTCATTACATGTGAGTAAAACAGGTTGGAAAAACGTTTAATGTTGGGAATGGGGGTACTTAAAGCTATAACATTTGAAGGACGTCATTATGGACAATCCCTGAATATCTACATATAACCAATAAAAATATGCTCATTATGTATGTTAAAATAGGCTGAAAAAAATTTAATGTTGAAAATAGGAGGACCTAAAACTATGGTGTTTGAAGGACGTCATTATGAACGATTTCTGACAAGATATTACGAATATCGTACCCATAAGCTAAAGTAAAAAGTGCGAAGCTCATAGTCTATTTAAGGAAACAATGAAGCATATAAAGTACAAGCGACGGAAGCACTCACAAATGCTGTTATGATCTGGGCAAGTAGAAGTACTTAAAAATTCCCGATTTGCACTATAATTAGTTTTATAGACGAAAGGCGGGTGGGTCGGAAAATGTAATAAGGACATCATTTGTGAACGCTCCTAGCACTCAGTTTCGTATGTCGCTTAGGTACACGGCATCCAAACAGTGTGGAACATGCGATAAACGTACTGCCTACGTACCTATCTGTGTACCTAGTTTTATGGTGAAGTATGTATTTGCATGTACAGAGTATCGACTCCCGTTTTTAGATGCTAAGCAAGCATCTAATGAAATGGTCATGTCCGTCTGTCCGTCTGTTTGTCCGTCTGTTGGCCCCACGCTACAGGTCAAACCGTTTACACTATTGTCTTAGAACTTTTTTAAAACAATCACAAAAGCGAGCCGGCAGGTCTGTATTGTTTTTTCACTGTAATCGAACTGACCATTGCTTAGCAATTAAATGTTGAACTGACCAAGGTCAAGAAATTTACTAGTAACTACCATAAAAACGGGGGTAGCGATAAACATAGCTGAGCGCAAGACATATGCCCAGCTATGAAACGAAATAGCACCATTTCCAGCCAGGTTCGGGGATCGTACGTAAACAGGGGCGGACTAGCCACAAGCAATTTCGGGAAATTCCAGATGGGCCCCAATTTCTTATACATTACGTAAACGGGAGCCTTGGGCCCCTTGGCTCAGTGTGGGCCCCCTGATAGCCAAACCTCGTCATTAAAAATTCCCAGGCCCCTAAAAGTAACCAGTCCGCCCCTGTACGTAAATGACGTTATCTAAAAATTACCACTTTAGAAATTTGCTTTGTCATTAGTTCAAGAATTAGGTAATCGGATATATTTGACATGGGATCCTACCAGTATGCATACGGGGATCGTCTATAAATGACGTGATTTAAAAATCACTACATTAGAAATCCCCTTTGTCATTAGTTCAAGAATTAAGTAATTGGATTTATTTAACATGGGATCTTAATTACTAGTATGCATACGTTAACATAAGATCATACTAATGTGCATACCGGGATCGTCCATAAATGACGTTATATAAAAATAACTACTTTAAAGATCCCTTTTGTCATTATCTTAAAGATTAGGTAATCAGATATATTTAACATGGGATCATACTAATACGCATACGGGGATCGTACGTAAATGACGTTATCTAAAAATTACTACTTTAGAAATTTGCTTTGTCATTAGTTCAGGAATTAGGTAATCGGATATATTTGACATAGGATCTTACTATTATTATTAATATTATGTAGCACTTATCGGATTCTCAGGTATATACCTATATTCCAGTGCATTTACTGTACCAGCATGTAAATGTAAGCAAACATTTCCCCTCGGTATGAGCGTAACGAAGTCTGAACACTACCTATGGAGAGTTCCCGAAGGAAGTCAGTCACAATGCACAGCTGGTATCTTAAGAACTAATATGTATATTAAGGATTGTGGCTTAAGTACCGCCGACCTCTATTGCAGTCGATAGATTATCTTCCTCTTCAGGAGCAATGAAATTCTTCCCTTTCGGAGGGCTACAGTGCTAGGTATTTGCACCTGAATGTACTTCGAGACCAAGCCGAAGTGCAGACGAGTACACCCAACCTGGAGTGCCCCACGTATTACATTCCGTATATCGACGCAGCGTGAAAGTAATAGTGGATGCTATGGAATGAAGGGCGCAATGTATGGTCTGCTGAATGGTATTGCAACTATGCTACTGCACGAAGAAATAGCTGTTAGCCTGCGAGGCACAATTAGCACGCCGTCTTCGTCTCTACACACGAATAAACGGAAACGTACACTACTTCCCCTTAGTTGCGCACAAACAGTTCTCACACACCTCCCTCCACTAAGCATTTTCACTACACTAACTTCTGTGCAACGAGATGCAAATACGCTACCGGCTAAGGATTCGCTCAGCGGATCAAAAAGAAACGCCGAGTTTATCGAGGAAAGAGAAAATCTCCCCTCGGCCACAGAGCCGGATATAGGATCTTGCTAGTATGCATACAAGGATCGTTCATAAATAACGTTATTCAAAAATTACCATTTTAGAGATCCCCGTTGTCATTTGTTTAAGAATGAAGTAATCAGATATATTTGACCTGGGATATTACTAGTATGCATACGAGGATCGTCCATAAATGACGTTATTTAAAAATAACTACATTAGAAATCCCCTTTGTCATTAATTCAAGAATTAAGTAATTGGATTTATTTAACATGCGATCTTACTAGTATGCATACGGCCATCGTCCATAAATGACGTTAATAAAAAATTACTACTTGAGAAATCCCCTTTGTCATCAGTTTAAGAATTAAGTAATCGGATATATTTGATATGGGATTTTACTAGTATGCATACGGGAATCGCTCGTAAATAACGTTATTTAGAAAACACTACTTTAGAGATCCTCTCTCTCATTTGTTCAATAATTAGGCAATCTGATTTATTTAACATAGGATCATACTAATATGCATATAGGTATCGTCCATATATGACGTTATTTAAAAATTACCACTTCAGAAATCCCATTTGTCATTAGTTCAAGAATTAAGGAATCGGACATATTTGACATGGGATCTTACAAGTTTAACTACATGCCACGTACTTTAATATATAGCTCATTGATGGAAAGCCTCAATAAATAAAATCATTTGTGAGTGGTGCAATTCATAAAAAATTTTCAGCTATATTTAACTCCATGCTACGCTTATTCGTATATGTCTTAATTATTGTGGGGGAGCTTTCATAAATCTGATATTTTATTTTAGCGTAACATAAATGGCCTTGCAACTTCGTTGAAGCTCAGCATCTACTTCGGGCCCGCCCCCGGTCGACAAATCTGGCGCGAAGCGCCGGATTTTTAGATGCTGAGCAAGCATCTATTGTGATGGTCATGTCCGTTCGTCTGTCTGTCTGTCTGTCTGTCTGTATGTCCTTTTGGCCGTACACTACAGGTCACAGCTTTCAAGCTATGACCTTTAATTTTTTTTAAAACGATCACAAATGCGCGCGCGCAGGTCTGTATTGTTTTTTCAATTTGATCAGACTGTTCATTTTTTCACAATTAACAGTTAACTGGACCTATGTCAAAACTCAGCAAAGTGAGCTTTCCAAAAAAGCGAATCATGCGTGTAAACAAATAGAGAATTCATGTACATACCCCATAATTTTAAAGCTCTGCGCGGCGAATACAAGTATATCTTATAGTACAGACCCAGACCCAGCCAACCTCAGCTACAGTATTCAATGGCAATGACATGTAGTCTGATTGTCTGATGCAGGGGTGACGCGCAAATGACGTCATGTGAAAATTTCTTTTAGACACCCCCACCCAGCTGCTATCGCATTCACATTAGGTAAGCAGGCTAGGGGTGACGCGCAAATGACGTCACGTAAAATTTTTCTTTAAACACCCCACCCATCTGCTATCGCATTCAAATTGGGTAAGCAGGCTAGGGTTGACGCGCGAATAACGTCACGTGAAAATTTCTTTTAATCACCCCCACCCAGCTGCTGTTGCATTCACATTAGGTAAGCAGGTTAGGGGTGACGCTCAAATGACGTCAGGCGAAAATTTGTTTTAGACACCCCCACCCAGCTGCTGTTGCATTCTTATTAGGCAAGCAGGTTAGGGGTGACGCGCAAATGACGTCAGGCGAAAATTTCTTTTAGACACCCCCACCCAGTTGCTGTTGCATTCACATTAGGTAAGCAGGATAGGGGTGACGCGCACATGACGTCACGATAAAATTTCTTTTAGACAGCCCCAACTAGCTGCTATTGCATCCACATTAGGTAAGCATGCTAGGGGTGACGCGCAAATGACGTCACGTGAAAATTTCTTTCAGACAGCCCCACTTAGCTGCTATCGCATTCACATAAGGGAAGCAGGTTAAGGGTGACGCGCAAATAATGTCACGTGAAAATTTCTTCTACATGTCACGGACTGACCTATATGTGTTATAGATGTTCAGAGATCGTCCATAATAACGTCGTTCAAATACCATTGTTTCTAATATCCCAAGTTTCAACTTAAGATTTGTTTCTATCTTATGTTAACTACATGTCACGTATTTATCTATATGCATAACAGATATTCAGGGATTGTCCATAATGACGTTATTCGTGAGTGGTGCAATTTATAGAAAAATTTCAGCTATATTATACCACATGCTACGAACATTGGTATATGTTTTATTGATTGTAGGGGAGCTTCCACAAATCTTGTATTATCTTTTAGCGTAACATAAATTGTCTTGCGCCTTTGTTGAAGCTCAGCATCTACTTCGGGCAGCCCACGGTCGACAAATCCGGCGCGAAGCGCCGAATTATTCTCAGAAATTATTGGTGTCGCTAAAAAAGTTTGTCCATATAACTGTAAATGTAAAAAAGTGGTTAGTCTGATCGACCTCAAAAACAATAGGCTGCTTCGCGCTCGCTTGTTTGGTTATTTAAAAGTTGTTTCATAAAAAACAGTTAAGAATTGTGACCTGTAGAGCATGACTAACAGACAGACCCGGCATCGACAGACAGACAGACAGACAGACAGACAGACAGACAGACAGACATGACCATTTTAATAGATGCTAAAGCTCAGCATCTAAAAACGATAGGCGAACGCCATATGTTTTAAGTCGGGCCATTGTTAGCAACTGAAGTTTTTCAAACTAACAATTTACGCACTATAAAATACGGTTGGTCTATAGGTTCGCGATGACAATTTGCCAACAGTAGACTTTAGCTTTAATGCCACCAAAATAATAACAATATTGACATTTTTTTCCAACGGTTACCGTTTCTCGACTTTTTTTGCAATTATATTGATATTTTCCAACTATTATTCTTATTTGTGTGTTATCTGGGTAATTCTTTGCTTGTACTTGTATTAGTTTTATTAAAAAAATTATTTAGACACTTAAAGTCAAAATACTTTCAATAAAATTCCACCTTCAACCTTTAGTATATTGTTGTGCTCAAGTGAAGCTTGTCAAAGTAAGTAGCGTCGAAATTTTTAATAATTTTCGTCTTCGAGATTATTCGTGCTCTACAGTTATTACATAATTGTAAGATCATTCGAATAAATTTATTTTCATGGTTTTTTGAGAGCCAGCTACCTACTACGTTTATATTAACATTTTTACAAGAATACCGACAGTTGATATTGTAGTCACACAAATATTATTGCAACAGTATGGCAAATTTTGAAAATTGCTTCAAGGCAAAGCGCGTCCTCGTTACTGGAGCTGGAAAAGGTAACATTTGAATATTTTTTAATAATTATTGCTAGACCAGGTAGGTCCATTGACTCATTTTAAAACCTTTTTGCAAGCAAAACAAGCTTAAGGTTCTAGAAACAACAAAAAATCTGTTATTTTAATTGCTTTAACCCTGAAATTTATTAAGGTATCGGTCGAGCTCTGACGATAAGACTTCACGAGCTTGGAGCGAAAGTTTACGCAGTGTCCCGCACAAAAGCTGACCTCGACTCTCTCACAACCGAGTGTCGGAACGTCCATGCAATTGACCTGGACGTGGCTGACTGGGACAGGACACGATCAAAACTGAGCGAAAGTATTGCTGAGCCAATAGATATTCTTGTCAATAATGCTGGAATTGCATTTCTTCCGGAGCCTTTTATGGCCATCACAAGTGACAGCTTTGACACGTACAGGAGTTTCACAAGTTATATTTTCCTATAGACTACGCTACGCAATAACATGCTACTAATTGTATTAAAATATTTTTTTTTTATTTACTGTACAGTTTAGTGTCTATCAATTTAAAGGCGGTGGTGAACCTAAGTCAAATATGTGCTCAGAAAATGATGAGTAAGGGCAACGGTGGGACGATTATTAACATTTCATCTGTTGTAAGTCAACTATCAATTTCTAATTAACGCTCAAGTACATTTCGATTTCCTGTATTTAATTCTGTGTCTCCGTCATGTTCACATAGTCATTATTTATACTTGCGTTTATTATTCTAATTTTTTATATTATGTAGTACGCGAAAAAGGGTAATGTTCATGTTCCTCTCTACTCTGCCCTAAAATCAGCGATGGACTCTCTCACGAAAACTATGGCGATGGAGCTAGGAAAACATCAAATCAAAGTTGTAGCCATGAATTTCGGTTACATCTGGACTAAAATTTGGGAAGACGGATCAGGAATATCAAATTACCCTGAGGCTGAGGCTGAGGTAGCATTTTATGCCAAAGAAGGCTCTGAGTTCCCATTGGGAAAAGTTTTTATTCCTATGGAGCAAGCTGTGAATTCCATTCTTTTTGTCGCATCCGGCTCCGTTGATATGATGACAGGGAGCGGTTTCATTCTTGATGGAGGCTACTGTGCTAATTAAAGTTGTGCTAGAAGATTTTTGATTTCAAGCCTAGAAGATATTTGACATAGTCAATATAACGCGATTTCAATGTATTTAATGCTACATTAATTTTGCGAACGTTTATAACTCGTAGTTTTCGTAGTTATAGGTTACGAATTATGTGCTCTAAAGGCAGAATTGAAAATTCCTTTATAATACTAAAAGTATTTTTGTTAAAATATGCGTGATGAATTGAATTTTTTCAATAAAAAGGCATATAAACGACACTCGTTATTGTTTAAAGTTGTGCAACAAAACTTTTAGAATCTATTTTTCTGATTCTCTAGAATAAAATCAAATACGCAACTCAAAATTCACCTAACAGCTATTTACTTAAGTTAAATGAACATGACTTGAGACTTTTGAAGTCGAAAAAACGCTTTGTTAACTGTGAGTTGTCAAGCTTCAAAATTAAAGTTCATTTTATTTAGCTAAATGCCATATACGTTGACCTTTGCTCATAATACTAATATGTATATGCCAAAAATTTCTCATTTTTTCTTTCAGGTTAAAGCATCCTTGATAGTTGATAACCCGTGCTTCCTTAAACCTTGAAATACATAGCATCATTTAACAGCAGTACGTGTACGCTGCGCATAGTATAAATGTTATGAAAATGTCCTAATTATTTTAGCAGTAGCTTTTTCTTTAATTAATTGCTTAAAAATTCGCGTGCAAGCTACAACATCCATTATGAAGGCCTAAACTACAAATAGTGTGGCTAAGCGAGTAGTAGCAAAATCAATAAAGCGTCGAATCAAGGCTATCTTCATGTTAACTTTTGAATTATTTACTATTTTCCATGTGTGTATAAAATTTAGGGCATCTCGTAGGAATTAAAGTCGCATTGGGCAAAAGCCATGTGTGTAAATGTAAGGTGTGTACGTAAGGGTTTTGCATTCGTAGCATTGTGTTTTGGGAAATACGAATTCGGGATTTTTTAATTTTTTCTGTATGTAGGTACATATGAGAGAACTTAATTTCCTTTGTAATTGCCCGTCTCACGTGAACACAGAAAACGAAACAACAAAAAATAGCATTATTCTAAAACTTCTTATTTAATCTGAGTTCTCTTTACAATAAGGAGATTGCGGACTTTTCTTATTATTAAATAATGTATTTTAGTGTTTAATTGGTGGGCTTGAAAGTTAAATCAATAGTATTTTTCATTTGTATCACTTATACGCCTGTAAGTATGGTAGTCTGACCAACTACGTCTATTTTGTTCCACCGTGCATCCTACCAACTTAAGAGAATTGCCATCGCATCCGACTGCATCACAAAGTCAAGTGACAATATTGACTATGTCATAGATAATTACTGCAAGTGCACATTTTGAAGTAAAAACTTTAAAAACGGAATAATCGAAGAATTCAGATTGGTTAAAGTACTGTGCTATCTTTACACAGGTACATGTGGGTCGTTACAAACAACAGATCAGTTTTATACACAACCTTTACGAAGTTAAAATTTTAACTGTTTGTGTTGATGACAAAAAGATTACTATGGAGAGAAAGTTTGCGAAATACGAAGTTTGGGCTTCCTATTTACTTTGTTATTTAGGGCACAATGAACAATTTGTGCTGGTGAAAACTAACACGTTATTTCTGAAGTGAAGTAAAGACGTAAGTATTTGAAACTTTGATATTGTGAACTCTTATATTTCATTACATTTAAATTTAGTGGCCATCGTCTTCTCAAAACCCCTAATGCGGTGAAATGTTACGTCTCACTTGATATTATTATTTAATCAAAATTTTAATTAAGTGTTTGCTGAGACGGTACAGACGACCCCAACGACAATGAGTTACAAAAAAGGACTTGAAAAACGAGATAAAAAAGCTAAATATGATTGGATCATGGCAGACTACCACACTTCAGGAAGATATTGTCAAATCAGAAATTTTAAAAGGTACAGATGGCCATATTTCTAACTTGTTTAGCGGATTACGTATATAAACTCTCTGAAATTCGCAAGTCTAATAATAGTTATCTAAGGCATAGTGCCAAATCCAACACCAGTTGTTAATCAGCAGAAGTTTAAGGTAGAAGAATTTCTAAATTAGGTAAGTTCAAACAAATGTAGTTAAAATTGCTTCCCATTAAAGAGAAAACTGGCTAAACAGGACAACTTTCACGTGTTTAGTTGGCCAGCATAACTTTTAATATTAAAATTATCTAGTTATAAAGGAACCGCTAAAAGGGATTTTTCAGTTAAAAGGGACTTCTTTTAACCGTTTTTAGATTTTTGTTTGTTACTAAAAAGGGATTTTTGAATAGAAAACAATGAACATAATAGCAAAGGTGTGCAGGCTGGGGTTTTTACTTGAGCGTTGTGGGATTGTATGGGAAGAGACTGTGGTTAGAGCTGCTGCCAAATTAAAAGCGTTCTGGTGATCTTATTTTTCAGCGGTCTCTAGTCATTTCTGTCATTTGGTTTTTTTTTATTCAAATTATGAAGTACTTCCTTAAGTTTTGGTCTTTTTAGGCTGGTAGATGGCAAAACTTGTTTTTTACGGGCTACGGGCTAGATATTCTGGCTGTCTTTTATGTGTGGACATGGTCAATGCTGTACAGTACTAGAAGCGGCAGACAGTATTTCCACTTGCAATTGAAAAGCATAGACTTAATCTGAACAATAGTACATTAAAGTATTCTTGCCTTGAGCCTGAGATCAAAAACTTTGTAATTCCATCTGGGGTCAGCTCGCACTCATTGGATAACTGTATTAACGGCAGGTTGCCGCAGTTTATAGTATTTGGACATGTTGATTCTAAGACGTACTAAGGGAAGCTGACTAAGCCATTTTGCAACTTTCAACACTTTAATCTCAGCGTAATCACAACTTTAATGAACCAAGAAGCAATAGAGTACAAGACGTTGCCCATGAGCTTTACAGATTCCTCTGGTAATAGTAAAGATAATTATCTACTTGCTTTGAATACCTTGAAGAAAACTGCAGCCAACCAAATACTAGGAAATAGCATATTTCAGCAGAAATACACCTAACGAAGAGTCTTGTTTGCATTTAAGCTAGTTCCAACACAGGCTAGCGCACTGAGTGTGAATAAATCTGGTCAAGTCCAAATCCAGTTGAAATTCAGAACTGCATTGACCAAGTCTGTTACAGCTATACCGTTTAGCCAGTACCAAACCGTAGTTGAGATTGATTGAAATAGGTTATCATCAACCGTTAAGATGTATGTAGCAAAATATTAGGCTTTCTGCTAAAAACACCTAAGCCAATTGTGCATAAAATTACGTGTGCAAAATCAGGACATGTCTGTTGCTAAATAGAAGCTAACTAACCAACAACAACAAGCACGTGCAGAATAAATACAGCACAGTTAGAGCAACGTTTTGGAATCTTACTTGGCGGAACAAGCATCAAATACTACGCAATAGCTGCAGACGAAATAAAGATTACATTAAAAAACGCAAGAAAACAAACCAGCAACGAGAAACTATTGTTTCCAATTGCATATAATTGTAAATTCTATACGTAATGTGGATCATAATATGAACGTTGTAAGTGTTAATAGATTAGCATTTAACACATAAGATATATCACGTGTATTTTCAGACCCTAACGATTGTAATTTTAGTTTGCCCTTTGGCCATAAAGATTTGTTAAATAGGTAAATATATTGTTCTGTAATAGTTGTATATTTATAGTATTATATTGATGTCACCAAGATGGTAAATGCACATATTGTATAGAATATATAGCATAGAATAAGAAAATGTCATGTATTTGTGAGATCTATATATTTTAATTGTTTAGTATATACGAAACGTAGTTGTTTAATTTAAACATTGTTTGTTAACTACATATATTTACTGAATACTAAGCTTAAGCTTGTAAAAAATGTATATATTTTTAGTATAGTGTAGATGTAACCTAGATATATAATGTATATATTAATGTTAAGTATACTGTTAGATAATTAAGTGTTCTGTATTTGTGAGACTAGTATATTTTAATTGTGTAAATATAGTACCAAGAACACCCGTAATTTTTAAACCCTTTCTACTTGTACCAGGAAGCTCGTACTGAGCCAAATCGAAGCTTCGTTGCTGTTCCCACGCCCACTTCCATAACTTGTTTTCTTCCAACTGATACTAGCAAAAACTGCACATAGTCTACCAATACCGAAATTATTTTTGCCAAGCGTACTTGTGCCCGCCTACTCGTATCACCAATAATACCATACTACTTGTACCAGCGCTTTTCTTTATAAGCCCCCTGGTATCGGCACTGCATGACCCTAGCTAACCGGAAAATGTGCTGCTGCTACCGAGCGCACTGCTACTAATACGAATACGACTCGCACCCCTGTGATCAACCCAATTCGCTGTAAGCTTAGCATCTACTTCGGTCCCACTGGGGACTAATCAGGCGCAAAGTGCCCGATTGATTTAGGCAAGTGGATGAATTCGTGCATTACATAATGACTTTGAGGATAACTATGTATTACATATTATGACATGCGATGTCATTGAAATTGATAAAAATGACAGTAGATAGCCCAGTTTGCATTATTAGTACTTTCTGAAAGGGACCAAATCATATTGGTTTACATTTGTATTGTAATTTAATGTAATGTAATGTAATGGCTTTATTGTCAAACATAACAGCGACAAGCGAATTGAAAATTTCAAAAACCCTGATTTCTCAAGAAAATCGAAAAATTTCCATACCTTGTATCGTGGTTTTTAAAAATTTGCATGTTAAATCCCATAGGAAAAAAACGTGTTTGAATTTCGCGAATTTTGAAAATCCGTTTTTAATTTTTTTGAAAATGAAAACGTGTATATGCGGAACATGTTTGGGGGGTTTCGATACTCAGTCAAACATGCTAAATCCGTATATCTACATTTTGATGGAATTCTAGAGAATCGGGTCTGAAACATTGCTCGTAAGTTGCCTCCTTAAAAAAATGTGACAGCTTATGTGACACATTTTGTCAATAAAGTCAGAATACCATGAGAATTTGTGTGCCGTAAACCGATTTAACTTAGGATGTTGCTACAATAAAACTGCTTATCTGACGCCTAATCGGGACAGGACCACGAATATGACTTCGACAATTAAAATAGTAATTAATATTATGAAGTTAAAGGTTAACAAAGGTTGTCGAAAAAATATTTTTCAGTTGTAGTTTTCAAAAATACATGTACACATGTATACATACGTACTAAAGCAAGCTAATCAGGGACCATCTAAGAAGTCGGTTATATGAGAATTGGTGCCAGTTCTCTCGTAAAGGCCAATAAACTATATAATTTTCTGAGTGCCCACAAGTTAACAAATGGATTCACAAACAGATTGTGTCGTTCTCCAAATTAACTTACGCTTAAAGTTTTAGGTAATGTTATGCCTGTTAACGCAGCCTCAAGACCTGCCCAAGAATCATTCCACGGCGACCATGGATCAAGCAAAGCTAAAAAATTAGGAGATATTTAAAAAAAAATCTCCAGGGGGAGCTCGTAATAACATCTTTTGCGCAGTGGGTCGTTTGTATGCAGATTTTTTGCAATATGTTGAATGTACCGGTAGGTAATAGAGTGATGCACAGATTTTTCGAGCGCTATAAGTTGTAAACAAAAGTAAAACTCAACCCAGAGGTTTTAGAAAAACGTTAATTTTTTTCATATCTTAGTTACTGCTAAGTTTTAAGAGACAACAATGTTATAAGCTTGAAAACAAAATAGTTACTTGCTCAATTATTATTATAGAACAGACCAAATTGGTTTGTTAATAGTAAACTATGTTCTAGGCTTTATTCTACTTCCAAATCTAAAAAACAATTTAAATTGGTAATATTTCAAACCAAACTTGTGTCGTTTCACTTTGATTTGCCTACGTAAGAATCTAGCTCATCTCGAACGGTGTCCAATAACTGTTTGGGCAATCCAGGCAGTTTCTTTACAATAGATTCATCAGCCATGACACCTATGAATAACTTCTGATTGTAAGTAACTGTTATAATGCTCGAGGTCCAATTGAACACAATAACTGGAAAACCAATTATTTCCGTGACTAAATCCCCGCCAAAAACAGTAATGCTTTCTTCAATCCCAATCACATTGCTCACGGACGCGAATGGTGTAAGAATATTGCCGTCCATAAAAAAACTTAGGAATGGATACATGAGCATGCCCCATATATCAATCATTAATTGGCTTTCTTGTAACTTTTCTTCTGTCGTCCCTTCTGCTAAATTGCCCTCAACTGTGCGAAGAAACTCCATTCTGTTGCCTAGCCTCAACGGAACTTTAATCATTACTTGAATAAATTTATTTAACGCCATTAGTGAGCTATATGGAAGGGGTGCGCAAAAAGAATTGTAATATATGTTTTCAGGAATTATTGCTCCGAGTTTTTTGTACAAAGATTCATACGCCTTAGTAACGCTTGCAAAGACGAGTGCGTTAGGACGTGCCTTAACATGTTTAGAATTTTTCTTGTTTTCTGAATAGATGTCAACAGATTTTAACAATTCCCAGTCGTACTCAATCCAGTGACAGAATCGTTTTGAGTTTAGTTTAGATTCTCTAGGTCTTAAAGTTTTACTCTCGTTAGCGGAGGCAAGGACTAAGCATGCAAATGTGTGAGGAGCAGTAGCAGTTAATTTCAAAAATGAGCCCAGTTTTCGTATAGGTGACTTGGGTTGTCCTTGTTGAAATTTTCTTGGAGTAGTCAATGGGTCAATCTGCATTGGAATGAGTTTGTCTGCAAGCGTGTGCCGAATCATTTGAATTATGTTGATGCCGTCCATGTAGACGTGGTTCAAAACAATAATTAAAGCATACTCAGGAATCTTTTCATAGATCTTTTCTTGCATGTTGCAGCAAAATTGGTTGTCTTGAGATTTCTGTGGTTCGGGTGCGACAATTAAAACCATCCATTGCGGTTGATCTTGTACGAAAACGTGCCCTGCGTAGTATTCGCAAACAGCAGCACATTTTGCATCGAGCAGTGTGCGGAATCTCTGCGTGTCGTATGTCTCGTTTGTCTTGAAATACTTAATGTGAATATGATTTCTCAGGTCGAATTTCAGGTCTTTTCTTAAAAAATAAAAAAGGTACTTCGTTACCCCTATCCATTTAAATCGGTCATACGGGACATAATATTCTTTGGTTTCTGTCCTGTCAGGTCCCAAGTTAGTTGAAAAGCTGAGGATTTGGTCCCACTTGGCGCACACGGTCTCATAATTTGGGATTCCTTGTATCTTTAGAACTACCGAAACATTTGTGGCTGAGTTTTTAACCATCCCACAAATATAGTCTATACTTGTTGTCAATGTCCTAATATTTTTGCCATATTGAATTTTAACTAACACGTAGACAAATGGCTTTAGAAACAAACTCACAGCTAGTAATACGAATTGGAGGAAAAAAAGTGACAAGCCATATGTATAGTAGACTACATTCAGTAATTTAGACATCCTTGTGACTAATATTTTAATTACTTATATGATTTTCAATAACTAAGTGGCTTTGAGAAATTAATTTTTTATGTATGTAAAAAGATTTTGTTAAGGAAAGTGATAGTTTCTTGTTTTTTTGAATGTCCACTGTGATTGATTAGAATGATTAGGTAGCATTGAAGTTATCGTATAAGTTTCGATTTATTTAGGTTAGGTTAGGTTGCGAATTGAATTTCCTGCACATAATTCACGCTTCAAAAAGTAACAGTAATTGGTTAGAAACCAAAATAATTGTAAAACCACACTGCATTATACTTTTTTATAGACACGTTAAATTGCAGAAATTTTACAATGCTTTAACACACTTGTTTTACTTCGTCTGTTTAAAAGAAACACACAAGATTCAGTATAGCGGAAGCAATTAAATTTAAAATCCGGTTTGATTTTAGTAGGTGTTTAATTCCAATTAAAAGAATAACTATAAGCAATTTAAAAGCAATAAATGTAACTATTTCTAAACTATAAAACAAAAGTAGGTGCTTGGTTGCGAAATGATGGCAATTTTTGGCCTATGAAAAGTAGTAGGTAGTTTTTTTGCAGAAAAATGATGCAAAAGTTTTAATTTTTTGGGAACACTAATTATTATCAATTATTTAATTATTGACTCTAAATTTTGTAGCACTAATTTTTGTAAGAGTATTTTGACTATTTTTATGAAATAACTCTTACTGTTTATTCATCATTGCATTAGCTCTGTTGCAAGTTTTCTATTATTTTAAATTAGTATGGGACGGATTTGAGTTTCATGAGTCCAAAGTAGATGTTAAAATTGTCACTATATCGATTCCTTCTGCTAGTAGAATATTGTTTTGTTCCATACAAACAGTAGAGTAAGGCCTGTTATAAAACTTTTGCTACAAGCTATATTACAACCACTACGCAATGAATTTACTTTAAATTAATTTCTTTAAACACACACTCAACCAACTTTATTAATTGCATCCGCAAGAAGACGTCTGTAGTACTGCCCTAACATTTCGATCTTGTTGCACTTACGTCGGCAAAACTGAATATTTCTGGACTAGTTTCAAGACTTTGTCACCTTGTAAACTCAACTGATCTCAAAATCTCAAACAACTCTTTACAAATCTGGCGCTTCGCCCTAAATTTTGCGTGACTGGAGTCGGAAGTAGATGCTGAGCTGACAGTGAATATTAGTTTTAATTTTAAAACAACCTATTGCATTACCGATCAAAATACGACAGCGCACTTACACTTTTTCTACGTCTACTTCTTAAATTTCCTATTTTATATAAAACTAAAGTTGCACACACAATTTTCTACCTTTGAGGGGCAGACGCAAGACAGTAAGAATCTTGCTTTTATCTGTGATCTGCACATGAGTGGCGACTGGCGACGTAGAAATAGGAGGCTACCGCGTTAGATCGTCTCGGTCTTTGTACCCTTTCACCTATCCCCGTCCCCTCCTCCACAGGCAAGAAGTCTCATATCCTAGGCCCCTAAAGTAGGTAGTGGTCACCAAGGAGCACCGGAAGAGATTGGGTTTCCATCTACCATGCACTGACGTTTACCGTACAACACCGAGCCGTAAACGATAAGCAGCGGCCGAAGATCGAAGCCAGTTCTGAGACTGTAAATTACGGTACAGTCTGCAGTCCTTACTGCTCATCCAAGCACACCTGCTTTGTACGTATATAAATACGCATGTATGTATGTTTGCATTCATATATTTATTTTTTGTTTGTTTGTTTGTAAGCTTTATTCAAGTGTCCAATCATTCAATACACAAATAATACAGGCATTGTTGTCAATTGATCGACACTAAATCATCAAATATACCAGGCTCCAAGTTAAAATAAACAATCGAGGATTCGATACAGACATTGTAATAGGTCAATATATACGATATTAATATTATGGTGGTATGTACACAAAAGCGTTTGGGTTTCTAGTACTAACATAATGCTTACTTAAGTTAAAATTAAAATTACTTACAGACAATTCTTTATTACGAAGTTCTGGCAGTAGCTCATTCCATGCATGTACAAGTCTGTATTGACATGATCGCTTGTAAGTTGACGATGGTTTAAGAACACTACAATCAAGCACAATACCATCAGCCGCCCTAGTCGCTCGTGCATTTTCCTTAATAATAATAAATTGTGATAAGAATTCCGAGCTAGATCCCCACTTCATCAATTTAAATGCAAACAATAACATCGAATGCTTAATTCTTTCAGGTACAGACAAAATGTTTGCTTTTTCCAGTACAGCCGATTCTAAAACTTTTGATTCAGTCTTTTTATAGTTTTTAGTCCATAATGGTGTGTCACTTACAGCTACTACAAATTTGTTGACGTTACTTTGTAATTTATGTAGGTCCAAGTCGGACTGAACCGCCCAGATTGGTGAACAATAGTCAAAAATTGACATGACGTACGCATTTAACATAATACATGACACTTTAAATGTAAGAAACTTTTTAAGACTAAGTATGACATTCAATGCAACAGTGACTCGTGTTTTAACATTTGAATAATGTTGCTTAAAACTTGAATTACTATCTCTAATTACCCCTAAGTACTTAAAACTATTAACTTTTTCCACTTCAGCACCATCACAATACAGCATCACATCATTACAATTTACATGGTCATGAGCCTTGTGAAAAATCATGAACTTTGTTTTGCTTACATTAATTTTTAGTTTATTTAGCTTAAACCATCCAATAATCCTATTCAACGCTAATTGCATTTTACTTTGTAATACTGATAGGCTAGTGTCAGCAAAATAAATAATTAAGTCATCTGCATATAAAGCATAGTAGTGACTGCTGTCAATTCCATTTGATATATCATTTACATACAATATAAATAACAAAAGGCCCAAAATACTACCTTGTGGCACACCAATATTTAAATCAAAGGAAGTCGAAACAAAAGAGCCATTCTATATACAAAATTTACGATTTTGTAAGTAATTAGTTAACAGCTTGATAGTATTATTATCTAATCCATATTTATCCTTAAGTTTACGTAGAAGTATAATATGAGTAACAGAATCGAAAGCCTTGCGAAGGTCTATGAACACAGCTATGCAGCGACCGCAACGAGCATTAATAAATCTAAATATGTGAAACGTTACTGCCATGACTGCTATCAGACAATTCCTACCAGGTCTAAATCCATATTGGTTTGTGTCGAATAAGCCTTCAGTGAGCATTTTATCAATCAGTCGCCTTTAAATAATCTTTTCAAATAATTTGCATTCCAATAATAGCTTTGAGATAGGTCTTTACGAGTTTGGATCGAATTTACTGCCTTTGCCTTTGTATATTGGTATAATAGTAGCCTGCTTAAAAGCTAATGGACATACTGATAATATTAAAAATTGTGTAAATAATAAGGCTAAAGGAGAGGCTAAGACACTGATACAAATACTCATAATTAAATAAGGCAAGTCATCCGGTGATCCAGAGTCCTTATATTTTAGCTTGCGAAATGCGCTTACTACCTCCTCTTTAGTACACGGTATAACCTCCTCTGGCTCACTTTTGACACTACTAAAGTAGTCAGCTAGGCTATCCACTTTATCTGAATGTACTACAAAAGCTTTTGCAAGCTCCGAACAAATATTAATTTGACTCTTCAGCACAGTATTATTAATATGCAACTCGTTAATTTGCTTTAGAGGTTCATTTTTTCCTGAGAGATAGCTATAGGTTTTCCATATGGTAGCTGATGTTAGAAAGTCAGAGAACCTATTTCTATAGAACGTTTGCTTGCTGTGCTTAATTTGATAATTTATGGAATTTCTTAAGTGCCTGTACTCCTTCCAAAGCTCAGTATCATTATCGTATCCACAGAGTGTTTTGAGATGGTCGCGTCTATGTATTAATCTCTTAATATCACCAGTCAGCCATCCTGCATTCTTACTTTTAACTGATCTTTTAACTACTGGTGCGTGCTTATCTAGCACTGTGTTAACATTCAAGTTAAACGATCTTGGAATGTCATCTGCATTATTTAAACAAACAAGCACAGACCAAGGTATTTGCTTAAGTTTAGCACAAACTAACTTCCAGTCTACATCTCTATAGTAACGTATACATGAAATTTTCTTTGGGTAGTAGGACTTTACATTTTTGCGTATTAAAAAGATAAGATCGTGGTCTGATGAGCCAGAAGTTAGGACACCAGAATGAGCTATTTTATTTCTGTTATTTGCATATATGTGATCAATTAGGGAGCTTGTTGTATTAGTCACTCTAGTGTCCTTATCAATTAGCTGAGTAAACCCATAGCTTCTAGCCAAGTCCAGTAGCTCCAGCCCATCTTTGCATACATCCCTAGTCTTACTTTACATTTATATTGAAATCTCCCAAAATGAAATGTTCGAGGCTTTGGGACTTAAATTTACATAGTTATGCTTCAAGATAAGAAAGAAACTCTGAGGCTAATACATGGGGTGGCTTATAAACTATCGTCAGTAAGAAAGGCAGTGAGAACTGCTTCGTCACCTTGAGTGTGGTCAATTTCAGCTCAATATGAATACTTTGAATATCTAACTCAATTTCTTCAAACTTTAAGTTACTGTTTATATATATCAAGGTACCCCCACCACCTCTGTTTAGCCTATCCTTTCGGTATATATTATATCCATTTATACTATATGGTCCCAGAGGCATTCCTGGTCGAAGCTTTGACTCAGTGATACAATAGCAGTCAAATCTATAGGTATCTTAATGATGCCTGACATCTTCCACTTTCGACATATTAATACCATTTATATTTATATGGCTAATCTTAAAACCTTTACTCAGGAGAATGTTACAATTCTTATCCACGTTACAAACTATGTTTGAATTTGGAGTAATCTCTACAACAGGATCATCACAGTGTATTTGATCAGAAGGGAACAAGCAAGCCGTGCAATACGAATCCTGACTATAAAAACTGTTATTATGTACTATGTTGTCACATAAAATGCACTTAATAGGTATGATAATTAATTTACACTCGATACATACCCAAGAATCTGTTATCGCTATATTGTATTCTTGTGGAGATCCGTTTTGAATAGGGCAAGTCCAATGTATGACATTCCTACAGCAGGAGCATTTTAGAGAATGCTGACTTTTTCGTATTTTTTGATGGCACGATAAACATTTTGGGATTTTTGTTGCTGTCTTCTCCGGCATGATGAAGTCTTGGATCGCAGAATATTTATCCCAAGCACATCCAAGTAAATGGTCTCGCTGATAATATCCAGGTTAGAATAGCGTTGATAAATTCCCCCAAGCACTAGGTAGGTCTCGCTGAGAATGTATGGAATCCCCACTATCTATCCAATCCAAAGCCAGAGAAGTAAAGCCAAAGCCAGATAAGAAAAGCCAGAGTAGATAGCGCCAAAACAAATTGCAGGAGCAGCCCAGTGTACACGTCCGTTTGCGTCCGACCAGAAGCCAGGAATGAATTTATGTTTATTTATTTTATTAATTTATTTACTTATGTATGTATGCATGCACACGTATGTTTGTGTCCAAATGTAGGTATATACGTATATATTTATGTATTTACTTATGTATGTAAGCACGCAAGCATAAATGTAGGTATGCATGTATGTATAGTATAGTATATGTACGTTTGCATGTTTGTACGTTTGTTTGTATGTATGCACAAACTGTTTTTTGTATTTTTGTTTCAGTGTTAAAAATTTTAATACTAAGTGATCTATCTAAAATAGCTGGTAATGTAATGCCTGTTAAAACAGTCTCGCGATCTGACCGAGAACTATTTCGCTGCGGCCATTGCCTAAGCGAGACTGAAACATAGGACATATTCTGAGAAAGTGCTCCTAGGAATTAGCTTGTAGTAACATATATTGTAAAGTAAGCTGTTTAATTAAAGATTCAATACAGATATCTAACTATAAAGTTCTAAAAGATGTTATATTAGCTGATGGTTTAAAACGTAGAGACAGGAATTTTTGGTTGTGTACAGAATAAAAACCCAATTTACATATTTTACAACAAATTTATTGTTTTATTTTTAAATATTTAATTTATTGCTAAGTTTTGAGAGACAACAATGTTATGAGCTTGAATAACAAATAAAATACATACATTTTTAATTATCACTGTCAAGCAGAGCAAATTATAAACCATCTACTAGGCTTTTTTCTACTTCTGGATCCAAGAAATAATTTAAATAAGTTAACATATGAATAAAACTTGTGCCGTTTCACTTAGATTTGCCTACGTAAAAATCAAGCTCATCTCGGGAAGATTCCAATAACTGTTTAGGCAATCCAGGCAATTTCTTCACAATAGATTCATCAGCCATGACACTTATAATTAACTTCTGATTGTAATTAAGTGTTATAATGCTCGATGTCCAATTAGACACAAGAGTTGGAAAACCAATTATTTGCGTGACTAAATCCCCGCCAAAAACAGTTATGCTTTCCTCCGGCCCAATCACATTGCTTATTGAAGTAAAAGGTGGGACAATATTGCTGTCCATAAAAAAACTTAGAAAAGGATACATTAGCAAGCTCCATATTTGAATCAATAATTTGCTTTCTTGTAACTTTTTTTCCGTCGTCCCTTTAACTAAAATGTCTTAAACGGTTTAAAGCAACTTAACTCTGTTGTAAGAGCCCAATGGGAGTTTCAGCACCACTTAAATGAATTTATTTAACGCCATTATTAGGGAGTTATATGGGAGACGTGTGCAAAAAAACATGTGATATGTAATTATGTTTAGGAACTAAAGCTCCCAGCTTCATGTAAAGAGATTCATATGCTTTAGTAACGCTTGCAATAATGAGTGCGTTAGGACGTGCTTCAACTTTTTTAGTATTTTCCTGGTTTTCTGTAGGGATGACAACTGATTTGACCAATTCCCAGTCGTACTCAATCCAGTAGCAGAATCGTTTCAAGTGTAGTTCAGATTTTCTTGGTCTCAAAGTTTTACATTCGTTGGCAGAGGCAAGGACCATGCATGCGAAGATGCGAATGTATGAGGAGCAATAGCAAATAATTTTAAAAATGACCCCAGTTTTCGTATAGGTGGCTTGTTGGGCCGTTCTTGTAACATTTTTCTTGGAGTAGTCAGTGGGTCAATTGGCATTGAAATGACTTTGTCTGCAAGCGTGTGCCGAACCATTTGCATTATGTTCACGCCGTCCATGTAGACGTGGTTCAAAACAATAATCAAAGCGTACTCAGGAATCCTATCATTGATCTCCTCACGCGTGTTGCTGCCACATTGGTTGTCTTGAGATTTTTTTAGTTCGGGTGCGACAATTACAACCCTCCATTGTGATTTATCTTGTAGGAAAATGTGCCTTGCGTAGTATTCGCAAACAGCGGCACTTTTTGCATCGATCAGTGAGCGGAATCTCTGCGTATCGTATGTCTCGTTTTCGTTGAAATACGTCATGAGAATATGGTTTTCCAGCTTAAAATTTGGGTCTTTTCTTAAACAATAAATAAGGTACTTGGTTACCCCTATCCATTTTAAGCGGTCATGCGGGACATAATATTGTTTTGTTTGTGACCCGTCAGGCTCCAAGTTAGTCGCATAGCGGATGATATGGTCCCACTTGGCGCACACAGTCTCATAATTTGGAATTCCTTGTCCAGTCTACTAAAATTAACTTGTCCAAGTCTATATACATTATTATTTTTTTAAATTGTAATTTCCTTATGGAATTTACTATGGAATATAAATTCAGAGACGTGGTCCCCCCTTGCTTTATTTTAGAATTTTACAAAAGAAAGTTGCTTTTAAAATATATGCTAAAAATAATTAGCGCATGAAAAAGAGGGACAGTGCGACAGAGTTATCTTTAGCGCATGCGTAAATTATTCTGCGCATGCGCAAATGGCAAGTCACATTTAAATGAACGCACATACATGTTTATGTTCGTAACTTTGCACATGCCGAGCCCTTCAGGCATAATGCGCGCCATGTCGTCTAGAATCTCCTGTCGGCTGCAATCCCCACGGAAAAGGTAGCGTGTAGCTGTGTCCATTGGTTTTAGCTTCTCAAGTAGTTTCATACGATTGCGTAGGAGCCGTCGCTTCATTTTGTGACGGTACCTTTTTCGAATTTGGAAAGAAATATTTTAAATTTTTTTAATTTAAATTCTGTTGGTTGTTTTTAATGCTACTGTTTAAATCAGTGGATCAAATTAGCGAACAATTTAAAAATTTACTTGTGACTTTGCATACAGTACAGCAAACCACGGGAGTCCTCATACATTCGCAAGCCTTCACATCTCCCTGTGGAAAATGGGACCCACTCAACAAGGGCGGACGGTTGCTCTACTGTACACTGAATGATCATCGTCCAGAAGAATAGCATTGACATTAAGCCCTGTAACACACAGAAATATTCAGTCACACATAACGCACTTTAAAAATTGAAATGTATTATTTGGCTGCATTGTTTCCAAATTGCTATTTAAAACGTAGCGTTCCTCACAGTAAATATTTTCTGTCTTGTCATTCCAAAGTAGGCATTTGCTGTAATTAGAGGTGAGCGAATGTCTGAGAAACTCATATACAAGCTGTGGATCTAAATAACATGTGAAAATTTAGAAAATTCGTAGCACCTTGTTTTTTTCAACACAGACAGTGGCAGTGTAATGCGTAGGAACTATGAAAATTGAAAATATCTTACAAGTCGTCTTTCGTGTCTTGAGTTACACTGCAGTAATCCTTGGCGGCGGACAAATTCAAAACTTGTGGCTATCTATTTAAATAATCGATATATTGTTATAACGTCTGTATATCGTCGGTGAAGAGTCATTCTGTCGTAAGTCCAGTGCACAGCTAAAATCATTCTGTCGCAAGTCCATACGATTCTTAAAGTCATTCTGTCGCAAGTCCATTCAATTGGTAGCTACTGTCAAGATCGCTTCCGCGTTGTCCTATGCATTAGGAGAGGGAAGGGAGATGGTATATTACTGACTGTGTTGTGATCATGATGTTCACTTAGGGGTCGTCCACAAAAGACGTAATAAAAATTCCAGGGGTCGTCCACAAAAGACGTAATAAAAATTCCATTTTGCACTTTTGAGAAACAAGTAAATAGAACATTTTGCACTTTCAAAAAACATGTAAATAGAACAATTTTCACTTTCAAAAAACATGTAAATAGAACATTTTGCAGTTTTTGGAATTGGAATTTTTATTAAGTCTTTTGTGGACGACCCCTAAATGTACGTCATAAGTACAACACAGTCAGTAACATTACGTCTTCTGTGGACGACCCCTAATTGTACATCATGATCACAACACAGTTAATAATATACCACCCACCCCCCTCCCCTAATGCATAGGACATCTCGACAGTAGCTACCAATTGAATGGACTTGCGACAGAATGACTTTAAGAATCGTATGGACTTGCGACAGAATGATTTTAGCTGTGCACTGGACTTACGACAGAATGACTCTTCACCGACGATATGCTTAGTTGACGCCTGTATCATGTTTCAAAATTTGCCATTTTAAATGCTATTTTTGAGAATAATTTAAACTTGCCGCGTCGGATCCCCAGCCAATCCCAATGGTTCCTTGAAAGAAATTAATACAGCACTGAAGCAGTATGAATACAACGCCAGTTAACTCATCTTGCTTCGGCAGGGTGTGCTACAAAAATTTATAGAAATCCAAAATTCAGAAATTCATTATATCATCAATAAGATTAGTAACATATTTACTGGTGAATTTAACTTGAAATTTAATTGAATTTGTATTAACAAACATAGATAACAGCGTCAGAGTCGTCTATTTGTATAAGAAAATTGTAATCAAAAGTTGCAGGGTCAATTTCTTCGTATTTTATGAAAAAAATCATAATCAGCGTCACTACGGCCATCTAAAAATACATAACAAAATAATTTTACAGTGATTCGCTAGTCAGAAAAATTAACACACGTATTATCAGCATGCGCATGCGCATAAATGAAAACCATCCGAAAATTTCTTACATTGACAACCATGTAAATGAACAAAGGATGAATAAACGCCTTCCCATAGTAATTACAAAGCCCTACAATGAGCCTGTGTTGATTATAAAGATCGATGAGTGAGCCAGGAGAACTTATGCGCAGGAGATGTGCGCGGTAGTACGTTGTGACAAGTTGAAATCTCAGCGCAAAATTTAGGTTCCATTGCTGACATGAGTTCCTTAAGAAAACTGCAAATTGATAAAGGAACATGAAAAGTGTTCGATTCACCCATACACAGTAGAAATAGACTATTAAACCCGCAAATTGACCCCAAAAGAAATAGTCTTTTTTGATCATGCGAACACGTGGCCACATTTGCCGAAAGGTAAGAACAAAAACTTGACCGAATGTCCCACGGGTCACGATGGGCCAGTCAATAGCAAACGACACACTGACTATAAGAATGTACACAAGGAAGAAGGACAGATGGCATTTAATATACGGCCTAATACCATACGAGGGGTTCATGTCTAAGAACGGCATGGCCTTTGACCACAAGTTGTAGTAATTTGAAATGACGAGAGAGTAATTGACAAGAACGAGTAAACTCCAAATTGCCGCCAAAAATAAATTGATCATAAAGCCCCAGAAGAAAATGTAGTAGAGTTCCAGCTCGTTGAACTCCATCTTTCAAAATATTAAGAAAAACTGTCATTCATATTTTTTGCTAGCAGATTTATAGCTACATTTAAACATAGATTAATTTGACATGTTTTAACGTATTTAAATAAATCTTCAATACGTCTGGAAAATTAGCATTAATACGTTACATAAATTAGGTGCGGGGTACTTACTGGTACAGGTCATCTTCTTCCGTTCCATAGTATAGAATAGTAGCGTTAAGAATCATAAAGCAGAAAATGGTCCACAAAAAAAAGGTACCGAAGCAAAAAAGGAACATGCGGGAACGAAACATGTGTACCATCACTATTTGGTTTCTGTTACATGGTGAAATTGTAAACGGATTTCGAAGCGTAATATTTAACAAGAAGAAAAACAAAATTAAAGAACGAAACATTTTCTGACTTGGGTAGTTTAGCGACGGATTTGCCCTGCAAAAGACACAAAAAAAATCGATAATTATTGTAAAATAAAGATGCACATTGCGCATGCGCGTGGGCAAATTTGTATTATTTCCCTTGGTTTGGCGTAAAAATTAGCCTAAAAATACTTTACTTCACGCATGCGCATCATGCTTATATCATTGTTTAGATACATATTGCGCAATTACAATCTTACGCGCATGCGCATACCATTTCTCGCGCGAGTCTACCAAAATTTTTCTCTTCTCCTTTTCTATCTGAACTTCCCCATCGGACGAGCCAGACAACTGGAGCCACTCGTTGTCCTTTTGATTTCCCTGAATTAGAAACATGAGATGAGATCCAAGTGACAGTTGGCGCACAATCATTTTCCCGCCCTTAATCGCTTTCTTCCTTTCTTGTTCAATAAGCAGCACATGGCCGAATTCCGGGGTGTGCTTTTCAAATTCCTGTTCCCGCTCAACTTTATCTCTTGTCGGTTCAACAAGCGTAAACTGTAAGGCTCTTTTTAATGCGTTTTGTTGAACAGTTTTGATTCTTTGCTTTCCATCTTTAATCCGCTTTTTGGCTTGTTGCTTCGGTGTCAGTGAATTCTTTGGTTTTGTATTTTTCCTTTTGCAAAACTTACCAAGTTTGGACTTGCCAAACTTATCACGTAAGTGCTGACACTTTTTACGACCGCCGCTACGACCGCTGTTTCTGCTATTTCTTTTGTTATTATTGCTGTTGCGGTTGTTGCGGCCAGTGCCAGCGCGAGCGCCGCCCCAATTATCATTGTTATTTGTTCCCCTATTTTGATTCTGGCGCCCACCTGCTGCATTATTATTTTGATTTTGATCCCTCATCCAATCCGGTCGCATCCCTGCATTAGTCCCGCCCCCTGTCGCGATTTGATATTCCACAAGGCTTTGTGCAGCAGTCGCTAGTAGATAGATAGATAGATAGATAGATATTTATTTCATGTTTTGAGGGCATTGCCCATAACATAATTACACAAAATTATACGTTATTGCGTATTTCCAAAATTTTTTGAGTAAATTTAAATATATTACAAATGTTTATGACAGATTGGTCTCGAAGAACGCGAGCAAATTCAGCTCGGTCACAAATAGATACAAATAAATAGCCTAGGATGCTTAACCTATGTGCGTTAAATCTTGGGCATTTTACAAAGCAGTGAAACAAATCGTCCACATCCCTTCCACAGTATACACAGATTTCATTAAATTGGAACTTCGTCGAAAGGCCCTTAATACGGAGAACTTCACCACCTAACCGTATTTGGGCAAACACCCTTGAGTAACAAATAGGTAACTTGTAAATAAGATATTCAGCTATGTCAGGATGATTTTTAATTTCTTTATAGTATATATTATACGATGAACAGCTAGATCTATGTAAGTCTCTCTCAATGCATTAGTCGTTCACTTTATCAAGAATAAGTTCAATGTTTTCATAGATAACTGATGGGTTCTGGGAGTCCCACACAAAACAACACTCCAGAGGAAGAAAAAGTTATCCCTAGGTAGGTATATGTTTTGGTAACTTCAATTTTTTGACGTCGAAGAAACCATTGATGGGTCCCATGAAGACGGCCAGATTTTCTAAATACAATTACATTAGTTTTTGATAAATTTATCCCAAGAAAGTTAATCATACAGTACTCATCTAGGATGTTGATTTTATGCTAAAGTGACAGTTTTGATTCCGAAAGCACACATGTATCGTCAGCTAGAAGTAAATGGTTAACACTGTTAGGTCCCCTATAGAGACAGGCGCAGCTCCCTTAGAAGTCATGAACTCATCTAGGTCACTTAAGTAAATAGAGAATAATAGTGGACTTAAGATTTCGCCTTGAAGCACACCCATCGTGATATTAATTGGGTCAGATAAACCGTTACTGCATCGCACTTTCAAGGAAGCATTGTCGTATATACTTTTGATTATTCTTATAAGTTTGCCACTTATTCCTTTTTGGTGCATTTTTTGCCAGAGAAGAGACTAATTAATTGAGTCGAATGCTCGTTTAAAATCCACAAAAAGGGCAAAAAGTTTTCCTTCAGTTTTTATTAATTTTATTTGAATGATTGAAGCTAAAGTAAATAGTTGATCCATGCATCCCCTTCCTTTCCGAAAGCTAGCTTGACTTTTTGGTATAATTTTTTTACGTTTACACCAACTCTTGAGCCTTTGGTAAATTATATGAGTAAAAAGTTTAGCTATAGTGTTAATTAGAGCTATACCTCTGTAATTGGCAGGGTCAGACGTGTCACCTTTCTTGTGCAACATAACTAGCTCAACTTCAGCCCACTGCATTGGAATTTCTTTTCTGTCCATAATGGTATTAAATATCAGTAATAATCCTGCCTAAGTATGTTTATGCGAGTATTTCAAGAATTCGTTTGGAATTTTATTGGTCCCTGGGGTTTTATTATTCTTTAAGTGTGCCATAGCACTCAGCAGTTCCTCTTCTGAGATTAAATTATCAAGATCATGGTCTGTGTTACTAAAGTAAGTGTCAACTGTACTTGGCCGTAGCGGCATAATATTGTTGTAAAACTGCGTCTATGTCTCTGAAGCTATATTATTTTTATTACTCGCACGTGGACAAAACTGATTAATAGTCTTCCAAAAATCACTAGTTGAATTGACGTCTTGTAATTTTAATTTAATTTGTTCCAAATATTGTCGTTTTTTTAACTTAATTAAATCCTTGTGCGTTTTTCTGTGATTAGATAATGATTTGAGTTTTTCAGAACTAAACGATGATTTTTTACACTCTTTATATAATTTGTTTAGTTTTCTTTTACTTATTTTACACTGCTAATCATACCATGGCTTCCATCCAATGTGATTAGGATGGTTGGATTTTATCATTCCGGAAAAAGAGGCTGCATCTGTGATTCAGGTAATACAGTTTGCATTTAGTTCATTTATAGCATTGCATTCACTCACTTCTGTAGATTCAATAAAATCATAAAACTTGCTTTGTTTTGAGTTCAACCATTTGATTGCCTTAGTTTGTGTAGTGATTTCATATGCGTCCTGTATTGGCAATGAGACAGACAGTTTACAAGGCAGGTGTGATGAGTCACATAGATCGAGAACTTCGAAGTCATCAATCGCATGAAGACAATTAAACGAGCACCACACTTGATCAATGACGCTTTTACCGGTGAAGTAGCAGTCGCTAGTAACGACAGCGAAAACAAGCGGCGCTCTTTTTGAAAGTCACAGTTGCAGTCGCCACAGCACATGTCGTAGTCGTTGACATCCTTTGTGGTTGGTTCTTGTTTTAAAGAAGGGAGAGTTCCTTCTATTTTCAAAAGAAGGTATGCTATTCGCACACGCTTTATGATAATTTCGCGGTAGCCCACAATCCTCTGAAATTTTTTCAATTGCTGATGGCCTTTGTATTTAACTATAAACTGTCCATAAATTGGCTTGGAAAGGTCCAATGAGGGAAGGAACTTATTTAATAGTGGTTCGATTTCTATTTTTTTACTAAAAATACACAAAAAACAAATTACTACAAAATTGTTTTTTTTTTAATTTTCAGATGCTGAGCAAGCATCTAATGAAATGGTCATGTCCGTCTGTCCGTCCGTCTGTTGGCCCCACGCTACAGGTCAAACTGTTTACACTTTTGTCTTAGAAATTTTTTAAAACAATCACAAAAGCGAGCCGGCAGGTCTGTATTGTTGTTTTACTGTAATCGAACTAACCATTGCTTAGCAATTAAATGTTGAACTGAGCAAGGTCAAGAAATTTAGAAGTAGGCACCATAAAAACGGGGGTAGCGATAAACATAGCTGAGCGCAAGACATATGCCTAGCTATGAAACGAAATACATAGCACCATTTTCAGCCAGGTTCACGTGAAAATTTCTTTTAAACACCACCACCCAGCTGCTTTTGCATTCACATTTAGAAAGCAGCCCAGGGGTGACGCGCAAATGACGTCACGTGAAAATTTCTTCTAGACCCCCCATTCACCTGTTATCACATTTACATTACGTAAGCAGGTTAGGGGTGACGCGCAAATGACGTCACGTGAAAATTTCTTTTAGACAGCCCCACCCAGCTGCTTTTGCATTCACATTAGATAGGCAGATTAAGGGTGAAGCGCAAATGACGTCACGTGAAAATTTAATCTAGACACCCCAACTCAGCTGTTATCGCATTTGCATTACGTAAGCAGGCTAGGGGTGACGCACAAATGACGTCACGTGAAAATTTCTTTTAGACAGCCCCACCTAGCTGCTTTTGCACTTACATTAGGTAAGCAGGTTAGGGATGACGCGCAAATGACGTCAGATTATTATCTCTTTCAGACACCCCCACTCAGCTGCTATTGCATTCACATTAAGTAAGCAGGCTAGGGGTGACACACAAATGACTTTACGTTAAAATTTCTTCCAGACACCCCACCCAGCTGTTATCGCATTCACATTAGGTAAGCAGGCTAGGGGTGACGCGCAAATGACGTCACGTGAAAATTTATGTTAGACAGCCCCACCCAGCTGCTATCGCATTAAGATTAGGTGAGCAGGCTAGAGAAGACGCGCAAATGACGTCACGTGAAAATTTATGTTGGACAGCCCCACCCAGCTGCTATTGCATTAACATTAGGTCAGCAAGCTAGGAGTGACGCGCAAATGACGTCAGGCAAAAATTTTCTTTAGACACCCCCACCCAGATGGAATCGCGTTCTTATTAGGTAAGCAGGTTGAGGGTGACGCGCAAATGATGTCACGGGAAAATTTCTTCTACATGTCACGGACTGATCTATATGTGTTATACATGTTTAGAGATCGTCCATAATAACGTCCTTCAAATACCATAGTTTCTAGTATCCTAAGTCCTAACGTTAAATTTGTTTTCATCCTATTTTAACTACATGTCACGTACTTACCTATAAGCGTAACAGATATTCAGGGATTGTCCATAATGACGCTATTTGTGATTGGTGCAATTTATAACAAAAATTCAGCTATATTAAATTACATGCTACAAACATTGGTATATGTCTTATTGAATGTTGAGGAGCTTCCATAAATTTTATATCATCTTTTAGCGTAATATAAATTATCTTGTGCCTTTGTTGTAGCTCAGCATCTACTTCGGGCCCGCCCCCGGTCGACAAATCCGGCGCGAAGCGCCGGATTTTTTATGTAATAATATTATAATTTCAATAATTAATTTGTGCCTTACTTTACACTTTGTGGTAGTTTGAAGCGGGAGGCTAGGGGATGCCCTAAGAATCGAGCCAATGTTGCTGCTATAAAATAACTGCTAGTGTCATGATTTCCTACATACATGTTTCTTGTCGATTTGCTCGATGTCAAAACATAATCCTTACTACTGCCAGTTTATTTGGCTTTTGTAGCAGAGAAATGCAGCACTTTTTGTACTTCATATTTATTATTATTCGAGCTTGAACTACAGTATTTTACTCATTTTTAAAAAGCGGAGAAAGAAAACCTAAATATGTAATTTAATTGTTACACACTGAAAAATAATATTTCCGTTGAATTTCTGTAAGGTTGTCGTTGTTGAATTTGACTTGTGAGGGGCATAGTGCAATGCTACCAGCACTAGCCCATACTAATTGAAGTTTCGCTCATGAGTAACCAAACTGAACAAACAGAATATGGCTAAAAATTATTTCAACATTGAACATCTTCGATAATTTTTTTTTTATTTATTTTTACCTTTATGTTTTTTGATTTAAAATATTTTTTTTTAAATTAATTATTTTATTTTTTTTTGTTATTTTTTTGTTAAATTAAACGTATTGCAGAATATTATTAATTTTACTGACTGCTCAAAATTTGTTTTACAATTTTAATAAAATTTTAATCAAGAGCAATACTTCTTTTTTTGTTAACTTAAAAAATATAAAAACGCGTTATAGTTATATCAACGAGAATTAGGTATTTGTATTGACTCAAATGACTAGTAAATTGTAAAATCATAAGCAATACAAAAACATACGAATAGCTTTCTTTAATCATTACGCTTGATATTTATTTAACAAAACTTTGTTCCGCAATACAAGTTGTAAAATGTTTTAGCCATGGATAATTTGTGGTTTACCAACACGTGCCAAATTATGATTTAATCGTTAATCGTTTGTAATACCCGTGACGTTGACAATAAAATACCTTGATATACTGCTTTCAAACACACATTGCTAAAGTTGTCAAAACTCTTACGACTAATGCTGAGTATTTATCTACGTGTTTTGAAATTACTGGTATCCTAATTATAATTAATGTTTAGAAAATATACTTAACTGTTTTTGTCATTAGAAGCATATTACAATTTACACTTTAAATGACCTCACTTCTAGGTTTTCGTGGTCTACGAAGGAATATTGGGATCAACTAATCTGTAATGTATTTCCGCAGTGACCACCAATGACGATGGTAAACGCAATATTTTGGTGTGAAAATTTAACTATCTAGAATGTATGTCACGTTTTGTAACATTGTAGAAGTTACCAGACTGAACTAGTCACTGTGGGCGAGGAAATAGGAGGCTACCGCGTTAGATCGTCTCGGTCTTTGTACCCTTCCACCTATCCCCGTCCCCTCCTTCACAGTAAAGGAGTCGCATTTCCTATGCCCCTACAGTGAGTAGTGGTCACTAAGGAGCACCGAAGGAGATTGGGTTTCAATCAACCATCCAGTGACGTTTCCCGAACAACACCGAGCTCTAAACGATTAGCAGCCCAGTCGGCAATTTTTGTTCATAATAAATTCATAAAGGCTTCAGTCGCTCAGAAGCCCGGATTCATTATGAAGACGCGAAAGATTCGAAAACAATTCAGAATGAGCTCAGAATGAATATGAAATGTCCGCTTATTCGCTTCGCATACGACTCACTATGAATCAGAAATACTAAATAAAACTGAACGTATTGCGAAGCGTTTACGAATGCTGCCGCCACCTTGCGATTATATAATAACTATTACGACTACTACCAATTTACGCTCGAATGCTCAAATAATTTATGAAATTACTTCTTGTATTTTTAAAACTTCATTTCAACACAAATTGTTTTTTTATTTTCCACATGCAAAATTACAATTAATAGTATGTATTAGAACTTACATGTCATTCAAATAATTTATTTAATTTGTTGTATGTATGTATATTTCTTAGAGACAGGCACATCTTGAGGCCCAGAAGGCGTCCACTGCTGTAGTACTACTAAATGTAAGTAGTAAAGCTAGGCAGTTGATCCTGAGAAATGAAATAAAGTTTCAAATGTAGCGCTTCTAGTAGGTGAGGGCGAGTCAGACTCCTTTCAGTATTTAGCTCTTCTGCCTATTTTCCAAGGCATGGGGCGAGTCAGACCCCGTACAGTTATTGCTCTTTTCCCACCAGAAGCACTCTTTCTCTATTCACAAACCATGGGTGACTATAGAGATCACAGATACTAGTATCTGCGGCCCGGTCCGTACTTATTTAATACAAAGAGCCAACCAGGACTAGCCTACCAGAGCTGGTGATCGAATCGGAGACGGTCTGATTCTGGAAGTCGCCAAACTCTAAACTGCAGACCCCGAGCCTCTCGACCAACCTAGCAGGTTGATAGATAGGCAGTTGTATAGATATTACTGTTTTGGAGAGAAGTTCGAACCCTAATTATAGAACTCCTTATGTAACGTCCAATATTCTCCAACTTCCACTTCATGTCAATTCTGTACGAAACATTATTAAAATCACTACTTAATACGTTATTTATAATATGCTATGCAACACAGGCCAATAATAGTAAAGGCTATAATTGGAGTAGAAGCATAACTCACATTTTAATTTCAAACCCACTCGCATTGCTGTCGATGCAACCACAGACTAGATATAATCCGGCTGCAAAAAAAGGATTGCAATCACCATCTTTAGATTCCAACCCTCGAAGTTGAGTGAAAAAGATTACTAACCAGTTTGATTCATCTAAATTGATGCAAAAAACAATAAAGTTAAAATATTACACTGTTACAAGACTTTGAATAACTTTAATAGTACAGAAAAAGTCATAAGCTCACTTTCATCTACAAATAAGTATAAAAAAATCGTTCACTCATGTACAGTTCTATTCCTGGATGCACTTAGGTACTCAAAAATTAATTGCGAATTTAATGGTAACTTAGAACTGCTTACCTGTGTTTAATGTCGACGACGAGGTCACTAAAATAATGGAAACAAACTTGAGATGATTTTGCCAACTTCAGCCAATGTGTTGATGTTGTAAACTTACATTTCACACTTGTGTGAAATAAAGGATGCCCCTATTATTGTTGTAAACTGATTTCTTGATTCAAGTTTCAACTAAACACCAAAAAGTTCAACTATAAATTAATAAAGCACTGTTATGACGTGATTTACATGCGTCATAAGTAGTACGTATGAGTAATGATGTATAAGGATGTGTATAATATAAACATGTAAACATGTAACGAGTAACCGAGCTGTGCTTCGTGTTGTACACGGAGGCACTCGGCAGTATCAATTGTAGAGTCAACCATAGAAGTCTTACTTCTGACTACCAACCCAGTGTGCCTCTCACAGCACAGCGAGTAACCAACCAAACTATCTATATAATAAAGTACCATCAAACCAACTATACGATTAAGCGACTGCACTGCTTTACTACAGACTCATACTTGATATTCATTCACCCCATAAAAGCAGACAAGTGCATCCTTAACAGCACTTTACACACAGAAATGAAGAACAATTAAATTGTACAGAAAAATTAATTGTAGTTAAAGTAAAATAGAAAAGAAGAAAACCAAATGCAGTTTTATACTGAGCCGAAGCACACTGAGCACAGCTCAAGTGACAGTTAGAAATTTCTAGGTCCCGCTTAGATGAACTGTATATAGGTTGCGCCGCGCATTCGCAAATATGAAGCAAAAATAAATTCTTTACGAGCAAATTATTTGCAGTTCCGTCATGAATTCATTCTTAAAAGGGGAAAATGAAGCTTCAGTACAAAGTACCAATACTGAAGCAAATATGCAGAACTGCATAATGCTCTCTCAAATGCGGGCTCATAATGTAGCGCAATTATCTTCAGTGAATGAATGCGAAGAAATTGCGAAGCTTGCGAAGAAATTATGAATTCATTATGAATATGTCTGCCGACTGGGAGTGGCCGAGGATTGATGCCGGGTCTGAGACTGTAAATTTAGTTACAGTCTGCAGTCCTAACCGCTCACCCAAGCATGCCTGCTTACTATTGTTTATTTCCTTATCTTGTATAATTCTCTCAAAAGTCAAACCTAATAATAGATTTCTTGATCGACCTCCTTCACACACTGTTATTCACTGGTACTGGTACTGGTACAGCGCAGACCTTTATAACAAATCGTCATTGTATTATATGTATTACCAAAATTAAGATAGAAAACATTTTGAAAAAAATCCGAATTAACATGTTCACTTAACTTACAGTTAGGACACTAATGCAATTTTTTAAACTTGCCAGCTTCTTTAAGTCAATTCCGTTTTACTGGAATACTCAAACAAAAACATTAAAGGTCCAGGAAAACATATTGACCCTCCTCCTTTATTTTCTAAATCTCACGCGGCTCATAGTTTTTGAAATAAATATTTGTTTAAGTCTCAATGCCGCATTTCAAGTTAAGAACGCAGCAGGGATTTCAATCAATATTTTGATAGCAGGCTGTTCTTTTATTTTAATACTTTTCAATTTCAGTACAGTTCTGCATCGGAGGGAAATTCCCAAGAAACAATTTGAATCGCTTTAGCCTCTGATAGTTGTCGGCACAATCGGATTAGCAGCGGCGGAGGCAATGTGAAGTACACCATAGGTATGCCGACAGCGGCAAATGAACGGATTGTGGCTGCCTGTGTCGGCAACGCTTCGACATTTTCGCCGCAACTTCGCCGATGCTAATCCGATGCAACACTGAAGTGCTGTTTTTAGCATGTGAGCTTCATATGATTTGCCGACGTGCTGCCGCATCATTACTTTTTCCGTTACAATGCTGCATTTCTACACTACAAGGATTTTGCAGTGTGAAGTGTGGCAGTGGAGCGAGTGAGACTACTTTTCCTCACAATTACAGAGATAACCACAACTTTAATTAGGAAATAATTGCAGTTCAGTGCCCATTTCGTGTAGTGTGAAGTTATATAGTTTGTAAAATGAATATATTCAGTGAGTACGCTATAATTGGACTTCACAACCTTCGTGGTCGTGGCCGTGGTTTGTTTGATTAAACATAGTAAACTCTTACTGTTGAATGTACTGTTAGCTTAAGTTTAAAATAATCTATTTGAGCACGGTAAATGTCAATTCTGGTTTACTAGGCTAACTGGAAGTTATTCAGTTGACTAAGGATCATGTGCAAGCAAATAATAGAAAATAGGGCTATGCGCTGAACCCAGTGCAAGCCAATCGGTCTTTAACGAGCTCTTAAAAAAAATTGACCAAGGGTCCCTTTTTCTTGAAAAAACTACCTCAATTTGAGCCAGCCTGAGCCAGGAGGAGGTAAATCGTTCAACACTGTTCTTTTTATCTATTTTACCTCCTCTGGTCATAGTCTCGGTCTTTGAGGGGAAATTTTTTCCACCTCATTGAGCTTTTACCACAATCTCCCCCAAACTGAGCCAACCCCCTAGGTACTGGAAGTAAATTCTACCTACCTACAAAAAATGTTGAAGATTATTACTAATAGGCATAACAGCATGGTAATGTTAATAATATATCTAATATATGATTTAATAATATACACGAACATAAATAGCAAAACAAAACACAGCATAGAATAATTAAATAATGACTAATATTATGAATTTTATTATTCTGTGCTGTATGCTATATTAGCCTATCAGCTTTGCTTTGTACGTAGCTATGTATCACATATTATGCATCAAAATTAGACATTAATAATTATCTTATCTTATATTATCTGTGTCTGTATTATGAATGGTTATGGTAAGATAAAAATTTATAAAAATTGGAATATTAGACAAAAAATAATAAGGGTTTGTGCTTACAATTAATAATGAATATAATTTAATAAATTCCTAAATATATTTAATTCTAAAAACTGTCACCTAGTATTTTGAAATAAGCGTGTTATAATAATAATATTAATTATAACATTAATTAATCAATAAATGTCATTGTCCTTATAATTAAAAGTTAAAATATTTAATAACACGATTGTAAATAAAATAAAAACTACTGTAACACTATAATTGTTAGAATAATAAAAAAACTAGTAACATACACAGTAATAGGTAATAAGTGCACACAGCATATGCAAATATTTTGTTATATATTAACGAAATGTTTATTTAGCAAAAATTACTTCTAAGCTGACAATGGTAAGCGCTGACAATCACCGCGTGATGTGCCGCTTCAAAAAAGTTTTTGGACAGTTACTAAATAATATGATTAATGCATTAACAGTCAGCTACTTTTATCAGCGCAACAATATATCCCACCTACTTTAATCAATGCACCACACAAAGAATCACCCTCTTTATTTATTAAAACACGATTACTCACCCACTTTAGTCAATGTAGCACTAACAGCGACTATTGACATTGTAACTCCCTTAATTATAATAATGATATACGATACAATTACATTAAAATTATTAAGCAGTATTACAGAATGCAAAACGGCAGTAAAACAAAAAGTTGCAGCCTCTGCCTTTGCACTCCGATGTACCGTGGTGTCCGCTATCCACACGCAATATTATTTGATTTTTTTTTCAGTATGCAGTATGCGCCATGCCTTTGTATGCACTATTTAGGCAGTGTATGAACTACGCAGGCGGTGTATGAAATATGTGCATAACTACTTCACCGTGGAACTCGTATTTGATACTATATCGTCTGTAAACAAGGAAAATGACCCATTTCTAATTTAAGATAGAATCAAAATAAGTAATGTCATAAAAACAAAGTACAAAGAATGCGCAAAATCTTAGTTACGAGTTTTTTAAAAGTGAAAAATTGTGTTTTTACGTTTTTATAACGCGTAAAATGTTCTATTTACATGTTTTAAAAAAACGTAAAATGTTCAATTGACATGTGTGCATTGTTGAAAAGGTTAGAAGTAGCTTTATTTGCAAAGGTCAGATGTTTTAATCGATAAGGACTGTTCTTTTAACATGGATCCTTGTGTGACCAGCTAACCCCGTACTAACACAGAGCCAAGTAAGCCTTTAATGATTAAGATCGCCACACATGTGAAAAACCCGGCGTTTAAGATTACCTTTCTCACGAACGAGATCCGAGGCAAGTAGAATTGAGCCCACGCCTGATAAACATTAATGGAGAGCCTCAGGCGCTATGTCACGCCCAGCACCACTGGACCAAAGGGGCTTTTTTTGTGCATTGTGTGCATTTGTGTGTTAAGCAAAGTTTTTAATTTATTTTAACTAATGATAAAATTATGAAAGGCTTTTAAAAACCGTTATAAATAGCAAGGTTACAATTTAATTTTACACAATTCTCTGTCAGTACCAAAAGAAATTGAAGCTAATTCAAAATCCAGCAACTATATTCAAAGTCAAAATATTAAACATTTAATTTAGGTTCAATATTGTTCGATCACTCGTATGCACTATTGAAGTATTACACTGAACTTTAACATAATTAAATTCCAGTGGTCATCCTTGTCCTAATAGTGTCTGAACTCATAGAGTGGAGGATAGATTACAGAACGTAAAGCTGCACTCTACTAATTACAATTTGCTTTGCTAAAGAAGAGGGTGTAGCAACAGTATGAAGTTGCCTTTGCGTTCCAAGTTCAAGTTCCATAAAATAATAATGACGAATGCCGCAGAATATTTCCTACCCTTGTACATTTAATGCTCAAAAATGCGTTTTGTTGTAAATTGCAAACACAATAGTGCACCCTGGGTGCAGTTGGAGCACTGGCAGTACAGACACACATGCTGTAATTTAATTTTTATTTACTTATTAGCACTAAAGGAATATATACTACAAGAATAACAAAACAACTTGATAACATTTCTAAAATCTCTTAGCAATCTTAACTATCATTATTGTGTGCCTTAATTTTAAAAAACTAAAGACACTTGGTCGTCCTAAATTAGGGACCAGACACCAATGAAAATACTCAACTTTAGCAAGCTTTGGGTCCCACCCCACGCCCCAGAGTGATCCTCTTAAACTTCGCTTAAATAACACGTGTGTGTGTTTACCACGTACTGGTTATTTTAATGCGACATATATCAACAATAATGACATTATTTGTGTTCGGTCTCACATTCAAATAAAACAACAGTGATATAAGACAGTTTATTCTTGCAAAAATCTTGTGAAAACTGCAAATTCTGTTTATCATTAAAATACCTGACACGATTATATTAACTACATAATTTTAAAAGGCTAAAAACGTTATATCAATAAACTTTAAAATTAAAAAGTAATCTAACTACGGAGGAACATGATTTTAAAAAGTGCAATATTTTCTACATATTTATATTATTAATATAAATCATGTTACTGGAACAGAAACACATTATTTAAATTTTAACTAGTAACTTGTTGTCAGTCAGTATCAGTCACTGTAACTATGGACTTTAAGATTGCCATATGTGGTGTGTGGCACTCTGTGACGGTCTACCTTTCATTTGGTGCTCCGTCTTTGAGCAGGTATGCAAACATTTGTGAAGACCCTTACTGGGAAAACCATAACCTTAAAAGTAGAGTCCTTCGATATTATCGACAACGTAAAGGCTAAGATCTAGGATAAAGAAGAGAACCCCTATATCAGCAGCGATTGATCTTTGCCAGGAAGCAACTCAAAGACGGCCAAACGTTTTCGGATTACAACATCTAGAAAGAGTCGACTCATTATCTGGTGCTCTGTCTCCGTAGTGGGATGTAGAGTTTAGTAAAGACTTTATCGACATTTAAATATTGCAATTTTTATTCCGCTTAGGCTCAGTTTCACCAAAAACAGTAATTTCAATTTTCTTGTAAATTAATTTAGAGAAGTTTCATAGTTTACATTACAAATTTCATTCTCAAGCCCATAATAAATCCACTTAACTTCATTCATATATAAAGATACAGTACATACATACATAACTACTGTACTGCCGCACAGTAGCCATCAGCCAGAACACTTATACTTAATTCACTGATCACTGTGACACAACTGACACCGACACCTGACACCGATCTCGCCACTGCCGCCACAGTCCGCCACACCACAACACAGGGTATATGTATCAGTATATTAATTAACTTATATTAAACTAATATTACTATTACTATTATTTGTAATCATCACTCACTCGTACCATATCTTATATCTGGTGTCAGAATAGTGCCAGCTACAGTGTCGGTGTCGGTGTGTGATCAGTGTGATGCATATATTATTATTATTGTATACAATATATTTCATTATACTTTTGCATACGTTTTGATTTAAGTACCTCTGATATTTTTTTATGACAGTATGAGTCCAAAACGACATATCGATCACTCTTACACTTTTAGGCTCAAATACCCCACTACGGATATTAAATTTCAGGACTCTATTAGGCGTTTGAGCTTTTTCCAATTTTTTAACATCGAAGAGCTTCGAGAAGAAAAAATGAGCTCGCGCGTGCCTGCTATGTTTTCATTTTTACTGACCGGAGCTTTGGTCAGTGCGATCGGTCCTACCGGTCACCGGCTCCGTGTCTTACACTGGTTGAAGCGCTATTACTGACAATTGTTTGAATGGTCTGGCGACACTGAGTCGAAACGACGTTCTGTTGACGACATTTCGGAGCCAGACATTTTGCTGAAAAATAATTGGTCGAACCGACATTAGGTCGACAACGTTGCGTCGACAGACATTAGGTAGGAGACTGAACGTCGAACGACACTCCGTTGGTAGACAATAAGTAGAAGACAGTACGTCGATGGACATTGACATTGAGTTGTTAAAAACTACGAATAATATCAATACACCGTCATACATTAAGTAGCCATTAGAATTAGATGCAGTAAGCGGTGATAATTGATTTCATATCGTGAAGCAAAACTGAATTAAAAATCAGACTTTGTCTTGTCATAAATATAAATTGATTTACTTTTTCCCAGTTCTTGAGAAAGACAATTTTATTAAAAAATAAATTTGACACTGTCCTCCGTTGAGGATAGCCCAAAGGACTCAGTATACGGATCAAAATCTTGTTGTACATACGTTAGTTTGTGTTCTAATTACAAAACATAGAAGCTTCTAAAATTAATCAGTAGGTGTACAGGAATATAAATGGTGTACACATATTTGTGCGGATTTCTTCAAGACAGAAACCACAATATCTTCAATGAGAGTTGAAGGCAAACACTGAGCTTTCATAAACTTCTGGAAAAATTTAGAAATGGTTCCACGCGCCCCAATGTACAATCCTATCACTTCAATCTCTTTAAGACCCAACTTCTGCTGGAAGTAGGGAATACAGGGATCATAGATTTTTTGTTTTTCTTCATTAACAGCATCAGCTTGATTTAGATCGTTTTTTTCCATCCTAATAGTTGGATCAAGAATCATTCCTTTCTTAGACGCTAAGTTGTACGCAAGAATATCAACCCTTCTTGAACCATTTCCTGTACATTCGGCTTCTTCAAGAGTTTTCCAACCTAATTTTTGCATGGCTTCTGCAATTAAGCGGCGAACAGCATGGTGTCGATTATTACGAATTAATTCACTACGCGGGCATTTTCCAAGGATATGGCCTATCGTTTCAATCTCCTTACAGCCATGTCGGCAGTAAAGGGATCCTTGGTCATGTCGCGGAATGGCATTAACAGGCAAAACATTTCCAACATCCTATAGGACACTAATTTATCACTTATTATAAGTTTAATCAACAAAATACGTTAATAAGACTATTTTCACAATTTGAACAAAATATCTAAGTTTATTACCTACAAGGATTCTATGAATTCATAAAAATTTAAAAAACATGACAGTGTAGGTATGTTATGATGCATAGCAAAAATTCAAATAAAAACTACACGTAGGCTGGAGCACATTGGCACACAACCGGCATAAACAAAATCTCGTTTCAACCAGATATGATTTTGCTAAAATTTTAAAAATAGTATTTAATTAGTACAAGCGTACAGAATTTCTGTGCTCTGCAATATTATAACAATCTTAATAATAGAATAGAAGCATAAAAAAATCTACAAATTATTCACTATTGCTATCATTTCTCACAATATTTGGTCCGGAATATGTGCCTTAAAAATAAAGCAATTCCCTCTAAATATTCTTTAATAGATTTATTAGAATATGAAATAACGCATTGCGTTCTTTTTGTCTTTTTGATAAATAACAAAAAATTTGATTTCTTTTGACTTATAACCTGCATTAGCTCGTACCATTTGCTGCTACCATTCTCAACTATTCCCTTTCCTGAACAGCACATACTTTGCGACGAGTAACAATTATATTTTTTGGCCATATCTATTTTATTGTCACTTGTGTAACTAATAATCAAAAAATCACAATCTACTTATTTTATTTTGCCAGTTTTTTTACTTACAAACCAGTGCGAGCTGGAAGTGCTACAATCCTAATCCGACGCCGTTTTATTAGGAGTTGAGGCAGGAGATAATTAATAATCAACTTTTGAAAAGAACTGGAAGCAACTAACAGTAATTTTAGGATTAACTTGTTTTAGAAAATGGTGTGTCAAACTGAGCATTTAAACCACTGCATTAATATTGACTGTTACACGCTTAAGAAGAAGAATACTAATTACAGTTACTGATATTGGATATGATGGAAAAATTTATAATTAGCAGTATTAGCACTCATGTTGGGTTCATTTATTTTACTTATACATGCCTGCATAAATATCTGTACATTAAAATGTTCATCATAATGCTGCACAAAGCTGGCAGTTTTGAAAATATTAGTGCTTGAGACCTTATCAGTACACAAAAATAATATACCGTTGGAAGATATTTTCGGCTCATTGTCCTCCGCTTTAGCGAATTAAACGTAATGTCTTTCAACGAGATGTCTGCCGACGAAGAGTATACAACGAAATGTCTGTCAACGAAGAGTATACTACGAAATGTCTGTCGACCTACTGTCGTTTGCTTTTTAATGTCGTCGACGCAATGTCGTACGGCAAAATGTCGTTTCGACCCAGTGTCGTAGAATCGTTTGAATCACATCCGCTAAAGTGTATTATACTCGTCCCGATCCCGAATAATTCAATTATTACCTGCTTTGATTAACTGTTCCTAGTTTTATTCCATACTTTAGAATACCCAACACGTACTATCATATTCGGCAGTCTATGTTCGTATTGTAGTGCTGTTTTGCTGACATATGTAAATGTAAAATCTAATCGGAAGAAATAGTTAAAGTTGTTATTGTTATCATTTTTGAGTGTGGTCTATTTACTTGTATTAACCTACAACGGAGGCGAAGCGTGTCTTGCTGTGACTATAGAGAGTGTGTTTAAACTCCAAATATTAGTGCAATAAGTAATTTTTAATTATTCATACGCTGCTGGTGCTTTTGAATAAATATGTTAGCATCACTATCCAAAAATTTAATGTTCATTATTGTGTACTTTCCAAATTATTTACTAACTTCTAAGCATAAATATAATCGTACTTGTGCTCATATAGACGGGACGGAAGTACGGAAGTGTAGTGAGTTCATAATTATTCATATTGTGACATTTGAGGATTTTTTTACTTCAGTGAATGAAATAAAGTTATATTTATTATGTATATCAACTATCTATAGCATCGCACTGAACTAGCAAGGTATCGTAAGGCAGTAGCATAACTAATGGCATAGGTGCAGATTCATGTCGGCGGCCGTCGGCTCAAGGTGTCAGCAAGCGGGCGGCAATCCGTATACGGATGCTAATGGCGCGCCGCTAGTGGGCCGGTGAACAGAAATTACTGATGGGCCGCCATGCGGAGGCGCCGACAATTGCCGGGTGGTGGGCCGCTTTAGAATTGTTTCTTGGGTTGCTCATTTTGTTAATGCACTCTTTGAGTTAGATAAGAAATTAACCGGTGAGTTGTAAAATTAACAGATTCTTCTGTTAGCGTGGGAAAAATATTTTTATATTCAATAATATTCGCTTTGTTCATTAAACAGGTAAAATTTTTCATGACGAAAATCCCGTCAGAAATGACGGCTGCCAGTATTTTGTGGTCGCCTTCACTTGCAGCATCTTTACAACGGCTTTTCAAGTGGCAGCCCTGTTCCTGGCAGTTTCGGAAGATCCGCGCTACTTGTATCATTTTCTCCCGGGTCACCTAAAAGGGACGCCCGCAATTTTGATTTTCTTTATTTTAGAATATAATCGCGGGATCTATTTTTTCATTGTTTGGTTTCTCTACGTTTTCATTATACTGGCGTACTCAAACTGCACCAGTTACTGGATAAAACTAGCGCTACAAAGCACAAAGCAAATTCTCTAGAATCCGATCTAACTGCAGTATCAGCCGGGAAGAAGCGCTGAAGATCTATGGGGCACACCGAATTCTTGACAAAATGTTCAATCAATTCATGTCACATGTCATTTTCCCAGGCATATTTTTAGTACTAGTACTAGCGCACACAGTTGGACTCTATGGCATAGTGATGCTCTATGGCAGTATGCATCCCATTTTGTTCATGTTGTTTCCTGCAACGGCGAGTATTGCCACCACCAACGATTACATTCTTTTTAATTCGGTGGGAAATTTAAACTACGTGTCGCACAAGTTTCTTCAGTCGGAGAAAGTGATGTCGCCAGACGCTTTAGTCATGAGAAGAGGATGTGAGGAAACAGAGCGCTGCATGCTAAAGGCGCTCACAGCACTAGGCGCTAAAGTTGGCTCGATTTTCATTGTGGAGCGAAAAACATTTTTGCTAATTTTTGTAGTTGTGTCCAACTTGACAATTAATAATATTTTAATGCACTAAAATTTAATTTAAATGCTATACACTAATTTAATGAGAGTCTTACGTTTATGTAATATAATTGTTATGATTGTTTCATAATGTTTTAAAACCGAATGGGATGGAAAAACATGCTGCAACCTTAATGCACTCTGCACTCTGCGGCTGTATGGATACCATGAATAAAAAAATTATTTTTATAAACCCAGAGAATCTGCATTTTAAAGGCAGCGCCCTCCAATGCTATGACACGAGACTTTTTCCGAGGGATGAAGTGCTAAAAATTGTTTCCTGCTGTCAGCTGTTATTATTGAAACTTCAAGTCTTGAGTCTTTCTGCCGGGCGACTACTATTAAAATGTTCAAAGTTTCAAATGAAATATCCACCTACCCACCTACCCACCTACCCACTTCTGCGCATGCTATTTAGGTTGTTTACATTCTGCGGGATTCTTTTCAAATAATTTCCATCATCAATAATATACATTCCCAAACCCAAATCTCTCACACATTTCTCACACACATATTATTCATTTATCTGATCTTATTTTATTTAATCAAAAGTGCCCAAAAGAATAAAGACAAGATCACCGAAACATGATAAATTCAGTGCTCCAAAACGCTAATTTAGACTGTAATATTACTAATGAGTTTTACAGACATAATTAGATTTTCAATATGACAGCATTAAACAATTGAAAGGTTACAGTTGACAGTGAATTAACTGTTCATTAAATACAGTGATGTATTCGCAAACTGATGGTCAACCTGTATTATTTCCTATTTTTCTTAGTGCATCAAGATTGAATTATAATTATTTAATTTATGTTTCAGTAGCCTTGTCTTTATTCACTTGGCACCTGGGAACGCTTGAGTAATTACATAGTGTTGAGCAATTTAATATATTAAAATGCACTGGGCGCAGATATACACCTGAAAAATCATAAAGTCCCACAAGTAATACTTTAATGTATTATTCATCATTTGTATGTGAAACTTAAAATAAGATCATCAATCATCATCATCAGATGAATGAAGATGTGAATAAACAGTTCAGTCACTGTAACCAATCGTTAAATACTCTTAAATTTTATCATTTTCCTTGCACTTTTCGGCAGGTTCATTAATGCATTTAAGCGTGTCAAATTTGGTGAAAAGGAAATTCTTGAACTCCTTGGAAAGAAGATGCAGCAGTACTCGAGAAAGGTACCGAACGATCACGTGATTCGCGGTCAGAGATTTTAGACGCGAAGAAAAAAAATCCCAGTCAGTCAGTCTTTCCAATTCGATCCTCTAACACATCAAAATTTAACTCGTCGTTATTTTGTTCGTAGCGATATTTCTTTTCGTACTTTAGACAAAATACGCTGACTCTGTTTTGTCACATTTTCAATTGTAATTATTTCGTAAATTCAACTGTTTAATATTTTGACAAAAGTATTCTTTTATATTTAATTCCGTATTGAATTTATAGTCGTAGGTCAAATTAGAATTAGATTTATAAAAGTGTTAAATCCCGTAAGAAGCCACAGATCCGTGACGAGTAATCTGACCGAGGGTACGTGTATCGAATCTGGTATCATATCTTTGATAATTATTACCTATTATAAATAATTGGACGAAATCCTAATTATTACAATTTAGCTTTTCCGTTTCTTTTCCGTTTCCGAAATTAGAGTAAATCGTATCATTTTATTAGGCATTATTTGTTTTGGGAAACAACCCCATTTTCCGTTTAATTGAATAAATTCGTGAAAGTAAATTATTTTAAATTAATACAATTTAATATTTCCTACGTTCTTATATTATTGCATTTGGTGTATTTACTTATATACTTATAACACAGTGTATGAATTAATAATAAGTTCATTCGATTTCGCACACAGATACCTAAGTAAGTAGTAGCTCACCAACTCACCCACCATAGTTATAGTAAGTTAGTGTTCACTGGGTCTTAAATACTTATCATATTCCCCATCGCTCATACCTCTCATATAAGCCATTACGGATATATTATATTTGCATCTTGGGTTTTCAGCACTTCGGCCGTTTCCCCCAGCATCAAGTATAATTGTTTCCAGAAAGTAGGAAAAGATCTTCGTGTGCGTTTTTCTCCTTTCAATCAAGGTGCGGGGTACCTTGATACTGACCCGGTAGCCCGCTTTTGACCCGTAAAAATCGTCTAGGTTGAAACGTTAGTTCATTTAATTAAGGAATAAAACTAGTTAGATTTATTTAAAGCGTATAAACTGAAATACCGTACGAAGCCGCAAGTTGCAAAACTGACACTTGCGTTGGGAGTCCAAAACGGCTAAATATAGTTACTGTAATTTTAGGAAAAGTACAAGCTAACACCTGCGTGAATTTGTAGCAGGTAGTTATTTCACCAAAACGACACTTGCGTCCTTAGTAGGGAATAATTAATTATAGTTACCGTACCATTAAGCAACTTTACATTTTAGAATTTCATAAGTTAGAGTACAACTAAAACTAAGGAATATCGTACGAATTATTGTAAACCCCTGAAAGCATCGCGCTCTTTTTGTGACGATATTGGGTAACTTGATACACCTAGTTGGAGTGTATCCCAATAGTAAAAATATAAAATAGTGAATTTTATGAGTAGACAATAGTGGTGATAAGTTAGCATTACCCACGCCTTTGACTTTCTCTCGTCCGTTAGTTCTGCCGGCTCAGAAAGACAAGCCAGTCTGCCGCTAGTATTTCATCATTACAAACTTATTGTCAAACTTGCTGACTGTTCGAGTTCAGTTTTGAAACTTAAAGTTCAAAATTTCGTATTGTTATTTAAAATTTTGAAAGTAGATGTTCAACAGTGCGAAGCTGATATTGAACGTAGGCTCAGTATATCATTTTTTTTGACGAATTACTGATTGTAAGTGACAAATTTCTTATAAAGTCGAAACCATTTCAAAGTGCCATTTTACACTTGTGAATTTGTAACCGTAAGTTCTTGTATCTTTTCTCATGCACCCAGTGACTCGCCACTTGGCTGCAGATGCTTTAAACGCGATATTAGATTTCTATATTTTTGTGGGCTTTTACAAACTACATAACGAAAACTTTTTGCCTCTAAATCTTGTACTCTTACTGAGTTTCGTCATTATTATTAGAATTTGCGAATTCTCCATTCAACCCCGTATTTATAAACCTATTGTAAAACCTTAACACGTCTGCAAATCTTTAATTCGCAAACCTAAACCCCGTAGGATCATTTATTATCGGCACTTTCGTTACAACCACGGTTTTGCTTATCGAGGTTTCCGAAGAAACCAACTGTTTAATTTATTGGATTGATACGGAATCAAAATATCCAATTTACGAATTTTTCGAGGTCAATTAATTTCGTTATATATATATTAATCCGTTCTTTCGTTCGTTTATTAACTCGTCATTTTGAATCGTCAACTGAAAAATTTGATTTTAATCGTATCTTACGTTATTACTTTTGTTTTCGTATTTCAAATCGCTAAAGTTTAAATAAGCATAATCCGTATTTTTCGAGGTCAATTAAAATCGTAATATAAATTAACGCATTATTCGATCATTCGTTCTCTTAATCGTCTTTCTGAATTATAAACCAATTATTTTCTTTCGCACCGTATTATACATTTCGTCCGTTCAAATATTTTGATTCGTTAAAACCAAAATTTAATTCGCCAATCGTCGCAATTGTAAAATTCGAAGGCCATTCATTTTCGTATTCATGTGCGAGGTCATTTCGTTCGAAAACAAAACAGTAAAGTCTTAACATGTGGCTACTACAAGAAATTAATCGTATCGTTTGAAATTTGTACTAATTGAAATTTATTTGTGTCATTCTTTGGTTTAGAAAACTGACTATTTTGAAGCTGATCCGAGTAATCACTTTCTTGTAACTGAACGTAGTAGAAAAGTTCCGGATTTTACCCGCTGACGAAGGACCGAGAGCCAAAGCCGTATCGTTTCGAATCTTTTACATCCGATCGTAGGGAAGAAACCCTAATCCAATCGAAAACCGAATTTTTGGGAGCCGTATCATTTCAATTCCGTTCGTAGTCGTCGAATCGTCATTGAAACCGTGATTAATCGATTTAATCAAACGTATTAAATTCGATCAAAGGTACATAATACATTATACGAAACAATTTATCATTATACATATTACGATAAAATATTTTGCTTGCTTTCGTAGTCGCTTTATAAATTAATTGCATTCAACGTGGAAGTTGCGCGAGTCGAATAACCGTCATCTCACAGGCTAAGTCATAACCCCATAATTTTGCGTTATATATATCAATCTTTCCAAATTATTTTATACGATTTCTTTTCTCTATCGACCATAGGGACCCATCGAACTTAGGGATTCCCATATTTTGCCGCATCGTACATACGACATCGAACACGCCGTCTTAAACGAAAATTTGTATTAACGTACATATCGACCATTCGTGAAACTTGCTTGACCTATCGTGAACTTAAAATCGTATCGAATTCTAAATCCGTCGCGACCGTCATTACGAATTAACATAAATTAGTCGTTAAGATAAATTCTGAGTTTCGACACCAGACAGTTCCCTGATAAGAAAATCTCTGTCTAGGATTTTCTTTGTATACGTTCATCGACTCTCGTCTCGAAATCTAATATTCATTATTAAACTTCTCTTGCCTGTTCGTCCTCGAATGGAACAATAAAAAAGAATTTTCGTTTCCGTTGACGAAATTTGAATCAGTGCTGAAGCTAATTCTTATTCATCATTTTCAAATGTTATCGTCGTACTTCGAAATTCTAGATATACAAACGTAGGCTAGACTTAATTAATTACATTAACCACTAGTCATAAATAGCTTTCATAAGTAGTATGCTTTGAAGCATTACTACATTTTAGGTACGAACCGTGGGGATTACAAGAGAAAACGAAGGAACTCCCTTTTGCTTCTCGACCAATAGTTAAGTATAATATAATCATATTTAAATCTGAAGTAAATACATACGATAGTAGGTACTTTTGAAAATTTAAGAAAGGTAGGTACCTATATAAACGATAACTTACGTCGAACATAATAATTTCTTTTCAATTCTTGCTATTGTGTATGGCCCTCAATAACTTACATCATACGATCTACCGGCCTGGTATGAATGCCAATGAATACGTAATTAACCGATTACACGCACTAATACAGATTAATCCTAATATTGGCAACGAAGCCAAATTAAAAGTATTAATCCAGGGACCGCCCGACTGCTTTGCCCAACTTGTTATCGCCTGCCCAACAATTGACAGCTTAATCGAAACGCTGAATCGCTTATTTGCTCGATCAATATATGTCAAATATTACGAATTGTAGGTATTATTCAAAATATCATTTTACCAATACTCTGAATTTCCAGAGACCGATTTATTGTATGTCTCTCTAATACCGTATGGACGAACAAGCTTTACTTCTTACGAGATACCGACGTGGACAGACCGCACACGCCTACGTCCAAAATCGCCTTCGAACTTTGTTTATTCATTTTCCGAATTTACAGACGCCTCTTCAAATTCAACTGTTGATACTTGGATTGCCGCAGAATTTATCTGAGGAAGCATTCTTTTCTACGACTATTGACGATTTTGTAGCCAAATTAGATAATCGCATTAACGAATTGCGAATCACGATTTGGTAAGTTCATTTCAAACTGCATTCACATTAAATACTAGACATTACGAATAATAGATATATACCCATAGATACATTTAATTTCTAAACGAACGTAGCTATAACGTATAGACCTACATACATATTTCTGAATTCGTACATTCGGGAGTTTAATATCTTCGAGATATTAACACCCTGGCTGAATCAAAGAAGCCCATTATTAGTAGTGACGACAAAGAAACAGAGGAAAATCGAAATCCTCATAATTTGGAATCTGACGTTAAATCCGAATCTCCACTCGCCGCTGAAATTTCTGATTTCAGTGCTTTCTCTGTGCACGGTGAAACAACCGAAGAAAGCCTCGCTGCTGATCTTTACCGGTTGCCTGGTGAAAGTGAATCCGATCACCTCACCCGTCTAAATCACGAAGCGAAACTTTTCCATAAGCAAGTGGACGATCTGTTCAAAGCCGGAAAAGTAGACGAATTCGAAGCCGACGGGAAATTAGAAGAGTTATTTTTCGAACGCGATTCGAATATTATTAACCCTGTAACTGGCCGACACCAATTAAAATTAAAACCGATAGAAGTAGCCACTGCAAACGTATCTAAATTTTTCACATCTAAAATGCCCGGGAGCCAGGATAGACAAAGTGGTCCGACAGCTACAAATGCTGCAAATCCGGGAGGTAATACCGTTATTACCCCTCAAACAACTACTTCCGTTCCCAGTACGAACCAGTTGACGGCTGAGCATATTGCGGCTATCGTTCAGCCCTTCTATCAAATATGTTCAGGCGGAATGGACATGACACAAATTCGCCTGATTAATGAGCAGAAACTCATTGAGCCTATCGGTCACTTTCAAGGTGAGCGAGAAGCAGCTTATTGGTTAATTGATTACAAGAAGGAAATATTAAGACGTAATATTACCGCATATCAAGCCATCATGTCGCTTGATCAACTCCTGGAAGGCCCTGCGAAAAAGTAGTGGGACTCCAAAAAAGTTCATTATATTCCCACTCTAGACGAATCTGACTTAGACGAATGCGAAAATACTTGGAATCGCATTATGGATGCCATGGTCCTACGATTTGACCGAGCCCATATGTCGACACGAGCTGCAGCTGACCTGCCTAAAACTTTATATCAACCTGGTATGAGTGGCAGTGACTATGTAGCAGGACGAATGCAAGTAATGGCTCAAATCGACCCCAACATGCCATTAGAATCAAAAATTAAATTGCTAATTGAGAGACTTCCGGATCTCCTCGCCGACAAAGTAATGTCATGCGCTTCGATTGATAATATGACGAAAACATTAAATCGAATCATCGATTTGAATTCGAAGAAACTTCAGCAAGTGAAACAGACTTATTTATACGACACCTTGGCTCAGAAGCCTGCTTTTGCCCGTAGCAATAAAATCGTTAATGCACCGGACATTAACAATGCTGCAAACTTTTCGGGGCATCCTAATCATAATAGTAATCGTAATAATAACAATCGTGGCAGTAATAATAATTCGCATCGTCCGAATCCAAATAAATATACCGACGTCCAATTTACTAATAGCTTTTCAGCTGAACATAAAGCTTCGTGTGTTACTCCAGACGGAAGGCCCACTTGTTTTCGATGCCAGAGCCCACGCCATAGTGTATGGAAGTGTTGGCTATTCATGGACGAAAACAATATTCCATTACCACCAGAAGCGAGTGGTTGGAAACGGTATCGATCGGGAGGAAACAATTCGAACTCCAATAATTACAATAATTCGAATCGGAATAATAATAATACTAACTATAATAATAGGAATAATTACGACAATAAGCGTTCATATAATAATAACCAAAATCGAAATTCAGGCTACATCAACAATACGAATCAGGGACAACAGAACATAGGTATGCCAACCCAACAAGAATTTGCCCGTTTGTTTCAATTATTTTCACCTTACCTGGCTAATAATAATTCGCAAAATAATAATACTATCATTACGCCCGTAGATAATGACACTGACGTAGTGCCCCATATAAATCAAGCTCGAGATCGTATGGCTCATAATCAGCCCAACAATAATAACATGTATATGCGAATGTTTACCTTACGTGTACCTACTGACCCAGCAGTACTTACTTATGAGACAATACAAAACGACATTGCCTTCCGTAAATTACAGGGACACGCTATGACAGATAGTAGGAACCCTTCTAACTGCATTGTACCCGAATCGTTATTTGAATTTCCGGACACCAACGAGGTCCACCTCATTTGATCGAACCGACTTCTAGGTAAAGAAATTAAACGAGATTTCACATTTCAGCACATGACTGGAAAAGGGTTGAACATTAATGTTCTCACTGATACCGGAGCCTCTATCAGCTCGATCAGTCCGTTTGCTGTTTCATGCCTTGGCATGACAGACTTGATTCAACCGTGTCGTCCCATTCAGGCAGTTCTATCTATCGATACTGGAACTCCTTATTTCGTAGACAAATTTATTTTTCTCCGATTCCACATCCCGGAATTGGATGAATAGATTCTTTGGGGATTCTTCGTAATCGATTCCCCCAGTAATGACGTTGTATTTGGGATGGACTTAATGACTACGTACGATGCGATAGTTCACTGTAGATTAGGTGTAGTAAAGTTCACGACTGCGAATCAATATATTGCAGATAAACCGGAATTTTACCAAAATTCTGCCCCAGACCCCGTTTTACATAATAATCGTAGAGTTGGCCGTGTACGTAAAATACAACCCACAGAGGCAAACAAGTCGGAAATTGCATCATTCATCACTAATATTAATGACATACACTCAGGGAAAAATATCCCATAAACCTCACTCATCCCTTATCCACTTACTAACGCCGTTGCATCCGCCGTAGGAAAAATAACTGTTGACTGTTTATCCGAAATATTAAATCCGTTAAATTTACCCTTTAAGCCCGTTGTCACGCCCGACCATAGGACACCCACACAAATTAGAGGTGCTGATACGATTCGCCCTGAACTTGAAACTACAAGTTCCTTTGATGAGGCTGTACGTAGTATTGACACCTCTATTATGTCCAGCACGGCCGAAACCGAGCTGCCAAAATTTAAATTACGACTATTTACGACTCATCCAGTACAATTGAATGTAGGCGAATTGACGAAAATTCCCATCTATACAGCGAATCGACATTATACTGGACCGATCGTAGTTGAGCCCAATTTTCATTTATTCAATAAATTCGGTGCTCTTATTGAAGAGAACCGAATTGACATTGAAAATGGTACTGGTTACTGCCATGCCACAAGTATTGATGACGATTTTATTTTACCCAAACAGGGAATATTTAGTACGTATCGCCCGATCCCTAAATGTTATGTACGTAGTAACAAAGTTCATATTGACAATCAACAATGCCCTATAGGTGACGAAACTAAACCAGTCTCCGATATAATTCCAGGTAGTCAGGATCTCACGGATGAATAATGGAATAAATTTCAAATTTACGAAGGATTGTCCGTTTTCGAAAAACGACAAGTACGAATTTTACTTTCACGAAATTATGCAGTATTTGGTTGGAAACCCGAAAATTTCCATACCTCAATCGTTGATCCATTGACAGGAAAAAGTACAAGCGACAGTAGATCTCCTCGATCCGACGCCCCTCATTAATCCGCCTGCTGCGATGTCGAATCTTTTCAAAGTCGTTTGTCGCGATGATACCGATGACCTGCTCATGAAACAAATTATAGAGCCGTGTCACTCAAACTGGGTATCACCACAACGTGTTGTTCAAAAAGGTGCGAACGGATGGCGCCCAGTAATCGACCTAAGAGAAATAAATAAGAGAGTGAAACCCATAGCTGTTCCCCTCCCACCAATTGTAGACGAAATTAATAAGTTATCTGCATGCACTCATTTTTGTCAGGTCGACATGGCAAGCTCCTACCAGCAAATTGAAGTTCACGAGGACAGTAGAAACTGTTTAGCATACATTAACCACTGCGGTACTTGGCGTAATAAAAGACTTCCTTTTGGCTTTATTAATAGTGGCGCACTGTTCCAATCTGCTATGTCCAAAATTTTAAAACCCTACATTCATAAATGGCTAAGTGCATATGTAGATGACTCAGGTTTTGGCGGAAAATCATTCGACGAAATGTTACATCGTTTAGAATTATTATTATGGTTATTTGTTCAGGCTAATATTAAGCCTTCGAAATGTTTCATAGGATTTCCGAGCATCATTTTCTTAGGACACCAAGTTAATGCCGAAGGTGTTTTTATCGATGCCGATCGCATTAAAACTATTGTAGAATACCCGTATCCTACCACCACGACTGAAATCCGTCGTTTTATTGGGATTTCGAACTTCTTTCGCCGCATGATCCACAGATATTCTCGGCTAGCACGACCGCTCTATCATTTACTGATGAAAGACGTGCGATTTATTTTTGATCTTGCCTGCCGTCAAGCAGTCGACAATATCAAAACTGCAATTACTAATGCTCCGATTTTAGCGTTCCCAGACGAGAACGCCCAGCTTGAACTATGGACCGATGCTTCTGAATTCGAGATAGCGGGCTGTCTAGTTCAGAAAGTAGGTAAACTTCGACGCCCACTTGGTTTCGCTTCGCACACTCTCACGACACCAGAACGAAAATGGTCCGTGACTGACAAAGAGTGTTATGCAATCATATACTGTTTGCAAAAATTTCGCAACTTCGTACTTGGTCGCAAGGTACATGTGTACACGGACCATTCGGCGCTTACTTCAATTTTGCATACGTCTGAATGCAATGGTCGACTCATTCGTTGGAGTTTAAAACTCAGCGAATATGACTTGAAGATTTATCACGTCGCTGGAAAATGCAACGAAATGGCGGATGGACTCAGTCGTCCTCCGAGAAACAACCGTGTCCGTGCTCCCGAAAGAGAACCTGAAATTAAATCAATTCATATTCGTTCCCTTATTGATGTCGACTTCATTAAGAGATGCGATAGAATTAAAGGCGATCTCACTCGATTGAAACATTTTCAAATTCAGGATAAGCGCATTGGTAAAATTATTCTCTCGCTACGAAAGGACATTGAAAATAAATTCATAGGCTATAATAAGTATGGGAAAAATTTCCAGTTAAATCCCGACTTCGGCATACTTGAAAGACTATCAGGTGAACCATTTGGCAAATTATAGGTGCCCGTGCTTCCAGAAAATTTAGCCAAACAATCCATAAAATACTTACACGAACGATCACACCTTGGCCACGACAAAATTTATGCTGCATTACGGGAAGAATATTGGTTCTTCCAAATGCACAAATTAGTTATGGACGTGTGTCGCTCCTGCGACACATGTCAACGGCACTTCATTAAGCGACGGAGCCGCTCCGGTCCGCTTCACGTCATGATTACACCACAATTACCCTACGCTTAAGTTAGTATTGATTATTTAGGCCCATAAAATCGCACCCAGAAAGGACATCAATACATTCTCGCATGCATTGATCAATGTACTCGATACCTATACCTTTTTCCTACTTTAGGCCCTACTACAGACGAAACGATACGATGTTTGGAACCACTCGTCCAAAAGCACAAAATTCAAGCACTTGTCTCTGATAATGGTGCATGCTTTACTTCGAATGAATACTTTAGATTTTGCGAAAATTATGGCATTATCCGTATTGCCACTTCAGCTCGACACGCCAGTAGTAACGCCTTCGTTGAACGTAGTAACTCAACCTTCGGTTCGATACTCAAAAAATTAAAATTTGATACAGATGAACCATGGGATACTTTACTCCCACATGTCGCTAATGAGTACAATGCTGCCAAGCACAGCAGTACTGGATACAGTCCCTACTTTCTCATGTTTGGTAGGTCTCTTACCCACCCATATAAACAAGCCGTTACCGAAAGTTCTTCATCTGATGATGACCCCGAGAGGCATCTCATCCGCATTAGTGAACTGTTTAAGCACCGAATGCAAGCGCATCAAAACTCATGCGAAAATCAACTTAAGCGAAAGTTGGAGTTTGATCGTCGACACCCACATATGAATTTCAATATTGGTAATTTGGTACTTAGACATAATTATACACGAAAGACAGGAACCCCGAGCAAGTTCATGGTCCGATATTCAGGGCCGTACAAAGTATACAGTCTCATTGAAAATGAACATGTGTATTTTTTGTGTCCGGCCGAATTCGATTTAAATTCTATCGACAAACCTACTGAAGTACAAATGGTCCATGGACACAACTTAATTCCCTACATTCCCGAAGTAGCCGAAATCGCATCCGAAACTCGAATTGAAGTAGACGAAAATATGGAATGGCTTAATTTATTTAAGCCCACTCAGGCAGATCATGTTTTCTTTATAGAGCCTACTATCGACCCTACCGAACCACCCCGTGAGGATGGTACAAATGTTTTTCCGGATGTTGTTCCTCGAGAAATATACAATGCCAGTGCGACCGCTCACTGTGAGCTCCCGCCAAGTGCTCCGCCCTACGATTTATTATCAGATGAGAGTGATGATTCCTGCCCCGAGCTGGAAGATGATGTCAGTACTGACAACTCCCATCACTCTTGGTACGGCCAAACCATTATTGAGAGTCCCGAAACTCGCCCATCTCCAAACCCACAGGGGGGAGAAGGGAGTAGTTCCGTGTCTGCCGTGACACGTCAGGAAAATTCGAACGTAAGTCCCAGAAACAGGACATGTAGTATTTGGGATCGCTTCGACAGCGCCCAAGAAACTCTTGATTCACCATCGCCATCTAAAATTCGTACCCCCTCCAAAACTAAAACTCCGAACACTCCGTCTCCAACTAATAATAATACTGTACAGGGTAATTTACAGAATCCCACGAACGTCGAGTCCGTAGGCACCGGAAATCCAAACGCTCCTGGAACGTCCAGATCCCAAATCCCCGTTCCCGTCCCTGCGGAACCAAAACAAGGATTACGTCAAAGAGTTTGGAACAAAAATTTAGATCCGTCAGTTTACGATCTTCAAAAATTACAAATTCTCCACGATAACCGTAGCCGTGACTTTGAAAAATTCATGGACTTAATGATGAAAGTCCAGAATAATATTTTTAGTGCAAGTAGTCCTGCAGAAGAAAGTAGCGTAGAAGAACGTAGCTTAGAAGATGTAGACTAGTGCCGAAATCGAATGAACATATTATGTATATAACTAATCATAAAGGTTTGAATTAATTATGCGTGCAAATAAGATGTCACATATTAGCAAAGACGATTTGCTAATGGCGAGCGATGATGATGACGTGATCATAAATCCGGGCGAGGATGAAAATCTACTCCTGATGGACGTCGACGAAGATAGTCCAGTGAAAGTTGTAAATTCGGAGGCTCCCGATAGTCCCGACGAGAAAATGCAGGAAGACCAGGATCCAAAATTGGGCGAGGATCAGCAAAAGCGTCAAAGTGCGTTGGATGTTCTTCGGCAAACCTTTGCAGAAATACATAAAAAAATTGAAGACGAAGAACGAGCTATAAAATTCTTGGAAGCCGCTTCAATCAAAGAAAAACCAGCGGAGAAATTAGCTCAAGAATACATACCAAAATTGAGCGTTCCGAAAATCCAGGAATGTCCCGTCTGCATTAACAGAGGACTCCGAGAAAATCTTCGACACGTCTTCGATGAGTGTCCCGTTAAGCGTACTCAGCGGCTCCAGCCGTTTTCGCCGAACGTAAAATTATGTTGGTCATGTCAAGGGCCACACTTATACCGGAATTGTCCAAATCATAATTAGCCATTTCCAGTGTTGAAAATCCGTGTATATAAGGACGTAGTTTCTAAGAAGTTATAAATTATTCATTATTCATTTATGCACCGTATTATAGTTATTATTGCACTCCGGTATATTTGCACTTTTGCTTTAAAGTAACAATTTAACTTTGACAAAATATTTTCGTAATCTAAAATTGAATGTAAATATATGTAAAGCACAAAACGAAAGTAGGTTAAATCTTTTGCCGTTCTGTGTCCAGGAAATATAATGGGAAAGTTTTTACTTTTTATTTTTATTTTTTTTTATTTCCTTTCCCCCTTTTTCTGCACCCAGATAGAAAACGATCCGAATGTAGAATCTGTAGTCGAAGCAGTCTTCGTGATGGACCCCGAGAAAAGCAATTTCTCTGGTAAACGCTTAACATTGCACGTAGAAAAGAATAAAATATTAATTTTCGAGAACGTATGTATTATATGGAAAGTAGGATGTTAATATTTGTGAGTATTTTGTTTGTATTAGATTACAGAATTCCTCCCCAATATAATGAGGACGATTCTGACAACGAAGGTTCAATGGAAATCGTACCTGAGGATATGCTTCACGCTGAAGATCAATTCGACGAAGAAGTTCATTCCCGATTCCCCAAGAGTTGGAGTGAATCCGAAAATTCAAACGGTGAAAAGACGATTTTCTTTAAGCACGACAAGCGGTACACTTACCAGGATGTATTGCGTTACACAAAAAACCAAATGCGTGCGGTCAAACTCCACACTAGGCCGTACCACCGATTTGTCCTTACAAAGCCAGTTCGAAGTCCCCAGGTTAAGCGTGAACGTGAGGATGATTTGCCGGAGGATCCGATTAGCCATAAAATTTATATCGTAGAAATGGGAAGCACTCAAACCGAGGTCGAACTTTGTCCTTCCCCAGAGCCGACTTATCCTCCTCTGAAGCCAACCTGGCCGCCACGTCGTCCAGTCGCAAAGTTCGATAAAGTTGTTAATGTCTGCAGCGGCAGGCATATTTTTACTCGTTTGTAGAAAATTTGTCGTTTCATTTTCGCCCACAACCTTCTGTTGCGAGGCTGACGTAAAATTTTCGTTTGTATATTTATGTTCCATTAACTATTATGTACTTTAGGTACTTTGTCGTTTAGTAATGTTCGGTGTGCCATTCGGTACTTATATTTCGTTTCGACCGTAGCTTTAATCATTATTATATTTTGTACTAGAACGTTTTCGTAATGCTTGCATTTCTTGACTATAGCATTTATTAATGTTGACTTATTTGTGTTTGACGTTCAATAGTTTAGCCGTGTTGTTATAATTTGACATTTCATGTATTTCGTTCCTATCAGCGGGAAACGACAGTCAATCATATTTACCTATATTTCTACCATTAACTTAATCGAAGTAATGATGATCTCTGAGAGAGAAGACTTTTATACGTAATACACTCTTATTTGTTTTGGTATTTATGTGTGGTGAGGTAATCGTGATATTAAAACCCTCAACCCGTTATTCATTTTTCGTAATCATAATAATTCCATGTATCGATGGATCAGAGAAATATTTTGTCAATAAATCGACCGTAGGAAAATGAACTTAACTATGTGTTTTTCTTTCACATCATGTTTCTTTTCAGCAAAATATTACTGTTACCGGATTCGTTATTCTTGGCCATCGAGCGCGGACGTCGATACCAGGGCGAGGATTTTGAAAAGGAAATTCTTGAGCTCCTTGGAAAGAAGATGCAGCAGTACTCGAGAAAAGTACCGAACGATCACGTGATTCACGGTCAGAGATTTTAGACGCGAAGGAAAAAAATCCCAGTCAGTAGGTCTTTCCAATTTGATCCTCTAACACATCAAAATTTAACTAGTCGTTATTTTGTTCGTAGCCATATTTCTTTTCGTACTTTAGACAAAATACGCTGACTCTGTTTTGTCACATTTTCAATTGTAATTATTTCGTAAATTCAACTGTTTAATATTTTGACGAAAGTATTCTTTTATATTTAATTCCGTATTGAATTTATAGTCGTAGGTCAAATTAGAATTAGATTTATAAAAGTGTTAAATCCCGTAAGAAGCCCCAGATCCGTGACGAGTAATCTGACCGAGGGTACGTGTATCGAATCTGGTATCATATCTTTGATAATTATTACCTATTATAAATAATTGGACGAAATCCTAATTATTACAATTTAGCTTTTCCGTTTCTTTTCCGTTTCCGAAATTAAAGTAAATCGTATCATTTTATTAGGCATTATTTGTTTTGGGAAACAACCCCATTTTCCGTTTAATTAAATAAATTCGTAAAAGTAAATTATTTTAAATTAATACAATTTAATATTTCCTACGTTCTTATATTATTGCATTTGGTGTATTTACTTATATACTTATAACACAGTGCATGAAATAATAATAAGTTCATTCGATTTCGCACACAGATACCTAAGTAAGTAGTAGCTCACCAACTCACCCACCATAGTTATAGTAAGTTAGTTTTCACTGGGTCTTAAATACTTATCATATTCCCCATCGCTCATACCTCTCATATTAGCCATTAAGGATATATTATATTTGCATCTTGGGTTTTCAGCACTTCGGCCGTTTCCCCCAGCATCAAGTATAATTGTTTCCAGAAAGTAGGAAAAGATCTTTGTGTGCGTTTTTTTCCTTTCATTGGTCGAGTAATTGCTTTCTTGCAATCAGTTAACTCGGACTTGTAATTCAATAAAAACATAACAGACTGGCATTGCAAAAACATCGATGACACGGACCTGTTCTAATCTTAAAAGTCGTCTTGTTATGTTTCAAGGTATAACCTTAAACTTCAATCTTGATGCACTAAGAAAAATAGGAAATAATACAGGTTGACCATCAGTTTGCGAATACATCACTGTATTTAATGAACAGTTAATTCACTGTCAACTGTAACCTTTCAATTGTTTAATGCTGTCATATTGAAAATCTAATTATGTCTGTAAAACTCATTAGTAATATTACAGTCTAAATTAGCGTTTTGGAGCACTGAATTTATCATGTTTCGGTGATCTTGTCTTTATTCTTTTGGGCACTTTTGATTAAATAAAATAAGATCAGATAAATAAATAATATGTGTGTGAGAAATGTGTGAGAGATTTGGGTTTGGGAATGTATATTATTGATGATGGAAATTATTTGAAAAGAATCCCGCAGAATGTAAACAACCTAAATAGCATGCGCAGAAGTGGGTAGGTGGGTAGGTGGGTAGGTGGATATTTCATTTGAAACTTTGAACATTTTAATAGTAGTCGCCCCTTCCTGCCTACTAGTGCGAGTGAATTTGTGAAAATTTTAAATTTAAAGACAAGATTCATTCCCCAGTCCAAGTCATAGTCAGTATCATTCTTAGCAACTTCAAACCTATTCTTGGTTAATCGTAAATTATCATAGCTGAATTAACTTTTCTTGAGTGCAGAGTGTGAAGTGACGTAATTGTAGTTAAATTATTATAAATCAGTTATTCACTCAACTCTGCTGTTCACAGAGTCAGAGTCACTAAGAACAATTGAGTTAGTTAGTAAATTATGTAACTTTCAACTGACTTAAATTCGATTTATTTTCTTTAACTTGTTAAATGCACATGAATTTTGAAAATAAGGAATTATAAATTCAATTTTATTGTATTGACCCAAAGATAAAAGTTTGAAACTTGAATGAAATGGAATACAACGATATTATGATAATGAAAACCAAAACGAAAGATAAGGAAAGCGAAGCGTTGGCTGACCCGGACCCTGAGACTGTTGGTGTTGATAAGTTTGTTGTTCGAGTGTTATAAAAATTTGATTGTTCCACAGCAGCTAAATATTTCAAAGGTAATTAATTACAGTAATAGTTGATAGTTCATAGTTTTTCTGGGCAGACTGAAACATCTGTTGTCTGTTTTGTTGTATGTTAATATATTTATCGCACAACTAATGCTTACAACTGTTTTAAAATTTAGATTTCTTGCAAACTATTATTAATTAGATAATTTGTAATGATGAATGAATTTCTTTTTTCTAACTAACTTTAAGCTATGAATGAGCATGCGGGGTTTCGGTAATTTAAAAGTGTTGTACAGCTTAATTGCATGCAATTCGTGTTGTTTACAGATAAGTTGATTGATTAATATTCACGGATGGTTTACTAGAAACAAAATCAAGAACTAACTCGACAAAACTATTTATACATATAAACTGACTGTAACTAAAAACACATTATGTAAGGGACGATACATCTATTACGTCTTCAAAAACCCGAAATTTTGAACCCCCACCCCCCTTTTTTGGTATGTGGGCCCATGTAAAAGGATAGGCACCTTGAACCCCTCCCCCCCCCCCCTCCTGTTTTAAGACGTAATACATGTATGCTCCCTAACGTTAGATTTTAATTACATTTTTAATTACGGGAGGCAAGTGGGCTCAGTGGTGCACGGTGCACGTCGAGATACGGGCTGTCAATGAGTGAAAAAGCATATGTAGTAATATATTTTGCTATACGAGATACCCTAATCCACTTGTCTTCACGGGTTGAACTTCCTACTGTCTATTCGTATACGCTGATAGGAAAGGAATAAGAGGAATAGTGTGGGATAGATACGTCTAGTAAAAACAGGCTACAGACCAAGTGAGTTCGGAAATCCGTGAGTAGGGGTGAGCTCTAGCGGGCAATAACGCCACTCGATGACGGAGCTGACTCTTAATGATACAGAGAGTGTCTGCTTGGTTTCTGGTTCGTCTGTAGTGACGATCCGATCACTATATCCTCTTTCCTCTACTTGATATAGCAAGTATCGAATGTCGTCTCATAGGATAGTTCTTCTCATAATGTAGGGGAACCAAGGTGTAGGGTGTATAGAATGACTCCTTGACTATGACTTGACACACCATAGGGACTGAGTCTATACTCTATCAAACCACGGCCTTGTAAAATAATCAACGAGCTATCTCCTTAGCAAGGAGTTTAAATATCGCGTCTTAAAGAGTGCGGCGTTTTCGAAAGCCCATATTATTCGGTAAAGTCTTCCCAAGTAAGCTAGTATTATATTCAGTGATCTCAATTGAGTGCACTAGGACTGTTGTCCGAATAGTGTATCTCATGAGTAGCTGTAATATCAAATTGTAATCGTAGTGTGCGTAGGCCTCGGCCTGTAAGTACAATACTACTATACATACATACATACATACATACATACATACATTTTTAATTACATTGTTACCTACTTTTATAATTCGCAAGGGGTTCAAAAAGAACAGTTCATGAGGTTCACGCTACTCGAAATAGACTGTCTACTCCCTGGGCATCTTTCAGCAAGCTCTTTGAGTTCCTGCATCGTTAGTGCAACATCCTTAAAAATTTATGAGGAGATCACTAAAGTAATTCGATCAGCTTCTGGCTCATGTCATGGAGTTGAGTTAACTAATCTCACGGATCCCGACCCTCTTATGGGTGTGGAATCAAAACAAATTTCTAAACGGGGTGTAGACAAGAATATCTCGAACACTAACTGCCAAACAGATGAAGATCGAGGACTGTCAATGTTCTTCACACCAAAAAATAAACTTGTTGACTATGATAGTGACAGTGACGAAATCGAGGGAAGCGATGATGAGCCTCAAAGAAAAAGATTATGTAATGGTCAGCAAGTGACGGATTTGTTTGAAGAAGTTTCTGAATCCACGTCATATTCACCTAATTGTAGTAAAAACAAAGTTACTGCTGGTAATCATATAGCAATATTAACCTCAACAAAACAATAATGTTAAAAGCCAAATTAATATAACTTCTAGTAAGAAAATTGGTATTATTGCTGAAACGAATATTTGACGATGCCATTATTTTAGTTGCAGAACCTGAGCAGCAGTCGTGCGAAGTAAACAAGGAAATTGAGTTAATTGTTTTGAGTGATGATAAAGACGACAACGGAGAGTTACAAAGCACACATAACATTAGTTTATGTCCATTTCGTGAAACAGTTAATAAATATGTTGGCAAGGTTAAGGAGCCAGTGGTCAGCGTGAACTTGGCAATAATTGGCCAGAATGACGATGTGATTGCCGTAAAAGACGAATTGCCACCAGTCATAATCCATATTACTAAAGATGACGATGACGATGTGATAATTTTAACTGAAAAATCCGGATTGCATTGTTCTAAAAACTACGTGGAAGTTGACCTTTTGACGACCTTGAGTGACGACGAGACCGAAGCGGAACATCTTCTGCCAATCAGCACTGCTCGAATAATTCCTTCAACTTCAAGTTTGACTTCAACAGTTTCAACTTCAACACTTAGAGATGCACTGCTACTTCAAGAGCGTTTTTTTTCTGTCAAGACGGACACAGACAAATTTGTTGAGGTGAGCGAACCCAAAACTCACACTGAACGACTTAAAAAATACGGAAATATTTATGCGGAACAAGTTTGCACACAAATCTCGCTCATTCAAACAAAAGAAGTAGAGAAACGTCGAGATTGTTGTAACTGCAAACAACTGTCACCACAAGACATTAAAGAATGGACTGAGTTTTACCAGAACTTTGGGAAAACCATAACTTCTCTCAAGTTGAACGTCTGGTCGTGGCACGACTTAAGGTCAAAATGCCCTTTTAACCTTTTCAAAATTCTTCGTAAAAATTGTCCAAATATTAAAGAGATAATATTTAATGTTGGTCCTTGTAAAGCTAATTTGGGTTTTACGAGAGCCAGCGGTAGAGGCTGGTTGATGTTTCAAATCGGGAACCTACCGGAACTGAGAAAAATTTTTATTCACGTAAACGATCAAAAATCACAAACTTTTCCGACTTCATTGCTTCAAAAGGTGTTAGAAGCTACTCCTAACCTTGAAGAACTTTCTTACAAATATAGAAGTCAAAAAGATGCTGGAAATGTTCTAACAACGTTGTCAAGCTTTAATTCGGAATTTTTGGAAAAAATGAAAATAATGCGGATTTGTTGTCCAGAAAACTGTCTTGACGGTATAAGAACCAAAATAAATAAATATATTTCGTGCTTGATTGTACGTTAAAGGGGTTGTCTATTAATGACAGTTATCATCAATAAACATGTCAAGAAAAGTGCATTCCCCGCCCTGACCCGAAAATGTTTCTTCCCCGAACCGAGTTTCAGGGAACGGGAAAACACTTTCTCATATCTGACCCCCCTCTTCCCCCCCGGACCGACAGGGTATTTCCTGAAGAAAATGAAAAAAAAATGAAACCGTAATTTTGAATAGCTTTTTAGATGCTGAGCAAGCATCTATTGGTCTGGTGTCTGGTGTCTGTCTGTCTGTCTGTCCCAGGGATGTTGGTCGCACGCTACAGGTCGCATTTTTGAAGATTTTAAATTAAAACAACTTGTAATAGCCCAGAAAAGCAAGGGAGAAGTGCTGTTTAGTTTTTGGTTATTATTAAATTCATAGTTTGTTCGCAGTTAACAGTTAAACTGACAAAGAATCAAATCCATGTTTCAAGATAAAAAAAAAAGGGCAAAAAATACATGGAAGGTACATATGGAGCTGAGAGCTTGTCAAGTTTCGCCGTTAGAAATACACATTGAAAATTTTCACCAATATATATTACAAGTAAATGTACTGCTGACATATGTACGTTCACAGGGCAGACTGGTATAGTGGTCGTTGGTTTGACACTGCAATGTAAAATTGGAAAATATGCGTTCTCATGACGGGGGTCCACTCTTCGAATACCAGCTCAGGCATTCAGAAAACTCCTTCCTCATCATTTTACAGACGTTAACAATGCAGCCTAGGGATCGTCCATAAATGACGTCATACAAATTTTACTGTTTCAGGGATCCCCACTGTCATAAGTATAAAAATTCGGTTGAAATATATCCTTAACATAGCATTTTACAAGTATGCATGCAGGGGTCTTCCATAAATGACGTCATATAAATTTTCACTATTTTAGGGATCCCCACTTTCACAAGTTTAGAAATTCGGTTAACATAATATATCCTTAACATAGGAGTTTACTAGTATGCATGCAGGGATCGTCCATGAATGACGTCATAAAAATTTATACTATTTTAGGGATCCCCACTGTCATAAGTTTAGAAATTCGGTTGACATATATCCTTAACATAGGATTTTACTAGTATGCATGCAGGGATCGTCCATAAATGACGTTATACAAATTTTACTATTTTTGGGATCCTTACTGTCAACAGTTCAGAAATTCGGTTGACATATATCCTCAACATAATATTTTACTAGTATGCATGTAGGGATCGTCCAAAAATGACGTCATACAAATTTTACTTTTTTAGGGATCCCCACTGTCATAGGTTTAGAAATTAGGTTGACATATATCCTTAGCATAAGATTTTACTAGTATGCATGAAGGGTTTGTCTATAAAGGGCGTCATACAAATTTTACCGTTTTAGAAATTCACATGCCTTTAGTTCTAAAATTAAGTTAACTTATATACTTAACATTGAATTTTCAATCTTACATACGGGGATCGTCCGTAAATGGCGTCATTCAAATTTTACTATTTTAGAGATCCCTACTGTAATTAGTTCAGAAATTAGGTGGACGTATGACCTCAACATATGATTTTTTTAGTATTCATAGGGAAATCGTTCATAGATGGCGTTGTTTAAATATTATTATTTCAAGTATCCCGCCTGTCTTTAGTTTTAAAATGAGGTAAACGGGTACCCATATTATGGAATGCCTGCAGTATTCATACTGGGATCTTCTATAAATGACGTCATCTAAATATCACTATTTTAGGGTTCCGCTCTGCATTTGTTTAAAAATTAGGCAAACAGATACTTTGAACGCAGGGGTGTTACAAGAATACATACACAGATCGTTTACAAATACCTTCATCGAAGTATTATTATTTTTTTGACTGCTTGCAACGTACATTCGTAAATGGCTTATTGGTGGTAGAGGAGGCTCTATAAATGACGTTATTTGTGAATTAGGCAATTCTTACAAATTTTCCAGCTATATTTAACTACATGCCACGTACTTCTATATATGGCTTATTGATGGTAGAAGAGCCTCTATAAATGACGTCATTTGTGAATGGTGCAATTTGTCAACATTATTCGGCTATATTTAACTACATGCTACGCACATTCGTATATGGCTTATTGATGGTAGGGGAGCTTTCAAAAAACTAATATCATCTTTTAGCTTAACATAAATTGTGTTGCGCATTTGTTGAAGCTCAGCATCTACTTCGGGCCCGCCCCCGGTCGACAAATCCGGCGCGAAGCGCCGGATTTTTTAAAATTTTCTGATGCACCTTACACTAGTGACAACAAGTAGAGTAACAATGTTTTCGTCCAGCAGATTGTGTGACCCGGACCGTTCGGTCTAGGAAATGAACCCGTTCGTGAACGGAGGTCCCAATTTATGTGATAGTTTGTCGTTGAATTCAATCATAGCCCTATGACCCGCAGGCAGTATGTGATATCGATATCATTAAATAATGGACAACCCCTTATCAAAATAATTATTTCATTTACCTAAAGCCGAACATAATATATTAAAGTACCTAAGTGTTTTAAATTTTAAAATTGAAATTTTAAACGACATTTTCCATCTCTGGACTAGAAATTATTGAAATTAAGAGCTTGAATTTTAGTGATATTGTAATAAACGTACTTTTTACATTTGTAGAAGATTTAGGTGTCGCAGAAATGAAGTCCCTTGTCGCCATTCAAGCAAATAATCTAATTGAGATTACGCTCAAGTTTTGCATAACTGTGGAAAATGCTGTTGAAGCTGAAGACTATGTAGGAAAATTGTTTTCAAATTTTCCTCTCCTGAAAAAGTTTGTTTGGAACGGATCATACTATGGAATCGGCTTCGGTAATAACAAGTACAGTCTTATCAACATTCCTGCATCAGAGCATTTAGAACATTTAGAAATTGAATTGTTGCCCACAACGGATTCAACACTAAAAGAGCGAAACTCACTCCCATCAAATGACGCCTCAACTGAAGATCAACTTGAGATTCTTCAAATTATACGAAGCGACGACTCAAAACGGGATAAAAATCTTGAAACTGTAGATGACTTGGCCGAAGCAGATTATTTTTTCTCCAACGTAGAAATTCCTCATTTAATGCCGAAATTAAAAACGATTATTATGGATACATATTTTATTTTGGAAGATCTTCACTTGAGCAGTATTCCTAAAATTTCAACATTTCGTGTTGCAAGCCGGTGGAATCTCTCTTCAAACTTCCCATCTGACAGTTCGGGGAGAAGTTGCTTCCCTTTCATGTCTCAGTTCCAAGTCCCTTCTTACTTACGAGATGAATCTTTTATTTTCAATTTTCCAAACATAACTAAATGTCCCATTTCCATACCTCATGTGTTCGTTTTAAGAGCTTTTTTCTCAACGATGGCGGATTCTCAGTTGGACACATTAACTTTGGATACAGGATTTTACTTTGAGTCCACTTTCGAGATTTGTTTTTTTGCTAAACCAGGAATGACAATGACGACGTCACCACAGATCTCTCATGACCAAAACAAATGGAGTCATTTTCGAAATTATAAAAAGTCCCAAGATTTTGTGGAGAAAAAGTGAGTAGAAGGTCCTTGTTGGGAGAGAATTGGTGAATTATGCAATTGTGAGAAATACGCTGGACTTGGTGCCTTGAAAAATCTTAAAACTCTGAAAATAGAACATATCTCAAATGTCCTTCAAATTCCAAAGGGTGACGAACACTGGGACAGTTCATCCGCAGAGTTTACTGAGGACTGCATCGGATTTAACAATTATCCGCTTTCAACAACTTTTATGGACCAACTTCCGTCTTTTTAACGCATTTTTAAAACATGCAAATAAAACATTTAGGATTTTTTGGAAAAAAAACATGCAAATAGCACATTTTGCACCTTGAAAAAACATTTAAATAGAATAATTTACACTTTTTTAAAACATGATGTAAATACAACACCTTTTCGAAAAACATTGAAATTGAACATTTTGGAGTTTGAAAAAACTTGGAATTTGAATATTTGTCGCATTTTACAGAAATGTGTAGATGGAACATTTTGTACCCTGCGGAAACATGTAAATGGAATATTTTGCACCCTTGAAAAACATGCGAAAAAAACAATGAGCACTTTTACTAGTCACTTAGAAAATGTGTAATTTTGCATATTTCAAAAGCTGTAGTTTTGCACTTTTTAATAATCACGTAAATAGAATATTGAGCATTTTTCAATCGCCTTATAAACTGAATGGTTCTTAAGTTTTGAAAGAGAGGCAAAGGGCAGGGATTAGGGATTAGGGAAATGGGGAAATTTCTCAAATTTGGATTTGAGAATTGACGGGAAATGAATCGTGGTTTCTACTCCATGTTTAAACCCTGTTTTTGTTTGTACTTAGGTAGTAGATAGTCCGACTTTGAAACTCATTATTGGACAGGAAGGATGGGGACATTTGGAAGGCCCCATTTTGTCAAAATGTCATTTTTTTGGCAAAAATTCTTGATTTAATTTTTGGGAAATTTTGAGATATTTTTTGAAAACGCATTTTTCAACCATTATTTTGATGAAATGTGCGGATACTTGGATTTTTATGCGAATTGACGAAAATTCCCATCTATACAGCGAATCGACATTATACTGGACCGATCGTAGTTGAGCCCAATTTTCATTTATTCAATAAATTCGGTGCTCTTATTGAAGAGAACCGAATTGACATTGAAAATGGTACTGATTACTGCCATGCCACAAGTATTGATGACGATTTTATTTTACCCAAACAGGGAATATTTAGTACGTATCGCCCGATCCCTAAATGTTATGTACGTAGTAACAAAGTTCATATTGACAATCAACAATGCCCTATAGGTGACGAAACTAAACCAGTCCCCGATATAATTCCAGGTAGTCAGGATCTCACGGATGAATAATGGAATAAATTTCAAATTTACGAAGGATTGTCCGTTTTCGAAAAACGACAAGTACGAATTTTACTTTCACGAAATTATGCAGTATTTGGTTGGAAACCCGAAAATTTCCATACCTCAATCGTTGATCCATTGACAGGAAAAAGTACAAGCGACAGTAGATCTCCTCGATCCGACGCCCCTCATTAATCCGCCTGCTGCGATGTCGAATCTTTTCAAAGTCGTTTGTCGCGATGATACCGATGACCTGCTCATGAAACAAATTATAGAGCCGTGTCACTCAAACTGGGTATCACCACAACGTGTTGTTCAAAAAGGTGCGAACGGATGGCGCCCAGTAATCGACCTAAGAGAAATAAATAAGAGAGTGAAACCCATAGCTGTTCCCCTCCCACCAATTGTAGACGAAATTAATAAGTTATCTGCATGCACTCATTTTTGTCAGGTCGACATGGCAAGCTCCTACCAGCAAATTGAAGTTCACGAGGACAGTAGAAACTGTTTAGCATACATTAACCACTGCGGTACTTGGCGTAATAAAAGACTTCCTTTTGGCTTTATTAATAGTGGCGCACTGTTCCAATCTGCTATGTCCAAAATTTTAAAACCCTACATTCATAAATGGCTAAGTGCATATGTAGATGACTCAGGTTTTGGCGGAAAATCATTCGACGAAATGTTACATCGTTTAGAATTATTATTATGGTTATTTGTTCAGGCTAATATTAAGCCTTCGAAATGTTTCATAGGATTTCCGAGCATCATTTTCTTAGGACACCAAGTTAATGCCGAAGGTGTTTTTATCGATGCCGATCGCATTAAAACTATTGTAGAATACCCGTATCCTACCACCACGACTGAAATCCGTCGTTTTATTGGGATTTCGAACTTCTTTCGCCGCATGATCCACAGATATTCTCGGCTAGCACGACCGCTCTATCATTTACTGATGAAAGACGTGCGATTTATTTTCGATCTTGCCTGCCGTCAAGCAGTCGACAATATCAAAACTGCAATTACTAATGCTCCGATTTTAGCGTTCCCAGACGAGAACGCCCAGCTTGAACTATGGACCGATGCTTCTGAATTCGAGATAGCGGGCTGTCTAGTTCAGAAAGTAGGTAAACTTCGACGCCCACTTGGTTTCGCTTCGCACACTCTCACGACACCAGAACGAAAATGGTCCGTGACTGACAAAGAGTGTTATGCAATCATATACTGTTTGCAAAAATTTCGCAACTTCGTACTTGGTCGCAAGGTACATGTGTACACGGACCATTCGGCGCTTACTTCAATTTTGCATACGTCTGAATGCAATGGTCGACTCATTCGTTGGAGTTTAAAACTCAGCGAATATGACTTGAAGATTTATCACGTCGCTGGAAAATGCAACGAAATGGCGGATGGACTCAGTCGTCCTCCGAGAAACAACCGTGTCCGTGCTCCCGAAAGAGAACCTGAAATTAAATCAATTCATATTCGTTCCCTTATTGATGTCGACTTCATTAAGAGATGCGATAGAATTAAAGGCGATCTCACTCGATTGAAACATTTTCAAATTCAGGATAAGCGCATTGGTAAAATTATTCTCTCGCTACGAAAGGACATTGAAAATAAATTCATAGGCTATAATAAGTATGGGAAAAATTTCCAGTTAAATCCCGACTCCGGCATACTTGAAAGACTATCAGGTGAACCATTTGGCAAATTATAGGTGCCCGTGCTTCCAGAAAATTTAGCCAAACAATCCATAAAATACTTACACGAACGATCACACCTTGGCCACGACAAAATTTATGCTGCATTACGGGAAGAATATTGGTTCTTCCAAATGCACAAATTAGTTATGGACGTGTGTCGCTCCTGCGACACATGTCAACGGCACTTCATTAAGCGACGGAGCCGCTCCGGTCCGCTTCACGTCATGATTACACCACAATTACCCTACGCTTAAGTTAGTATTGATTATTTAGGCCCATAAAATCGCACCCAGAAAGGACATCAATACATTCTCGCATGCATTGATCAATGTACTCGATACCTATACCTTTTTTCTACTTTAGGCCCTACTACAGACGAAACGATACGATGTTTGGAACCACTCGTCCAAAAGCACAAAATTCAAGCACTTGTCTCTGATAATGGTGCATGCTTTACTTCGAATGAATACTTTAGATTTTGCGAAAATTATGGCATTATCCGTATTGCCACTTCAGCTCGACACGCCAGTAGTAACGCCTTCGTTGAACGTAGTAACTCAACCTTCGGTTCGATACTCAAAAAATTAAAATTTGATACAGATGAACCATGGGATACTTTACTCCCACATGTCGCTAATGAGTACAATGCTGCCAAGCACAGCAGTACTGGATACAGTCCCTACTTTCTCATGTTTGGTAGGTCTCTTACCCACCCATATAAACAAGCCGTTACCGAAAGTTCTTCATCTAATGATGACCCCCAGAGGCATCTCATCCGCATTAGTGAACTGTTTAAGCACCGAATGCAAGCGCATCAAAACTCATGCGAAAATCAACTTAAGCGAAAGTTGGAGTTTGATCGTCGACACCCACATATGAATTTCAATATTGGTAATTTGGTACTTAGACATAATTATACACGAAAGACAGGAACCCCGAGCAAGTTCATGGTCCGATATTCAGGGCCGTACAAAGTATACAGTCTCATTGAAAATGAACATGTGTATTTTTTGTGTCCGGCCGAATTCGATTTAAATTCTATCGACAAACCTACTGAAGTACAAATGGTCCATGGACACAACTTAATTCCCTACATTCCCGAAGTAGCCGAAATCGCATCCGAAACTCGAATTGAAGTAGACGAAAATATGGAATGGCTTAATTTATTTAAGCCCACTCAGGCAGATCATGTTTTCTTTATAGAGCCTACTATCGACCCTACCGAACCACCCCGTGAGGATGGTACAAATGTTTTTCCGGATGTTTTTCCTCGAGAAATATACAATGCCAGTGCGACCGCTCACTGTGAGCTCCCGCCAAGTGCTCCGCCCTACGATTTATTATCAGATGAGAGTGATGATTCCTGCCCCGAGCTGGAAGATGATGTCAGTACTGACAACTCCCATCACTCTTGGTACGGCCAAACCATTATTGAGAGTCCCGAAACTCGCCCATCTCCAAACCCACAGGGGGGAGAAGGGAGTAGTTCCGTGTCTGCCGTGACACGTCAGGAAAATTCGAACGTAAGTCCCAGAAACAGGACATGTAGTATTTGGGATCGCTTCGACAGCGCCCAAGAAACTCTTGATTCACCATCGCCATCTAAAATTCGTACCCCCTCCAAAACTAAAACTCCGAACACTCCGTCTCCAACTAATAATAATACTGTACAGGATAATTTACAGAATCCCACGAACGTCGAGTCCGTAGGCACCGGAAATCCAAACGCTCCTGGAACGTCCAGATCCCAAATCCCCGTTCCCGTCCCTGCGGAACCAAAACGAGGATTACGTCAAAGAGTTTGGAACAAAAATTTAGATCCGTCAGTTTACGATCTTCAAAAATTACAAATTCTCCACGATGACCGTAGCCGTGACTTTGAAAAATTCATGGACTTAATGATGAAAGTCCAGAATAATATTTTTAGTGCAAGTAGTCCTGCAGAAGAAAGTAGCGTAGAAGAACGTAGCTTAGAAGATGTAGACTAGTGCCGAAATCGAATGAACATATTATGTATATAACTAATCATAAAGGTTTGAATTAATTATGCGTGCAAATAAGATGTCACATATTAGCAAAGACGATTTGCTAATGGCGAGCGATGATGATGACGTGATCATAAATCCGGGCGAGGATGAAAATCTACTCCTGATGGACGTCGACGAAGATAGTCCAGTGAAAGTTGTAAATTCGGAGGCTCCCGATAGTCCCGACGAGAAAATGCAGGAAGACTAGGATCCAAAATTGGGCGAGGATCAGCAAAAGCGTCAAAGTGCGTTGGATGTTCTTCGGCAAACCTTTGCAGAAATACATAAAAAAATTGAAGACGAAGAACGAGCTATAAAATTCTTGGAAGCCGCTTCAATCAAAGAAAAACCAGCGGAGAAATTAGCTGAAGAATACATACCAAAATTGAGCGTTCCGAAAATCCAGGAATGTCCCGTCTGCATTAACAGAGGACTCCGAGAAAATCTTCGACACGTCTTCGATGAGTGTCCCGTTAAGCGTACTCAGCGGCTCCAGCCGTTTTCGCCGAACGTAAAATTATGTTGGTCATGTCAAGGGCCACACTTATACCGGAATTGTCCAAATCATAATTAGCCATTTCCAGTGTTGAAAATCCGTGTATATAAGGACGTAGTTTCTAAGAAGTTATAAATTATTCATTATTCATTTATGCACCGTATTATAGTTATTATTGCACTCCGGTATATTTGCACTTTTGCTTTAAAGTAACAATTTAACTTTGACAAAATATTTTCGTAATCTAAAATTGAATGTAAATATATGTAAAGCACAAAACGAAAGTAGGTTAAATCTTTTGCCGTTCTGTGTCCAGGAAATATAATGGGAAAGTTTTTACTTTTTATTTTTATTTTTTTTTATTTCCTTTCCCCCTTTTTCTGCACCCAGATAGAAAACGATCCGAATGTAGAATCTGTAGTCGAAGCAGTCTTCGTGATGGACCCCGAGAAAAGCAATTTCTCTGGTAAACGCTTAACATTGCACGTAGAAAAGAATAAAATATTAATTTTCGAGAACGTATGTATTATATGGAAAGTAGGATGTTAATATTTGTGAGTATTTTGTTTGTATTAGATTACAGAATTCCTCCCCAATATAATGAGGACGATTCTGACAACGAAGGTTCAATGGAAATCGTACCTGAGGATATGCTTCACGCTGAAGATCAATTCGACGAAGAAGTTCATTCCCGATTCCCCAAGAGTTGGAGTGAATCCGAAAATTCAAACGGTGAAAAGACGATTTTCTTTAAGCACGACAAGCGGTACACTTACCAGGATGTATTGCGTTACACAAAAAACCAAATGCGTACGGTCAAACTCCACACTAGGCCGTACCACCGATTTGTCCTTACAAAGCCAGTTCGAAGTCCCCAGGTTAAGCGTGAACGTGAGGATGATTTGCCGGAGGATCCGATTAGCCATAAAATTTATATCGTAGAAATGGGAAGCACTCAAACCGAGGTCGAACTTTGTCCTTCCCCAGAGCCGACTTATCCTCCTCTGAAGCCAACCTGGCCGCCACGTCGTCCAGTCGCAAAGTTCGATAAAGTTGTTAATGTCTGCAGCGGCAGGCATATTTTTACTCGTTTGTAGAAAATTTGTCGTTTCATTTTCGCCCACAACCTTCTGTTGCGAGGCTGACGTAAAATTTTCGTTTGTATATTTATGTTCCATTAACTATTATGTACTTTAGGTACTTTGTCGTTTAGTAATGTTCGGTGTGCCATTCGGTACTTATATTTCGTTTCGACCGTAGCTTTAATCATTATTATATTTTGTACTAGAACGTTTTCGTAATGCTTGCATTTCTTGACTATAGCATTTATTAATGTTGACTTATTTGTGTTTGACGTTCAATAGTTTAGCCGTGTTGTTATAATTTGACATTTCATGTATTTCGTTCCTATCAGCGGGAAACGACAGTCAATCATATTTACCTATATTTCTACCATTAACTTAATCGAAGTAATGATGATCTCTGAGAGAGAAGACTTTTATACGTAATACACTCTTATTTGTTTTGGTATTTATGTGTGGTGAGGTAATCGTGATATTAAAACCCTCAACCCGTTATTCATTTTTCGTAATCATAATAATTCCATGTATCGATGGATCAGAGAAATATTTTGTCAATAAATCGACCGTAGAAAAATGAACTTAACTATGTGTTTTTCTTTCACATCATGTTTCTTTTCAGCAAAATATTACTGTTACCGGATTCGTTATTCTTGGCCATCGAGCGCGGACGTCGATACCAGGGCGAGGATTTTGAAAAGGAAATTCTTGAGCTCCTTGGAAAGAAGATGCAGCAGTACTCGAGAAAGGTACCGAACGATCACGTGATTCACGGTCAGAGATTTTAGACGCGAAGGAAAAAAATCCCAGTCAGTCAGTCTTTCCAATTTGATCCTCTAACACATCAAAATTTAACTAGTCGTTATTTTGTTCGTAGCCATATTTCTTTTCGTACTTTAGACAAAATACGCTGACTCTGTTTTGTCACATTTTCAATTGTAATTATTTCGTAAATTCAACTGTTTAATATTTTGACGAAAGTATTCTTTTATATTTAATTCCGTATTGAATTTATAGTCGTAGGTCAAATTAGAATTAGATTTATAAAAGTGTTAAATCCCGTAAGAAGCCCCAGATCCGTGACGAGTAATCTGACCGAGGGTACGTGTATCGAATCTGGTATCATATCTTTGATAATTATTACCTATTATAAATAATTGGACGAAATCCTAATTATTACAATTTAGCTTTTCCGTTTCTTTTCCGTTTCCGAAATTAAAGTAAATCGTATCATTTTATTAGGCATTATTTGTTTTGGGAAACAACCCCATTTTCCGTTTAATTAAATAAATTCGTAAAAGTAAATTATTTTAAATTAATACAATTTAATATTTCCTACGTTCTTATATTATTGCATTTGGTGTATTTACTTATATACTTATAACACAGTGCATGAAATAATAATAAGTTCATTCGATTTCGCACACAGATACCTAAGTAAGTAGTAGCTCACCAACTCACCCACCATAGTTATAGTAAGTTAGTTTTCACTGGGTCTTAAATACTTATCATATTCCCCATCGCTCATACCTCTCATATTAGCCATTAAGGATATATTATATTTGCATCTTGGGTTTTCAGCACTTCGGCCGTTTCCCCCAGCATCAAGTATAATTGTTTCCAGAAAGTAGGAAAAGATCTTCGTGTGCGTTTTTTTTCTTTCATTGGTCGAGTAATTGCTTTCTTGCAATCAGTTAACTCGGACTTGTAATTCAATAAAAACATAACAGACTGGCATTGCAAAAACATCGATGACACGGACCTGTTCTAATCTTAAAAGTCGTCTTGTTATGTTTCAAGGTATAACCTTAAACTTCAATCTTGATGCACTAAGAAAAATAGAAAATAATACAGGTTGACCATCAGTTTGCGAATACATCACTGTATTTAATGAACAGTTAATTCACTGTCAACTGTAACCTTTCAATTGTTTAATGCTGTCATATTGAAAATCTAATTATGTCTGTAAAACTCATTAGTAATATAACAGTCTAAATTAGCGTTTTGGAGCACTGAATTTATCATGTTTCGGTGATCTTGTCTTTATTCTTTTGGGCACTTTTGATTAAATAAAATAAGATCAGATAAATAAATAATATGTGTGTGAGAAATGTGTGAGAGATTTGGGTTTGGGAATGTATATTATTGATGATGGAAATTATTTGAAAAGAATCCCGCAGAATGTAAACAACCTAAATAGCATGCGCAGAAGTGGGTAGGTGGGTAGGTGGGTAGGTGGATATTTCATTTGAAACTTTGAACATTTTAATAGTAGTCGCCCCTTCCTGCCTACTAGTGCGAGTGAATTTGTGAAAATTTTAAATTTAAAGACAAGATTCATTCCCCAGTTTAAGTCATAGTCAGTATCATTCTTAGCAACTTCAAACCTATTCTTGGTTAATCGTAAATTATCATAGCTGAATTAACTTTTCTTGAGTGCAGAGTGTAAAGTGACGTAATTGTAGTTAAATTATTATAAATCAGTTATTCACTCAACTCTGCTGTTCACAGAGTCAGAGTCACTAAGAACAATTGAGTTAGTTAGTAAATTATGTAACTTTCAACTGACTTAAATTCGATTTATTTTCTTTAACTTGTTAAATGCACATGAATTTTGAAAATAAGGAATTATAAATTCAATTTTATTGTATTGACCCAAAGATGAAAGTTTGAAACTTGAATGAAATGGAATACAACGATATTATGATAATGAAAACCAAAACGAAAGATAAGGAAAGCGAAGCGTTGGCTGACCCGGACCCTGAGACTGTTGGTGTTGATAAGTTTGTTGTTCGAGTGTTATAAAAATTTGATTGTTCCACAGCAGCTAAATATTTCAAAGGTAATTAATTACAGTAATAGTTGATAGTTCATAGTTTTTCTGGGCAGACTGAAACATCTGTTGTCTGTTTTGTTGTATGTTAATATATTTATCGCACAACTAATGCTTACAACTGTTTTAAAATTTAGATTTCTTGCAAACTATTATTAATTAGATAATTTGTAATGATGAATGAATTTCTTTTTTCTAACTAACTTTAAGCTATGAATGAGCATGCGGGGTTTCGGTAATTTAAAAGTGTTGTACAGCTTAATTGCATGCAATTCGTGTTGTTTACAGATAAGTTGATTGATTAATATTCACGGATGGTTTACTAGAAACAAAATCAAGAACTAACTCGACAAAACTATTTATACATATAAACTGACTGTAACTAAAAACACATTATGTAAGGGACGATACATCTATTACGTCTTCAAAAACCCGAAATTTTGAACCCCCACCCCCCTTTTTTGGTATGTGGGCCCATGTAAAAGGATAGGCACCTTGAACCCCTCCCCCCCCCCTCCTGTTTTAAGACGTAATACATGTATGCTCCCTAACGTTAGATTTTAATTACATTTTTAATTACATTGTTACCTACTTTTATAATTCGCAAGGGGTTCAAAAAGAACAGTTCATGAGGTTCACGCTACTCGAAATAGACTGTCTACTCCCTGGGCATCTTTCAGCAAGCTCTTTGAGTTCCTGCATCGTTAGTGCAACATCCTTAAAAATTTATGAGGAGATCACTAAAGTAATTCGATCAGCTTCTGGCTCATGTCATGGAGTTGAGTTAACTAATCTCACGGATCCCGACCCTCTTATGGGTGTGGAATCAAAACAAATTTCTAAACGGGGTGTAGACAAGAATATCTCGAACACTAACTGCCAAACAGATGAAGATCGAGGACTGTCAATGTTCTTCACACCAAAAAATAAACTTGTTGACTATGATAGTGACAGTGACGAAATCGAGGGAAGCGATGATGAGCCTCAAAGAAAAAGATTATGTAATGGTCAGCAAGTGACGGATTTGTTTGAAGAAGTTTCTGAATCCACGTCATATTCACCTAATTGTAGTAAAAACAAAGTTACTGCTGGTAATCATATAGCAATATTAACCTCAACAAAACAATAATGTTAAAAGCCAAATTAATATAACTTCTAGTAAGAAAATTGGTATTATTGCTGAAACGAATATTTGACGATGCCATTATTTTAGTTGCAGAACCTGAGCAGCAGTCGTGCGAAGTAAACAAGGAAATTGAGTTAATTGTTTTGAGTGATGATAAAGACGACAACGGAGAGTTACAAAGCACACATAACATTAGTTTATGTCCATTTCGTGAAACAGTTAATAAATATGTTGGCAAGGTTAAGGAGCCAGTGGTCAGCGTGAACTTGGCAATAATTGGCCAGAATGACGATGTGATTGCCGTAAAAGACGAATTGCCACCAGTCATAATCCATATTACTAAAGATGACGATGACGATGTGATAATTTTAACTGAAAAATCCGGATTGCATTGTTCTAAAAACTACGTGGAAGTTGACCTTTTGACGACCTTGAGTGACGACGAGACCGAAGCGGAACATCTTCTGCCAATCAGCACTGCTCGAATAATTCCTTCAACTTCAAGTTTGACTTCAACAGTTTCAACTTCAACACTTAGAGATGCACTGCTACTTCAAGAGCGTTTTTTTTCTGTCAAGACGGACACAGACAAATTTGTTGAGGTGAGCGAACCCAAAACTCACACTGAACGACTTAAAAAATACGGAAATATTTATGCGGAACAAGTTTGCACACAAATCTCGCTCATTCAAACAAAAGAAGTAGAGAAACGTCGAGATTGTTGTAACTGCAAACAACTGTCACCACAAGACATTAAAGAATGGACTGAGTTTTACCAGAACTTTGGGAAAACCATAACTTCTCTCAAGTTGAACGTCTGGTCGTGGCACGACTTAAGGTCAAAATGCCCTTTTAACCTTTTCAAAATTCTTCGTAAAAATTGTCCAAATATTAAAGAGATAATATTTAATGTTGGTCCTTGTAAAGCTAATTTGGGTTTTACGAGAGCCAGCGGTAGAGGCTGGTTGATGTTTCAAATCGGGAACCTACCGGAACTGAGAAAAATTTTTATTCACGTAAACGATCAAAAATCACAAACTTTTCCGACTTCATTGCTTCAAAAGGTGTTAGAAGCTACTCCTAACCTTGAAGAACTTTCTTACAAATATAGAAGTCAAAAAGATGCTGGAAATGTTCTAACAACGTTGTCAAGCTTTAATTCGGAATTTTTGGAAAAAATGAAAATAATGCGGATTTGTTGTCCAGAAAACTGTCTTGACGGTATAAGAACCAAAATAAATAAATATATTTCGTGCTTGATTGTACGTTAAAGGGGTTGTCTATTAATGACAGTTATCATCAATAAACATGTCAAGAAAAGTGCATTCCCCGCCCTGACCCGAAAATGTTTCTTCCCCGAACCGAGTTTCAGGGAACGGGAAAACACTTTCTCATATCTGACCCCCCTCTTCCCCCCCGGACCGACAGGGTATTTCCTGAAGAAAATGAAAAAAAAATGAAACCGTAATTTTGAATAGCTTTTTAGATGCTGAGCAAGCATCTATTGGTCTGGTGTCTGGTGTCTGTCTGTCTGTCCCAGGGATGTTGGTCGCACGCTACAGGTCGCATTTTTGAAGATTTTAAATTAAAACAACTTGTAATAGCCCAGAAAAGCAAGGGAGAAGTGCTGTTTAGTTTTTGGTTATTATTAAATTCATAGTTTGTTCGCAGTTAACAGTTAAACTGACAAAGAATCAAATCCATGTTTCAAGATAAAAAAAAAAGGGCAAAAAATACATGGAAGGTACATATGGAGCTGAGAGCTTGTCAAGTTTCGCCGTTAGAAATACACATTGAAAATTTTCACCAATATATATTACAAGTAAATGTACTGCTGACATATGTACGTTCACAGGGCAGACTGGTATAGTGGTCGTTGGTTTGACACTGCAATGTAAAATTGGAAAATATGCGTTCTCATGACGGGGGTCCACTCTTCGAATACCAGCTCAGGCATTCAGAAAACTCCTTCCTCATCATTTTACAGAGGTTAACAATGCTGCCTAGTGATCGTCCATAAATGACGTCATACAAATTTTACTGTTTCAGGGATCCCCACTGTCATAAGTATAAAAATTCGGTTGAAATATATCCTTAACATAGCATTTTACAAGTATGCATGCAGGGGTCTTCCATAAATGACGTCATATAAATTTTCACTATTTTAGGGATCCCCACTTTCACAAGTTTAGAAATTCGGTTAACATAATATATCCTTAACATAGGAGTTTACTAGTATGCATGCAGGGATCGTCCATGAATGACGTCATAAAAATTTATACTATTTTAGGGATCCCCACTGTCATAAGTTTAGAAATTCGGTTGACATATATCCTTAACATAGGATTTTACTAGTATGCATGCAGGGATCGTCCATAAATGACGTTATACAAATTTTACTATTTTTGGGATCCTTACTGTCAACAGTTCAGAAATTCGGTTGACATATATCCTCAACATAGGATTTTACTAGTATGCATGTAGGGATCGTCCAAAAATGACGTCATACAAATTTTACTTTTTTAGGGATCCCCACTGTCATAGGTTTAGAAATTAGGTTGACATATATCCTTAGCATAAGATTTTACTAGTATGCATGAAGGGTTTGTCTATAAAGGGCGTCATACAAATTTTACCGTTTTAGAAATTCACATGCCTTTAGTTCTAAAATTAAGTTAACTTATATACTTAACATTGAATTTTCAATCTTACATACGGGGATCGTCCGTAAATGGCGTCATTCAAATTTTACTATTTTAGAGATCCCTACTGTAATTAGTTCAGAAATTAGGTGGACGTATGACCTCAACATATGATTTTTTTAGTATTCATAGGGAAATCGTTCATAGATGGCGTTGTTTAAATATTATTATTTCAAGTATCCCGCCTGTCTTTAGTTTTAAAATGAGGTAAACGGGTACCCATATTATGGAATGCCTGCAGTATTCATACTGGGATCTTCTATAAATGACGTCATCTAAATATCACTATTTTAGGGTTCCGCTCTGCATTTGTTTAAAAATTAGGCAAACAGATACTTTGAACGCAGGGGTGTTACAAGAATACATACACAGATCGTTTACAAATACCTTCATCGAAGTATTATTATTTTTTTGACTGCTTGCAACGTACATTCGTAAATGGCTTATTGGTGGTAGAGGAGGCTCTATAAATGACGTTATTTGTGAATTAGGCAATTCTTACAAATTTTCCAGCTATATTTAACTACATGCCACGTACTTCTATATATGGATTCTAACGGATAGGATATTCGCCTATCCGATCCGATACTTTTCGGATCCGAAGTAAACCGGAGAAAAAAACATTTATCCGATCCGATCCGAACTACGTTCGGATCGGATAACTGGCCAACCGATCCGTCATAAAATTTATCCGTATCCGATCCGATCCGATGTTCGGATATCCGACCTTATCCGACCCTATCCTTATTATATGGAGAGATGAATTAAATTAATAATAATTAAAAAAAAAATAAAATTTAATTTTTGAAATAGTTTTCTTGACTTTTAGATGGATTTGGAAAAATTAGAAATAATTAAGTAGCAAAAATTTCATTTACTTTTCCACTATATAGTGCTTACTAACTGCAACATTTTAACTTCGGATTTATTACAATGCGACATTTTTTGTCAAAAATAAATTAGCCGATATTACAATGATTGTAATAATTATTTTATCACTCAAGAATGCAAAATAATGTAGACTTTTTATTGTTAGCATTAAATTATTCGATTCAGAATTACTTCAACGAAACCTGCCTCTACGTTGCATGTAAACAATTTTAACCAACTATAATAAAACACGCAAATTGTCGTTGCCTGATTTCACAGTTCACAGCAAGAAAAGTAGTAAAATGTCGTTTTCTATTGTTTTTGTCTTATGTGATAACCTGACCAATGATTTTGCAACGCGACATTATTGATTTTTTGGACTTCGGATATCCGCGGATATCCGTTTCAATATCCGTTCGGATATCTGTACATCCGATCCGATCAATTTCCATAAACGGATCGGATTGTGGGCTATCCGATCCGACCCATATCGGATACATAAGTCAACCGATCCGATCCGTTATCCGAATTATCCGAAATCCGATCCGAAATATCCGATCCGTTAGAACCCATACTTCTATATATGGCTTATTGATGGTAGAAGAGCCTCTATAAATGACGTCATTTGTGAATGGTGCAATTTGTCAACATTATTCGGCTATATTTAACTACATGCTACGCACATTCGTATATGGCTTATTGATGGTAGGGGAGCTTTCATAAATCTAATATCATCTTTTAGCTTAACATAAATTGTGTTGCGCATTTGTTGAAGCTCAGCATCTACTTCGGGCCCGCCCCCGGTCGACAAATCCGGCGCGAAGCGCCGGATTTTTTAAAATTTTCTGATGCACCTTACACTAGTGACAACAAGTAGAGTAACAATGTTTTCGTCCAGCAGATTGTGTGACCCGGACCGTTCGGTCTAGGAAATGAACCCGTTCGTGAACGGAGGTCCCAATTTATGTGATAGTTTGTCGTTGAATTCAATCATAGCCCTATGACCCGCAGGCAGTATGTGATATCGATATCATTAAATAATGGACAACCCCTTATCAAAATAATTATTTCATTTACCTAAAGCCGAACATAATATATTAAAGTACCTAAGTGTTTTAAATTTTAAAATTGAAATTTTAAACGACATTTTCCATCTCTGGACTAGAAATTATTGAAATTAAGAGCTTGAATTTTAGTGATATTGTAATAAACGTACTTTTTACATTTGTAGAAGATTTAGGTGTCGCAGAAATGAAGTCCCTTGTCGCCATTCAAGCAAATAATCTAATTGAGATTACGCTCAAGTTTTGCATAACTGTGGAAAATGCTGTTGAAGCTGAAGACTATGTAGGAAAATTGTTTTCAAATTTTCCTCTCCTGAAAAAGTTTGTTTGGAACGGATCATACTATGGAATCGGCATCGGTAATAACAAGTACAGTCTTATCAACATTCCTGCATCAGAGCATTTAGAACATTTAGAAATTGAATTGTTGCCCACAACGGATTCAACACTAAAAGAGCGAAACTCACTCCCATCAAATGACGCCTCAACTGAAGATCAACTTGAGATTCTTCAAATTATACGAAGCGACGACTCAAAACGGGATAAAAATCTTGAAACTGTAGATGACTTGGCCGAAGCAGATTATTTTTTCTCCAACGTAGAAATTCCTCATTTAATGCCGAAATTAAAAACGATTATTATGGATACATATTTTATTTTGCAAGATCTTCACTTGAGCAGTATTCCTAAAATTTCAACATTTCGTGTTGCAAGCCGGTGGAATCTCTCTTCAAACTTCCCATCTGACAGTTCGGGGAGAAGTTGCTTCCCTTTCATGTCTCAGTTCCAAGTCCCTTCTTACTTACGAGATGAATCTTTTATTTTCAATTTTCCAAACATAACTAAATGTCCCATTTCCATACCTCATGTGTTCGTTTTAAGAGCTTTTTTCTCAACGATGGCGGATTCTCAGTTGGACACATTAACTTTCGATACAGGATTTTACTGAGAGTCCACTTTCGAGATTTGTTTTTTTGCTAAACCAGGAATGACAATGACGACGTCACCACAGATCTCTCATGACCAAAACAAATGGAGTCATTTTCGAAATTATAAAAAGTCCCAAGATTTTGTGGAGAAAAAGTGAGTAGAAGGTCCTTGTTGGGAGAGAATTGGTGAATTATGCAATTGTGAGAAATACGCTGGACTTGGTGCCTTGAAAAATCTTAAAACTCTGAAAATAGAACATATCTCAAATGTCCTTCAAATTCCAAAGGGTGACGAACACTGGGACAGTTCATCCGCAGAGTTTACTCAGGACTGCATCGGATTTAACAATTATCCGCTTTCAACAACTTTTATGGACCAACTTCCTTCTTCGGTCCAGTACTATGAGTGGTCTAATTTCAAAATTGAGGTAAGGTTGAGTAATTTCTATGTTTAGTAGTTAATTCCAACCCTGGAATCGAATGCTAATTTTCTATTTATTAAATAGTTTTGTATGATGATTTCACCATTTTTATTTCGATGCATTTATGATTTATTTTGCAAACAGCGCCCAGTACGTGATAATAATTCTAACGATGCTGATATTGAGGACACCGCAGGAACTAAGACTGGCTAAGCACTAATGTATTTGTTTACTTTAACATTTTTGTTAGTTAGCTGACATTCGTGTATCATTACCATTGAGTTTAGCGGTATAGGTATTTTTGTATGAGTTTTTTTAACAATTTCAGTTTTAGCTATACTTTGCATATTTAAACAAATGCGTAACTATGTTTAAACCAATATTAATTATCTTTTTTAACATGTAATGTTTTCTATGTAAGCCTTAACGAGATGTGATGTGATAGTGTGATAGTGACAGTTGTAACTACAAATATTTGTTCTTCTAATTATTAGTTTTGACAACTTTAAATGCTTCATGTGGTGGGGTCTCAATTAAAAAATAATGCTTGATTTTTTAATTGTTTTTAAACCTCATTTTTAAATTAGGGTAAGGTCCTCTAACTATGGTAGCGTTTTGGAAAACTTTCAGTTTTTCAACCTGTAATACTAAGTAAATAGAATTTTGAAAGCAATAGCACTATACACTTGACACACATACTATAATGAATACTTTACCCAATTCTTATCAAATTCTACCGCTGCTTGATTAAACTACAGGTGTTCAAACTGTACGACCTAGGTGGAGTGGGAAATTTGCTAGGTGCGGTAAATGTTGTATGCAGGGTTAGTGTTGTATTTTGTGCGCAATTGCTCGGCCTTAATTGCTCACAGGAAATTTTAATTGCGCACAAATTAGGGTTGCGCACAGCGTTCGAGCAATCTGTTTACCCAAATCGCTCGCAATGTAAATTGCGCACAATTTATAAAAAATTCTTTTAAAACGCTATTGGACCACGTCACACGTAAAACACACTTTAAGTATTTACTGCACAGGAATAAAACAGTATTTCATAACTAACCAAAACAAATCAAGAGCAAGACACACAGTGTATTATCGATATTGAAGCATGTTTTTGGTTTTTTGGAGAGTAAAATAAATGTAGAAAAGCCCATCAATACAGTAATATAAGTTGCTAATTTCTTAAAGAGTCCTTCAATATTTCAAACTTTCAATTACATTCCAACTTCGCACGTTAACCATTTCACTATCACTACTTATAAGTTACGATATAATTCACATGATACAGTCAGTCAGGTCAGTTGTCAGTATCAGTTGTTAGTCCTAAGATGATAAAATTTTTTAGTTGTGAACTGTAACGAAGGGGATTTGCAATTACTCCCGATGTGTTTTTAATGAAATGTAAAACTAACCAAAACGGACTGTGACTGCCGTAGTTATATTTTGTTAAAACTAATAAATCATGAAATTCGTACTGCAGATTTCAGTATGCAGTTTTCTACTAAACACTGTCCGCCAAAGCAGTTTAAATACTTTGCAAGTGGAAACATAGGAATCAAACTATTGTAGTACTTAGGGTTGGTCTATAAATGATGTCTCCAAAATGATTGCTCGTTTAGAACCCACCCATCACTAACTAGTGACTTTGAAATTGCCTAGCCAGCTATCCTTATGTCATGTATGTATGTGATCAATTCCTGACTAGATTCAGTCACACTACCCATGACATCATTTATAGACGATCCTTCATAATACTGTAGAATCGTCCGTAAATGACATCATCGACAGTATCAGTTAAGTTCTGGTTAAGTTCAAAATCGCAATTTACGTAATGATATAGGTGGCTTCGGTGGGGGTTCCAAACGAGCGGCAGTTTAGGTAAACATCATTTATGGACCATCCCTACATTCAGCACTGATACTGACTGACCGAGAGTTAGCTATGAGGAGTGTCAAGGGTCGTAGGGATGGTGAATAATTTTCAGGCTGACTTTGCTTGTAGGTTGCTCAGCCAAAATTGCTCGCTCATTGCTTTGCGAGCAATCAGTTTTAAGTTGCTTTGCTCTTGCTTTGCTCAGGAGCAGGAGCGAAGCAATTAAGCAGTGTTAAATTGTGCACATAATACAACGCTATGCAGGGTTCTTACTGTGGTAGTCTCATTTTCGCTAAAATTGACACATTTTACCTTACAAAAATAACGTAAATAAACATTATTAAGCTATTTATGACATTTAAGTGACTGGGCACACTGTAGTTATTAGTTAGGTAACTTTATGAGCACCCACCGCTTGTTGCAATTTCAGTCCAAAAAAGGAATGTTAAAAGTCAATTAACATGTAAATAACGCATATTAAGCCAGAACAGATTTTATCACACTAGGTTCTATAAATCACATTTAATGAATAAAATAATCGGTGTGTTTACTAAAACTACTAACGAGATAGCAGTAGAGTGCGTATATGTGATCATGCCTTAAGTGTGATCAGTGGCTGGTGGTAAAGCACAAGCTGCATCAGAAATCTTTTACTAGCCGGTAATGATAGCTTGTACTCTTAACTAACGACAGTATAATTTAGGGTGCGAAACTTTGAAAACCTGGGCAGAGTAAAATCGCTGAAGTCCGAATATCAGAATAACTCGTATTCCGAATTTTTTTCCGAGTTTTCAAATTTCAAAATTTCTAGTGTTGTACATTTTAGAATTAAACAACGTGTGCAACGTGATTAATACATTCATTACCAACTAGTTGAAGATACTGTTTGAGATTTTCGTATGGAGAGTTCCCACTAAAATAGATGAAAGGTCAAAGAGTCAAATCCGGGAGTTGTGCTATAATGTGATCATTCTATGAGCTCTAAATGTGATTAGAGCTGCAGATGGCTAAAAGCATCGAATCAACTCAGTTTATCAAACAGCTTATTAAAATAAGTTGACAATGCTGTTTTACATCATTAGGGAGCGCCCATAAATGATGTCGTCCGGATGGGTGTGGGTCCAGTCAGATTTTGAAGACATATTACATAAAGCGGTTTAAGTAATGTTGATGTCATGACAATCATGACATATAGGTGAATGGGTCCTAATAAAATTTTAATTTGGGTGACATTATTTATGAACCATCCCTTACAGCAAATTTTGATTTTTTGCAAATTAGAAAAATGAGTGGGTATTAAAATTCGGTGTATCGTTAGCATTATTGCTTAAGATAAATCCACTAGTTCAGGAATTCCTCGATCATTTATGCAATTGCTGTTATCAAATGTTACAGATGCCAAATTATCGTTTATTTTATTTTTACCCACCAAGATGTGGACATCATTTATGAGTAACCCCTTAAAAATTGCCATTAAATAATGTCATCGTTCGGGTCAGCTGGTCTAGCCAGATATTAATGACTGATGACATTCCATTTTAAAATAGTCGCTTACTCAATGGTAGGAGATCATCCGTAAATGATGTCAGGGGTACGGTTAGTGGGTCAGCTAGGATCTTGATGACAACGTATGTTAAAGATATCCATCTATTCTACACAATGGTTCGGTTGATGACACGGTAATCATAGGGTCGTAGAAATGGAGAAACTTTGATGACATATCATTTATGGGCAACCCCTAAACTGATAAAATAGTGGTGGGACAAAATGTCATTAATTTTGTGACGCCATTTGCAGACCACCCCAAAACATGTGATTTTGTATTTTACGCATGTAGTGTTATTTAAACTCTTATAAATGGAACCTAATATCGCATTATCTTTCATTTTCCATCTTATCTGAAAGTTTTCTAGTGTGATCACATAAAAGGCACTAACTTTCACTGTAATATTAATGCAATTTTAACATGATCACATTTTGGAACATGGTGATCACATAAACAGCATTTTTGTAATTTCGAAAATTATCAAAGTTATTTCATACAATTTGGTACAAGTCTTCGAATTTTCAGTTTATCGGTTTGATATTTTAAGGGTATATAGAGAATGAACTGGCTAGTATTTAAGTATACAAACAGTGAATTTGGAGGAAGTACAAAAAAAGTTACAGACTTTCAAAGTTGAGAAAAAATGAACCCGATCACACATACGCACTCCCCTACTACATACTAATTTATTACCTGTATGAGTGTTATTAATGATCTACTTTGAACAGAAGAAATGGCATTGTTAAGGTCTACGTTGGTGTATGGTGTTATAATTTACGGCATACTAAACAACTGAAGACGAACTGAAATATTATAACTTATATTTTTAAAACATACTTGCTTCATTTTCACTAAACCAATGATTTTTGCATGGTTTTTACAATACTACAGTTAGAAGCCCATGTATACCACATATATACCACATTTAGAGCACTACTTTGAAATGACTAAATATTTTTTTGAAATCCACCGAATTAAGGGTTAAATTAATATTTCATTTTAATCGTGATTAACTTATGCCGACTAACTCCAACTATCTCCCCGCAATCAGTTTCGGTGAGAATGTGGTTTGATCAGTAATAATTACAGGGACTTGAAGAATATGAAAATAAACTTTCCTCACTAGTTAAACTGACACAGTAAGTTTTGTCATTTTCTTCTCTTACAAGTTTTCGACTATCGCGGGGAACATCAGCCAGAACGTACTCCATGAGTAGTTGAGTGAACTAAAATAAACTTCGGACTGCAGCTGTCGTTCGTTGCTTTATGGTTTCCCACTACCACAGTTACCGCACTACCACAGATACCCGACCCTACCCTACATCAAGTAAGTAGGTAATTACTTGATTTCTACCTATTTACATAATTTATAACACTTTTGAAATACTTGACAAAGGTCGAGTGATAGCTCATTTTAAAGCTCTTTGAAAATAAAAAAAAAGACTTTTTATATTTTCACTTCTATCCCATACAATTCTTTGTATAGCAATTTTTCGAAAAAAAAAAACGGTTTAAAAAAAAAATCCAAAACTGTTTAAATATCACGGTGAACTCGAACATAATTAGATTGTGCTAATTATTGCGGTTCAAGTGATGTATCATTTGTATGCAAATTCTGTGAGTTACTGGTCGAAAAATCAAATTTTACATTTCGAAAACTTTTTGGCGGAAAATTTTAACTGTTTTATTTTATACGGCAGATATTCAAGGGTCGCACCTAAATAGTGCCATCCACTTTGACGGAGGGTCAGCTGCAAATAAATGATACCCTATCATGCACATTGTCATTCTTTGTGCTAAGTTCAAGAGGGTGACGCATTAGGTTGGTGGATCCAAAAATATGCTAAAGTTGGCTGGCGCCATTTGTGTCCGGCCCCTAATTTTTTAAAGCCAAGTTTCTTTAGTTTCTTATGATATACTTAGGTAGTAGGTAACAGTCAAAACTTCCGTCTAAACAATGGCTAAGATTGCAGAGGAATTTTACAGTATCAATAATTTTTATCATAGTATTTTTGAAATCCATCTATAACGTTTTGCATTGGCTGGAAGTATAAAAATTAAAATTTCCAACTAGTAAGAAGATGAGTAATAACTAGGAGTTAACAAGAAGACATAAATTGGTATCAGTGATAGGCTTAAAATTTATATTTGAGAAGAAATTATTTTTGATTAGTTACAAATTTGGTTTTAATTAAGCAATAGTTAGCAGAATCTAATTTTGCTCAAGCTCAGTAATATTCTAATATTGCAACAGTTTTTTAATGTTCGAAAAAAAACCTGTTCTACTTAAACAATGAACAATCGCCATAAAATTGCCATGGAAGTGATTACAGAAAATTTGTTTTTTTATATTTTCATCGAATTCAATATAATATATTTTTTTCAAAATCGGTCGAGCATTTCGAGTTTTGCAAATTGGCACAAATAGATATTACTATACATTAATCGTAGATAAGAAATAATTACGAATTCATGTAACACGAAACATACTTACAATTTCTAAATTATACCCTATTTGTATGCTGAATGAATGGTAGGAATAGGAGTAGGTAGGTTGGTGGAGAATCAAACTTTTACTTTTTTTCCGGAATAAAATAATTGTGGTGTTAGTCGGTAGGCGGGTCGTTTGATTCTGATTTACATTACGTTTTACACTACTGGGACTGGACAGATTGGGATAACTCGGCATATTAGAATGTTTGTTATTGATATTGCAAATATCACTAACTAAATCTGGGAGTTGCTATGCCAACCGCCGTACTCCTCACATGACTCTCCCTTATCTGAATAGGACCATGTCCCCATGGTCGGGAGAAGAGAACTGAGTACGAGCGTAGATGACACTTGACCCTAACGAAGACAACTTGAACTAAGGGTGGCGCCACAAATTCCTTAACCTATGTAGCAACACCATGATAGCGGAAATGGAGGGAAAAGGGCCGGGCAAGGGAAGGGAAAAGGCCGGACAGAGGTGGGATTTGAAGAGGGGAGGGGAAAGGGAGGGTGTGCCAATTTTCTTATACTAGTTTAGTGCTTGATCATCCTGTGGATTGTTGTTGTCTTCGGTGGGTTTCCATTTTCTGCTGGCAAGCTGAAGTTGTTTCTCTACTGATAGAACTAGAAGGAAAAGTAAAGAGTAATATCAAGCCGTCCATTAAAGTCCAGTAGTAAATTAACAGGGGATCGCTCCTGTTGTGTTGAGGCCCGACGGCCAATATCGTCCAGTGGCGTTGCTTTTTTTTGACAGGGGGGGGGGGTGGAAGATAAGTTCAGACGGTACAGCACCCGTTTGGCAGAGAGGCCGGTTTCTTCGTCTCGTAACTACCACTTTTGCTTTTGGGATGGTTGACTCCGGCTTCACTGGGTCCAGAAAAGAATCTCAGCCACAGCCGCGTTGACTCGCCAAAAAATTCTGTTCTCCAGGGTCGACGAACGGAGAAAAACCGATTTAGGGGGTAAGCAAAGAACACTGAAAAACAGGGACTCGAACCCGGTCACCTACTTAGAATTTTGAAATTAAACCCTATTCGTATGCTGAATAAATGGTAGGAATAGGAGTAAGTTGGTAAATAATCAAACTTTTATTTATTTCCCAGAATAAAATAATTGTAGTGTTAGTCGGTAGGCGGGTCGTTTGATTCTGATTTACATTACGTTTTACACTACTGGGACTGGACAGATTGGGATGACTCGGCGAATTATTCAAACAATATTTAAAATTTATAATAAAATTATTATTGAGGAGTGGTTGCTATTGCAACCTTTTTAACTCCTGTCATGACTCTCCCCCGGCTGAACAGACAATATGTTCCTATGGTAGGAAGAAAAAAGATGTCAAACTGGGAGCAGGATTCTTGGCTTTAATTGGGACGTTGACACGTATCGGACTTGCGAAGGGTAGCACAACACCCTATCCTAAAGAGCGGCAACAGGGAGGGATGAAGCTCCTTTTCCATTTTTCCATCAATCTGGACTTCGGCAGCATTCATAACGGGGGAGGGGGAACTGTAGGGCTGGGGATGCCACTTTACTAACCTAAATGGCTGGCTAACCGTCGGCAGTCGGAGGTGTCAGATGTCCCGGTGGGCACAAGTTGTCCAGCTTCAATTTCGAAATCTTCTCCCCGGAGCGCAGAGAATGGAAGGTCCAGGCTGGAGTAGTCGAAAGAAATAATTTTTGTTGAGGGGTGGGAGCAGGATTCCTTGGGTTAAGGTCACGGCCGAAGCTTGGCGTCGTTCAGGTTTCGTTTTTTTTTCGCTTCCCGCACCTCCACCAGGTAGCTGAAAATCTGCGACATTTTGAAATTCCGGGTCCAGAAAGGAAAGAAGCCTCAGCCGCTATGGCTTGCTACGTCTTCTGTTATCCCGGAGATTAAAAAAAACGCGAATGGTTTTCTCTTCTTGAAAATGGAGGGGGGGGGGGGAATTAACAGAGTACTCGCTTGGCTTGTGAGAAGGACGGGAGTAGGTAGTAGGTATATACGCAAGCGTATCAGGAATTTTGCATGTTAAATCCCATAAGAAAATAGCTATGTACATGAATATGTACTTTATGTTGAAATGATGCAGGAGTGGATTAGTAAATGACGTCGTGTAAATTGTGACGTGTGGGGGGTGAAAAAGTATGCAAAGGGTGGGTGGGGTAAAAATTTTAAAAAAATTACAGAAAACAAAAAGCCAAAAAACATCAAAAAGAGTTACAATAAGAACATATAAAATTTACATACACATAATGCTAACCATGGTGGCAGAGTAGGTAGAGTAACATATCATATAATGTAGTCTTAGATTCAAGTATGGGTTAGGGTGACTAATATTTGTTGATTTCAGATGATGCTGGTCAAATCGAGAATTAGGAAAACACCAACAAATTTCCAGCAAAACAAGGTAAGCGTTTTTTTTTTTGAAATGCTAATTCAGTTTTAAACTGGTGTCCAAAGTGTTCAGACGTGTTTTTACGAAGCTCAAATTTAAAGTAGAAATAAACTTTTGAAATATAAACTTTAAGAAGGTTAAAAACCATGGAGAGTTACCCATCATTTGTTGTTGAACGAAAATACGAGGACGAGCGATATGCTCTTACATCTCGTTTGGCTGAGTTAGTATATCAAATTAAGCATGCAGCTATATTTGCAGAACTAATACATCCACAATGTGGAATCAATTGTCAGGAACATGATAATTGCGTCAATTCTGAAATCCTTAGAATGGTTAAAGAACTTCAGTGGGTTAGAGAAGAATTGCTGTCATTGGAAAGAATTATGGCGCAGCAAGGAATTGATTTTAAAATTCAAAATGACAGTTGGCGATGTGCAAGCAGAATAGTGTTACAATATATATCACAGCAAGATTCAGATGGAACGATATCACAAAGATTTAAAAAAGTAAGCAAGACTTCATACAAAAAAACGTATGAAAAATATCCAGTTCAACGTGCTATTAAAACCCTTGGTGGTCCATACTTATCCAAATACCTAATCAGTTCTGAAAAACGAAAGCAATCTTTTATTCTTAAGAAGTGGGATGAAAACAAATTTCCTAAAATTGAGACAATGTGTGACGCAGGCTTTATGTGTACAAACGCTACGACTGCTATTTGCTGCTACTGTGGATTCGGGTTTAAAGACTGGCAAAAAGATGACAATCCAAAACAAATCCACAAAAAAAGTTTTAACAACTGTCTTCTAAGTCGCATTTCGGAACAAACAATTGGGTCTTATGATATTCTACTAGAAATATCAGAAATGACTGAAACTCAAAAGGATCAAGAATTGCAGAACTCTAGAGCTACTCTCGTTTGCCCAATGTGTCTTGACAAACCTAACGTTATGCTCTCGTTAGAATGTGCTCATTTAGTAGGTTGCACAACATGCATACAAAAATGTCAAGAGTGTTGCAAGTGTAAAACCAAAATTTTAAATCTTGTTCGCATTTATCACTGACATAAGTCTCATATAAGAATATCAAATTTTTAAAACCTATCAGTCTTCTACTGAACTTTCATGATGTCGGGGTTTACAATTACTCTCCTAAGTGATTCATCCTACAATTACTATCCAGAAAATACAATTACTAATTTTAGAAATAAATTAGCCTCTCCAATTGATTTAACGTTACGAGAATTTGAAGTGGCTCTCACAACATGTACATATACGTCAACAGATATATTTTTAAAAGAAAATGAATCTATTGGTATATTAAGAACGGCTGATTTAATAAAGTATAACACTTCTCCTACTAGATATACTGTTTGGACAAAAGTAAAAAACCATTACAATCCTAATTTACATGAAGCTAATTTAAAAGCACCTTACAATTTTTCAAGTGTCACTGATCTGTGCAATTATATAACATCCAAAACCAATTATGTTTACGAATTAAACAATAACGATTATGTTGAAGTTACTGAAAACAAAGACTTCAACGTTTCATTACTTACACTCAAGCTTTCATCAAAAATTAATAAAATTTTAGGATTTCAAACTGGTGAAATTCAAGTAAAAGAAAATTGTGTACGAGGAAAAGATAAAGTGTACAAGTCATTCGAGAATAACTTACTGTTTCTTTATTGTGACATTGTTGAAGACCAATACGTTGCTGACATATTTGCACCACTAGTACGAAGCATGCCTCAAGTTTATAATAATGGTAAACCATTTGAACATGAATTTTACAATCCAACATACCTTCCTGTGAAAATACAAATCTTAGAATCTATACACACATATATAATGAACGAATCAGGTAATCCTCCACCATTCGAATTCGGGAATTTCAAGTGTACACTACACTTTCGTCCACGCTCCTATTAACAACAACAATGTCTTTCACAGATAAAGAAAGAAATTTTTATCGCATTCATCATCCACAAAATGGTAATGGAATGCAGTTTGGTGGAAATTTATTATTTTACAGAGCTTCTAATGTAAGACAAAAAGGTAGTGGTTTAGGAGGTTTTTTTGGAACAATATTTAAAAAACTAATACCATTTGCTACAAAATATATTTTACCACACGCTATGAGTGCAGTTAAAAATGTTGCTAGTGATGTAATTGAGGGGAAAACATCTGTGAGAAATTCTATTAGAGACAGAGGAATCACAGCATTAAAGGCTGCTGGAAATGAAATTTTAGCTCAGTCGGGTTCTGGCGTTGGTCGGAAACGTAAGGCAGCTTCTATTCAAGAATATCCGTATAAAAAAATCAAACGTTGCAATAAAATTGGTAAAGGAAAAAAGAAACAAAACAAAAAGTCTAAACAAGGAAAAGGAATTTTAAAGCTACCAAAATTAAATAAAAAAAAGAAAACAAATAAAAAATCAAAATCTAAAGCACGAAAAGGATACAGTATTTTTGAATAATTCAAATAGCTCAACATCATTACCTCAGAAGTGAATTAGATATATTTAAAAAAGATGGATATGATATGTCAATACTAACATCGCAAAATTGTGACGTTTATCGAACTTCACTATTATCTAAATCATCTGTTCCTATAATATTTATTTTAAATTCAACAGACGGACATTATATTCAACCTGACAAAACAAGATTATACGGAAGATTTAAAATAACAAAACTCAACGGTGAGAATTTAGATGCTGAAAGCTTTGTCGCACCAGTTAACAATGTATTACATTCATTGTTTTCACAGTGTGCAGTTTACCTAAATGAAACACTTATAACTCTGTCAAATACATACTATGCGTACCGCAGCATGATTGAACGATTACTACTGTTTTCAAAAGAATACAATAAAACTCAATCAGAGTCTGCTGGATATTTCAAAAATGATGCTCCTGCCTCAGCTGATTCTACAAAAAGTAACTCGTTTAAAATAAGAAGTGAAATTTGTAAAGACAGCAATGTGTTTGAATTTATTGGTCGTCCCCACGCTGATTTGTTTGCTCAACCAGATTTTTTACCACCTGGAATTGATTTAAAAGTTGTATTTCATCGTTCATCAGACGATTTTGCTATGTTTGCACCTCCTGCCAAGGAAAGTAAAGTTCAAGAACATTTTAAAATTCACTTCTTAGAAGCCAAACTTCAAATTGTACGACACAAAGTACTTCCAGCTGCAGCAATTAATCACATTCGTCAGTGGGAAAACAATGAGATAGCTAGTTTAAATTTAACGAGAGTAGATATAAAAAGCTTTTCATTGCCGATCGGATCTTTGTCAAGAATAGAAGAAGGTGTGTTTAAAGGAGGGCAACTACCCGAAAAACTTGTAATTGCTATTGTTCCTAGTACAAATATTAATGGATCTATAACATCAAACCCTTTTATTTTTGGTGATTTTGGTCTATCTTACATTAACGTTTCAATCAACGGTGATACGTGTGAATCATATCCCTTAGAAGTTGACTTCAGAGTAGGCTCAAGACGTGTGAAAGAAGCTCTAAGCAATTTATTTCGATCAATTGGAATTGAAAATCAAGATGCAAGTATCGACTATAACGTCACTGATTTTGTGAGTAACAAAACTCTATTTGTTTATGAAATCTCTCCTGTGACAGATGTACGATGTCCACCAAGATTTGGAAATATAAAAATTGAGTTACGTTTTCGTGAAGCTACTACTATTCCATTAACTATTTTATGTTATACAAATACATTTGGAACATTAAATATTGATAAGAATAAATCTGTATTTTACAGTGATTATTCTCAAATGCAACACTAATAATGGATACAAAACAAGTAATTCACTTTTTAAAACAAATTTGTACTAGGCGTAAAGCTTATTTTGATTGTATACCATGCGATGAGTTAAAATATGTTCGTATAAATAAATTTCCAATGTCTTTAGTTGTAAATACTGATCCAAGTACTAAATCCGGAGATCATTGGGTATCATTTTACAAGAATAGTAAACAAGAAGACTTGGAATTCTACGATTCTTATGGATATGGTATAGATTACTATGCTAAAGATTTTAATGATTTTGTAAATAGATGTCAAAGTAGATGTAAAGAAAATATAAAACAATTACAAAGTTTTAATTCTACAGTTTGCGGTCATTATGCTATATACTTTTTATATAAAAGACTCAAAAGATGTTTACCTATTCATATATATTGTTCTTTTTCAAATAATTTTAAACAAAATGATAATATTGTGTACAATTTCATTCGATCTAAAAAGTTTTTATTGTCAAAAATTTGTTGTAATGTTACAAATCATCAATGTGTTACACATTTTAGTTACAAATGAATAAATTTAAATAGTTTTCCAAATAATTCTTGATACATCATACATACCTTTACCATACTGCCCAGTAAATTTATTATTTCTCGAAGGTCGAGATTTCATTGAAGTAGCTAATGATTTTTTCGAAACAATTGTTTTCTTTCTAGTTGATTTAAACGACGTTGGAGTTATAGATTTGTCCATTGCATTTGCATTTGCATCCATTTGATCGTCTTCAGTGTTGACAGAATTTTTTAAATCTTCTACATCATATTCTCTTTTTTGAGACCATAAATCATTCATGTAATTTTTCATGGATTCTAATATCTTCTCACGATCAATATCATTAATTATATTATTAGTTGAGACGGTATCAGGATGATTAATAGTTTTAACTAAAATTGGTTTTTGACTTTCATATTGATGTTTGCTTCTTGCTTTACGAACTTGATCACTGTATAATATTTGTTTTACATCATCAGTTAAATCAATGGAATTAACAATATCATTTTTATCTTCTTTTTCTTCCTTTAGCTTCATTAAAATATTGTATAAAGCCTCTGGCATGACTTTCATACGCTTAGCTGCCATTTTTTGAAATTAAACTTGATATAATTGATGATGCAATTGTAGCGAGAATAGGTATAAAGAATCCACTACCACGTTGACAAATAACTCGCTTCTTTTTTAATGATGTGTTTTTGAGAGATAATAAATGTAGTTGTTTTTTATACGGTCTCAAACGAGTGACTGTCCGTTGAGGGACTGGAACACCTCCTTTTAAAATGTTTTTTGCGCACTCTGCTAAAGTTTTAATTTCATCATTGCTTGCTACATTTATTGCATTATGAGCACGTTTTTTACATTTACATTTGTGTAAAAACAATTGATTATCTAAAAGACGCTTCATGTTAGTTGTTTATTGTTGAACATCTCACACTCAACTGATAACTATAAACTGATATATTATGATTTTATATACTTAGTCTTCACAAATCACTCAGTCGGTATGGATTCAAAAATAAAACGTCTGTATCTTAATCCAAAATGTCGTGGAAGCTTTTCTGGTTTACATACATTTGTTCAACATAACAAGGGTATCAAAAAACAGGATGCTTTGAAAATATTACAAACAATTCCAGCCTTTACAGAAAATGTGCCTACTATTCGAAGATTTAAAAGACGTCAAGTCATTGTTAGTGGAATAGATGAACAATGGGTTATAGATCTTATCGATATTTCAAAATACTCAAAGTTTGACAACGGTCATCATTTTTTACTTAGTGTAATTGATGTTTTAAGTAAGTTTGCATTTGTAAAACCAATAAAATGTAAAGAAAGTAGTAGGGTTTTAAAAACTTTTAAAGATATTCTAAAAAAATCAGGAAGAAAACCAAAACGAATACAATGTGACAAAGAAACAGAATTTAAAGGAGAATTTAAACGTTATTGTACTTCTGAGAATATCAGCATATTTCACGTTGAGTCAGAGTTAAAAGCATGTATCGTTGAACGTTTTAATAGAACAATCATGGAACGGATTAGTCGATACACACAACATAAACAGTCGTACAAGTTTGTACACGTTTTAGACGACTTAGTTCGAAATTATAATAATACAATACATTCGAGTATCAAGATATCTCCAGCAAATGTTGACAAGAACAATGAGTTTGATGTTTGGTGGACGCTGTATGGAAATAAAAAATTTAAAAGTGACAAAGCATCAAAATTAATTATTGGTGATAAAGTTCTCATATCAATAGACAAAAAGCATTTAATTGAAAAGGGGTATTCAAAACGATTTCAGTCCGAAGTATTTACAATAAAAAGGATTAAAAATTCGTTTCCTCAAATGTTTTATTTAACTGACAAAACGAATGTCAATTTACATGGTGGATTTTACTATTAAGAGCTTTCAAAGGTTAATTATGATCATTAGACTCTTTTAATTTTGGTATAAATACGACAGCTTTTATTACACATTTCACATTCATCTTATTGCTGTACTCCAGTAAAGGTCGTTTTAAAGTTCTATCCATCTAATATCAAGGTAATAATACAATTTTGAATATTTATTTAAAATATAATATACAACATGATGGAGTGTTTTTCGTTAACATGTTTTGCTACATCTTTAAATATTCTGTTTTCTTTGTTTAAAGTTTGTCGGAAAATTGAAGAAGTAATTGAAGACGAGATGCATCATCAAAAGGAGGTACCCGAGGGAAACGTTGTTCCACCTACCGATGCTGAAATCATTGCTAAGGAGATAAACGATTTAGACAGTACAATACCGTATGATGCTAACGCTGCAAGTACTTCTAAAAGACCATTTGATTCTCGACCATACTTTAAAATGTGTGGAATTTCTACTGATGTAACTCGCCCAAAATTTTGGTATTCAAGATGTGGAGAAAAAAACTTAGCCTACCTTAATATTCGTCGCAAGACTTTGAAGGGAGAGATAATGAAGCTTAACTTTAAAATGGATCGTGTACCAGAAGCTATCAGTTATTTAACGTATTATTATAATGTAACTAAAGGAAATACGAATGAGTTGAGAGAATGTTTGAAAAGTTGTATTGAAAAATGTGATGAAATAATCGCAAAATGTGAAAATTCTCTTTCTGTTCCTTCTGCTGATGACTTGGATTAAACATAATTTTAAGATATTCATTTCGTTGGTTAAATATAAGTATTGTTAACGTTTGTAAATTTGATGCATGTTTAAACTTGATTAAATAAATCCTTTAAAAAAAAGTATAAAAGCAAAGTTATAAATGTATTTAATATTCATTCAAATACTAGCTCCCTTGACGAGTAGAAGTCATTTTTTATTCTCAAAGAAAAGTTTCATATTTTATTTTTCATAATCATCATGGCTGCTCAACAACTTACGCAAGCTAATTATCAACCAAATTTCGTACACACTGGTATAGTAATTTTAAATTATACTCTAACATTAACATAATAACAAGTTTTAAATTAAACGGCTGGATGGTAGCAGTAGAGGCAGAGGTGGCGGCGGCGGCGGCGGCGGCGGCTTGTAGATAAGGAGTAGGGGTAACTAAAACCCCAAACCTTCCCATGTACTACTTCTTCCTTAATAAAACTTAATATATATTTTTTTTTTTACTTCACGCATTTAGATTTGTTTGAAGGAGTTGACATTTGTGGACAATAAGATTGGAATGCTTCAATACCTACAGCCGTTTCTGAAAGTAAGGATCTGGAAACTTCTTCAACTGAAGGTGATGACGAATCAACTCAAATGGAAGTACTTGACAAACCCCAAATGAAATCTAAAACCCTTCAGTCAAGAAAACGAATTGTATCAAAAAAGGTTGCAGCACTTAAGAATGTTCCAGCTAAGATTGCAAAAAAAACAGAAGTAAAGAAGAAGTTCATAGCTGTCCATAATATTCCTGTTTTTGTTGAACCTTAAAATCCAAAATGCACTCTGTGTGTCACTGACGCTGCACAGAACGACAATCAAACTGTTTACGTGTCAATCAATCAAAACTGTAAGGATTGTTCGAATCAACAGGTTACTTTTATTCAGGGAGAAAACAAAATATGTATGTCATACAAGGATTTCAATTTCATTCATCGTTATCATGCTAACTACTTTAAAAAAAATTAAAAACTAAACAAACTATTTTTTTGTAAAAATGATACAGTCGTTATCAGGAAAAATGTTACTTCTCAATCGATAGTTTTCATTTTGCGTTTGACTACAATCAATAAATAAATATCCATGTGGTACACTTATACACTGTTTGTATGCATCTTCAATTAGTTGGTATTTCTTCCCACAATTCATTTGACATCCAATTTTATTAACAACTTGCGTTTCTCTTGGATTTTTAAACAATAAAATATATCTAGCATTTATAGTTAACGGTCGAAGGCCTTCATGAAAAAAATTTTGTGTAATAAAAACAATGGAACAATTCCTATGATGTGAACCACGAACAAAAGCCTGTAAAACTTCTTTAGATTTAGAAGCTTCTTCCATCATATCGTCCAATATGTAGAGGTATGGTTTTAGATCATCGTCACCATATTCTTCAGGTAACCCCTTGTGAAAATGCATGTCAGGAATTTCGATTTTCATTTGCTTGAATATGTGAGGTTGATCAATACCATAACAGTATACGACAACCTTAACATTTGGAAATATGATTTCATTTCTCCGAAGTATAATTTCCTTTGTAAGAACACTTTTTCCTGACTGAGTTGGACCACTAACTATCATATTAAATGGATGAATAAGAGAGCAGTTCATGATAGATGTATCCATGATGACAAGTGTCAAAAGACTGATCAATTTTTTAATATAATACATGTATTTGTATAAATAATAAGTAAAAAGTAAAAAAACTAAAGAAATGTCAAAGTACCCATTTAATCATCCAACTAACCCACCCCTCCCACCCCCACCCCAATTCTTGCCCGCTAAAGTTGTGAGTTGGCAGATTACCAGATAATGCGGCTCCATAGAGATTATTAGCGTCCACATACCATATATACGATTCTTCTTTTTCAGAATTAAAGTTTTCTTCTCCCAAGTATTTATTATTAGCTTCAGCCTTTCTTAAAGAACCTCCACATGATAAATCACCACGGATAGCTGATTCAATTAACATATGCATGTCAGGATCTTTAACATATTCAAGTTTAATACCACTGAATTTAAGAGCGGCATCCCAACTCATCATAGGAAGTGTCAAATATTGTGCCGGGTCTAACTTAAACTTGCCTATAAACATATGTCTTAAATTTTCAAAAACGTCAGCCAGTAGAGCTACATCTAATCCACAATAAAGGTCATGATAATCACCCATATTTCTACATCCAAAGGACTTCCACACTGCCTTTGCATGTTCATAATCACTTTTGGAAATGTGTTCGTCACTGAGATTGTTATAGAATGCTTCTTTAGGAGGTAGATGGTCAATATTAAAATCGTTAGCTTTTTTAACAAAGCTATATGGATAAACACCTTTTTTGAGTAAAAGTTTAAAGTCTTTAGACCCTCCACGACTATTCCATTTATCACAAAACTGTTTAGTCACTACAAATTTTTCTTCTTCCTCTTGAAGTTGTATCACAAGTTTTTCTAAAGAACAGTTCATAAATTTCATACTATCAATAAAATTAATATGATCATTTATTCGTAAAGAAATAAATTTTTCAGAAGTTAATGGTGTGATTTGAGGATTTTCAATGCATTCATCATCAAGTACTTTGATAATTGGATGGCTGTCGTATCCAGAAAAATTGTGCATTATTACTGGAACTTTGTATGATATTTTAGATTGCAAATTACAGTATTCATGTGCATATCCTACAAATTTTTCATTAAAGTGTGAATGGTGACGCACAGCAATATCTGCACTAATGTTTTCGTCACAAAACCAACATTTGTCAATAGGTATATTCGTATCTGCACGAGTAAATATCATATTCTTGACATCTTTATATTTTGTATATCTTCCTGCCATTACAGTTTTGAGTTTAGCACAAACATCCACAATTTCACGTATAAATATACGTGCAACATCTTCATTGTCATCAGTAGTGTGATAATCATTTTGTAAATAAATATTTCCATCTTCATCAATACATTTCCATGAATATCCACATGGTTTATGTATCTGAGTATACTTAGTAGCACCGCCAGTTTCTCCATCAGTAAATTTAAAGTTGTAATGATCAGGAATTTTCTTTTTTATAATTAGTTTACCACTTACATTGTCCACAAGTATACACTCAAAGTCAGCATATATTCTAAATGGTATTGGAGTCATATATCTATAGTTTCTAAAGTAATAGTGTGTTTCCTCTGGTTTAGGGAATGTAGTTTTTTGAACGCCAAAGGTAGCACATTTTTCCATATGTGAAAGTAATGTTGTTTCACTGGTAAATCCTTGAAGGCAGTATTTACACATATATCTTATAGGCGTTCCCGGAATTCTGAGCAGTTTAGATAATCCTCTATTCTTTCGGAGAGCAACAAAATGTACCTTGTCATCCTTGTCAATTAAAAGCAAATCAATATCAACTCGTGTAGTCTGATTGTATGATGAAATGTAAATTGGACATGTATTTTTGTATATAATTTTCGCTAGTTTGTTTGCTTCTTTAAGTTCTTTCTCACGGTTTCTTGCATTTGCTAGTAAAGGGTTTCTGTAGTATCCATTATCATCATCAATATCTTTTAACGACAACTCTGTCTCACCATGATCTTCGTAGTAAAAAACATTAATTCTATATTTAGGATTTTGTTTCTCAAATTTGTGTATTTGACTCACTGTCATTGGGAAAACAAGACCTTTTAAATTAAGCTTGCCAGCAGCTTTACGATAGTTATTAATATTATTAGATTTTTGACTTGTCTTGTAATCTTTTTCAGCTGCTAACAGTGACCATACGAAGCACTGTTTATCTTCATTTGCACTATTATCAACATTTATTAAACAATCTCGCTTTATTGCAAGTAATGGTGGTAGTGGCATGTATGACCCTCTGCGAAATGGTTTAAACTTGAAACATTGTACGTGATATTTATTGATTACTTCTACTGCAAATCCTGAACCTCCTTCACAAAAAGTGTCGATTTGCTCGAGAATTTTTCCGATGCACGCCTTAACAACAACGTTAATACTGTCTTTATGGAGTAACTGATGACCCAATGATGAAATCCATTTTTCATTATAATTTCCATTTAACTCAAAAACTACATGCATTTTTAGTATCATTTTTAAACTTGTTTTAAGATTAAGTTCATCTTGTAACACTTTAAATAACTGATCTTTAGTAGAAGTAACTAGACCTACTACACTTGTAAAATTATGTCCAGTCAGATTTGCTGCATACAAGGTTACAACATCTTCAAAATTGTCTTTAACTTTTTCAAAAGAAATAGCAGTATTACTACGTCCTGAACCTAACTGAAAAGATGCAAACATGTTGCTATGCACCGTGAATATTTGTCTGTCAGCACTTTCTTCATCCCTTAATTCTACAGTACACTCGGGGCAGAAAAGGTTTCGACGAATATGGTTGAGAAGTGGCACAAATTCTGGTATGGTCACTTCCACTGCACGACTGTTTCCAATACCTTTAAATAGAGTATCATTCTGTGAACTTCTAAATTCATTCTCTTGCACTTTGTTAAGGTAGTCATTATACCCTTCAAGACACTGTTTATTTTCTTCGACTGTGTTAAGATAGTCATCATACCCTTCATGACACTGTTCATTTTCTTTGACTGTGTTAAGGTAGTCATCATACGCTTCAAGACACTGTTTATTTTCTTGGACTTCTTTTTTACTTCTGAATAAAGCATACGAAGGAGTACCTCTTGACCAGACAACACTTGAGACTGATCGACCACCCCAAATCTTTTGTCCAGCATTTAGAATTCGAGAAGGACCAGCTATAATTATTTAAGAGTACTTATTGTTAAATATCATATATATATACATTTATACACTTATATCAACTAATAGATCTTTATATGCCTCAAGAATCTTTTAATATAAATTGAGAGAAATTACCTTGACTATGACATTGTCCGTCTACTCGAATGCGTTTGCTTGGAGGAGATTTAACTTGTTTATCCATAATGAATCGTATGTAAAGTAATAGGTGTTTCCGCGATGAGAGAAAAAATTGAAATGAAATAAATTTAATTTTGACTTGGTACTTATATACAAAAAAATATTTAAAAATAAATATATAAAAATATAATCGTTTTAAAGGATTAAAGTTATGTAAAAATTCAAGGAATTGGGGATTAAAACAGGAAACGTTGTGTATAAATTCCATACATTGGGGATTAAAAAAGGAAACGTTGTGTATAAATTCCATACATTGGGGATTAAAAAAAGGAAACGTTGTGTGTAAATTCCATACATTGGGGATTAAAAAAAGGTAACGTTTTGTATAACTTTCATACATTGGGGATTAAAAAAGGAAACGTTGTGTATAAATTCCATACATTGGGGATTAAAAAAAGAAACGTTGTGTATAAATTCCACGAATTGGGGATTAAAAAGGGTAACGTTTTTCCAAAAATAGAATACAAAAATAAATAATAGCTTACTTTCACGTCCGCCTATCCCTATAAAAGCAACAGTCAATCTTCAACATGTATTCATTACAACTTTTGTTTCTCTCTGAACAAGTTACTTGTAAAACTCTCGTCCTATTTACGTAGGGAGTATTCCAATTCATCTAGAAAAGCATCACTTTTGTCTATTATGGGTAAGTCTTTTTTCAGTTGTACAATAGATACGTTTTACTTTTGTGTGGTGTACTTCTGTTGTTAAAATCGATTTTATTTATTTATTTATTTTTTTTTTTTTTATTCTTTTCAGGAGGACGATATGCACCATACAAAATGGCCGCTCGTGTAGAACCTCTACCAACGCCGTCAACAGCAGCATCAACCGCAACCATTCCACGCTTGAAGTGTTTCGATTGTGGCTACCTTTACTTGTACTGTTTGAACGTCGAACCAGGTGTCAAAAAATGTGGATTCATATATTACTGCAGCAGGTGTTTCAAAAAACATATAAGAATTGTGGATCAAGCAAAAGCCCTGGATATGGATGATGCAAAGCAGGCTGAGGAAATCACGGATATAAATAATTGGTTTTGTGTGTTGCGGGATTTTCGTACACTGGATTGTACTTTATGCGGTGATGATGCTGTTGATAAACCAATTAATCGAGTTGAGATACCTGGACGTGGATCGGCAACAAAGTGTCAACAATATCTTAGATTTGAGGAGATTGTCATATGTCGTGCTTGTTTCAGTGCAGGTTTAGTTCTGGAAAGTGACAAATTAGTTGAAGTTGTTCAAGAGATTATTAATGATATGTAATATAAAGTTTTATTGTTTATATACAATTATTGTCTTCATTGAAGTTTCTTTATTGTTTATAAGAAAATAAATAATCTTAATAGTTAACTGTTTAATATATGTATTGTTGGGTGGATGTATGTACTTATTTACTTGTCTATATTTTTACTTTTTCATCATGATACTTCTACATACAACTTTAGAATTTGTACAGCATATCATACTAAATATCTTTAACACCTCAATAATACTTACTCATGCATACTTCTTAACTCGCCACATGTCACAATTTACACGTCATATGTTACTCTACCTACTCTGCCACCATGGTTAGCATTATGTGTATGTAAATTTTATATGTTCTTATTGTAACTCTTTTTGATGTTTTTTGGCTTTTTGTTTTCTGTAATTTTTTTAAAATTTTTACCCCACCCACCCTTTGCATACTTTTTCACCCCCCACACGTCACAATTTACACGACGTCATTTACTAATCCACTCCTGCATCATTTCAACATAAAGTACATATTCATGTACATAGCTATTTCCTTATGGGATTTAACATGCAAAATTCCTGATACGCTTGCGTATATACCTACTACCTACTGACGGGTCACGAACCTGACGGACCTAGACACGTTTTGTAAATAACACTCTATCCTTATGGTAAATAAATGGAAGGAATAGGAGTAGGTAGGTAGTGAGAATTAAACTTTTATTTTATTTTCCAGAGAAATAAATGAGTTGCTAGTTGGTAGGTGGTTGGTTCGATTCTCATTAACATTAGGTTTTACATTACTGGGACTGGGGCAGATTGGAATGACTCGGCGAATTATTCAAACAATATTTAAAATTAATAATAAAATTATTATTGAGGAGTGGTTGCTATTGCAACCTTTTTAACTCCTGTCAATATATTACTGCCCCTTATTTCAGTTAAGGCTGGCATTAAACAAGGGGCGAAGCCCCTTGTGAAAAACATGGAATTAAAATTTTATCTCCTTCTCGAATACATACATGGAATTCAAACATTTTGAACCTCTTCAAAAACATAATATTAGAATTTTCCTATACCTTACAATGGGAATGATAAAAGAATATTTTGCCGCATTTGAAAAACATAGAATTAAAACATTTTGCACCTTTTCAAAAACATGAAATTAGAATTTTCCTATACCTTACAATGGGATTGATAAAAGAATATTTTGCCGCATTTGAAAAACATAGAATTAAAAGATTTTGCACCTTTTTAAAAACAGAATTAGAACTTTTTGCACCTTTTCAAAAACATGGAATTAGAATATTTTGCACCTTTTTAAAAATATGGAAATGAAGTATTTTGCTGCTTTTAAAAAACATGGAATTATAATATTTTGCACCATTTCAAAAACATGTAATTAGAACATTTTGTACCTTTTCAAAAACACGAAATTAGAAAATTTTGCATTGTTGAAAGACATGGAATCAAAACATTTTTTACACTTTTCAAAAACTCCTAAATACAATTTTACGCATGTTTTTCAATTAGTTTTTAAAACAACACATTGTAATTCCAGCTTAAATTGGATATGGGTCATTTAGCTTCTGAATTTAAAAAATATTCCCGACAATAACTTCCCTCAACTGAAAGAAGAATCTGATAAAATACCAACTCACTGGTTAATTTCTGATCCAACTTAAATAGTTCATTCACAAAATGAGCAATATCATATCGATGGAGAACTGTACTAAAATTGAAGAGTATTAAAATAAAAGAACAGCCCGCCATCAAGACATCGGTTGTAATCCCTGCTGCGTCCTTAACTTGAAATGCGGCATTGAGACTGAGACAAAGATTTATTTCAAAAACAATGAAACAGGTAAGATTTAGAAAACAGAGGAGGAGCGACAACCTGTTTTTCTGGACTTTTAATGAATTTGTCTGGGTATTCCAGTAAAACGCAATTGATTTGAAATAGCTTGCAACTTTGAAAAATTTTGTGAGCGTCTTGACTGTCAGGGAAGTGAACATGTTAATTGATTTGAAATTTTTGAAATTTTGTCTATCTGCAATTTTTTTTAGTAATGAAATGATTTTCAATGTCTGCTCCAAAAATGTTGTGAATGCCGAATAGTGAATGACAGTGTGAGGGAAACCCACGACCAACAAAACTGTTTTTAAGGGAAGAATTATTAAATTTGACCTGTTGCAGGGTATGTAATATTTAAAAATTACTGACCACCTGAGAAAGACAAAATTCGGACATTAATTACAACTACAATGTTACAGAGTGTGACTTACATTCTTGATAAATGAATAAAATACTACGCTTAAGGATATTAAGTCTGTTTACAAGTACTAAGTACACAAGTTATAAGGCTATGTAAACAAATCATTTAAGTAATTTATCCTGAATATTAAAACCCAAAAACACAATTCTTTATTACCATATTGAATTCAGTTGTATCGCAGTAAACAACCCAAAGTTTCAGGTAGATCAAATTCAAATTACGCTGTAGCTCATAATAATCTATAGTTAAAGTAATGTAACGCGTATTATGGCGTATAATATGCAAAAACCAAAAAACGACTAAAATATAATATTGGAGCAATAAATTACATTATTGTCACATTAATACAGTATTATTAAACTAAGTGTCAAGAATAGATATTATTACTAAATTATAATAATTAGAAGCTACAGAATATAAATACATAAAGTTAGGCACTGCTTAAATATTCTGGACAAAATTTTTAATCAATTTATGTAACATGTCATTTTCCCAGGCATATTTTTAGTACTCGTGCTAGCGCATACAGTTGGACTCTATGGCATGGTGATGCTCTATGGGAGTATGAATCCTGGAGGTACGGTTTAGTATGGCTTGGAAAGTATACTAATTTTGAGCTGGGAAGGATCCCTAAACGTCACTTTTTGTACACAATAGTACCTCTTTTAGTCGTTGACGTACGTATGCTGCACGAGACTAGTAATACGTACGCTCACGTATACGCATGAGCACTCTGCTTGCGAATAAATCTGTACGCTTCTTCATACTAACTAATGATTGATATGAGCGAGCGTGCACCAGCATGCTTACAACAATGACACGAATGTATGATTTACAGTAAAAACGAAAACTGTTGTATGGTATACTAATCACAGTATTAAAAAAGTATGAAGATAAGATGCCACTACATTCTAATTATGCTGTTTAAAAAGTATTCTACAATTCAACTAGCAGTTAGTATGAGTTACTACAAACAAAAGCTAACTCAGGATAAAAAATAATCCTACACACACATTAGTTACAAATTATCAATACCAGTTGCCTTTATTAGTACGCGAAGTCTAGAGACCTGCAGATACTGAAATTATATAGCAGTCCAATGTACATGTACGTTGAACTGCAAACATAGTCATCACACAATAAGTAACAATTAATCTATCTGATCGGTCATAGTCAAACACCACCATGGGAAACCGTATCACATGTTGACTAACATTTAAATTAACTTTATGGTGTCAACAATTTTAGTTTTGAAAGCCGCAGTTTATGAGACACGATCTTGAATGTTGTCAAGCTAATAATAAATAACGGCACTAACAGTGATCTTATTTTTAGTATTAATATTGAACTGAAAGTAAGTATATCACATTGCATGCTCTTATTGATGTAACACAGATTTAATGTTATCGGTTTGTAGCCCTCCGGTCCCACTCTCTATGGTCACGATGGAATTGTCACTTTTTCAATAGATAGTGGTGATGGGGCATTGAGACTGCCACTTTTGACACCAGAAAATTGTATTTAAGATACTTCCAATTAATTCCGGGCGTCTAGTTAATCCGTAACACTCTTAAAGGCTTAGCAACTACTAACAGTAAAATACTACACTGTCTGTAATTAGGCAACTTGTGCATTTCATGAAAAAAACCGTTAAAAAGTAAGCCGGGCACGAGGTGGTATCACTAAAGTACTACTCATAATAGGCTCGTACGAATGCGGGAATTTTCAGACATGTCACATGTAATACTAGTTAATGCATATTGTTTGTATTGAGTGGCATGTAAAGATGTACCCACGGAGTTAGCACGGGTGAGCATGATCACAACAAACAGAAGCGAGTACAGAGTGGCGTACTGACTGGTACTAATACGTAACATGCTTTTAATCAGCACAGCGCAGTAAAACAAGCGACATGCTATGCTATGCTAACGAAATGTGTACTTTTAGCGTAGTATGTGTAAGTATGACTTAGCACATGATGCGCGCGCAACATACTTTTTAGAATTGTACTTATGCGTACTAAACCATACTTTCAGCACAATGTGGGGCGGGGGGTAGGAAGAACTGACTGGAAACGGATAGATTAGATTGTTCCCACCCGCCTCCGGCGGCCGAGGGGAAAATATAACCTATCCGTTTGCAGGCAGCTTTAGGAGCCTGGTTTCGTGTTTATTCCGATTAATCATTATAAAAAACAGTTTTTCAACGCTAGTTTTATTCATTTCTCGTCGATTTATATTCATTTCACTTTAAATAAAAAAAATTCTTTGGACATCACTTACTATAGTCAGACATCACTTACTTGCCCAGACATCACTTACTAAAGAAACCCCAACTACAAACCTTTAATATCGGGGAATTTAGAAGATTGTTGAAAAATACAGAAAATCAGTGGGTTTAGTGGCAGAAAGAAGGTAGGAATATCTTGATAATCTACGCGTACCTAGGGACTTGGGGTAGAGGAGGAAAATACTAACCATACTAAGGTAGGAAGTGGGAGCTCTAGATCAAGACTTAGAGTAAACTTATTATAGACAAGGCGTAGAGTAAACTTATTATAGTTGACAGCCAGCTATCTGATGTGCGGGCAGTGGCGGGCACAGTAGAATGATAGAACAGGGGTACAAAAGGATCAATTTCTGAGGTTTACGCTACTGGAAATAGACCGTTTACTTCCTTCTCATCGTTTAGCAATCTCTCCAAGTTCCTGCAACGTTAGTGCAACATCTTAACGAATCTATGAGGAGACCACAAAAGTAGTTCGATCAGCTTCTGTTCCACGTCATGAAGTTGAGTTAACTAATCTCACTGATCCTGACCCCACTTTTAGGTCAGCGACTTTTTCCAAACATAGTTCTAGCAGAAGTATCTCGTACACCCACTGCGAAACATATGAAGATCAAGGACTGCCAATGCTATCCGCACCAAAAATTAAACTTGTTGACTATGCTAGTGACAGTGACAGTGACGAGTTCGAGGGGAGCGATGACGAGCCTCAAAGGAAAAAGTTGTGTCAGGATCAGCAAGCGACGGATTTGTTTGAAGAAGTTTCAGAGTCCACGTCCACGGCCTGTTTACCTCGTTGTCGTAGCGGTGAAGCTACTTTTGGTAAGAATATAACAATAATAACAAAAACAAAAAAAAGAATAATTTCAAAAACCAACCTAGAATTTCAATTATAAATTATGCAATTAATGCCGCAGCAATTATTTGGCGATGTCCTTATTTTAGTTACAGAACTTGTGAAGCTGCCGTGCGAGGAAAACAAAAAAATTGAATTAGTTGAAGATGTGATTATAAGGTGGAACCAGCCATAAGCGATACTGTTGACGATGACTATGACGAAGTGGTTGTTTTAACTGAACAATCCGAAATGCATCGTTCTAAAAATTGCGTGGAAGTTGACCTTGTGACGACCTTAAATGAAGACAAGGCCGAAGCCGAAGCTGAATATTTACTGCCGATTCGCACAACTTCAGGTTTGACTTCTGCACTTTCAACTTCCACATCCAGAGAAGCACTGCTTCTTCAAGAGCGTTTTTCGTCTGTCAAGACCGAAATAGACAAATTTGTTGAGGTGAGCGAACCCAAAATTCACACTGACCGACTACAAAAATACTGAATTATATTTGCCAAACCAGTTTGTACAAAAATCTCGCTTATTTAAAAAAAAGGAGTAGAAAAACGTCGAGATTCTTGCAACTGCAAACATTTGTCACCACAAGACATTAAAGAATGGACCGAGTTTTACCAGAACTTTGGGAAAACCATTACTTCTCTCAAGTTGAACGTCTGGTCATGGCTGAATTTAAGGTCAAAATGCCCCTTAACTTGTCCTAATATTGACGAGGTAATATTTAATGTTGGTCCTTGTGAAGCTAATTTGAGTTATATCAGAGCCAGCGCTAGAGGCTGGTTGCTGTTTCAAATTAGGAAGCCACTTGAACTGAAAAAAATTGTGGTTCACGTAAATCATAAAAAAATTAAAAAGGTTCCAGCCTCAATGATTCAAAACATTCTTAAAGCTTCTTCGAACCTTGAAGAACTTTCGTACGAATTCAGAAGTCACGATGATGCGAGAAAGGTTCTATCAACATTTTCAACATTGTCAAAGTCTGGAATTTTACAAAAAATGAAGACGCTGCGGATTTTGTTAGCACAAGACCGTATTGACAGTAAAAAACAAGTTTATTTAAGTACGTGGCTTACTTTGTTTCCTATTTAAATTGTTATTAAATTTATGTAACATTTACGTTAGCCGAATACTACTAATATTTTTGGTTGTAAATTATTAGGCATCTAATTTTGGTGTATTTTATTTATTTCTAGATTATTAAAGTACAAAAGAAATAAGGACACTGGCTACCATCCAGGCAAACAATCTAAATGAGATTGCTCTCAACTTTTGCATAACTGTGGGAAATGAAGTTGGAGCCCAAGATTATATTGGAAATGTTTTTCTGAATTTTCCTTGTCTCAAAAAGTGAGTTTGGTATGGATCGTACTGTGGAATGGGTGATAAGCCAGATATCCTCATCAAGATTCCTGCATCCGTGCATTTGGAACATTTAGAAATTGGATTCATACCCACAATCGAATCTACACTTGAACAGTACAACCCACCCACACTATCTCAAGATCAACTACAATGCCTTCAAATCATACGAAGCCAAGACTCCAAACAGTGTAAACCAGAAGAAACTAAACCATTAAATACTAACACCCGTAAAGTAACGGTGAAAGGCAAAGGCGAATATTTTTCCTTCAAAATTGCAATTCCTCATTTAATGCCGAATTTAAAAACAATTATTTTGGATGAATTTCAAGATTTCGAAGACCTTTACTTCAGCAGTATTCCCTAAATTTCAACATTTCGTGTGTCAAGTTGGTGGGACCTCTCAACAAAATTCCCATCTGACAGTTCCAGGAGAAGTTGCTTCCCATTCTTGTCCGAGTTCCAAGTCCCTTCTTTCTTACAGGATGAGTCATTTATTTTTAATCTTCCTAAGAGATTTCCAAACATAACTAAATGCTGGATTTCCGTACCTGATGTGTACGTTTTAAGAGCTTTTTTTAAAACGATGGCAGATTCAAAATTGAACACACTAATTTTGGATACACGATTTTACTTTGAGTCGACTTTCCACATTTGCTTCTTTGCTGAACGAGGATTGACAATAGCGACGTCACAGGTCTTAAATGACCGAGAGAAATGGAATGTTCTCCAAAAATATAAACTTCTTGAAGAATTTATGGACCGTCATTCTGTGAAAGAGCCTTGTTGGGAGATGATTCATGAGTTATGTGACAGTAAGAAGTACGCTGGACTTAGATCTTTAAAAAATCTGAAAACTCTGAAAGTAAGTAATGACGCGAAGGTCCTTCAAATCCCAAAGGGTGATGCGCACTGGAGTAGTTCGTCCGCAGAATTTACTGAGACCTGCATCGGATTTAACAATTATCCGCTGTCAAGAACTTTTATTGACCAACTTCCGTCTTGGGTGCAGGACTATAAGTGGTCTCACTTTGAATTTGAGGTATGCGGATAAATTATTTCTTAGCTTAGTAGTTCAATCGTATTTATGATGGTTAAAACTTTTCACACTTTTCAAAAACTCGTAATAAACATTTTACGCATGATTTACATTTTGTTTTATAACATTACTCATTTTATTTCTAGCCTATATTGGAGATGGGTCATTTTGGTTCTTCACTCACGATATGTTCATAAAAAACGTTTTGATATGTCTCATGCATAACATGTCATCTAACTACTAAAGTAGATATATTTCTAACTTATTTCGACTTCCACTTTCAGTGTCTATAAGAGCATAAACAAAAAATCAAAAATCATTACTCTCACGAGCATAACTCGCCAAACTATTAGCGAGATTTTCCATGAGATATTTTTTTTCAAAAAGAGCGTCCAAAAAAAAACTTAGAATGGCTTAACAACATGGTGCGCGTAATGAGTTTCGTTCGATAAAAAAAATTTCGAAAAAACGAAAAAGGCCTTAAAATGGTTTTTTAATGCTATTTTTAATTTTTTTAAAACACATCTTTAGCACAATTTTTGAAAATTTTTGTACGCAAACCCATTTTAAAATATGTAGAATCTAAAAAAAATGAGATTTGAAATTTAAAAATTTTTTATTTTTTCGATATTTTTAAGGCACCTACCCTTGTTCCGTCAAAATTTTTGAAAAAATAAAAAATTTTAAATTTCATTTTTTTTAGATTCTACATATTTTAAAATGGGTTTGCGTACATAAATTTTTAAAAATTGTGCTGAAGATGTGTTTTAAAAAAATTAAAAATAGCATAAATAAACCATTTTAAGGCCTTTTTCGTTTTTTCGAAATTTTTTTTATCGAACGAAACTCATTACGCGCACCATGTTGTTTAGCCTTTCTAAGTTTTTTTTGGACGCTCTTTTTGAAGAAAGATATCTCATGGAAAATCTCGCTAATGGTTTGACGAGTTATGCTCGTTAGTTAAATTTTACAACGCACTTCAAACGCCATTCTATTCTTTTCAGTAGTCGGCAAAATTAATAGAAAAATAAAACTATAGGATATGTACCGTAGAGCAACTGTCAAAGCAATAATTACAGTTTTCAGTCTACAATTACCTATAGCTATACACATATTTATGGGCAGTCGATGCTTCGTCAGTGATGATTTAAAAATACAGTATGCACCTGAAACAAGAATTCAAATAGGCAGCCCTTATAAAACAGTGAATGATGATATCGCTGGTGAATAAGCATTTTTGCCTAAGTCCAGTCCAGAACTAAAAGCATTACTGCCCAAGTCCATGCGTTTCTTAAATGCACTTTTGCCCAAGTCCATGCAAGTCCTGCAGTAGCCGCGGAAGGTCAATTTTCCAGGGGGGGACAAGCCTATGTTAAGCATAGGTACATAATAAAGTATGTACCCATTTATTAACATTAGGAATTTAAAATTTCAGGGGGGGACAATGCGCCCGTGTCCCCCCCGGTTCCGCGGTCCCTGAAGTCCTGTTCAAACCTGCACAGGATTCGGTGGACTTGGGCAAAAGTGCTTTTAAAAAACGCATGGACTTGGGCAGTAATGCTTTTAGTTCTGGACTGGACTTAGGCAAAAATGCTTATTCACCGGCGATATATGCTTTATTTACATGTTTTTGATACTCTAAAAATATTGTTTACTATTGTTTTAAAAGTGCAAAATATTGTATTTACGAGTTTTTAAAGAACTCCACATATTTTTTCGTGTTTTTTTTTAAGTTACATATTTTCTATTTACATATTTTTAAAAAGAGAAAACAGTTTTATTTACGAGTTTTGTACAAGTGCATAATACTGTGTTTACGAGATTTTAAAGAGTGCTAAGTATTTTATTTCGTATGTTTTAAAAAGAGCAAAATTTTTTATTTAAGAGTTTTTTACAAGTGCAAAATATTGTATTTACGAGTTTTTAAAGAGTGCTGAGTATTTTATTTCGTATTTTTTAAAAAGAGCAAAATTTTTTATTTAAGAGTTTTTTACAAGTGCAAAATATTGTGTTTACGAGATTTTGAAGAGTGCTGAGTATTTTATTTCGTATTTTTTAAAAAGTGCAAAATGTTTAATTACGAGTTTTTGAAAAGGGTTCAGTTTAGTTTGCACATTTAAAAATTTTTAAAATACTTTATGTACATGTTTTTAGGACATAGTCGTGATTTAATAATTTTTTGTAAGAAGCACATTTTGTGTTTATTTGAAAATAAAAAATATCATTTAAAATCATCACATACAGTAATTAATGTAAAATAAACCAACTTTTACTTAGTTTAATTTTTAATAATTGTAATTACAGTGCAATGCAGACGCTTGCAGTAAACACATTTTACAATAATTCAGGTGGATTAACTTAAAAATCGCTGTCTGACACGTACCTCAGTGATAGTGCCTCATCTCAGCTAACGAATTAAGACAAATCTAAATGATTTAATTTTTCAAAGCATTTAGGGTACATGCACAAACGACGTCATTGATTTATTTTAAAGGTCTACCTAGAATTCCCGCGCGCCGTTCAAAAAGACAGACGTGGATAAAATAGTGCCTAAAAAGCAATTCTGAAAATTCTTATTTTCTACTCAAAAACCGAAAAGAAAAATAACAACCTCACCGGTAGAAGATGGCAAACCTACCAGGAAGCACCGGAACCGGTAAAGGTAAGTGTTATTTTTTATATTTTCGTAAATACTTTCCAATTTGTTAAAGTTGGAAATTCCGAATGTACAGAAACTTGGGTGCTAGCACTCCTTCGTGCTATTAGCGATGGCTGGCGGTCGCACATAGGCAACAGGAGTGTCGCACAAACAGTTTCTGTACAGATGGAAATTAAACCAGCAACTCTGCTAACGTCGTATTCATGCGAGGAACTGGCTGACAGCCAAATATTCACTAAATGGCACTGACAGAGTTTGCTGCACATACGAAACATCATTTTTCCACAAAATCAACACACTACAACTTTAATTTTAAGTTGTGAGTTCGTGAGTTTTGCAAAAATTGATGTATTTTACACACTGCACACATATATTAGGAAAAGTACTTTTCACATAGTGTGTGTACAGTGTGTATTACTGATTTATGAAAACATTATTGAAATAAAAATAAAACTATGGCACAACCACGTACAGCTAACACTGTCTTCTGTTGCAGACTTCGACAGTGCAGATGTACTTAGTCCTCTTACTAAAGAGGACATGGAGGTTGACGTGCCTGCAACCGTGGTTGCTTAACTTCTCCATGAAGACGATGTACACCCTGTTCATAACAGAAGCACACCCAACACCGAAGGTAAGGGGGAAACCTCAACCACCGGTGATAATGGTAAGGCTGCAGGAAAAAATGAGGGGAAAAACACCCAGCTCAAAAAGAAAAAGGACTGGAAAGCCGTTCGACTCTGAAGTAAGCAATTGAAAGCTGAAAGAGCCGAACAAGTCAAACAAGCAATCGAGTCTGGAACTCCACTCCCGGAGTCAATACCATCCAGTGGACAAAAGAGGTCTCTTGCTACTCCATCACCAGGATCGAGCACAGGCACCACAGGGAGAGAGAGAAAGAAGAGCAGAGGAGATCCTTCTACCTCCGACACACCCTCAAACTTGCAATCAGGGGGGGAAGGGAGACCCGACCTACCGGGAAAATCAGGGCAAAAGCCACCTTTGACCAAACCTAAAACCAAGGGAAAGAGAAAACCACCAATAAAGTATGTGTCAGTCGAAACGCCATGCACGGACTTCACGGTTATTGTCACCTTTGCGGGGGATAATAAAACCGACAAAGTCCCAGGACTGGCACTGGCGCACTACATAATTGCATTGTCAGCCCGAGAAGCAGAAAGGATTGCAGGACCAGAAGACATACTTCAGATCACAACTCCTTTTCTGTCTTCAAAAGGACAAATTAGAGTAGATTGCAACAATGCTTACTTTATGGACTGGGTCATCACCAACACGTATGACCTAAAGTAGGAGGGGCCTGATGAAACGGACCTCACCTTTATTGGATGGAAGCATACGATGGCCCCAGCACCCGTAGTGGTTAAAAGCAAAAGATTTAGAGTTTGGGTGGGAGGAGCCAAGGTTACATTTCCCAACTTTTGTAAAAAATTGAGAAGTCAGAACCCAATGCTGAACACCACACAATGAATCAACTATGCAGACATACCGAGCGAGATAGGTGGTGTCATTAAAGGGCACACAAAGATCATAGCTGTTGATCCTTTTACTGTCTCTTGCCTCGCGAACTGCAAACATCTACTTTACTATGGTATTGGACAAATCCAATTTATAGAGGTAGTCTCAGTATCTAAAGGTAGTGGGGGGAAGGAGGGGGAGAGCTTTAATGAGGGGGCTTAGAATCTAAGCGTGCCACGAACATCTGGGTTGGGTCACGTGGGAGGAGCCAGAGACATGACTCTGCCCCATGTTGACATAACCCAAATTAACATGCAACATGCGCGTGCAGCGGCTTCCTCACTCATAGGTTGTCGCGACGCCATGTTAGTGCGACAAGCACTTCTAACGCACCACACTGGTGCTCACACCCCACCCCACTCCCACTCCTTTATATTTCTAATCCAAGAGCCTTACCACATTCATGGTGTGATACAAGGGCTCAGGAACATAGACCAGCTATTTGTGGCTGACACAAATTACATACCGCGGTCATGCATATTAGCATCCAGAAATGTCAAAGCAACGGTATGGCTGCAATTCTGTGATAAAGATACAGTAGCAATACTAACTCATTGGGGGAAGCGAACTATAGTGTTTGCATCGGTCTATATGCCTGGTGAAACACTGAATGTTCTGTCTGAACATATGAGAAAACTAGTATCCTACCGTCACACGCATAAGCTACCACTGGTGATTGGTGCTGATGCAAACGCACATCGTTCAGTGTGGGGCAGCACGAACATAAATGAGAGGGGTAATAAACTGCTTGAGTTTCTACTAGCCAGTAACCTGGATGTGAAAAATCAGGGCATCAAACCTACATTTATAGTAAAAGATCAGGAAGAAGTTCTTGATATAACTATAACAAACAGCTATGCACAAAATCGTATTCGACTATGGCATGTTTCTGACGAAGAGTAAAATTCAGACCACCGGTAAATAAGATTTAATGTCACAAGCGCTAAACTGCCGCCAATTAAAGTGCAAAATATAAGGAAAACAAACTAAGCAATCTTTCAAAACACACTGAAAAGCAAGTTAAAGGATGTAGATAGCAGCTGTGACCTCACACCTTTTGGTCTGGAGGATCAAGCTAACTGCATTACGTTGTTTTTACAGGAGAGTATTCAGAAAGCCTGTCCAGAAATATATGTCACCTGGAGAAGCAAAGCAGCTCCGTGGTGGTCACCTGAACTAACAATTCTTCGCAAGAGAACTAGGGATTTCTTTCGGCAGGCCGGCTCTAAATCAGAAAGAGACCCTGCCAAATGGAAGGAATACTTAATATCAAGAAACAAATACAAAAATGTTTTGCGAAAAGCCCAGCGTATAGCATGGAGCAACTACTGTTCAGAGATTGAAAGTCTACCAGTAGCTGCACGGGTTAGCAAAGCACTTGGAAATGAAAAACGCAAGGTTCCAACTAGCCTTAAGATACCTGGTACAGATAATCTCACCCAGGACAAGGCTGAAATTCTAGATATTCTCCTAGCTCACCACTTCCCTAGTGATCCACAGCTGGTTATTCCAGCTATGGATTTTACTCCTATGAACGTGCCGGAGCTGGATATTATTATAACTCTAGAAAAGCTGAAATGGGCAGTAAACAGCTTTATGCCGTATAAGGCACCAGGCCCAGACGGTATAGCTCCGGCTGTACTACAGCACAGCTTACCTGTACTCACTGAACATCTGCAAATTCTATTTAAAGGATGCCTAACATTGGGCTACACACCGACAATTTGGCGTAATGAAAAGGTCGTATTCTTACCTAAACCAGGAAAGAAAGATTATAGCAAACCCACATCGTGGCGTCCGATCTCACTATCTAACTTTCTGTTAAAAACACTTAAGAGGTTAACGGATAGGCACATAAGGACTCCTAAATTAGAAGCCTTGTTGCGCTCCAATTACCAATTTGCTTACCTAAAAGGAGTATCTACCGAAGCTGCTCTACATAGGCTAGTCACACATGTAGAAAAAGCTTTGCAAAGGAAAGAGCTAGTCCTTGCTGTCTTTGCCGACATTGAAGGAGCATTTAGCAATCTATTATTCAGTGCTGTACAGCGAGCAATGGAGCGTCTGGAAATATCTCCTTTCCTCAGAAGGTGGATATTTTGCATGCTCTGCAATCGCCAAGTACACTCTGAACTGCAACATGAAACTAGGACAAGGAGTGTAGAGAAAGGATGCCCACAGGGGGGTGTTCTTTCACGACTTCTTTGGAACCTAGTAATGGATAAGTTACTTGCCACTCTGAAGGCCAAAGTACCATCAATTCCATCCCAATGTTTCGCAGACGATGCAGCCATGGTACAAAGCGGTCGAGACTTCAACGCCATTGTGAGCAGAATTTAAGCGGGTTTACGCCTGACGGATGCCTGGTGCTCTAATAATGGACTTAGGTTGAAGCCTGACAAGACCTATATAATGGATTTTACTGGAAACCCCCGTTTTAAAGGGAGACCGGTATACTATCAGGGTATCCTCTCACCCAAATCAGACACAGTTGAATACCTTCGTGTGATCCTGGATAAGAGGCTTACATAGATTCCACATTGTAAATCTATTAGCAAAAAAGCATCGACCACCCTTGCAAGATGCAAGCAGATGGTTGGGAAATCATGGGGACTTCAGCCTAGAGTCGTAAGTTGGATGTACACAGCAATGGTTTGTCCAGTCCTAGACTACGCAGTTGCTGTTTGGCATCCCGCTATTCGTTCTCAAAAAGCTGTAAAAGTTCTCACAAAAGTTCAAAGACACGCTTGTCTTTTAATAACAGGGGCAATGCAGACCACACCCACGTCCGCAATCGAATGCTTGGTCGGACTGACTCCTTTGGATATACATCTAACTGGAATAGCAGTTCGTACAATGCATAGATTGAGAGCTAGGGGTCTGTGGCATGGCAACCCACAAGTACTTGACCATCGCAGTCACACACGCCTTTGGGATGAATGGGTTAACAATGAACCCATCCTCCAAATGAGCACTTACTGTAGCATCCTTACTCCAAAGGACAGTATCTACTACTTAGTAGAAAATCAACCCAAAATTGCCTGGGACAGTGATCTATCGGAGCTAGCACATAGGTATGTTTGCTTCACAGACGGATCCAGAAATGGGCCTCTCTCAGGAAGCGGTGTCCTCATTGAGCTGTGTCAATCCAACACCCAAGAAACACTGCATTCAGAATCCATCTACCTAGGCAAGTACGCTACTGTATTTCAGTGTGAGATCTTTGCAATCCTACACACGGCAAATTGGCTGTTGGGGATGGGCTGTGAAGGTCAAAAAATACACATCTTTAGCGACAGTCTAAGTTCACTAAATGCGCTGGTAAAAGATACCACCGTGTCTACGCTAGTGCTTGCGTGTCACTAAAGTTTAAACCGTCTGGCCACATGCAACGTAGTTAGGCTTTCATGGATTCCAAGTCACACTGGCTACCGAGGCAATGAAGAGGCAGATCGCCTTGCCAAAGCATCGTATGAGAACATTGCTCCCGCACAGGAGGCAATGCATTCTATTCCTATTGCAACATCTGTGGTTAACATGGCTAAATGCTCTAGAGGAAGGAAAGCACACACAGAGAGGTGGAATAAAACATCTACGAGCGCGCAGTCAAAGCGATGGATTGACAAATCTTGGTTTGGAAATCACTCGCTCACAAGATTCTCGCGCACGCACTTAAAATGGCTGGTGGAAATACTCACTGGTCATGGAAGATTCCAGGCACACATGCACAGGATGAGACTAGCCAATTCACCTCTGTGTTCACGTTGTGGACTAGAGCAGGAAACAGCACGTCACTTTCTGGCTGAGTGTCCGAGATATATCATGGTCAGGAATATTTATCTAGGTGCATGCATCTTGACAACTGATCAACTACTACTGGCTACACCAAGAGACTTGTTGTCCTATTCTATGGCAACAGGTCGTTTTGCGTAATGCCTAAATTAAAGCTATAGTATAAGGGTAGTCTGCAATGGGCCTATTAGTGGCCTGAGCGGCATTTTGCATAGTATTATACTATGCAAGATCCCTTCAAATACAATACATTACAAGGTCTACCTAACTAAACTGAGAACATCACGTATTAAAAATTCCCATTTACGCAATTTTAAAAGAGATAAAAATGTCACAAATATTTAAATATAATAATGACGTCATTTATGCCAGGTACTTTTAAAATAATGTATGGCACGCATTGTTAATCTTTATGCATTTTATTAGAAGCCTTTTCTTCCGATTTTATTTAGCACGACGTGGCAACGCCTGTGCTTCTTAAAGAGTTGAAAGGCGCATGCGCGGACATTTTTCTTTTTTATGGAATCACACGTGACTACGTTGACTGCTATTCGGACTTTAGTTTTATGAGGAGTGATGGGACGGACATTGATATTCAAAACAGGTAGTAGCTGGGCAAGAATAAGATAATTTGCTCTATGTTTAGTTTATTTTGAAAATATTTTTTTAATCGATTCGTGTATTAGTCGCACCTGTAAAATTTACCCCCACACTACTTGCTAAGTAACAGTTGCGAGGGGGGGACTAATAAATGATATGAATGCGAGTAATGCGGGGGGGGGGATTTAACGGGTGCGACTAATCACGGTACCTATTATTCAAAAATGCTAATATTTAATCAAAGCGGCTGTTTTTGAAAATTATGTTAATTATAATTCAATACATTTATGACAAAATAGCAGTGTGGGATACACAATAAATTCAAAGTTCATATTTTGGGCGAAATTTAATTTTTTTAATTTCACTACTTTTACTGTGAGTGGCTTTTATTAAGTTAGATTAATACAAAATTTTTTTTAAGTGTTTATTTTAAATGTTTAAATGAATGTTTGAATGATTAAAATGGTAGAATTTTTATAAAGTAGGAGACTGTAGAAGAGGCTTGTTTTCCATACGCGCAGAAACGACCTAACTACTAATTAGCGCGGCAACTATGCCACATTGCCGCCTTTTCAAAGTCTTGCCCAACGCTTACGCATTTTTCCCGTCCCCGTTTGTAACATACAGATGGTGGATCTCTGTTGAATCTGTTCAAAATCATAGATTGGGACAGTATTACTATAACTTATTACGTAATAATTATGATTTAAAAGAAGAATTTAAATATTTCATCCTACTTTTTAGCCAGGAAAAACCAAATCTAGAATACACGAACATTTCTTTTGCTTAAAATAATGTTACTACAATGTTTTGTAATTTTTAAAAACTAATGAATAGAAAATTTTCACTTTTTCAAATCGTGTAAATAAAATAATTTGCACTTTTCATAAATATGTGAATAAAATAATTTGCACTTTTCAAAAATATGTGAATAGAACGTTTTGCACTTTTTATAAACGTGTAAATAGAACGTTTTGCACTTTTTACAAACGTGTCAATAGAACATTTTGCACTTTTTACAAACGTGTCAATAGAACATTTTGCACTTTTTACAAATGTGTAAATAGAACATTTTTTTGTCCTTTCCATAAACGTGTAAATAGAACATTTTAGGTTTTTCCAAATGTGTAAACTGTGTGAATACATTAATTTGGAATTTTTTTAAAAAACATGTGTAAATACACGAATTTTATCTTTTTTTAAATAAATATGTAAATAGATAAATTTGCACTTTTTAAAACTTTGTAAATATGAAAATTTGCACTTTTAAAACTGCCTGTATCTTATATTTTACGTATATACAATTTATATTAGGTTTTTTATCCACATATCCTATTTTAATTCTAGCTCAAACTGCACGCGGGTTGTTTTAGTTAGTGCGTGCGCCTCACTCGCGATTTACAAAATATCTAAAAAATTCAACAACGAGTTTAAAAACTAACTTACTCGCAACGCTCACGCATTATTTCAGTAATTGATTCCGGACAACTGGTTATTTTGGGTGTCGTATTTGAGCAGCTTAGCTTTCCGACGGTCGTTGTTGTTTGAGTCCAACCTTCGTTATGAGTAGCATTGCTTGGATTTGTTTGTGTAGTGCCGGAAATCAGGGGGAGTCTACCATCTTGAACTCTGTCGCATCCGTTTCGCTCCACGTTCTCGTTAAACACACGGAGAAAAAGTGACTGGATTTCGTCTATTCCCAAGACATTCCCACTGCTTACGCATCGTTGAAATCCAAGATTGTGGCAGTCGTGAAGGTCCTGGTATTGCCTGTATAAAGAAACGAAGACCAAAAAATCCATTAGAGCATTAAAGGATCATCCATAAATGACGTAACTTGTAGGGCCAGTGGGTCAATTTTGGTGTTGGTGACATCCTATAGTAAAGAGGCATATGTTCATAATAGTTATGCTAATGACAGGGGGGGAACGTGATATAACTAACTAAATCGTGACATTTTAGTGACAACATTTATGGACGACACCTAAGGCACTAAATTGACAAGACTAGCCACTGAAATTTCTTTGCCGGCTTGGATTCTAGTACTTCAAAAAAATCACTTTATCACTGCAACACAACGTAACATAACTTACGGGCAAATCTGCATAGGAGGCAATTCGTGGTTAAAAATAACATTTTTAAGACAGTCTTTAACTTGGCTCGAAGTTTTTGGTGAACAGTCCAATTCTTGATTTTTGTCAAAAACATCTGTTCAAAAAAACGTCACTCTTAATTACGCTAAAATTTAAAAAAAAATTAATTGCTGTCAAAAATGAACTTTTACACACACAAACACAAATACAATTACCTTCAGTTTGAGCAGCAACTAATTCAAAAAAATCCTGTTCAACACTTTGACTGGTGTTGATATTTGTCCTGCTGCTGCTGTTGCTGCTGCTGGCTTCGTGGGAATTTGAATTGATTTGGGCTTTACAGATAATTACGCTAATTCCAAGCAGATGTAAAACTGTAATCCAGTGTGAGACCTGTAAATGTAATATTAGTATAGGTATTCGTATCAAAAAATAGAAATTTAATAGTTGAAAATACAAGCAGTTAAAATGAGACGGCCATGTTATTTTTACAGATTTACACGTGTAATAATTACAATAATTAAATAATAATGTTTACCATTTTGATTTTTTAAAATGATAACGACTTTGTGTAAGAATTTAAATTTTTAGATACAATAGGCACTTTGAATTTGGATTATGTAGTGGATATTCAAGAAAAAACATTAAATTTATTATGACGGCTTCTGCCGATGGGACTTGTGACTGACAGTGACAGTGCTGCAAGTGTGTTGAATGCAATGGGGAAAACTCAAAGTAATATACAAGGTATGGTTAGTTACAACGTTATACCAATATTGTATGTACTAACTTCTTATATAGGCATTGAAAAAAAAACCTGTATCATATCGCCAGTAATGCTTACAATCATATGCACATAATTGTAATTTTAAGACTTCAATCGCTACGATTTGTAGTATGTCCGAAGTGTGGTAGGTAACTTTTAAAAGTTATTTTTATTTTCATAGGCAGAAATAAGGGGTGGTCCATAAATGATGTCACACAAATAATTACTCTTTTATGACTCACCCGCCCTCACTTTAGCATTTCGTAAACGAATAACTGTTACATGCCTTGTCATCAATACCTAACTAGACCCACTCACCCTACCACCACTGACATCATTTATGGACGATCCCTAAATGCCCTAGTGGATGGTTTAAGCTTGAATTGTTCAAGGTACTCAGAATTATTATGAGCTCAGCATGTGTCATTGTATTAAATAATACCGCAGGTAAAAGGTACACTTCGACTTCACGCTACTGACGTTATGCTATACCCTCACAAAAGCAATCTGTTTTTGTACTAAAAGACCAAGGACATTTTTTCTATACGTTGGTTGTTAGTACCTGAATCGATACTTACTATGTAATTAGCGGCTTGGTGATATACGTAAAAGGAAATATTCAAAAATAGACACACTACAAACGTACTTGAGAGGAATGGAAGATTATTGATGCGTCATGCATTATTAATTATTTATTTCACCTTTTGTAATGCTTTACAATGCGGTGTGTATTAATTCTATCAACTTGAATGACGAACAGTGTCCAGATAAAAAAATTCCTGCAATTAATAAGAAGGGGTCGTCTACAAAGGACGTCGTTAAAAAACAATAATTTTTATTGTGACTAATTTGCTAGTTAATATTGCCACAAAAATGTCATGCTAATTAAATTTTTAAATTTTGACAAGTGCAAGTTTGCTCCAATAATCCAATTGCACTTCAGATTTGTATCAAGGATAACTGTAAGTTTCAGAAACGATGGCGAGTAGAGCGAAAGTAATAGATCCGTAGTACGGCTGCTGGAGGTTCTCGGATCCCATGAAGCCAAGGATACAACCAGTTACAGCTCCAGAAATCCCTGCTACTATCAGTTTGTACTTTGACATACCCACAATGCTTGAAATCTATAGAATAAAATATTCTAATTTTTAAAAATGTAAGTATTGAATTAGTTTAAATTCATAAGAATGGATGTAGGATGCGCTAATCTGGTTCTAATGGTAGCTTACCATGCAACAGGCTATCCTGCTGAGTGGGAAGAGTAAGGCGCTAAGTATGAATCTTGAGCGCGCTGGGACCAAGTCAGTACTGTCAGCTGACAGGGCCCCTGTTTGAAGTCCAAGTCCGACACCAACTATCATTCAAAATAAAACAAAATTAAATATTTTTAAATTCATAATACAGCGCTTAAGGCAGGGCTGTAAAAATTTTTAAAATATTTTAAAAACTAGTAAATTCAAAACAGTGTTTGAATTCTTTTAAAACCAAATTATGTTTTGTAGCTATTAAACTTACAAACTCCGGCAAGTAGAGCAGGTGGGATAATCCGGAAATTAAATGGATTGCAACTCATTTTCTGATCCCCCATTTTGGAAGCTGCCAGCAGTTAACTCAAATCCTAATCCTTGCTATTAAACTACTAAGCTTTTTCCATAAACTACTGTGATCATCATCCTAGTATCCTACTTTTACTTCCTGTGCATCGTCTATGTATGAAAATTAAATTCTTTTTTAAAATTGACTGCTGGGGCTGTACTGCTGCACTGTTGATATTTTTTTTATAATTTTTACAAGTACGACGACGACTGACGACGATGATAACTGTGAGCGTTAGTAGTAAGGTGGCTGATAGGGATTCAAATATTAGTGAATCTGTTGCGAAAAATTATATCAGATTTTTTTTTCAATCTTTTTAAAAAATATTTTTAAGGATAATAAATAAAAACTTGGCAATATTTTTTAAATTTTGTCATAAAAGAACATTTTTTTAATTTAAAATAAAACTTTTTCTTTGTATAAAAGTAGAAAAATATTTTTATTACAAAATATTAATGTCGTAGCATTTTTTAATTTTTTTTAATCAACCAATATTGAAAATTACAGTTGAATTTGTATCACTTTGCTTTGTGATGGGTAATATGTAGTTTTGACAACATCTAAATGAATAAATAATTTTCAAATAAATGCTTATAATTTTCCTATTATCAATATAAACCACTAAGCACACTGACAATATTAGCGATGACGCAATTTATAGACACTCGCTAAGACAGTCTACATTAGCTATAACTAAGTTATTTTTTATTAAATCATAAAGAATAAAAATGTTTTTCGCAAATTAAATATCTTTTATTTGCATCTAATTGAGAATGCAAAGCATTAAAGCTTCCCAACGTCAATAGTAGTCCTTCACAAAACTTATTCACACAATCCCATTAAAAGTAATAGAATATAATTATCATAGCATTAGAAAGCTCTGACGCTTTTACGCGCCTCTTTCTGAACGAAAACAAAAACAGGAGCTACAAACAATTGAAGCGTAGCGTGTCGTGTAGTCATGACAGACATTTCGAAAATATTAAACGTTTTACTAGTGTGTTTTACAATCGGTAATTTGGCAAAGGTTTTTAACAATCTTTCCTTGACTCGCTAATTTAAACCTGTTTCAAGTTGGCACATATTTTAAGTAACTACGTTTTTGAATTCTTGCAGAATTTACCGTTGGACACGGAGCACTGCTCATCTCTGAGATTTCCGAAGGTCTATGCAAAAATCAAAACCAATTTCTTAACTCAAAATCCCTGTCACCTAAATTGGAGAAGCATCACGTAACTCCAAAAATACCGCCGTCGCTCTTTAGATTTGAAAAATGTGGTAAGGTCAATTTGTTTTATCCATACGAGTTCACTTTGACCAGCCCTCGTGTCACTTCAAAGCAAAAGATGTAAAACTCCTGTATGTTTTTTTTCTAATTATTTACTGTGGAAAAGCAGCTGCTGATAGGAGCTCCTGCACGCCATTTAGATATGCATCGAAGAGGGTGAGGGGCAATGCCCAAGGAGGCACTAGGAACCCATTACCACGCGAATTCACCGCCTTTACACGATTCACCAGACCAAAACTCATCACGAAGGAGTACACAGGGAGCTACCCCCCTAGTCGACAGCCCGTCACTACCACTGACAGGTATGCCCCACTCAAAAGGGCCGCCTTGAACCAGTGACGTCTGAATACATTTTACGTTTTTAAGTTGGATTTTAAAATTGGAGGCGGGTCCTTTGCAGCAAACCAATAATTGAAACAGTTTTTGTTGGATTACAAATATGCATAAATATTATACTAATTAAATGCGGCTTCATTTGTTTTATTGCAAAATTTAAAATACGACAAAGTAGGATAGGATTTAGGGATTTTTCCTAGACCCGGCAAAAGAATTGTTTTGAGGCAGCAATTTGCTTTCATACAGTAACCATAACCATCGTTTTAATTTTTTTGATAGTTTTCTTTGTATTTACATGTTTTAGAAAATATTAAAAAATGCTATTTTTACTTAATTTAGAAAATTGCAAAATGATCTATATTTGCATGGTTTTTAAAAAGTGTTAAATAATTTATTTGCATGTTTTTGAAATGTGCAAAGTATTTAATTTAAATGTTTCGAAATTCACACAAAAATTTATTTGCACGTTTTTAAAAAGTCAAGATATTTCTTGTTTTCATACATAATTATTTCTAAAATTTAAGAAACTCTTTTAATTGTATGTTTTTGAAAAGTCCCAATAGTCTATTTATATATGTTTGAAAACTGTAACATGTTTCATTTACAGTGTGTATTTTTTTAAAATTACGTCATCGATGGCTGCCTGCGCTTGCCGCATTTTTCATACACTATAGTAATTTTTTGCATGCATTTTGAAACCTCTAAATTAGAGTACAAAACTACATTCAAATTGTCAAAACTAATAATTAGAGAAAGAAGAATTAGTCGCTGTCGCTACAACAAGACACTACTGCTACTGCAGCACTTGCCTTTGAGGCACAATATAAAGACACATAAAATCTTATCAAATGGTAGCTAATATTTTTTTAAAAACACGTTACTTACGATTGCTTTGAATTTAAAACAAACTAACTAAAACTTTAAGAATATTTATACGGAAATAAATGAGCCGCTTAAATCAAGCTGAATAATAGCCGAATGTCAACTAAATCTTCACACCTTTAAAAAAAGTTGTTTTTGAAGATTAACCAGATCCAGTTCCTCCAGAATCTTCCGTTTTGACATCGTTTGGATTATTATCATGTACTGGGCGCTGCTTGAATAAAAAAAAATCATTGAAGAATCATTAAAAATTTAAAACCATCATAAATACTATTGAACTACTAAGCTACGAAGTAATTTATCCGCATACCTCAAATTCAAAGTGAGACTACTCATAGTCCTGCACCCAAGACGGAAGTTGGTCAATAAAGGTTCTTGACAGCGGATAATTGTTAAATCCGGTTGCAGGTCTCTGTAAATTTTGCGGATGAACTACTCCAGTGCTCATCACCCTTTAGGATTCGAAGAACCTTCGCGTCATTACTTACTTTCAGAGTTTTCAGATTTTTTAAAGCTTTAAGTCCAGCGTACTTCCTACTGTCACATAACTCATGAATCATCTCCCAACAAGGCTCTTCCACAGAATAATGGTCCATAAATTCTTCAAGAAGTTTATATTTTTGGAGAGCATTCCATTTCTCTCGGTCATTTGTGACCTGTGACGTCGCCATTGTCAATCCTCGTTCAGCAAAGAAGCAAATGTGGAAAGTGGACTCGAAGTAAAATCGTGTATCCAAAATTAACGTGTCTAATTTTGAATCTGCCATCGTCTTAAAAAAGGCTCTTAAAACGTACACATGAGGTACGGAAATCCAGCATTTGGTTATGTTTGGAAATCTCTTGGGAAGATTAAAAATGAATGACTCATCCTGTAAGAAAGAAGGGACTTGGAACTCGGACAAGAATGGGAAGCAACTTCTCCTGGAACTGTCAGATGGGAATTTTGTTGAGAGGTGCCACCAACTTGACACACGAAATGTTGAAATTTGGGGAATACTGCTTAAGTGAAGGTCTTCGAAATCTTGAAATTCATCCAAAATAATTGTTTTTAAATTCGGCATTAAATGAGGAATTGCAATTTTGAAGGAAAAATATTCCCTTTTGTCTTTCACAGTTGCTTTACGGGTGTTAGTATTTATTGGAGTTTTATCTGGTTTAGAATCGTGGCTTCGTATGATTTGAAGACATTGTAGTTGATCTTCAGAAGGTGTATGTGGGTTATACTGTTCAAGTGTAGATTCGATTGTGGGTATGAATCCAATTTCTAAACGTTCCAAATGCTCTGATGCAGGAATCTTGATGACGATATTTGGCTCATCACACATTCCACAGTACGATCCGTACCAAACAAACTTTCTCAAAAGAGGAAAATTCAGAAAGACATTTCCAATATAATCTTCAGCTGTAACCTTATTTTCGACAGTGATGCAAAAGTTGAGAGCAATTTCATGAAGATTATTTGCCTGGATGGTGGCAACTGTCTTGATTTCTTTTGTACTTAAATAATCTACGAATAAATAAAATACACCAAAATTACACGCTTACAAAAATAGCAGTAAATTGACTACTTTACTGTTAATTTGTAACTACTTTCTTGTTACTCCGACATCGACAGTGAATCCTGTCAACCACGGTCAACAAAAATTATGGTTAGTGATTTACAGTGAAAACTGTTAGACTAAGTATACTAGAACGGTGTTGGATTACGCAACACTAATCATGTTGAACGATTTTTTTTATTAAAAAATAACACCAAAAACTGGAATTGCACCCCTGGATTCGAACTCACACCCTTTGGAATACGAACCTGGCTCCTTAACCACTAGGCTGCCACAACACATTAACTATGTATTATTAATTTAGCATACATATACTTTAATATAAATGCTTCATCAGATTTAGTGTTGATTTAACAAGTTTGGTGTTGGGTTTTGCAACAACAGTCTTGTTGCATGTGGTTAACAGTTTTCCCTACCCTCAAAAAATTCAAAATTTACTACTAAGCCTGTCAAAGTTAACAGCTTAACCTGTTGCCACGGCCTAACTACATTCGTGTCAAGATGTTTTCTAAGCGTGTAGCTGCCTAATAATTTACAACCAAAAATAATAGTAGTGTTCGGCTTACGTAAATGTAACATAAATGTATTAACAATTTAAATAAGAAATAAAATAAGCTAAGTACATACTTAAATAAACTTGTTTCCTACTGTGAATACAGTCCTCTGCTAACAAAATCCGCAGAATTTTCAGTTTTTGTAAAATTCCAGGATTGAATCTTGACAACGTTGATAGAACCTTTCTCGCATCATCGTGACTCCTAAATTCGTACGAAAGTTCTTCAAGGTTGGAAAAAGCTTTTAAAATGTTTTGAATTAATGAGGCTGGAGCCTTTTTTGATTTATTGTTTACGTGAACCACAACTTTTCTCAGTTCAATAAGGGAGCGTTCACAAATGATATCATCAAAATTTCGTGTTTTTACCACCTACCTACTCCTTGTCATCGCTTGTCACTTTTTCTAAAAACCACCTACCCACCCTGTAAGTTACGTCACTTTTTTCAGATATCCTTGATTTGTGCTCAAAATTTTCCAAACACAATTCTGGTGACGGCGACCGATATTACAAAAGTGTATTTTTTTCTACTTTACAACTCAAGCTGACTACATTGAACATAAATTCAGGTGCACTTTCCCCGCTGAGTTTGAAAGTATAAAACATGCAGGATTTAGTTGTTTTTTTATTTTCGGGAAAACTCATATTTTTAGTAAAAATGGTGATGATATCATGTTTTGGAAAACCCACCTACCTACTCGTCATCTTTTGTCATCTTAAGGTGAAACTACCTACCTACTCAACTGATGATATCATTTGTGAACGCTCCCTAAGTGGCTTCCCAATTTGAAACAGCAACCAGCCTCTACCGCTGGCTCTGGTAAAACCCAAATTAGCTTCACAAGGACCAACATTAAATATTATCTCTTCAATATTTAGACAATTTTTTCGAAGTATTTTGAAAAGGTTGAAGGGGCATTTTGACCTTAAATCGTGCCACGACCAGACGTTTAACTTGAGAGAAGTTATAGTTTTCCCAAAGTTCTGGTAAAACTTGGTCCATTCTGTAATGTCTTGTGTTGACATTGCCAATTTATTGCTGAGGCATTAATCACATCATTTATAATTAAAGTTATAAGTTGGTTTTTAAAACTATCCTTAACTTGTTTTTGTTGAAGTTAATATTGTTATATTCTTACCAAAAGTAGCTTTGCCGCTACTACAACGAGGTGAACAGGCCGTGGACTCTGAAACTTCTTTAAACAAATCTGTCGCTTGCTGATCCTGACACAACTTTTTCCTTTTAGGCTCGTCATCGTTCCCCTCAAACTTGTCACTGTCACTGTCACTAGCATAGTCAACAAGTTTAATTTTTGGTACGGAGAACATTTGTAGTCCTTGATCTTCATATGTTGCGCAGTTAGTGTACGAGATACTTCTGCTAGAACAATTTTTGGAAAAAGTCACTGACCTAAAAGTAGGGTCAGGATCAGTGAGATCATATAACTCAACTTCATGACGTGGAACAGAAGCTGATAGAACTACTTTTGTGGTCTCCTCATAGATTCGTAAGGATGTTGTACTAACGATGCAGGAACTTGAAGAACTTGCTAGACGATGAGAAGCAAGTAAACGGTCTATTTCTAGCAGCGTAAACCTCAAAAATTGATCTTTTTGTACCCCTGTTAGATTATAAACGTAGGTAACAATTTAATAACCTAATAATCATTAGCGATACTTACGTTGCTGCTTACAGTTTACAGTCAACAGTCAATTCATACTCAAATAATTTTATCGAGCTGATGTTGATTCTGGTAAGCAATCCATAAAGTTTACCCAAACAACTTTAATCTAGTATCAGTAACATGAGTAAGTTATGAGTAAGTTGCAATCCAATAAGCAATACACCGCTAACTCATACCTCACCTACACGCGATATGCTAAGAACCAAGAAACTAATACTTACATTAAATACCTAAATAAATAATAGCTGATAGTCTGCAAGGAATAAAAATTAAGAAAAAAGTATAAACTTTAGTGCAATCAATATAGTAACATACGAAACAAGACATAGATGTCTGCCTAGAAAAACTTTTACTTTTATTACTTACCCTTGAAATATTTAGCTACTGTGAAACAACCACAATTTTTTAACACTCGAACAACAAATTCATCAACGTCAACGGTATCAGGCTCAGGCTCAGCTAACTGTTCGCCTTCCATGGCTTCGATTTTCACTATATTGTCGGATCGTTGTATTCCACTTTATTTAAGTTGCAAACTTAAGAGCCATATATTATCGCATATAATGTTGTGTCGTATGGGCTGAGGCCAAATCGACTTAATGAATAAATTTTATTATTATTACATCGCATAAGTATATGTTCGGTTGTTTGAAAGTTTGAACTAATAACAATTTACACTTACAATTCATGTATTTTTAACAAATTAAAGAAACTAAATTATAGATCGAATTTATATCAGTTAAACAGTCAAAAGTCAACAGTCAGTGCACAATATTTTAAATTTAAAAAATTTGGTATTTCAACTCGTACGAAATAGAAGCTACTTACTAGTAACTAGTCAGTATTATTGGCCACCTATCATTACATCATTACACATTATCGATCATTAGTTGTTGGTGACTATGAGGGGTTTCTTTGATAAGTGCTGGTCAGGTCGGGAAGTGCTGGCCAACTTTAGTAAGTGCTGGCCAGTTTGACTTTAGTAAGTGCTGGCCAAAACTACTTTAGTAAGTACTGGCCAGTTTGACTTTAGTAAGTGACGGCCAACAAAAAATTCTAGAAATAGATTAAAACTGCACCCGGAACGTTGGTTAACAGTATTTTCTAACTATTTACCGAAAGCAACACTGAATCAGGCTCGTAAAGCTGCCTGAAAACGGATAGGTTATATTTTTCCCTCCGCCTAACCTAACCTAAACCTAACCTAACCTCAAAGATAACAAACCACGAAGGGTAGCCTAATGTGAATAAGTAGCGTAAACAGTAATTAAATATGTAAGAACAAAACAAAAAAGTAAAGTCAATTTTAACTTACACGGCGAAGCAACTCTGCTGCTAGTATCCATACTACACATATTATCGAAGATTTTACTTCCTCCACAACATTTTATCTATTAGAGGTAAAATTGTAATTTTAATCATACACACAATATTTTATTTTAAAAGACTGTATAAATTATAGTACGTATTTTATGTACAATAATGTATATTTATACATTTTGTACTGTTAACCAACGTTCCAGGCGCAGTTTTAATCCATTTCTAGAATTTTTTGTTGGCCGTCACTTACTAAAGTCAAACTGGCCAGCACTTACTAAAGTAGTTTTGGCCAGCACTTACTAAAGTCAAACTGGCCAGCACTTACTAAAGTTGGCCAGCACTTCCACACCTGGCCAGCACTTATCAAAGAACAGCCGACTATGAACTATGACTTTGTGAGCAGCAGAGTTGAGTAATTAGCTCATTTGTAATCATTTTATTATAATTGTAAATTACATTACTTTACACTCGGCACTCAATATCACTTTTAATAGTACAATAGCAAACCAACCGCAAACAACTAGCAACTAACTAAGAAACCTTGAGTCTGCTATGATAACGATAATAACGAAGATTTTAAAAGTTCCAATTGCCTAATAAGTTCATTATAGGAGTGAAGTTACCCGACCGTTGTATTGCCGACCGTACAAAATGAAGTTACCCGACCGTAATTTTACCTGACCGATAAGTTACCCGACTGATAAGTTACCCGACCACAAAACCCTCTACACATTAAAAGATGTGCATAAAAAGGTCCCGTCCATACAATTTTGAATTCAGTGGAAGTGAAACATTAAATACTAACAGCTCTACGGAATTCTAGAGAAGACCTATAATAGGCACTCTGCATTGCAAAGAAAATCCAATGCAAGCACATTTCGCCAGCGACGGACGATTATCGCCTCACCGCACAGCAGTGCAGTTGGATTAACCGATCACGTTCGTTCTTTGTAATTTAAGTAAGGCTGTGCGGGGTATCTCTTTGTTGTGGTTACCTACAAGAGGGTACTGTGCGGAAAGCTTGACCTAACTATGCTACCTCCGTAGTTTACCTAACTAAATTGCTGTGCAGTGAGGCTATTAGAAAAGATTTTAACTAACTTTTAGTTAGGTCGAGCTAACAGATTTAGGTGTTCATTCAAACACGATTACGACTTAACTACGTAAAACACCGCTGTGTGTTAATATAACTATGTAAACCACAATATATAAACTATTCTGAGCTTCATCGTCATCTACATTTCTACACGCTTAGAAAAGATCTTGACACGTATGTAGTTAGGCCGGTGCAACAGGTTAAGTTGTAAACTTTGACAAGTTAAGTAGTAAATTTTGAAATTTTTGACGGGGGGGGGGGAAACTGGTAACCACATAAAACAAGACTGTTGTTGCAAAACCCAACACCTAACTTGTTAAATCTACACTAAACATGTTGAAGCATTTATATCACTGTATATGTATGCTAAATTAGTAATCCATAGTTAATGTGTTGTAGCAGTCCAGTGGGTTAGGGAGCCAGGTTCGTGAACCTCAAGGGTGGGGGTTTGAATCCAGTTATGGGTGGTATTTTTGGTGTTGTTTTTTAATAATAAAATCGGGCAACAGGATTAGGGTTGCATGATCCAACATTGTTGTAGTATACTCTGTCTAACACGTTAACTGCAAATCACTAACCATAATCCTGTTGACTGCGGTGAACAGGATTCACTGTGGATGTCGGAGTAACAAGAAAGTAGTTACAATTTAACAGTAAAGTAGTCAATTTAATCCTATTTTTCCAAGGGTGTATGATAGACACCTACTACTGGCATCTTAATAATTGCAAATAAATTCACTTAAAAAATTGAGTGAAAACGTCTTACCTTGAAATGTATTTCCTCAATGTTTAAGCTATGCATACGTTGTATTTGGAGTTTTTTGGACTCCAATCAGTGCTGAATACTTTGCTGCAATAACCAGATGTTTAGGAAATTCCAGTTTCAAAATAAGATGCGCGACTTCTAAAACGTAATTTAAGATTGTAAGCTACAGAACATCCTAGGCAAAAGCTGCAACCCTGAAACAAAAAAACAAAATGCCCCAACCTCACGCATGAGATTGTTGTGAGAGAATGGTAGCCTGTAGGAGACCGGAAAGACTATCACACTCTTACAGGCAGCAATGACCACGTTAATACGTTCTGAATGCGTCTTCAGCGTTTTAAATTTGTGAATATTGTTAAGCAAATGTCACGATCAAAAATAAAAAAAGAACAAATATAACTTTTTTGAATACATTAAAGCTTACTTGCAGTAAGAACATTGTCAACGGGGTCATTAAAGGAAACCCGTCTAACCCACACCTAGACCCTATAACCTAACCCCACAAAACGGTATGTTTATGCAAAACCAATGCGTATTTTAAGATCAACACTATCATGAAATGCAAGTTATAAATGAATATATTGTAAAACGTATTTATTTCGTATTTAAATAATTCCCAAAGCCCAGCTAGAAATAACAACTTTGGCAAATACATCAAGTAGTCAATAGTAGTAAAAAAAGCCATCACCATCATATTGACAAAACATTAAAGTAACTTTTTAAATAATTTCGACTAATAACAAGCTCATTACTATTAACTAACTATTAGGTATAAGCTATACAAGCAACGACTGTAAATACCCCGCTAAAAATTCCACAAGCACCTATTATTCATGTTAATTCTACTTTGAAAGTGTAATTAGTTAGTATAAAATAGGTGTAGTTTACATTTTTTATTACGACACAACATCCAAAAAACAAATCCGAATTTTAAAGACCCAAAACATAGCAAATCAACAAGCAAACAAGTCACACCAACACCGTCAATAATAATTTTGCGTATTAAAATTAATAACAATTTCAAGTCAACAGAGTTAAAAGTTTGTAGAGACACTATCAGGGAACAAGTAAGTTAAATAATTACGAACTAAACTATTTAAAAGGTTTAGATTATACAAAAGTTTAATTTGTTATCTCTACAAAAACAATATACTGTGCCTTATAATAATAACCAATAGCTTAACACGATTTGATACAAAACAAGCTCACAGTTATATGGTATGCAACATATTACCACTACTATTACTAAAATTTCTTTTTCTAGAAAACAAAACAATTACTAAAAACCGGCCCACTTTCATTTAGAACTATAACAGATTAAAGCAAATATAAGTATTACAAGTTGTAGACATAAAATACAAACACTACGATATATTGTACCTTAAATAGCTTAGTACTACAATTATAAGTTAAAACCAACATGTTCGTTCAAAGAAACAGAAACAACGTTAGAATCACTAAATAAGCTTACTCAAATTTAGAAATAAGTTAACCAAAAACGTTCTCGGCAGAGACAATATCATAAAACATGCTATTAAAATAAGTAAATATTTAAAACAATAAATATAAGGCTTCAACTACAATCGTGTTAAGCAATGTAACACTACTTACACCTCAACCTAACATTTACACATTTAGAGTTCAGAGCGTTAAATAATACAAATGATGTAAAAGGAGCTACTGGGCTTTATACCATGCAATAGAGATGTTAGTATGCTTTGCAATGTTCTTGACCACCCTCACACGACGTGTTTGCTCAGTTCCGTCATAAACCAACCAACGTTTTTTGTGAGGGTAGGCAGTAACAAAATGGTTAGAGTCAATCCACAAAGACACGGCTAATAAATTGTAACTCACATTAATTATTTTCAGATTTAGCATACTCTCTTGAAACTGGCAGTTCTCTGGTGTGAAGTAAAGCAAGGGGACAGATTTGCGATCCTTAAACTGAACTGTGCGAGAAACCTTAACAGCACTGCATTTACGAAATGGACAAAGATTTTTTTTAGGATATTTCCGTTCATTGAAGTTAGTAATCAATTCGTGGAGATTAGGACTTGCGTATCTTGTACAAGCAGATACGTCAGTCCGACACACACCGTGTTGTGGGCAATCAGTTTCTTCCCAAAAGCATTCAAAGAGTGGGGCAAGCGGGTCAGAAACAATTTTTTTTGCACATCCACGCACGTCGAAGTGGACTGGATACAAATTTCTCTTTTCTTGAGCTATGAAATCTTCGTTCTTAGTAACACAGAGCAGCCATTTTGCCTTGGCTTCGTTGAACTGCCGGCTCATTACTAGATTCACAATTTTCCTAATTTCCTGCTGCATAATTGGATCTTTGCAGTCGTCTCTTCCAAAAAATTGTTAAACGGCAGCAAAGTTGTGCAGGGCGTAGGTTAGTGTCATCAGAACATTATCGACAGGGCAAGAGTTAGTAAACACGTACTTGCTCGTGTCTACAGCATCTTTCCCCCACAAGACAAATGGTACCTTTCGCAACAAAGTTCCAAATCCACGAGGCTTTGCAACTTGCTGCCCACCTTTATCCCAGCCTTCAACTTCTTTGTCAGTGTCATTATCATCCGATTCTTCAGAGTAATCTAGCTGCCTGTTGGGTTTTTTGGCTTGCAACGGATTAGCATCGTTGAACTGCACATGCTTTCGTTTTGTTGGAGGTTGGGTTGGCGTAATTCGTTTTGGAGTTTTCTCAATTTGAGGTCGTATTTCACGCTTCTTTGCATTTGGCTTGCCCTGGACTTGTTTAGCTTGAAATTTTCTATGTTCTACTCGCAGTTCTTTTTCTAAGCTAACACATCGGCCTGGTAATTGCAAAATGTTAAAATTAGCTTTTAAAACTATACTTAAACATTCTAATATAAAACAGTGTAACAACTGTACATAATTTAATTTTCATCAATATTATGTTTACGAAATGACAATTGCAAGTATTTACATTACACGGTTTTACCTTTTATCATTTTATTTGAAGCACGAATATATCTCCCAATTTTCTGACGCCCAGACTTTCCGTGCTCATCTATTTTAACTATTTTATTCCAGTACTCCACAGGCCATTGATGATCTTCCTCGTGCACGTCGCCACGAACATTAAACATGATGTGTGTGAGTAATGAAGTAAAAGGTAGAATGTCCTTCCGTAGATAATTAGCGAAAGAAGGCGAGTAGTAGGCATTTTTTTGAGGCCCTGATGGAGTGGTGCTCGGAGCAACGGAGACGGGTGTTTCGTCCATACTGTCAAAGATAGTGTGCGTGTACCCTTCTTCGGAATCTTCAAATTCCTCGTCATCTGAGTCATGGGCTGAAACATCGTCATTGTCAGATATGGCTTTCTCAACTCCTTTGAACATATTGTTGAAGAAAAGTCCAAAACAAGTGGACGACCATAGAGCTGCTCTAGGTTTAGCCCTTGCCGCTTCACTCAGTACTTCGGAGGTATCTGTACGTAAACATATGCACATGCTAAGGTATAAAAGCTTAAAGTAAATACATAATGTACACAGGTACCGCACACGCATCATTCAATACATTAACTAACCTATCCGTGAGCTTTCTTCTGGAAGATCACGAAGTGTTTCGATTTCAGACTGTACTGGCGGTGTGTTGAATTGAATAAGACAAAGAATAAATATTTTGTGGACGTAAAAAGCACAATCCTCAAGCGTTGTGGCTTGTAGATACCGCTGTACCAAGTACTTTAGGTCGGCCACCGCTTCAGACGTAGTCCCATAGCACTTTCGTAAATACAGCATACAATTTTTCATGACGTGGGCCTTACAGACGTAAAAATTAACCACTGCTGGCTTTCGCCTGCCCATAATTTCCTCGAAGCAATGATTTAGGTATGGCTTGATGTGAGGATCAACCCCAAATGCCTTAAAAGAGGCATAAATCAGTGCCAAGCTAAAATTAGTTTCCACTCGTGAGCACAACGGCTTTTATTTAAATCTACGATTCTGCTTCATTCTAAATATATTTAAAATTTGACATGTTTATATATTCACAATTAACTGCAACAACAATTTGATTAATTACGGAAGCATTGCTGACAATACGACACTTACTCATAGACGTAAGAGTCTAAGCATCGGGCAAGGGAGCGACTAGTATGATCGTTAGTCAAGAACTCGCACAAGGCGATAGGGGGGTGTCCTGGAAATGGGTGAGCTATACAGATGGAGTACATCAACGTTTTCTTGATTTCCCAGTTTTTGAACATTTCGTTTGAATTTCCTTATACACAGTTCCTGTAGCGTCTATATGGAAGATAACACTGTACCCAAGTTCGTGAAGAAGCGCAAGGAGATTAGCTTGATCTTCAGAGAAATACACGACTCGCAAGACTTAGCTCCCTGATGTACCGAGTTCCAAGACTGTCCTCTTTTTGTGACTCTATTATTAAATCAAGGATAGGGTCGTGGTGGTTGTCTTGATTCTTCATATGCTATTATTATTATTATTACATTAGCTCTTACTTGCCGAGCATGATGCTTGTTCACATCGTGATGAAATTCACCTTCGCTTCTAAAAAATTGAGTCCAGAACCCTGTAAGTGAAGTCTTCGCAATTGGAACATACATGTTATTACAAACGAAATATTTACCTAACATGAAATGTTAACGGCTGCTTGAGAGTGTAATTGAAGCATTCTATCTTGAAAGTGTAGCAGTTGGCATGCTACCACCTAGCATCGCACCACAGGTACTTTGTCCTGTGATTGATATACAACTTATGCTTCTTTGACGTTGGGACACAGTATTTATTCTTGGTGGCAAAGAACTTGTAGACGCAGTCGGTCCAACCTTTCTTCAATTTTGTCTTCCCGTCTACTACTTCAAAACCTTCTTTTTCCCACTTAGCACAGTCGACATCAAATTGGAAATTGCGTTCCGGTGGCTGTAATATGTTTGGATTTGGCTGAATACGTAAAACAATAATTGTAAAACAAACACAGTAAAAGTTCAAGAATATTAGTATTTAAAGGCACTAGCGAGCGCATGTATTGCGTTACGACCTTATTGAACTAGATTCACGAATTGCATGTTTCTTTGTAGTTCCTCATTCTAAACGCTACTTACATTGCTAATATGCCTCACTTCAGTAATTTGTCCAGGATCTTGTAACGGTGCTGCAATACTGGCTTCCTCGTAAACATCCACATTGTCGCTGGAATCATCCGCGTCAAAACTGCCTCTCTCGTCCCTATGCTTCTCTAAAACGGCCAGAACGTTGCTGTCATCGTCGACACCGCCATCAGGAGCTTTTAGATTCCCTTTGCCTATTTCTTGGGTATTCAATTTGCCGGAAGTATTTCCAGTAGGTAAATCTTCACTTTGAACAATAGCTGCAAGTAAAGGGTGTAAATCACTACCACAAACAGCATGGTTCAATTCATTAGGAAACTTATCTTGCCAAAAATCTTCTTCGTCATCATCTTCAGAAAAATAGAGAGATTCCAAATCGTCTTCTCTAACACTATTATCTATACCCTTGTCAGGTAAATTAGATTTATCAAAGGCATTATCCTGATCGATTTAAGAATTAGTTGCAGCATCCTCAGCACTGTGTTGTATGGCTATGCTTCTTTCTTCAGTAACAACCACATCCGCGTCACTTACATGCGACTGAACTAACACATTTTTTTCGACATGCGTAGCGTAGGGAATGTTACTAATGTCGCCTTCATTCACAACTTTAGCTCAACAATATCAATTAGAACAAATATACACAAAACAGTTATATCAAACAGCAAATTGGATAAACAGTACAGCAAACAATAAATTAGTTTCGTAGCACCAATACCTGGTACCCGCTCAAGCCAATACGAAGGAAAATTAATTCGCGAATTGTTGAGACACTTGCAACATTGCCAATGTGTATCTTTGGCAACCTTAGCAGGGTCTACACGAATGCAGTAACCATGATACCATTGAAGACAATGAGTGCATTCAACCATTGTGTCGTCTGCTGGCCCGTCACAAATACAGAACCTCTCCACAGGAAGATTTGGCGTTGATGCAGCAACAGGAGACGGCAACCTGCCAGTAGGCGCCCCGACACGTCTACAAAATTCTTGCTGCAAACAAACAAATACGGTGCTTCCTCATATTGATATAAATTTATAACGAAGTTAAACTTAAATACGCCAAACTTGCTGAAAACAAAAAACCTAAACATATAATATACCTTAAAATCGTGACGCGATTCCTTGAAGATCAAGGACATCCACTTTGTATTTTGCTTAACCGGTCTTATGTTGACACTAACCAGCAACTTGCTTCACAACCCAGTCTTACTACAGGATGACTTTTCCCAAGCAACAGGGTCAGTAGAGATAGGACACATATTATCAATCCAGTAACCAACCCCGTGATGAGCCAAGGGATGCGAGGAAGGTCTTCCACGACCTGAAACAACCACGTCCTTGCTAACACGTTTTCCTCGCGGCATCTAATTATAATTTTGCAACAACAATTATGTTTAAAATTGCAGTTGGTTTTAATTTAAATATAACATTCAATTGCCATACTGTCAAGTGTAGGAGTTGGACTGTGAGCAAAAATATTTCAAGTTCCTCAGACCCTCTTTTTTTAGAAATTTTGACAACTACTATTTTGTGCTCAGAGAACTCACTAAGAACATTCTATAAAGCGCCGAACTTTTGAAATCGGCCTGCCCAAACCAAACTTACATCCTGTCAAGTGTGGAAGTTGGACTCTGAGCGAAAATATTTCAAGTTCCTCAGACGCTTTTTTTTTTAAATTTTGACAACTAGTATTTTGTGCTCAGAGAACTCACTAAGAACATTCTATAAAGCGCCGAACTTTTGAAATCGGCCTGCCCAAACCAAACCTACATCCTGTCAAGTGTGGAAGTTGGACTGTGAGCAAAAATATTTCAAGTTCCTCAGACCCACTTTTTTTGAAAATTGGGACAACTAGTATTTTGTGCTCAGAGAACTCACTAAGGACATTCTATAAAGCGCCGAACTTTTGAAATCGGCCTGCTCAAACCAAACTTACATCGTGTCAAGTGTGAAAGTTGGACTGTGAGCAAAAATATTTCAAGTTCCTCAGACCCACTTTTTTTAGAAATTTTGACAACTAGTATTTTGTGTTCAGAGAATTTACTAAGGACATTCTATAAAGCGCCGAACTTTTAAAATCGGCCTGCCCAAACCAAACTTACATCGTGTCAAGTGTGGAAGTTGGACTGTGAGCAAAAATATTTCAAGTTCCTCAGACCTACTTTTTTTAAAAATTTTGACAACTAGTATTTTGTGCTCAGAGAACTCACTAAGGACATTCTATAAAGCGCCGAACTTTTGAAATCGGCCTGCTTAAACTAAACTTACATCGTGTCAAGTGTGGAAATTGGACTGTGAGCAAAAATATTTCAAGTTCCTCAGACCCACTTTTTTTAGAAATTTTGACAACTAGTATTTTGTGCTCAGAGAACTTACTTAGGACTTTCTATAAAGCGCTTACCTTTTGAAATTGGCCAGCTAAAACTAATTTTACATCCTGTCAAGTGTGGGAGTTGGACTCTGAGCAAAAATATTTCAAGTTCCTCAGACCCACTTTTTTTAGAAATTTTGACAACTAGTATTTTGTGCTCAGAAAATTTACTAAGGACATTCTATAAAGCGCCAAACTTTTAAAATCGGCCTGCCCAAACTAAACTGACATCCTGCCAAGTGTGGAAGTTGGACTCTGAGCAAAAATATTTCAAGTTCCTCAGACCCACTTTTTTTAGAAATTTTGACAACTAGTATTTTGTGCTCAGAGAACTCACTAAGGATATTCTATAAAGCGCCGAACTTTTGAAATCGGCCTGCCTAAACCAAACTTACATCCTGTCAAGTGTGGAAGTTGGACTCTGAGCAAAAATATTCCAAGTTCCTCAGACCCACTTTTTTTAGAAATTTTGACAACTAGTATTTTGTGCTCAGAGAACTCACTAAGGATATTCTATAAAGCGCCGAACTTTTGAAATCGGCCTGCCCAAACCAAACTTACATCGTGTCAAGTGTGGAAGTTGGACTGTGAGCAAAAATATTTCAAGTTCCTCAGACCTACTTTTTTTTAAAATTTTGACAACTAGTATTTTGTGCTCAGAGAACTCACTAAGGACATTTTATAAAGCGCCGAACTTTTGAATTCGGCCTGCCCAAACTAAACTTACATCGTGTCAAGTGTGGAAGTTGGACTGTGAGCAAAAATATTTCAAGTTCCTCAGACCCACTTTTTTTAGAAATTTTGACAACTAGTATTTTGTGCTCAGAGAACTTACTTAGGACTTTCTATAAAGCGCTTACCTTTTGAAATTGGCCAGCTAAAACTAATTTTACATCCTGTCAAGTGTGGGAGTTGGACTCTGAGCAAAAATATTTCAAGTTCCTCAGACCCACTTTTTTTAGAAATTTTGACAACTAGTATTTTGTGCTCAGAGAACTTACTTAGGATTTTCTATAAAGCGCTTACCTTTTGAAATTGGCCAGCTGAAACCAAACTTACATCCTTTTAAGTGTGAAAGTTGGACTCTGAGCAAACATATTTCAAGTTCCTCAGACCCACTTTTTTTAGAAATTTTGACAACTAGTATTTTGTGCTCAGAGAACTCACTAAGGACATCCTATAAAGCGCCGAACTTTTGAAATCGGCCTGCCTAAACCAAACTTACATCGTGTCAAGTGTGGAAGTTGGACTGTGAGCAAAAATATTTCAAGTTCCTTAGACCTACTTTTTTTTAAAATTTTGACAACTAGTATTTTGTGCTCAGAGAACTCACTAAGGACATTTTATAAAGCGCCGAACTTTTGAATTCGGCCTGCCCAAACTAAACTTACATCGTGTCAAGTGTGGAAGTTGGACTGTGAGCAAAAATATTTCAAGTTCCTCAGACCCACTTTTTTTAGAAATTTTGACAACTAGTATTTTGTGCTCAGAGAACTTACTTAGGACTTTCTATAAAGCGCTTACCTTTTGAAATTGGCCAGCTAAAACTAATTTTACATCCTGTCAAGTGTGGGAGTTGGACTCTGAGCAAAAATATTTCAAGTTCCTCAGACCCACTTTTTTTAGAAATTTTGACAACTAGTATTTTGTGCTCAGAGAACTCACTAAGGACATCCTATAAAGCGCCGAACTTTTGAAATCGGCCTGCCTAAACCAAACTTACATCGTGTCAAGTGTGGAAGTTGGACTGTGAGCAAAAATATTTCAAGTTCCTCAGACCTACTTTTTTTTAAAATTTTGACAACTAGTATTTTGTGCTCAGAGAACTCACTAAGGACATTTTATAAAGCGCCGAACTTTTGAATTCAGCCTGCCCAAACTAAACTTACATCGTGTCAAGTGTGGAAGTTGGACTGTGAGCAAAAATATTTCAAGTTCCTCAGACCCACTTTTTTTAGAAATTTTGACAACTAGTATTTTGTGCTCAGAGAACTTACTTAGGACTTTCTATAAAGCGCTTACCTTTTGAAATTGGCCAGCTAAAACTAATTTTACATCCTGTCAAGTGTGGGAGTTGGACTCTGAGCAAAAATATTTCAAGTTCCTCAGACCCACTTTTTTTAGAAATTTTGACAACTAGTATTTTGTGCTCAGAGAACTCACTAAGGACATCCTATAAAGCGCCGAACTTTTGAAATCGGCCTGCCTAAACCAAACTTACATCGTGTCAAGTGTGGAAGTTGGACTGTGAGCAAAAATATTTCAAGTTCCTCAGACCTACTTTTTTTTAAAATTTTGACAACTAGTATTTTGTGCTCAGAGAACTCACTAAGGACATTTTATAAAGCGCCGAACTTTTGAATTCGGCCTGCCCAAACTAAACTTACATCGTGTCAAGTGTGGAAGTTGGACTGTGAGCAAAAATATTTCAAGTTCCTCAGACCCACTTTTTTTAGAAATTTTGACAACTAGTATTTTGTGCTCAGAGAACTTACTTAGGACTTTCTATAAAGCGCTTACCTTTTGAAATTGGCCAGCTAAAACTAATTTTACATCCTGTCAAGTGTGGGAGTTGGACTCTGAGCAAAAATATTTCAAGTTCCTCAGACCCACTTTTTTTAGAAATTTTGACAACTAGTATTTTGTGCTCAGAGAACTTACTTAGGATTTTCTATAAAGCGCTTACCTTTTGAAATTGGCCAGCTGAAACCAAACTTACATCCTTTTAAGTGTGAAAGTTGGACTCTGAGCAAACATATTTCAAGTTCCTCAGACCCACTTTTTTTAGAAATTTTGACAACTAGTATTTTGTGCTCAGAGAACTCACTAAGGACATCCTATAAAGCGCCGAACTTTTGAAATCGGCCTGCCTAAACCAAACTTACATCGTGTCAAGTGTGGAAGTTGGACTGTGAGCAAAAATATTTCAAGTTCCTCCGACCACTTTTTTTAGAAATTTTGACAACTAGTATTTTGTGCTCAGAGAACTTACTTAGGACTTTCTATAAAGCGCTCAACTTTCGAAATCGGCCAGCTAAAACCAAACTTACATCCTGTCAAGTGTGGAAGTTGGACTCTGAGCAAAAATATTTCAAGTTCCTCAGACCCACTTTTTTTAGAAATTTTGACAACTAGTATTTTGTGCTCAGAGAACTCACTAAGGATATTCTATAAAGCGCCGAACTTTTGAAATCGGCCTGCCCAAACCAAACTTACATCGTGTCAAGTGTGAAAGTTGGACTGTGAGCAAAAATATTTCAAGTTCCTCAGACCCACTTTTTGTAAAAATTTTGACAACTAGTATTTTGAGCTCAGAGAACTTACTTAGGACTTTTTATAAAGCGCTTAACTTTTGAAATCGGCCAGCTGAAACTAAACTTACATCCTGTCAAGTGTGGGAATTGGACTCTGAGCAAAAATATTTCAAGTTCCTCAGACCCACTTTTTTTAGAAATTTTGACAACAAGTTTTTTGTGCTCAGAGAACTCACTAAGGACATTCTATAAAGCGTCGAACTTATGAAATCGGCCTGCCCAAACTAAACTTACATCCTGTCAAGTGTGGGAGTTGGACTCTGAGCAAAAATATTTCAAGTTCCTTCGACCCAATTTTTTTAGAAATTTTGACAACTAGTATTTTGTGCTCAGAGAACTCACTAAAGACATTCTATAACGCGCCAAACTTTTGAAATCGGCCTGCCCAAACCAAACTTACATCCTGTCAAGTGTGGAAGTTGGACTCTGAGCAAGAATATTTCAAGTTCCTCAGACCTACTTTTTTTAAAAATTTTGACAACTAGTATTTTGTGCTCAGAGAACTCACTAAGGACATTGTATAAAGCGCTGAACTCTTGAAATCGGCTTGCCCAAACTAAACTTACATCGTTTCAAGTGTGGAAGTTGGACTCTGAGCAAAAATATTTCAAGTTCCTCAGACCCATTTTTTTTGGAAATTCTGACATTTAAAAATGTTTGATGCATTTGGAAATAATTTCGGGAACGTGGACATGCAAAATTTTAGAGATTTTGAAAAAAATCGAAATTTGAACAAAAATGTCTTCAACCCCGTAGAACTAAGTCTAAAGATTACGAATCTGCAATCAGAATTTTAAAATGTTGAATGCATTTGGCAATAATTTCGGGAACGTGGACATGCAAAATTTTTGAGATTTTGAAAAAAATCAAAATTTGAACAAAAATGTCTTCCCCCCCGTCGAACTAAGTCTGAAGATTACAAATCTGCAATCAGAATTTCAAAATGTTGAATGCATTTGGAAATAATTTCGGGAACGTGGACATGCAAAATTTTTGAGATTTTGAAAAAAATCAAAATTTAAACAAAAATGTCTTTGTCCCCGTAGAACTGAGTCTGAAGATAACGAATCTGCAATCAGAATTTTAAAATGTTGGATGCATTTGGAAATAATTTCGGGAACGTGGACATGCAAAATTTTTGAGATTCTAAAAAAAATCAAAACATGCAAATCAGAAACGGTAAAATCCATACTTCAGTTGGATTACCGTTTTTTTCAAAATCTGTAAACGTCAACCAAAACATTTAGTATAATTGTACCTTGTTAGATTAACTTAACACACAAATATTTATATACACGTCCCTTACATGGTGACATGTGAGCCGGCAAATTATGAGTGATGCAGCCGTTGCTTACATGGTGACATGTGAGCCGGCAAATTATGAGTGATGCAGCCGTCGCTCACATGGTGACATGTAAGCCGGCAAATTATGAGTGATGCAGCCGTTGCTTACATGGTGACATGTGAGCTGGCAAATTATGAGAGATGCAGCCGTTGCTTACATGGTGACATGTTTGCCGGCAAATTATGAGTGATGCAGCCGTTGCTTACATGGTGACATGTGAGCCGGCAAATTATGAGAGATGCAGCCGTTGCTTACATGGTGACATGTGAGCCGGCAAATTATGAGTGATGCAGCTGTCGCTTACATGGGGACATGTGAGCCGGCAAATTATGAGAGATGCAGCCGTTGCTTACATGGTGACATGTGAGCCGGCAAATTATGAGTGATGCAGCCGTTGCTTACATGGTGACATGTGAGCCGGCAAATTATGAGTGATGCAGCTGTCGCTTACATGGGGACATGTGAGCCGGCAAATTATGAGTGATGCAGCCGTTGCTTACGTGGTGACATGTGAGCCGGCAAATTATGAGTGATGCAGCTGTCGCTTACATGGGGACATGTGAGCCGGCAAATTATGAGTGATGCAGCCGTTGCTTACATAGTGACATGTGAGCCGGCAAATTATGAGTGATGCAGCCGTTGCTTACATGGTGACATGTGAGCCGGCAAATTATGAGTGATGCAGCAGTTGCTTACATGGTGACATGTGAGCCGGCAAATTATGAGTGATGCAGCCGTCGCTTACATGGTGACATGTAAGCCGGCAAATTTTGAGTGATGCAGCCGTTGCTTACATGGTGACATGTAAGCCGGCAAATTATGAGTGATGCAGCCGTTGCTTACATGGTGACATGTGAGCCGGCAAATTATTAGTGATGCAGCCGTTGCTTACATGGTGACATGTGAGCCGGCAAATTATGAGTAATGCAGCCGTCGCTTACATGGGGACATGTGAGCCGGCTAATTATGAGTGATGCAGCCGTTGCTTAAATGGGACAATTCAAGAGTTGTATTTATGTAGAGCATAAGCAACATACAGACAGGCTGACAGTCGGACGGACAAGGCCATGTGAATAGATACTTGAACAAACTATAAATTTTATCACACTCGCAAAAATTATGACGAAGGCATGAATGCCCAGCCAGTTCCGTAAAAATTTAAAGCTCGTTAAAATTTATAAAATTAAGTGTATTACAATCAAGGTTACTATTAAAGGTTACTGTTCAGAATACTTATACACTTCTGCCTATACTTGAAGAGTTTTTTGGCAAAACGGGATAAGTCTATCAAAGCAAATTTTACAGGAACAACGAAAAACGAATAAGTGGTGACAGGTTAAGTTTTTGTTACTCAATTTTTTTCTACAGGCACTGCGTCTAACGAAGCGTAATTACACGTAGTTTCATAATTCTAGGCCGACTTTTGAATATTTTAGAACATTTCCAAAAATTTAAATTTGTGGACTTATCCCGTTTTGCCAAAAAACCAATAAGATAACATTGGGTAAAAAGTCCGTGACATGAAATTTTAATCGTTTTGTGTGCAACCAAACTTTTTCCTAAATTTTTGTCTTTCTTCGCATAAAAACATTGACGCACGGCAATTGTCTTCTACAAACTACGAAAACACTCAGAAACCATATTTAAATCAGAAATGCAGGTTTTAGGTGGACTTATCCTATTTTGCCAAAAATTATTTAATGGACTTATCCCGTTTTGCCAAAAAACGAAAATTGGGCTATTTTTTAAAATTGCTTTGGTTGAACTTTGACCTTTACCATTCAACACAGTAATGTATCTAGTTAAATAGAACAAATAACACAAATAATCTCATTTTTGAAAAAAATGGACTTATTCCGTTTTGCCAACAAACTCTTCACTTTTTGAGGTTATGATTATCAGTCTGTGAACAATCAACAAAAGTTAATACTAGGAAATACAAACTAAGATTTAAGCACCGTCAACCTTATTTTATTACTTTAAATACAAAAGAATTACTTCTAAATCCATAGTGTTTACATTTAAATACAGTATGTACTTAAAAAAAATTCTCTACCTCTTCATACCAGCGCAGCGGGCAATTGAAGGTTCTGATGGGCCAAGTTAACTTTTTATGAAAATCTAGTCACAAAATCGCCATCCCTCTTATGTAGATATTTCGATCGTGGCTGAAATGCCATAAAGTATTTAAATCTAATGATTGTCCACTAACTGATTATGGCACAGGCGAATTTCCAGCTTTTCCGAAATTTTTCATGGCCATGACTAACCGCATGGGGAAAGGGGTATTACCGTATTACTCATTAAACAAACCCAAATAAATTTATATAATAATTTGACTAATCCATGACTAATTTTGATTCATTATGATTTGATTGCTGGCGATTGATAAATATTGAGGTAAGATTTAAAGTTGGATTAGTCAACAAGGTTGAAGAAGGTAGAAATTGTTATCACTTTATTTCTATATTGTATTTCGACTCTACCCTAGTATAAATTATAGTGCATGTCTTATGGAATACTAATTTAGTTTACGATGTATGGCAGCTGGCAGTATTCACTTTCAAGTGCGGCCTAATTCATTATGGTATTGCTATTAAAACCGAGGAAGTATTGCCTAATAAGTAAAGCCCTAGACTGTAGGTCATGAAGTTTTGAAGTAGATTGGACATTAGAAATTCTACACTTATATCATGAAAGGGAACGAAGATCAAATGGCAAATAATCATAGTAGCAAACGAATACTTACGATTGACGAGACCTTTCAGCTAGCAGAGTAGCCTTTAGCACTGGCAACTGGCTGGAAATATTAAATCGGCAACTAAAGATGAGACCGTATCAAATGCAGAAAACAATAGTTCCCTCAAGAAGGCAATAATACACAGTATAATTAAATCAAAATTACTATTAATGATGAGCTCTTCCACATTCCACCTCGCCGGTCATCCGAGATTAAATCAAGGGAAGGAGCCTTTCCCACGTGTGTGGGTAGAGGCACATATTACGTTGTGCGTGTTTTATTCTACCCATATATTTAATGTAATATATGTTTGTCCCCTTTAGTCGGGTCTGGTAATTTCCAAGGTTATCTGTCGGTTCGGAAGCAAAGAATTATTAGGCATGTAACGTATATATAAAATGTATTTCATGGTCGGATATCATGGTCGGCCAACTTTATTCCCATAAGTTCATTCTACGCGACATACTCTGACGACCCACTCTATCCCGACGTGAACTTGAACTTCAAACTCAGGGAACTTGTATATTCCTATCAATATCATACCCCTCCTATCTCCCTGCAGTGTTGCCGTCTTTCTCCTACCACTTTCTGGAATAACCTATCGGACTGGTGCCTTCTAAATTAAACTAAATTCTCCTACCACATTCTGAAACGAACGATGCAGATGCAGGTCGAATTTTCCTACCCTTCCTCAAATTCTAATTTACGATCCTTATTTTCCAACCATAATACTCTAAAAGTCTTGATCTATAGCTCCCACTTCCTACCTTAGTATGGTTAGTACTTTCCTCCTCTCCCCCAAGTCCCAAGGTACGCGTAGATTATCAGGATATTCCGACCTTCATTCTGTCACTAAACCCACTGATTTTCTCTATTTTTCAACACTCTTCTAAACTCCCCGATATTGAAGGTTCGTAGTTGGGGTTTCTTTAGTAAGTGATGTCTGGGCAAGTAAGTGATGTCTGACTTTAGTAAGTAATGTCCGAAAAATTTGTTTTTATTTGAAGTAAAATGAATATAAATCGACGAGAAATGAATAAAACTAGCGTTGAAAAACTGTTTTTTATAATGATTAACCGGAATTAACACGAAACCAGGCTAGTAGTGTATAAGACACCAATCAGTGTACTTAAAAAAGTAAGTTTATATTTCATATGTATTCTAAACGGGCTATTCTTCAAACAGGTCAACCCTTTCCTATACTTAAAAAAGTAACTCCTTTTCTATACTTAAAAAAGTAAGCCCTTTACTATACTTAAAAAATTAATGCTATATCCCCATAGGGATAATGCTATATAGCTATAGGTTCAACCTTAGGGTCATACAGGTGCATCCTTCATACAGGCGACATTTTTGGTCGGGCTTAACCTAATCCTGATCGATTCGGACGGTGAGCACACCCATGACGCACCCTTTCCAAGAACCCCAGAGTTCAGCCACCTTTCTAATTTTGAAGATTTCCAGCACTCGTAATCTTTCAACCACCAAACGTTTACGCTTCAGACTCTAACGTTTACTATAATTCTTATCTTAACAAGAATCTATATCTCCATTACGTGCTTGTATATAACTCTATATATCAAGCACACATTTCCATGTTATTTTAACTTTGTATATAAGTAAAAGCTATGTATTCTAATGTAACTATATACAAAATAGCCTGAAGGTAAATTCTGGGCAAAATGCCAGAATTGCAAAATGCCAGAATGCCAGAATGCCATAATGCCAACAAATTTCCCACACCTCATATATTTTTACTTAAATTTATTCTATCTTTATCTCGTATATTATCTCAATTATTTTACTGATTTCATCTTGTTCTTCTTTCGACAGTCATCATGGCATCATTTAATATTACTCTTCTAAGTGATTCATCAATACTATACTTTCCACAAAATACAATTTCTAATTTCAGGAATAAACTAGTTAATCGAATTGAATGTAATGATGGACAGGGGCAAGTTGCATTAACATCATGCTCATACACAAAATCAAACATTTTTATTGAAGAGGGTGAAATAGTTGCAAAAGCATATATAGATAAGGAAAATTATCCAAATAACATACAGCCTTAAATGTAATTGCTCATCCTGAATACATATATATCGGAGTAAATAAAAGAGGAAAATATTTATTAAATGACAAGATCGAAAGTGATATTGTTTCCCAATGTAGTTTTAGTGACATGGGTGAATTTCTATTGTACTTATCATCACTTGGACCTGATCATTATATTTTAAACCAAAGCTATGTCTACAAAATACAAAACTATGGTAACACATTTGTTAATTACAAAATTGAATTGTCTGAACAAATCAATCAAATTCTTGGACTACAAAATGGATAGAGACAAATACAAGATCCTCAAAACAAATTTAAAGATACTCCTCCAATTGATATTCCAGAAATTACTAAAATTATAAAAGGGAGTAAAAATGTTGTAACTACACCAATCATAGTGATGTGATTCATCAAGGTGATGCAATCGCAATACATATTCCAAAATGTAATCAAACATTAATTAATATTTGGGATTTAATAGAATTATTACCACCCAGAATACAAAATGTTAGTGTTCACAACGGATTATATTTTTCTTTCGCTATAATTTATGAACAAGAAAGTGAATACAATAACATTTTACAAGAGATTGACCCATTTGTTAGTAAAAAATTTGGTTTCAACAGATCAGTATACCAATATAGAATAAATAACAATGCTGGACTATTTCAAACAGCTAAAATGGAAGCTATAGTTCATGTAAGACAGGGGAAATTTATTTTTAGTTATAAAAGTAAAGAGTACAAAGCAGAGAAAAACTACACATCTTTTATAGAACTTATGAATTATATTTTTATGCAGTTAGACTGTGAGTGGGAGATAGTTAATAATAAAATGAATTTAATATCCCATGATAAATCAAATTCTCTTGTTATATATACATTTTCAGAAAAACTAAAGTCGTATATGGGGTTTCAAAAATCAGAAGAAAATGCACATAATATGTATAGAGATGAAAAATATAAAATATTACGAGGTAAAAATAGGGTAGATTCTAATTTTAGTAGAAGTGTATTATTTGTTTACTTAGATATTATAAGTAATCAATATGTTGGTGATGTGTTTGCACCATTATTAAGAAGTATGCCATTTGTTTTCAATAACAATAATGTGTATGAACACGAATTTAACAACCCAGTTTACCTTTCTGTAAATAATCCAAGTTTTCAAGATATTTATCTGTATATATCAACTGAAAATGGGGAACATCCTCTATTTGATTTTGGAACGTTCAAGGCAACACTACATTTCAAGCAATTGTATTAAATATGTATTTACATGGTGACAAGGATGCTTTATTCATGCATTATCCACAACATGGTGGCTCTGGGACTCCTTTATTATTATATAGAGGTAGTCAAGTTAGACAAAAAGGACGGGTACTTGGAAGTTTTTTTGGATCTATTTTCAGAACGTTACTCCCTTAAGCAAAACAATTTATTCTCCCTCATGCTAAATCAGCTTTAAAAAATATAGCAATCGATATTCTGGATCGAGAAAAGCCTGTAGTTGAAACATTGAGAAACAGAGGTAAACAAGGATTGAAAGATGTGGGTAGGAGTATTACTAATCAGTCTGAATCTGGAGTTTCAAGGAAACGTATCAAATCCAAAAGCCCCTACACAGAATCTCGAAAAAAACTAAAACAACAAAAGAAATCTATACAAGTAAAGAAACCTCAAAGACGTGTTGGTTTTAAAGGACTTTTTGATTAACAATGGCTAGAAGACAAAACTTTTCAAGAAGTGAGTTAGATATTTATAAAAATGGGGAATGTGATGTTTCTATTCTTAGCACTCAAATACTTGATGTTTATCCTTCAAACTCTTGTCAAGACCCCTTAGCACCTGTTACTGTTATTATACGAGCTGCTGATATTAGTTATCTTGACTTAAATAAAACAAGAATGCTTTTTCGTCTAAGTGTGACCGATAACGAAAATAAAGCACCTAAACCTGATGCACTTGTTGCCCCAGTTAATAATATTCTTCATTAAATGTTTAAAAGTTGTACGGTATACATAAACAAATTTAATATTACGACAAATCCTGATAATTACAACTACAGAAGTATCTTTGAACGCGAACATATATTCTTGAAAGAATTCAATAAATCACAATCAAGTAGTGCGGGATAAATAAAAGAATCCAATCCAGAATCAGTGAGTATTACTGAAGAAGATTCCTTCAAAAAAAGATATACCTGGACAACTGGTGGAAAAGAATTTGAAGTAATTGGACGTTACTATCTTGATATTTTCTCCCAAGATACATATTTACCCCCAGGTTGTGAATAAAAGCTTGTCTTTACACGAGCACCAGCTGAATTTTGTCTACATGCGTCAGCTGATCCAGCAACTGGAAGTTATCGACTTAACATACTTCAAGCAAGATTAATTACATCACGTCATAAAATAATACCAGCTATTGCTTTATCACATTTGAAACTATGGGAAAAAAATATTCTAGCTAACTACTACATGAATCGTGTTGAAGTAAAGACGTATGCTTCAGCTCAAGGTACTCAATCTTCAATCAATGAGAATTTAATTTCTGGTATACTACCTCAACGGATTGTTATTGCTATAGCACCAACATCAAATACTATAGGCACCTACAAAACCAACCCTTTCATATTCAGAGACTTTGATTTAAGTGATATAACTTTTGGCGTGAGAGGTGATGAAAATTAAACAAGATCTTTACATGTTGACTTCAGGAAAACAAGTAGACAAGTGAAAGAAGCTCTATTCAATTTGTATGGAGCTCTTGGTATTGTAAATCAAAATACGGGTATTGATTTAACTGAAAAAGACTATTGTCACAGTCGGACATTTTTCGCTTACGATTTAGCAGCTAATAGTGAAGCCCTAACACCACCTCGTTACAGAAATATTAAAATTGACCTTAAATTTAGATCTAGAACAAAACAACCTTTAACCGTCTTTGTGTATACTGAAACACAAAGCGTACTACATATTATTAGAAATAATAACGTATTTTGGGGTGATCAAACTTAAAGATAAATACTTCTGAAGTAATGAGTGTTCTGGAAGGTTCATGCCGATCCCGATCACAATATGATGTACTTGCAAGTGATCAATTACAAGGTTATAAAATAACACGATATCCTGTATGTCTTGTTGTAAATACTGATCTGAGCTCAAAGAGTGTGAGAGTCATTGGACGTCTTTTCTTATAAAAAATAGAAAGGCTTGTATAGAATTTTATGATTCGTATGGACTAGGTATTGAATTTTGGTCTGACGAGTTTGTTAAATTTGTATATGATTCAGGTCATTGTCTTTCTGAAAATGCCAAGACGTTACAAAGTAAATACTCTGATGTATGTGGTTATTATGCATTATATGTTATATATAAACGTATGTGTGGGTATTCTCCTCCCTATATTTATTGTATGTTCTCAAATAATACTCATAAAAATGATAGTAAAGTTAAAATATTTATTCATTAAAATATTATTTATTATCAAATAAATATAAACACATTACCAATAATCATCAAATCTGTAAACATTATAAATAATTGTCACCTTTTTAAGCATTGCTTAAATGGATGCCTTTACAATGGAATGTTAAGTAACCCACTGTTAAGGTAAGCAACGCCATTTGTGTCTGACCCCTACCAGCCTTAACGTCGTCTAAACAAAAAGCAGCCGGCTCTTTTGCAAGACACGAAACGTAGCAGGACTTTCTCTTGGAACGACAGGAAACAAAGCTAACTTGCTGACGGGACTCTATGTATCTTATGTGTTGCATATCTGACACGCTCAAAGATTCGTAATAAAGATTTCTTAGCTCAGGCCATTACTAATTCATTGCTGTAGACGGAAATCAAGGTGTCGCGTGCTCCATTCTAACCTTAGGTTCGAGGCTTTAAATTTTTTAGACGTATATAACGATTGATCATGAATCCCCCCCTGCCCTTTTGAACCCAAAAAAGATGATTTGTTGAGCAGGGGAGCATTAGTTTGCGGTTGGTAAAGCATTAGGTATAAGAAAAATTTATATTTTTAAAATTTTGACTTGTTTTAATTCTTAAACCCCCCCCCCCCCTGACTCTAAAAGATAATTCGTGGGGTTGGGGATGCAAGTATTTAAAGTTGTTTAATAGTTTAAGCAAAGAAATTAAGATTTCTGGGACGTCATTCGTGGGTGACTCTAAGTACACCCCTTCTTCTTAAGGGAATACTTTGTGGGTCAGGGGTGCAAGTATTTAAAGTTTTTTATTAGTTTTAGCAACAATAGTTGAGATTTTTTAGGACGTCATTGGTGGGTAACCCTAAGTACACCCCCCTTTCTAAGGTGATACTACGTTGGTAGGGGGTGCAAGTATTTAAAGTTTTTTAATGGTTTTAGCAAGAAAATTAAGATTTTTGGGACGTCATTTGTAAGTGACCCCCAGTTCCCCCCCCACCCACTTCTACTGGAATACTTTATAGGTGGGGGTGCAAGAATTTAAAGTTTTTTAACGGTTTTAGCAAGAAAATTAAGATTTTTTGGACGTCATTTGTGAGTAACCCCAAGTACACCTCTCCCCTGAGGGGGTACTGAGTGGGTAGATGGTGCAAGTATTTAAAGTTTTTCAATGGTTATACCAAGAAAATTAAGATTTTTTGGACGTCATTTGTGGGTGACCTCAAGTACACCCCCTCTCCTCAGGGGATACTTTGTGGGTAAAGGATGCAAGTATTTAAAGTTTTTTAATGGTTTTAGGAAGAAAATTAAGATTTTTTGGACGTCATTTGTGAGTGACCCCAAGTACACCTTCTCCCTATAGGGGATACTTTGAGGGTGGGGGTGCAAGTAATTGAAGTTTTTCAAAGGTTTTAGCAAAAGCAAATTAGATTTTAGGGACGTCATCTGCGGGTGACCCTAGGTACACCACCTCCCCTTAGGGGATACTTTGTGGGTGGGAGGTGCAGGTATTTAAAGTTTTTTCATAGTTTAAGAAAAAATAGTTGGGATTGTTGGGACGTCTTCTTTTGTGACCCCAAGTACACCTCCCCCCTTAGGGATACTTTGTAGGTGCAGGTAACTTCTGCGGGTAGCTTGTGCTGATGACTTGTGCATGTTTCTGGTGCATTGACTGGCGCCTGTAAGGAAACCATTTAGCTGGTGCATTTGGCTGATGCAAAGCGGCAAATCACCCGTTTTTCTTCAATGCTTTTAAATGGCTAAAAAAATTGGTCCAGTCAACTGTTAATTGTGAAAAACTGGTTGGTTCGATCGCTCTCAAAAACAATAGGGCACTTCTCATTCGCATTTGTGGCCATTTAAAAAATATTTGACGAATATCGCTCAAAAACTGTGACCTGTAGCGCATAAAGAACAGACAGACAGACGGACATAGCCATTCCTATAGATGCTTAACCTCAGCATCTAAACACGAACACACTACGGAATGGATATTTTAGTAGTAAAATTTTTACTGTCAACTGTATTCTTTACATTAAAAGAACCCTCCAAATACTTGCCGTCTCTAACCTTCTTAATTGATTAACTCAAAATTAATAATTTATTGGAAAATTATAATCGGGCTACAATAGACTACAAGTAGTAACAAGAAATTTTATTTTCTGTTTAGATGACTTATTTTGTTAGATGAAGAATTACTTATCTAAATTGGATCCAATAATAAAAACTTCTTACTAGTCCTGTTTACTGCTAACTTTAATATGATATGGAATCCGAAACTGTATTAAATATATTTTTGTGAAACTGTCATTCCATGGAGTACTAGAACAGCCAGAGCTGGTGTTAAAAAATACTAGTTCAACAATAAAGCAAAATCAAGGCTCATATACAGAAAACAACCAAAACAACCAGGTTTCCAAATTTAATCAGCAATCAAGCATCAATTTTCTACAATTTATTATACTAATGCTACTTTCCTAAATGATGAAAATTTAGAAACGTTTGAAGAAGTTAGTAAAAACTATGATGTAATGTTAATAACTAAAACTTGGAATACAGTAAATAGAAATTGCGATATAACTAATTTTAAATTATTTGAAACAACAAAAAATGACAAACAAGGAAGGGGAACGGCAATATTTGTTAGAAATACTATTTCGTGTTGTAGATATAATAACTTTGTTTACAATTAATATAGTGAGTTTGAAATAACTTGTGTGATACTTAGAACGAACTACCTACCTACAGATACGTCTGTTATTGTAGTTGTAGTAGTTTATATTCCCCCAGCGGCTAATATTGTGATTTCACAAAAATTACTTGAGGCCTTAATAGACTTGTATAATAATATTAATAATAATAATAATAATTTATTCATTGTGTCAATTTGGCGTCAGCCCATACAACATTGTTAAGTTTTTACAAAGTAGGTATTTACAAAAGTGATCGAAATATTATTTGTTATTATTAATAAATTGTTGATAAAATGTTTCTTGTTTGTATTTTGCTAGGTCGTTCTGCAAAAAGTTATTGAATGCTGCAATTTAAAAAATTAGGTCATGTAAATATGATTATATGTCAATATATCTATGGTGTAAAGTGGTATTGGTTTTACATTGCATAAGTTTCATTTTATTTATTAAATAAGTAATAAATAAATGGATAAATAGTAAAAATGATATGATAATATTTAAAGTAGATATTAAAGTTATATTGTGTGTAGTTGTTGAGTAATATTTCTTCAATACAGCTAGGGTAGAAGTTTCGGATTTTCAGAGCCTCGTCCTAAAAGTAATGGAGTTGTCCAAATCCTTCTGCATCCGTGTAGCGGTTGAAGATTCGGAAAATGAGGTTCTCGCTTGTTGGTTTGCTGGTGGTTAGTGTTTTAAGAAATTTTGTCTTGAGGGGGTTTTAAGTGCGGACAGTCAAGCATTATATGAAAAATATCTTCCATCTTTTTTCCACATAGCTCACAATCTGTCTCTTCTGCATTTTTCCATAGCTTATTTATGATGTAAAGATTGGTTGCCTTCCCCTTCAGTACAATTCGAGCGAATCAAGTTTTAAGGTTTAGTACAAATTTTATTATGTTCCATTCCATGTTGATCTTAAAATACTCCGATTTTAGTACATGGGTTTTGATCCTGGCATAGGGTGTCATTGCGCTACAGCTCTGTATTCTAAGAACGTCATTGGTAACGCAGCTCAGTCAATACTTTTCTACGATTTTCTTTTTGTGCTTTTTAAGGTACTTAGAGTTCAAGTTTAAAAAAATTTGCTTTACTTGTGCATTATTAAAAATCTTTTCGGTTTAAAGCATTCAGTTATATCAAGGGTGTATGATAATATTAGGAAAAAAATATGTATCATCAGGATTTATAATTGCAGGAGATTTTAACTGTTGGATGAGGAATGAGCAACTAAAATATCTAACTGAACTCAAACAATTAATTAACTCTAGTACTTATATAGCTGGTGGTACGAATGGTTCTAAATCACTAGATTTACTGTACACTAATATTAGTGGATATTAAAATGCACCAACTCAAACTGCCTTTTTTAAATTTACAGGCACTAGGCAGAATTGCTTGGGTGAGCGGTTAGGACTGCAGACTGTAACAAAATTTACAGCCTCAGACCTGGCTTTAGTCTTAGGCCACTGCTAATCGTTTACGGCTCGGTGTTGTACGGTAAACGTCACTGGATGGTTTATTGAAACCCAATCTCCTTCAGTGCTCCTTAGTGACGACTACTTACTGTAGGGGCCTAAGGAATGAGACTTCTTTACTGTGGAGGAGGGGACAGGGATAGGGATAGGTGAAAGGGTACAAAGACCGAGACGATCTAATGCGGTAGCCTCCTATTTCCCCACCCATATTGACTGGTTGAGTCTGGTTGTATAAACTTCAGTTATATCGACCTAATATATAAATTATTATTATTATTATTGTATAAATTCACAGGCACTAGAAATATTGGAATTCAATTAAGAGCTAATGAAATCTGTAAAGTAAACAGATGTTAAGTACAAAAAGAATATCACGATTTCACTTATAAAAATAAGAAAATATTTATAGATAAATTAGCCCTGTGTGATTGGACCTAATTTTATAATTGTAAGAATATTAACTTAATGAAAAAAACCCTAAATGACTTTACTCACAATGCTTTTACATAAGCTTTTCCTTTAAAATTAAAATAAGTTATTAATAGTGAAAATTGTTTAGTAAATAATAAAGTCAAAGCAATTGCCAAAAAGCGTAAAAAGCAAAAACAAATGTACCAGTCCTGAGTATAGGAAGTGTGAATCCCTGCTTACTTGTGCTGTCGATAAAGCAACAAAATTGTTAAATGTGTCAATTTAAACCAAACTTTCAAGTGCAAATAATAATGATCTGCATAAAATTGTAGCTAAAATCTGTGAAACAAAACAAAGAAATTCTGTTGTCAACTAAATAATGGTAAAAAATAATAAATATGATGTTATAGAGACTTTAGATAGCATATTGAACATTTTTCAAAAATCAATCGATTGTATGATCCACTAGTTTAGCGAACAGATAAGGTTTTGAATGTGTTGAAATAACGAGTGATTAATGAATTTAAGTAACTAAGAAAACTTGATTGGTTAAATACCAAAATAACCGCGGTCCCAAAAGATGTGAATAAAATTAGCATAGAAAACTTACGTCCTCTATCTCAAACAGACATATTTGGTAAAATGTTGGAGAAATTTATGTTTGAAAGTATTTATAGCCATGTTACTGATAAAATATCTATAAGTCAGTATGAATCAGTGATCCTTTACTACACATTATATGGTTAGTTTATTTGATATTATATTTAAATCCGTTGATAGCCCACAAGAATATGTAATTCTTGTAATGTTAGATCTGTCAAAGGCTTTTAACCTAGTTAATTATAATATATTCTTAAATTTATTATTACTGCTTGGGGTGAATCCTGTACATGTTAACTGGTTAAAACAATTTTTGTAGAATAGGAGTTAATGTGTCAGTTACAAAACATATTTATTAGTACTCCTTAGGGTACAAAATTAGCCCTTTTATTAATTATTATGATTATAAATAGAATATTAGGTAATTCTTAAGATAAGTACTAATCAGCTGAAGAAGTATACAATTTATATAATGGATTTGTTGATGACTTAACCCGAGCTGAAGCTGTTAATTATTTTAATAAGTTTAAAATGCAAGATTACCTAGATGATATTAGCAAATGGATAACTAGCCTAAAAATGAAGCTTAATCCAAAAAAGTGATGTTTAATGATTATTGATTTTTCACGGGGAAAAAATATAGTAACATGTTTATATATCAATTATATTTAAATTTCAATTGTTAAAAATATTGAATTACTGGGAGTAAAAATTAATAATGTTCTAACTTGGGATGACCACATCGAATCGGCGTGCAAAAAAGCAACAAAAAAAATTACCATCTTAAGAAAACTTAAAGCATGTGGTATTAAGAAGAGTCATTTGTTAACTGTTTATAAATCTTATGTTAGAAATACCCTTGAATATGCCTCACCTTTGTGGAGCCAGAAATTAACTTAGAGTAATTTAGGCAAAATTCAAGCGGTTAAAAAACGATATTTGGGAATAATTGCAAATAAGTAAAGATCATTATCAATCACACAAATAAAGTTTACATATTAAATCACATTTAACCAAGGACCATTATTATCCTTGTTTAACCAAGTGTAAATAACCAATGTTGTATAGGCTGCAGCCAAATCGACCTAACGAATAAATTATCATTATCATTTATTATTATCCATAGTAAGTCTAAGATGACGGCACGCTACTATTTTTTCCAAGTTGAAAAGAGTTTAAAGTCTTAGCATTTTAATAAAGCTAACTAAGTGTATTTTATTGTATTGTATTTTATTGAAAGGAGATCCAGCAACATGAAGTTACTAAAATGCCGCTCAGGCAAATGAATAGGCCTATTGCAGAACGATCCTTTTTAGATGCTGAGCAAGCATCTATTGGTCTGGTGTTTGCTGTCTGTCTGTCTTTCTGTCTGTCCAAAGGGTGTTATTCGCACGCTACAGGTCGCATTTTTTAAGCGTTTAATTGAAACCAATTTTAATCGCCCAGAAAAGTGAGCCACAAGTGCTGTATAGTTTTTGGTTATTATTTAAGTTATAGTTTGTTCGCAATTAACAGTTAAACGGACAAAGAATAAAATCCATGTTTCAAGATAAAAAAAATCCGGCGCTTCGCGCCGAATTTGTCGACCGGGGGCGGGCCCGAAGTAGATGCTAAGCTTTAAAAAATGCGCAACACAATTTATGTTACGCTAAAAGATGATATTAGATTTATGTAAGCTCCCCTACCATTATTAGGCCATATAAGAATGTGCGTAGCATGTAGTTAAATATAGCTGAATAATGCTGACAAATTGCATTATTCACAACTGAAGTCATTTATAGAGGCTCTTCTACCATCATTAAGCCATATATGGAAGCACGTGGCATGTAGTTAAATATAGCTGGAAAATTTGTAAGAATTGCCTTATTTACAAATAACGTCATTTATAGTGCCTCCTCTAGCACCAATAAGCCATTTACGAATGTACGTTGCAAGCAGTTAAAAAAATAATAATACTTAGATAAAGGTATTTATAAACGATCTGTGTATGTCGTATGTATTCTTGTAACACCCCTGCGTTCAAAGTATCTGTTTGCCTAATTTTTAAACAAATGCAGAGCGGAACCTTAAAATAATGATATTTAGATGACGTCATTTATGGAAGATCCCAGTATGAATACTGGGGGCATTCCATGATATGCGTACCCGTTTACCTCATTTTAAAACTAAAGACAGGCGGAATACTTTAAATAATAATATTTAAACAACGCCATCTATGAACGATTTCCGTATGAATACTAAAAAAGTCATATGTTGAGGTCATACGTCCACCTAATTTCTGAACTAATTACAGTGGGGATCTCCAAAATATTAAAATTTGAATGACGTCATTTACGGACGATCCCCGTATGTAAATTTGAAAATTCAATGTTAAGTATATAAGTTAACTTAATTTTAGAACTAAAGGCATGTGAATTTCTAAAACGGCAAAATTTGTATGACGCCCTTTATAGACAAACCCTGCATGCATACTAGTAAAATCTCATGCTAAGGATATATGTCAACCTAATTTCTAAACCTATGACAGTGGGGATCCCTAAAAAAGTAAAATTTGTATGACGTCAGTTTTGGACGATCCTTAGATGCATACTAGTAAAATCCTATGTTGAGGATATGTGTCAACCGGATTTCTGAACTGTTGACAGCATAGTAAGACAAAACACAAGTGACCTGGCTATTTTCGTTGACGACCGGCCTCCCAGTCCACAAAACCAAAAAATGTTGGGCTTCACCCAGGCTCACTCATTTTTCCTCTCGCCTCATTTAGGCCCAAGCTATGAGCCCATATTGAGGGCTTAAGGGTTTTTCGTTTCCGTAGTGGGGTATTGAGTCCGACTCATGTGAAAGTGACCGTCTGGCTCATTTTGGACTCAGTACTGTCTTCCAAAAAAATATCTGAAATACATAAAAAGGAAATTCAAACCGGGGGATCGGGGATATGCACGTCGTATGTATATTCATTATGCATTGCAGGTCGCACCATTAGTTAGTACACTGGCACTGATTGTAATAATTAAAATATTTAATTCTAATTTCTGTGTGCCTGTGTTAATACAACAAAATAATTGTAATATTATTTAAAGTTACTTTAAAGTTACGTTACACATCTGACTTAAATTTATGTCATATTTATAAATTTCCCAAATCATCTTCTTAAAATATATGCACATAGTTATAGTCTCAAAAATTAAGCACTATCAGCAGCAGATATTTTAAATTATTTAAATTACTCGGAAATTATTTTAAGTGTTAAATTTGCTAATGCAATTAAAAAATATTGAGAATTTAAAATTCAACAAACATCCAGACTAATCTAGACCAATAAATAGTATTAGGCATATAAAATATCACTTAAATTACATGAACATATGGTTTTCTAATAGCAACATACTAATCAAATAATTGAAATTGTTTGAATCGCTTAGCCTAGCTAATAATAAAATATTAGAAAAGTGCACTGCGCATTAGGTATATACGGCATACAGCATACATACGGTGATGTCACACAGCCGCAGCATTAACGGCTACTGCTACTACACTACCTTTACTGAAGAGTACTCACTAAGTACTGCAGCTGGTAGTACTGGTACTAGCACTGGCACTGGTGACGGTTATTGTATTGCTTATATTATTTAAATTAAAGCAGTGGCTTGTGACTTGTGGTGTGTAAGCCGTAAGCAGCGTAAGCATGAGTGTTAAGTAGCAAATGGCAAATGGTGTTTAAACTTGAGCTGATGTGAACCGTGACAATTAACTATAAAAGCTTTTACTGAAGTAAGTGTTTTGTCAAATTAAAACAAATATAAGCTTACAAGAGTTACAATTCAAAATTAAAATAATTGTGTTATTTTAAGTAAATTTTTATTTTAAGTTTTATTCATCAATGTAATTAATTAGCGTAAATTTCCCGATGCTAGTCACTTGAACGTTTAAGAACGCTGCTAACAAATTTATCCGTATACTTCTGTATACTAATTTATATGAGTGTGCGTGCATCTGTGTGCCTACAGTAAATATTTGAAGATATGCTTTGGTGTATGAACGAATACTGTAGGAATGTTATTATAATAAAAAAAAATGCTACTAAATTCAAATTATGCAGGATACTATGCACTCTGCAATGCTAAAAGCGGGCGTTTTTTCCGGAATTTTCCTACCCATAAGGTTTTCACCCGGACTTTTGTTACCCGGGCATTTTCTACTGACCACGAAACCTACGAATTTTCCCACCAAATACTATGACCTAAGTGGAACTGAAATAAAAAATAAAACTATTTATGGGTGTATACGCTTAAAAAAGATCGTATTGACATCTTGCTACAGTAGAGCCAACATATTTAAGTGTTACTTTTAATACGATAATTAGTTGATTTCCAATTTTTTAGAGTATAAAAATGTGTAAGCTGCATAAAACACCGCCTTGTGTTAATACATCTACACATAACATTGTTACAGTTGATTAAAAATAATGTATAGAATGTATACTGCCGTATAATGGGCTAAATTAGTGTCACCGCTGTAAATAAATTGTCTCAGACGGGTAGTTGAAGCCGCTAGTACCAATATAGAAGGTTTAGGCTTCAAGCCGGACTTTTAGCATTATCTTTTAATTCAGTTAGTCACGTAACTACTTCTTTGTTATATATGCAACACAGAAAATATCATACCCAGCTTAACAATTGAAGTGTCAATCTCTAACTAGAATTTGTGTTAACTACTGTAAGACCTTCTGGTGTTAATGTCAAACCGATGCGTTACAAATTAACATATATGTTGTTAATTTTCATATACTTTTCTAAACGTATACTGTAGTAAAACGGTAGCTTTAAATACGTTTATCAAATTATTATTATCAAACAAATAAATTTCCCCAGACTTTTCTAACCTATATGGATTCTACACATACTTTTTCAACCCATATGGATTCTACACAGACTTTTCCACATATATGGATTCTACACGCTTAAAAAAGATTTCAACTTACTTTTAATTAGGCCGAGCTAACACATTTAGGTGTTAACTTCAACACAATGTATTTTCAACACGATTTAATTTCAACACGAAACACGGTCTTAGGCCGGTGGTTAAAGAGGCAGATACTTGACTAGAACGATGCAAGTTTGAGCTTTGATTTTTGCATTTTTTTTTAAATCAGTTAGTCACTTAACTAACTCTTAATTACATATTCAACACATAAAATTGTTAAATGAGTCTAACATATTACAGTGTCAAAATACTAAAATTTGTGGGGATAATCTTTTTCAATCAGTCATATGCATTTAAATCGGAGCAAGATTCATCTAACCGTCAGACAGAATAACATTTTTATGCAGACGCGTTTTTACGATTTGCAGTGAATTGTTTTTTACTGACACTGGAAAAACAATTTATTTGTCAGGCAAATTGGTGTTGCATCAGCGATTCAGCGTTATTAAAAGTTATTGCTGAGATAAGGTATCTTCCTGTGTATCATCCCTGGTCCTGGCCAGCGCATGTTTTGTATCGGTTTCTTCACCATGCAGGGTTTTCCGTGCTTGGCACAGTAGTATGTGATTTTTATATAGTGTTCAGGTTGTACTTCTGTGGTCACTAGAATCACGATAAAGTTTTTGTTTACTTACTGTATTGGTGCACTTTTTATATAAGTGCACTATTGAGGTAAGTGCACCAGCTACTTGGTGTCGCCACTGATTTGTTCACTAGCTTCTTTGATACACAAATTATTTTAGTGCACTTATTAGTTAGGTGCACTCGTTACTAATTGACGCAACTATTTTATGCTCTAGCTACATTAGTGTAGAAATCACTTTAGTGGTGCATTAATTAGTTAGGTGCACACCTAACTTGGTGTCACAACTAACTTTTAAACAAGCTACTTAGTGATGTTAGTGCCTATTTTAGTGCGCATGTTATATGTACGCACGAATGAGTATAGTGCCTTCAACTATCTTGTGCCTTATCAGATTCGATTTAATAACAAATAAGATGCACTAATAACTTAAGTGCACAAATTAGCTAAGTGTACGAGAAATTTAGTGTTGCAACACAGTGTCCGCACCTACTGCTTTAGCGCACAAAGAACTTGTGTGCACAAATTATTTAGGTAAACCATGAACTTAGTGACGAACTTATCATGAGGCACTAACTGCATGAGCACAAAAATGACGTTTTTGCACTAATAGGCTGGGTGCACAAGCTATTGTGTCTTGCATGGGATGTAGTTAAATATCTGCAAATGTTGTGCCGCTACTATACCACTGCGTTCACTGCAATTAAAATTTAGCACAAATTACCTATATGTACCGATTAAATAGGTAAATCAGCTCTGTCCAGTATAAGCTGTTTTAGTGCAGAAATTGGTTGAGTGGAATACTTACTGTGTCTACAGTGCTTACATACTTACGTTGTGTCTGGTGTTTATTATTATTTAATGACACAATAACATAATTTTTATTTAATGTATAAATAACTGACTTACATGCTAGTTGCCTGTATAGTAACGTACAAACAACTTTTAGTCTGATCTATTAATTGTATATATCGTAAAGATATATATCAGAATTCGATGAATAAAAGTATAAAATCTTAAAATTATAGAATTTTAATAACATTTCTTAAACATAAACTATCATAAGTTTTAAAATTCTGCATCACTGTCACTGTCATTAGTTTCATTTCAGTGCATTGTGCATTGCTATGTATATTTAATTAATGATTATCATTATTTTTATTTGAATTAGTGATTTAGTTTTGGTGTTGGTTCTGTTCATACTAGTAATAGTAATACTATTTTATTTTATCATTAGTATTGTATATGTTGACATGCTTTGCTAAAGGCTACAACATTTTTTATAGGTAGGTACAAATTACTTTTATTATCTGAGAGGTCGGCACATTTGTGAGGGAAAGAGGTAAAAATTTTTCGTCGGACTCACTGTGAGGCCCATGGCTCCTGAAGGACTCAAAAAAACGAACGAACTCGAACAGCACTTTTTTTATTGCGCTCACTCAAGGCTCAAAATTTTAAGTTTTTTTAAAAATAAGTAACTACCGTTCACAAGTATTTTGACAAGCAAAAGTGACCGACTGTCTTACTATGGTTGACAGTAAGGATCCTAAAAATGGTAAAATTTGTATAACGTAATTTATGGACAATCCCTGCATGCATACTAGTAAAATCCTATGTTAAGGATATATGTCAACCGAATTTCCAAACCTATGACAGTGGGGATCTCTAAAATAGTATAAATTTTTATGACGTTATTCTTGGACGATCCTTGCATGCATACTAGTAAAATCCTATGTTAAGGATATATGATGTCAACCGAATTTCTAAACTTGTGACAGTGGGTATCTCTAAAATAGTAAAAATTTATATGACGTCATTTATGGAAGACCCCTGCATGCCCACTTGTAAAATGCTATGTTAAGGATATATGTCAACCGATTTTTAGATGCTGAGCTTAAGCATCTATAGGAATGGCTATGTCCGTCCGTCTGTCTGTCTGTCTGTCCGTCTGTCTGTTCTTTATGCGCTACAGGTCACAGTTTACAAGCGATATTCGTTAAATATTTTTCAAATGGCTACAAATGCGAATGAAAAGTGCCCTATTGTTTTTGGAGTGGATTGGGATAACCAGTTTTCCACAATTAATGGTTGACTGGACCAACTTTTTTAGCCATCTAAAAGCATTTGAGAAAAACGCGTGATTTGCCGCTTCGCACCAGCCAAATGCACCAGCTAAATGGACCAGACAAGCACCAGTCGAAATTTCAATTTGCCCCTTGGCACCAGCCAAATGCACCATCTAAATGGTTTCGTTACAGGCGCCAGTCAATGCACCAGCAACATGCACCAGTCATCGGAACAGGCCTTTTCACGGGTGATTTGCCTTTGCACCAGCCAAATGCACCAGCTTAATAGACCAGACAAGCACCAGTCGAAATTTTAATTTGCCTTTTTGTACCAGCCAAATGCACCACCTAAATTGTTTCGTTACAGGCGCCAGTCATTGCACCAGCAACATGCACCAGTCATCGGAACAGGCTACCCGCAGAAGTTTCCAGCAGAAGTTACCCGCACCCACAAAGTATCCCCTAAGAGAAGGGGGTGTACTTTGGGTCACCCACAAATGACGTCCCTAAAATCTTAATTTTTTTTGCTAAAACCATTAAAGAACTTTAAATACTTGCACCCCCTACCCACAAAGTATCCCCTAAGAGGAAGGGGTGTCCTTAGGGTTACCCACAAATGACGTCCCGAAAATCTTAATTGTCTTGCTAAAACCATTAAAAATCTTTAAAAAATTGCACCTCCCACCTACTAAGTATCTCCTCAGGGGAGGGGTGTACTTCGGGTCACTCACAAATGACGTGCCAAAAATCTTAATTTTCTTGCTAAAACCATTAAAAAACTTTAGATACTTGCACTCCCAACCCACAAAGTATCCCCTAAGGGGAAGGGGTGTACTACGGGTAGCCCACAAATGACGTCCCAAAAATTTAACTAGTTTTGCTAAACTAATTAAAAAACTTTAAATACGTGCACCCCCCACCCACAAAGTATCCCCTTAGAGAGGAGGGGTGTACTTAGGGTCACCCACAAATGACGTCCCAAAAATCTTAATTTTTTTGCTAAAACCTTTAAAAAACTTTAAATAATTGCACCCCCAACCCCAAAAATTATCTCTTAAAGGAGGTGTTAAGAATTAAAACAAGTCAGAATCTTAAAAATATAAACATGTCTTATGCCTAATGCTTTATTAACTGCAAACTTATGCTCCCCTACTTAACAAATCATCCCTTTTAGGTTCGGGGCGGGGGATGGGGAATTCATAGTCAATCGTAAAATACGTCCCTAAAATTCGAAGCCTCGAAGCCAAGGTTGGAATAGAGCAAGCGACACCTAGAGTCCCGTAAACAGCAATGGGTCAGTCATGCATACAGGGATCCTTCATAAATGACGTCATCACAAAATCACTATTTTAAGGATCCTCGTTAGCGCTAAATGCAAAATTTGGTAGATTTATACCTTTAAAATCAACTTTTACCAGTATACACACAGGGATTGTCCATAAATGACGTCGTCTAAATGTCATCATTTAAAAAAACACCCAGTATCAGTTCAAACATCATGTTAAATAGTATTTTAAGCATGGAATATTATTATTGTACATATTAGGATCGTCAAACAATGTCGTCACTAAAATATTGCACTTTAGAGGGTATAGAGTGTATTTTATGTAAATAATGTGAAAAGATGCATCGATAGACTGAAGTCAATATTCGCTGTAAGCTCAGCATCTACTTCGGGCCCACGGTAGGCAAATCCGGCGCGAAGCGCCGGATTTTTTATACTCATGACAGTAGGGATCCCTAAAATAGTAAAATTTGTATGACGTCATTTATGGACAATCCCTAGGCTGCATTGTTAACGTCTGTTAAATGATAAGAAAGGAGAATTCCGAATGCCTGAGCTAGTATTCGAAGAGTGGACCCCCGTTATGAGAACGCATATTTTCCAATTTTACATTGCAGTGTCAAACCAACAACCACTATACCAGTCTGCCCTGTAAACGTACATATGTTAGCAGTACATTTACTTGTAATGGATATTGGTGAAAATTTTCCATGTGTATTTCTAACGGCAAAACTTGACAAGCTCTCAGCTCCATATGTTCCTTCCATGTATTATCAGCCCTTTTTTAGATGCTGAGCAAGCATCTATTGGTCTGGTGTTTGCTGTCTGTCTGTCTGTCTGTCTGTATGTCCTAAGGGTGTTGGTCGCACGCTACAGGTCGCATTTTTTAAGCGATTAAATTAAAACCAATTTTAATCGCCCACAAAAGCGAGCCACAAGTGCTGTATAGTTTTTGGTTATTATTAAAGTAATGGTTTCTTCGCAATTAACAGTTAAACGGACAAAGAATAAAATCCATGTTTTAAGATTAAAAAAGGGCTAATAATACATGGAAGGTACATATGGAGCTGAGAGCTTGTCAAGTTTTGCCGTTAGAAATACACATGGAAAATTTTCACCAATATCAATTACAAGTAAATGTACTGCTGACATATGTACGTTTACAGGGCAGACTAGTATAGTGGTCGTTGGTTTGACACTGCAATGTAAAATCGGAAAATATACGTTATCATGAAGGGGGTCCACTCTTCGAATACCAGCTCAGGCATTCGGAATTCTCCTTCCTCATCATTTTACAGACGTTAACAATACAGCCCAAGGATCGTTCATAAATGACGTCATACAAATTTTACTATTGTAGGGATCCGCACTGTCATGAGTATAGAAATTCGGTTGACATATATCCTTAACATAGCATTTTACAAGTATGCATGCAGGGGTCTTCCATAAATGACGTCATATAAGTTTTTACTTTTTTAGGGATACCCACTGCACAAGTTTAGAAATTTAGTTGACAAAATATATCCTTAACATAGGATTATACTAGTATGCATGCGGGGATCGTCCATGAATGACGTCATAAAAATTTATACTATTTTAAGGATCCCTACTGTCATAGGTTTAGAAATTCAGTTGACATATATCCGTAAAATAGGATTTTACTAGTAAGCATGCAGAGATTGTCCATAAATGACGTTATACAAATTTTACTAGTTTTGAGATCCTTACATTCAACAGTTCAGAAATTCGGTTGACATATATCCTTATTATAGGATTTTACTAGTATGCATGCAGGGATCGCCAAAAAATGACGTCATACAAATTTTACTTTTTTAGGGATCCCCACTGTCATAGGTTTAGAAATAAGGTTGACATATATCCGTAGCATAATATTTTACTAGTATGCATGCAGGGTTAAGTTAACTTATATACTTAACATTGAATTTTCAAGCTTACATACCGGGATCGTCCATAAATGACGTCATTCAAATTTTACTATTTTAGAGATCCCCACTTTAATTAGTTCAAAAATTAGGTGGACGTATGACCTCAACATATGATTTTTTTAGTATTCATACGGAAATCGTTCATAGATAGCGTTGTTTAAATATTATTATTTCAAGTATTCCGCCTGTCTTTAGTTTTAAAATGAGGTAAACGGGTACCCATATTATGGAATGCCTCCAGTATTCATACTGGGATCTTCCATAAATGACGTCATCTAAATATCACTATTTTAGGGTTCCGCTCTGCATTTGTTAAAAAATTAGAATGAATGACGTTATTTGTGAATTAGGTAATTCTTACAAATTTTCCAGCTATATTTAACTACATGCCACGTACTTCCATATATGGCTTATTGATGGTAGAAGAGCCTCTATAAATAACGTCATTTGTGAATAGTGCAATTTGTCAACATTATTTAACTATATTTAACTACATGCTACGCACATTCGTATATGGCTTATTGATGGTAGGGGAGCATCCATAAATCTAATATCATCTTTTAGCGTAACATAAATTGTGTTGCGCATTTTTTTAAGCTCAGCATCTACTTCGGGCCTGCCCCCGGTCGACAAATTCGGCGCGAAGCGCCGAATTTTTTTATCTTGAAACATGGATTTTATTCTTTGTCCGTTTAACTGTTAATTGCGAACAAACTATAAATTTAATAATAACCAAAAACTATACAGCACTTGTGGCTCGCTTTTTTGGGCGAGTAAAATTGGTTTCAATTTCATCGCTTGAAAAATGCGACCTGTAGCGTGCGACCAACACCCTTGGGACAGACAGACAGCAAACACCAGACCAATAGATGCTTGCTCAGCATCTAAAAAAAGGGCTGATAATACATGGAAAAGACATATGGAGCTGAGAGCTTGTCAAGTTTTGCCGTTAGAAATACACATGGAAAATCACCAATATCCATTACAAGTAAATGTACTGCTGACATATCGTCAGTGAAGGACCAAAATGACCCATATCCAATTCAAGCTACAATCAAAATGAGCTATGTCATAAAAACAGAATGAGAAACATGCTTAAAATGTGAAATAGGAGTTTTTGATAAACGTAAAATGTTCTATTTTCATGTTTTTCGACGATGCAAAATGTCCTATTTGCATGTTTTCTAAAAGGTGCAAAATGTTCTAATTCCATGTTTTTGAAAAGATGCAAAAATGTCTAATTAAAAGGATTTTGAAAATGTGCAAAATGTTGTACTTACAAGTTTTTGAAAAGTGCAACATGTTCTAATTTCATGTTTTTTAAAAGGTGAAATTTTGTAGTTACATAGTTTTGAAAAGTGCTAAATGTTTTATTTAAATGCTCTAAAGACATATTTCAATATTTTTGTAGATAGTTGATGTTGTTTTTAGCTAAGAATGGATATGGGTCATTTTGGTTCTTCACTGACGATATGTACGTTTACAGGGCAGACTGGTATAGTGGTCGTTGGTTTGACACTGCAATGTAAAATTGGAAAATATGCTTTTTCATAACGGGGGTCCACTCTTCGAATACCAGCTCAGGCATTCGAAATTCTCCTTCCTCACCATTTTACGGATTCCTATTCAATACTACAGATCAAGGATATGCTTAAGTAAATGGGCTATAGATGGTGACGGATTGTCCATAAATGACGTCCTTCACAGTTTACAGTTTTAGGTACTCCCATTACCAACTTTAAAATTATTTCACACTAATTTTAAATGCATGTCGCCATTATATCTATATAGTTAATAGGTATTCAGGGGTTGTCCGTAATGACGTCCCACAAACATCATAGTTTTAGGTACCCCCTTGCCAACTTCTAAATTATTTGCAAAGGGGTCCATTGTAATGACGTCCCACAAACATCATAGTTTTAGGTACACCCTTGCCAACTTTTAAACTATTTGCAAACTATTATAACTACATGTCACAAATATATCTATATGGTTAATAGGTGTTTAGGGATCGTCCATATTGACGTCCAACAAATATCATAGTTTTTTGCCAACTTTTACATTTTTTCCAAACTATGCCATTATATCTGTATAGTTAATAGGTATTCAGGGGTCGTTCGTAATGACGTCCCACAAACATCATAGTTTTAGGTACCCCCTTGCCAACTTTTAAATTATTTGCAAACTATTATAACTACATGTCACAAATATATCTATATGGTTAATAGGTGTTCAGGGATCGTCCATATTGACGTCCCACAAATATCATAGTTTTTTGCCAACTTTTACATTTTTTCCAGCCTATTGTAACTACATGTCACAAATATATCAATATAATTTATAGGTGTTTAGGGATCGCCTATAATGACGTCCCACAAATATCATAGTTTTTTGCCAACTTTTACATTTTTTCCAGCCTATTGTAACTACATGTCACAAATATATCAATATGATTTATAGGTGTTTAGGGATCGCCTATAATGACGTCCCACAAATATCATACTTTTTTGCCAACTTTTACATTTTTTCCAAACTATTGTAACTACATGTCACAAATATATATATATATATTGTTTATATGTATTGAGGGATGGTCTATAATGACGTCCAACAAATATAGTTTTAGGTACCCCGAATGCCAACTTTAAATTTTATGGACATGCGTTAGTAAATGAGCTATAGATAGTGACAGCTCGACCATAATGACGTCTTTCACATTTTAATTATAGTTTAAAGTACCAGTTTATGGTGAAACGTAAGAAATGCAAGGGTTATATTGCGCCTGCTTTTCTATATTAACTTCTTCCGCTTGACGACATGAATACTCCATACGTATTGTGGGATCCAGAGTATACCATGACAATACATCTTTTCGCCAGCAGATGATGTCAATCCTTTTTGAAGCACCATCAGTCACTTTGTCATGCACAATCCAATCAACAATTTACATTTGTATATGGCTTATTCATGCTAGGGGAGCTTCCATAAATCTTATATCGTCTTTTAGCGCTACATGAATTATCTTGAGCCTTTGTTGAAGCTCAGCATCTACTTCAGGCCCCCCCGGTCGACAAATCCGGCGCGAAGCGCCGGATTTTTACTATTAACATGTCTTTATTCATGAAATTTGATATGTTTACTTGTTATAAAGTATGCGTGAGCAAGAACGAGAAACTTTCGCACCAAACTTTCAATTACACCTCTAAGCGTATATCTATTTAGTAACTATGACTATGCCTAGGAGTTGCTCAGAATTTACAAATGAATCAGACCATGGTACTGGTATTTATCAAGGGCCGAAGCCATTGGTGGAATTTATACAAATTCTTGAAATACCAGCACGTAGTCCAACTTGCATGTAATTAGGCGAGACTTATCAACCTACTCACAAAATACCAGAGTTGTTCCAGCAGTTGCTGATAGTGCTATTAGCATTAGCTGGGGTCAACGTGCCTGGGAAGATCGCAATTATTCCTAAATAACTTTAGTGAAGCAGCAATGTGCACACCAACAAATTGCCTCTTTACTGAAGTTACCTAATCTTCCTACTTGTAAGTTCCAACAATATGTTAAAACAGCTTTGATATCAGTGTAAGAAAAAAGTTCATAATCGTTCGTTTCGCCTCGCATGAGCTTCGTTCAATTTTTGGGCGCAAAAAACAGACTCATGGAGCTTTCGGCGTTTTGAAACGGACTCAAGGCTCATGTGGGTCGCTGAAAGCTCATGAAAGCGCGTTTCCACCTCCCGGCCGTCTTGACGGACGGATAATATTTTGTCTACCTGTAGATTTTTTCCCTTTTCAACTTTCAACTCTAAAAGTACCTAAGTATCTACTTACCCACCGCCTACCAGGGCCTGGGCTATATGGGACGATATAAGTATGAAATGTTTGAATACTATAAATTATCAAATTGTGATGTTATATCAATGGAGTTTAATAATTTTAATTTATTTTATGACTGTGTGTGTAATTTACTATGCACTATCAATTTCCAACAACTAAAACAACAAAAAATAATTGTAGCCTTTGTTTTTTTATTTTTTAATGCTTTGCTGTTGGTTTGGTATTTTAGTATTTTGGTTTAGGAATGCACACAGTTTAAGCAATGCAGCCGCACCTTAGCAACTTTTAGTTTTACAGATTACACTCAATCACTCAACTAAAATACATAAATATTTTGAATCGGTCTGACAACTGCTTTTATTTTCATTAAGATTAATACTATGGGGGTTCTAAGATCATAACGTGATAAAGTTTGAGGGAGGTGGGGTCTGGAAAAAAATACACCCTATCACTAACATTAGTCATGCACAATGCACAAACACAAACAGATTCATATATGATAAATGGGCTAGACAGAATTTGAGGAAGTTCGTATGACGTTATAGCTGTGAGACCCTTTATATTATAGTACCTTCTATACTTAATCATTCCTATACTGTGTTCATGATATACATACTGCCTACCTACCTGTGCCAGCAGAAATTGTCAACTCCACTCCCTAATGGTAAAACGCCTCACCACCCCAAAGCGCGAGGGCTCCTTCGGGGGGCAAAACGGACTCAGAAGCTCGGCCTTCGTGCTTTTCAAATCGAAAGCTCATGCCTTCGGAGAAAAATAGAACGGCGCCCCGTTCGCGTGGCATCGTTCAGCCGTTCGAACGAGAAAAGTCTTACACTGTTTGATATATAGATATACGCTATATCGAATACCAAAAGTTGTCTAAGTTATTAAAGCAAATATTCACTGTAAGCTCAGCATCTACTTCAGGCCCCTAGTCGAAAAAAAGCGCAAAGCGCCGGATTTTGAATTATATATCATAGACGCAAAAAAGAAAACAAATAATTAAATTTATTAGAAAACCAAACTTTATGCAGGTCCAATAATTATTTTTGAAATTAACGTGAAATACATTCCACAATTTATACTAAAGGTTTACATGACTCTTTAACTTATACAAACATTTTTAAACTAGGAAAAATTACAAGATCCATCCCTGTACATGGTTTTTAGTAGTTATTTCACTGCATCTAAAATATTTTGAACTATTTCCGCAGTTCTTGCAACATTTTCTAAAGTCAGAAAGCTTTGATGGTCCCCAGGAACAGTGTGAATTGAAATGCGATCTTGACAAATCTACAAAAATAACAAAAAAAAAAAAACAAATGATCAAAGTCTTGTTTTTTAAGCTTGTAACTTCTTGACCCCTTCAAGTTGTTCCTCAGTTCTGTTAGACTTTTTTAAATAAACTAAATTAAAAGTATACTACAGTTGTTCCAACGGATAATAGGCCGTACCTCTTGAAAATTGTGATCAGCAGAATTAAAAATTGCAGATAACTTAGATGAATTAGCTTTGATCAAAGTCACGTTTCCTTTAAAACATTCTGAAGGTGAAGGTGTATGCTGCAGAACCATCATTCCGAGCTTGACAGATTTATCGTATGTATTCTTTAATTTAAAACCAGCTCCTTTTTTTGTTAAGTCAATAATACGATCTTTAACATACTCATCATAAAATTGCTGATAATTGGTTTCGATATTAACAGGGTCCAAGTTTTCTAAAAAGTTCTAAAATACATACAACAGTAATTATATAATTAGTAAGTTATAAATTTTCATCAAACTCAATAAATTGGCTCGAGTCTTTACAACAAAAGTAACACGTTCAATATAATTGTTTCCACACAGATATATACTAGACTTACGTTTCTTTCTTGATCACTTAAAACAAAGTTAAAGAAATTTTCACAAAAACTAAGGAAAAATTCCGTAGCGGACCTCATACCAATTTTTTGAACCATTCCAAATAAACAATGCCCATCCAATAAAATAAGGTTTTCAACCTATTTAACATTATAAGATTTCATAAAAATTTGGAGTTAAATTTCAATTTAACATATTTGATTTTATATTTGTCAGGTATGTATGTTTCATATTTATTTAATTTTACATTATTCCATGGCATTTTACATCTCCAAAATGGAAACTAATAATATATTATGACCCTGACCCTAACCCAACCTACCTTGTCCTCGTGATTGTTTTCTAACTGTTGTGCCATTTCAAATGCAATACAGCCCCCCAAAGAATAACCAGCCAGGTTGTAAGGACCCTCTGGCTGCACTAGTTTAATGTCCTGTGTAAATAAAAACAAACAATCAGCACTATAAGGCTTAACGTAGATATAAAAAAAATAACAAAAAAGTTCACAAAAATACTATGTGATCAGTTAGGGTTTCAATTTGAGTTCAATATTTTGTAACAGCTGTGGACGTCCGACGTCCAGCTCTTTGTAATAGACCATTAAATGTGTTTTTTTTAGAGGTTTCCTTACTTGAACATAACTTTGAACCATTTCCTGCAAAACTAGAGAATTGCCATCGTTTTCAATTATTTTGGGTCCAAGGTCAAACCCGTACACGTCCCAACTCAATTTACTAGCCAATGTGTACAATTTGTCAACTTGGCCATCACCGCCGTGAACGATAAAAAGTGAATTTCCTCCTGACTCATCGTCAGTTCCATTGTTGTTTGACCCACTTTGGAGCTTAATTAGTTTCTGGAACTTGGCATCTTGCTTCACTTCTGGTGTTTGTTGTGCTTTGGCTTTATTGTTACTAGCTGGGCGCTCCAAACCGCCCGCCTGCTCAATAGCCACAAGTTCAGCCCATGTCAACTGTCGTATTTTAACTGTTGACAGGCTCACGTCGAATTCCCGCTCTAAAAGTTGCTCAAGTTCAGTCAATGTGAGAGAGTCAATACCCAGGCCGTCAATCGTGCTGGAGGGATCCATGTCTTTGACGGGGATTTTAAGTGACAGCAAACGGTGGACGGCCTCTGTCAATGAGACGTCTTTCTTGAGTGAAGTTTGGTCACTCACTTTCTCCCTCACCACCATAGAAGAGAAACAGGATCCGGGCGATGTAATGCTCTCTTGTAAAAGTGAATCAAGGACCTCAAGACAGGAAGATATCCGCTGAAGGTTCATCCCGTCTAGTACTTCCGCCTCGTCCATTTTCTCCGCTACAACCCCCACATCCCCCACCGCACCCCACTGAATAGCTAGTCCGTGAAGTCCGTCCGCCTTCCGCCTATGACAAATCATCTCCATGGCTGAGTTGGCCAGTCCGTAGTTGCTCTGTCCTGCATTCCCGAGCCCAGCAGAAAGGCTCGAAAATGTGACGAAGTAGTCCAGTCCAGGGCAATGCTCCCGAGTTAAAAGGTCCAGATTTTGTGTAATATTAATTTTTGGAGTGCACACAGCTTGGAACATTTCCAAAGTTTGGTTTTCGATAAGCGCATCTTTTAAGACGAGCGAAGAGTTAAAAATCCCGCCTAAAATTGCCCCACTTTTAAGGAGGTCTGTAAGAAATTTCTTTGCTGTGTGGAAAGCTGTGAGGTCAACTTGTGGGGTGGCCACTTCCACGCCTTCCGATGCCCACCTTTGGAGGCAGAGCTTTTGGTAACCGGATGTAACTCCAGACCTGGACACTAGAACTAGCTTTCCAACTCCACGCTCAACAAGCCAGTTGGCCACTTCAAGAGCCAGGCCTCCGAGCCCGCCAATGATGACATAAGTTTTTTGATGGTCAAAGTAACTTCTAGCCACTGCTCTGACAGTGACGGTGGTGGCCGCCGAATCTCTTGTTTCATTGCCCACCTCTGGCTCTGGCTCTGGCTCTGGCTCAATTTGTATCAACACTTTCCCCATGTGCTTCCCTGCAGCCATGAACCGAAAAGCATCCTCGATCTGTTCCTTCTGGAACACTGTCCGCCCCAAGGGTTTTACCACTCCTTTGAGAATACCATCATCCACAAGTTTCATGAGCTCATTTTTAAGAGGGATTGTGTTTGAAAAAATAGGCACTAAATCTACGCCACTCACATCCACATTTTTCCCGAGGTGCTTCATCCCTAGTGGATTATTTCTTAGAATGTCAAATCTTCCAATTTCTGAAAATGTCCCACCAACTGCAAGACAATTCAAACTGGCTTGTAGCTTATCCTCCGCGAGGGAATTCAAAATTAGGTCCACACCCCGCCCCCCAGTCATTTCCAGAACTTGCTCCTCAAACATGGTGTCACGGGAGTCACAAATGTGGTCACGTGGAAGGCTTGGAAACAAATGGGTAATCTGCTGTCGCTTCTCTTTCGTCCCGACACTTGTGAAAATTGTGCAGTTGAGGCTGAGGGCAATGTTAATTGCAGCCTGACCCACGCCGCCTGTTCCACTGTGAATCAGCACAGACTGCCCAGGTCTGAGTCGCCCTCGAAGACATAGAGCGTAGTACGCAGTTGCATACACGACGGGGACAGTGGCTGCTTCTTCTAAGGACCACCGAACAGGGATTTTCCATGTCATGCTGCTCAACTCGTCTAAAAGGACGGACGTGGCGAGGCCATTTCGGACCATGCCCATAATTCGATTCCCCTCAACATCTTTCCCAGAGAATTCCAGACCAATTTGAGTCTCCACAGCGTTTGGTGCGTAGTTGGAGCTTCGAGAGAGTTTCCCTGTCGAGAGCATGATATCCTTGAAATTGAGCGAGGCAAAACTGACGGGGCAGAGTACGTCTGGTGGTGGGTAAAGATTCTGCGCCGCCTGCGCATTCCCAATATTTGATTGCGCGCGGAGCAATTTCAAAGGTGACTCGATCCAGCGAAGACTACTCAAGTCGCCGATGATCAGCGGATTCACAAAGGCGTCTGCCACTTCCTTCCTGGCCCTTGTAAGGAAATTAGATGGAAAAGATAAATGTCGGTACGAGCCCAAATCACCATTTTGAATTACATTCATTGCCAAGTCCTTTTGAATTATTTTGAGGAGCTCTTCTCCAGGATTTTCAAAATCAATGTTTAATTGTCCTTCAGGGTCAAAGATGCAGCGGACTTTGTCGCCACGTGGTTCAGCACGAAGGCACTTGGCGAGACCCACAATCCCACTTGTCTCATTGTTTTGAGAGTAAATGTAGATTCGTGAATTGGAATCCGCTGTTGTCGCCATTTGTGATTTTAAATTTGAAAGCCAATTAAACTCGTTCGTGTCGTCAATGCATACATTTTGTATGAGGTTTAAAGGTGGCGGTGATATCTGTAGATTGAATTTTAGCATTTAGAGTTAAAAATGTTGCATTGAATTAATTAAATAGAAATATGTAGCGTTAAAAATTAATCAACTTATTTAAAAAAAAAAAAAATCTGCTACTCACTTTTCGCAATAAGAGTACAAATGAATTTTCACTGTCAGTTCGTGCGATGGTTTTCAAGCCAATTTCGTCAAAGGTCGAGGACATGTGAGTAAAATCCTGCCCCAGTGTGTCTCTTAGTATAATCCAAGAATTGTCGCCTAATTTTCCAGCAACTTGGGGAACAAGTTCGAGATTGTCAACAAGGACCAAGTTAGCATCTTTTATTTCTGAAACTGCTTCATTGATCGTCCCTTTGCGAATAACGCTATCTAAACCGAGAGGTAGAGAAGAGCTGCCCTCTGCCGTGGCTTCTATGGACTCAATTAGATTTGAAATTCCCTGCTCAGTCGACATTGTAGTGAGGCGAGCTATGTGAGTGGGGCTCGCGGCAAGAATTTTGGTGATGATCGGACTAATAATAAATGATTCGTGTTTTGTAAAAATGTCGTAAATCTCCACTTGTCTCTGTGGAGTGTTTTCTAAGAAAATGTCTAAAAATCTGTTCAAAGTCAATTGCTTCCAATTTTCTCGTTTAATTTCAAAATTAGAAACACTTTTTTTGACTGCGTCGTCCGTCTCAAAGTAGGGTGTGAATGCATACTGACTTATGACTAATTGACCACTTTGACTTCTCCGCTGAATAACATCTGCTTCAACCCGACAGAGTTGTATTCCTGGGGCCAGTATTTTACCAACTTGGTGTTTAATAATGACAGGGACAGTGACGTATTCGTCCCCGGGCCTGTCATTCTTGACATAGCTCAATAGCTCGACAGGATTGATCGTTAGGGAGGCGAGTCGAACTGGAACTGCTGCGGTTCTGCACTCACTGTTGAGTCCAGTCGCATGAATAATAGCGTCCAAAAATGTTACCCAATTCCCTTTCCAAGTTACTTCCGCCCATTTCCCTGAAAAATAAAATATAAATTTTTACATAATAATAATTATCATATCGTCAGTGAAGAACCAAAATGACCCATATCCATTTGTAGCTAAAAACAAAATCCCCTATCTACAAAAATATTAAAACATATCTTGAAAGCGTTTAAATAGAATATTTTGCACTTTTCAAAAACATGTAAATAGAATATTTCGCAATTTTCAAAAACATGTAAATAGAATATTTTGCAATTTTCAAAAACATGTAAATAGAACATTTTACACTTTTCAAAAACATGTAAATAGAATATTTTGTACTTTTCAAGAACATGTAAATAAAAGATTTTACACTTTTCAAAAACTCGTAATCAACATTTTACGCATGTTACTCAGTTTAATTTTATGACATAGCTCGATTTGATTCTAGTTTAAATTGTATATAGGTCATTTTGGTTCTTCACTCACGATATGGTAACTATTGATTAGTAAAATGTAATGTACAAGATTTCAGTTATCGCCACCACACCGCACCGCACCTCCGCGCCGTATACTTACCCTCAATATCCATTCGTTTAATACTTTGAAAATCCTTCTGATAATTAAAACCTCGAATTTTAAGTTGTTTGTAAATATCATGTTTGTTTAGATAGTTTTGGCTTTGGCTCGAAATACCATTAAAATGTGACATGATTGATTTGGTAAAGATTTGAGGTGGCCGGACACTGTCTCCTTGGCCTTGGCTTTGGCTTTGGCTTTTAATAGTTCCTCGTACAACGGGCATACTGTTCTCATTAATTTCAAAGAGGCCAGATCCCGAAAAACGTGAAAATCTTAGATGGGTTGACTTCTCGTCATTTAAGAATATTGCACGTTCAAATGAGACATTTTCAAAGGTGACTGGGAGATTGAGGTAGTCAACACCAAGTGAGTCAGCGTAGCTCTTCCATGCAAAGTGTAAATAGCCAGTTGCGGGAAATACGAGGCGATCGTCAAGCTTGTGTCCTTCAACGTATTTAAAACGTTGGTCACTTAGATCAATGTTTAGTTTTCCCTCCGTGTATTTCTGCAGGTCTCAATAAATTTAGGAAAATTTAAAAAAAAAATTTTAACTCTTTAAACCTGTACATAATATTTTAAATTTTAAACGCTTTTTATTTCTCGTTCGTTTTTTAAAAAAAAAACATACCTCAGTGTTCTCAATGATAGGAACAGTCCAACTCCGCTCGTGATTCCACTGTACTAAGGGACTAATGCACGGAACTTTGGCCGAAACAGGAAAGTTGACAGGAGGGTATAGGGCAGAGAAATTCACATCCACCCCCGCATTGTATAAATCCCCAATCGAAGACACAAAATGTAATGCTCGGTCCGACACCCTTTGTTGCATCGGAGCCAGGAGTGTACACGTGTTTGGAAGGGCTGCTCTGAGAGCAGATTGCAGTAGACCTCGAGGCCCAATTTCAATAACAACTGCGTTCTGAGGGACATGCTTGGTTGCTTCGTAGAATAGAACAGGCTCAATAACATTTTTCGCAAAATACTGTGGAGACGCTGTCTGAGCCAAAGGGGAATCCCAATTTTCTTGAGCGATGCTTGTGCTGATCCAACAGTTTGAGCGGTTCCGGTTCCGGTTCCGGTTCCGTCTCTCACCCTCTTTCCCACTAATAAGCAATTCCTCCATGTACTTAGCACTTAATTCCGAGGCGCTCACTTCAAGTGGACTGTGGGATGCAATCCTGCAAGAATTGACCTTCTGTGCAAAGACCCCATCAGCCTGAAGCTTAGATAAAAATTTATTTAGGGCGTCTTCAAGACCAGATATGGTCACACTTTGGGGTCCATTATTGCAGGCAGGAACAACGCCTGGTGGACATAATAGTTTTGCATCTGACCAGGATAGACCAACTGCAGCCATTCCACCAGGTGTGTCCGACTTTTTTGATTCCTCAGATGCCCGGGAGCGGCCTTCCACAAAAAGAAGTGCTTCCTCTCCTGATAAGCAGCCGTCAGCATATGCGCAGATGATCTCTCCTGTAGAGTGACCAAACATACCGTTTGGTGTAATGTCAAGCGAAACCAGTGTGTCATACAATGCAATCTGGTGGAAACAAACAGGTAATAATTATTGTTTTAAAAAAAAATTAAGGGTCATTTTATTTAGCAATTTTGACATTTAATAGCAATTTAGCAATTCGCACATAATATAATAAATGTAATTAATTAGTTTTTAAGAACCTGTATAGCAGCTATAGAGCAGGCGGCGTGATGAAAATTTTCAAAAATACTTGTGTTATTAGGCGCCAAAAGTTTGTCAAGGTCAAGACCAGCATTTTTCAAAGTAGCCTTGGAGTTTTGAATGGAATTATTAAATACTTCATTTCTCATGAGTTCCTTCCCCATGTCAGGCCACTGTGCTCCCATTCCAGAAAAAACAAACCATATGGGGCGGGGTTGTGAAAACTCAAGGGCCTGCGTGCGCATGCAGGAAACGTCGTAACTCGACTCCTCACTCTTAATATTCTCGATAATTCCATATCCTCGATGGCTGTATTTAGTAATATTCTGTTTGAAGATATTGTAAAGTAAGCCGGTAAATTCAGGATTAACTGCTCGAGCGCATGCGCTATTCAAACTGCTCTTTACAGCTTCTTCAGTTTGTCCAGAAAATGGTATGAGTAATGGGAGTTTTGAGATTAAGGGTTTACTACTCCTGCTGCTACCGCAGTTGGGCTCTAAAACTAAATGTGAGCTTGTGCCGCCAAACCCAAATGAGTTGACTGCGATGAGGCCTCCACTAAAAGGGGATTTGTCCGTCAGAACCTAAAAGTGAGAATACTTGTTGTTGGTAAACTTTTTACATTTTCTATAATTAGAGTAGCGAAATTTCTAATTTAATATTTGTTAACATCTAATACTGGAATAAAAACGATTTTATTATAAAAACCTAAACACCACACCACAGAACGACAACACACCTTTATTGTCCCATCAAATAAATGTGCTGCGAGTTCATTAGGTTCGTTGAAATTTAAATTTGGCGCGATGAAACCGGCTTGAGCGGAAATTAAAACTTTGGCTATTCCACAGAGACCCGCTGCAGCCTCGGAATGTCCCATGTTACTTTTGACAGAGCCAATGAGGAGTGGTGCCTGAGAGTTTCTCCCTTTGCAGAAGAAATTTGAAATTCCCGCTAATTCTTCTGGATCCCCTGCTCGCGTCCCAGTCCCATGTGCCTCTAGGTAATAAATGGAATGGGGATCTATCCCGGCTTTAGCATACACATCCCTGTACAGGTTCTCTTGTGCTACTCCAGAGGGTGAAAAAAAACCTTCCGCCTTCATTCCATCACTACTCAATTCGATGGCTTTTATTGAGGCGTAGTTTCTCAAAGCAACACTTTTCCTTTCCAGAAGTATTGCTACAATTGTCTCACTCCGAACATAGCCCGATGCTGCAAGAATAATGTTGAACAAAATAATTTTCATTCTCGCAGGACGTCCTTTGGTATGTAATGATTTAATGGCGCTCCCACAGTTTATTTTATAACAACAAGTTTTATTACCGTCTTTGTCGAAAGGTCTAGACTGGCCAATGGCGGAAGTAGCCCCAAGAACGCTGAACAATCTGGCTTGCTGAGAGGAGAAAAAAAGGGAATTAGCTGTAACAATAGCTCTGTCACACGCTCCACTAAGCATAGAATGAACCGCCGTGTTAAGTGTGTACAAGCTACTTGAGCAGGCTGTGCTCAACAGGAGGCTCGGTCCCTTCAAATCCAGGTAATAAGACACTTGATTTGGCTGAAGAAAATTAAATGTCCCAAGACATGAGTAGCCATTCTCATCCGCCCCTTCTTTGAGTGTCCAGAATGAAACCGCATCTGCCCCATCCGTGGCGAGAAAGACCCCCGTTTTTGAGCCTCGCAAGCTCTCAGGGTTAATGCCTTCAAATTAAATCATGCATAATTTTACTGGTAAATGTGAGTAGATACTTTATCTTGTCACATTTTTTATTCTTAACTATTAGATGTTTATTAAAAACCATGTTACTAATTGTTTGAAGCATATGTTTTTACCAGCATCTAAAATAGTTTCATACACAACTTCGAGAGTTTTCCGTGCAGCGGGGTCCATGAATGGCGCTCGAGTTTTTGACACACCAAAGAAATCAGCATCAAACTTGTCCAGATCATTGACAGTGCCAAATCGAGGAGGCATATTGTTACCTGTGACTTTAAACCTTGTTTGTTCCGTAATCATATCCACACTGTTAAAAAGATTGTCCTTAAATTCGTCAATCGAATTCGATTTAGGGAATCTTCCACTTATCCCTGAAATGACAATCTCGTCTTTTGTATCAAAGGTTGTACCACAAACTTTCCCGTCTGCTGAACTTCTATTTCTATGTTCACAATGTTGTTTTCGTAAGAAAAGCCCCACTTGATATTCTTTCTTGACAATGAACACATTTAAAGAAATCCAGCTCATTTGACGCATATTTAAATGCATCCCCTATAATAAAGTACATTTCATCATGCAATGTTACTTATGTGTTCACTATATGTAATACTGTAAGTATAGGGCGCCTGAACTACTTCTATACTGACGGATCTCGAACGGCAAGTATGATGTACCGGTTATAAGATAAATAACTGGGTGAAGAAAACGATAGTTTTCCGAGCAGGAAATAACTTTAAACAAATTTGAGTTTATTAATGAAATGCAATGCAATTAAAAGTAATACAGACGTAAACAATGGTGAGGGGATTCTAGGCCTAAGTGGCATAATGAGGTCTGCATAGTGACACGTGATGATACAATCCAATTTCCAGACACACTGAAGCATTATAAAGTGGAATCTGGGTTTAAATAGGAAAGCGAAGAAAGAAGGATGAGGAGCAAGAAAGTGTAATCGATGAGTGCGCCGACGGACAAAACATAAAGTATATTAGATTAACATATTGTTGATAAGAACTATGGCTAAACAGATTTGTCATTAAAAGGGAGAAAACAGGTGTGTGAGTTTCATACAGAGAGAGTGGTTTAATGATTTAATGCGGAAAAAGTTATTAGTTCAAAGCGAAGAATTGGAGAAGCTAGAGACTAGGTTCAATAGACTTGATACCGGGTTGGAGATGCTGAAGACCAAGTTCAATAGACTTGAGACTTAGAGAGGTTGGAGACCGAATTAGAGGCTGGAACCAGATTTAGGCTGCGACCATGTTATCGGCTTAGACAAAATTGGAGGATAGGACAGGATAGAGACTTTTTGGGGTCTAGGACCGGATTGAGGCTTAGAACTGCTTTGAGGTCTGGGACCAGATTGAGTTTGGGACACGACTAGAGCTGGGATCTGATTTGGGGCCTGGGACTAGATTTAAGCTGGGCCTTGGCTTGATATCCAAGACAAACTGAGACCGTAAATTGGGTCTGACGAAGTAAAAACCAAGGACCGAGTCAGTAAAAGCGATGACCGCAGACCTAGTAGAAAAGTGGTAGGCTGGCGAGTCAGTAGGACGGTCGGGCGGTTGGCCAATAAGTCAGTAGGACAGTGAGGCGGTAGGCCAGTGATTCAGTAGGACGTTGATGCGATAAACTGGTAATCCTGTAATACGATGAGGCGGTAGGCCAGTGAGCCGGTAAGACATTGAGACGATGTCCTAGACGGACATGTACTAGAGATGTGATAAACAGTTATCTAGGTCCAATGTGATAACAGGACGAAAAGGAATCCACTAGATACCGCTATACAGGGCCGTAGCTTATCTATTACGATAAAGCAGTGATACCAACAAACCTGTTCTGAGATGGCCTGGCTGAATAGCGCAATGTAAGGTTGATATTGACAGATCGGTTCTGAGATGGTACGAGAGTTTGATTCTGGGCAGACAAAATGGGTCTGACCACGGGAAGCAAGTCTTAAACAATTCCTAACTTAGTTAAGCAGAACTAAAGGTCGTTTTGACCTATAGAGACGGATCTAGGAGCGGGTAACAATACAGGACAACAACTAAAATACAGATAACTGAGAGTGCAAGTGCTTGACCACATACGTGTTTGCATGAAAACAGCACCACTAGCCTTCAATGTGGTGTATGGTGAATGCACTAAAGACCTGAAGCGTGATGCACTTGTCTGCCATGTAGTAAACCAGGTAACGTGAGACATATAAGGTATGGCAGTGGTTAGTTTAAGAATAAAATGCCGGTTTTTGAACTCTCTGAGTTCGTGAATTTGGTAGTTATCACCAATTTACTTTATTTACTAATCACAAACCTAATGACACACAATAACACCAGAAAACAAGACGTAAAACTTATGATTTGATTCATTAAATTCAAGAAAGTAGGAAATAACTGACTTAAAAACAATTTTGAGGACAAAATGGAACTTTGCTGGTCAGAGCTCAAAGCCGACACGTTCTATCGCTTGTGTGGTTTTTGGTCGCCTGAGAGCAACGCTAAAAGGACTGACTGCTATTGTTCTTTCTGTTTGATCTGTTTCTGTTTATTCTATTTAAATCTCTCAATGTATATGCAAAGCCGGGATTTAAAACAATAAAGTTAAACGTAGTTAATTACTTTGTGTTTAGGACCTCTTGCAAAAGGAACTTGAGTACTCAAATGAATACCTACTAACTGGAAAGCCGGTGATAACATGTGAGGATGGGGGGAGGAGGAAAATGATGTTGTGGAGGAGGAGAATGTCATGCGCTTAAAAAACAGAAATAACCCTTTTGCTCTTTTCTTTCAACTGAAATAATTTTTGCATATAACCACTAAGAGCATCAAAGTACAATTCATTTAAAACTGATAACAAATTATTGAATTGTGCTTTAATGACATAGGTGGTTATAGGCAAAAACTATTTCGGTTACATTAAAAGGGTGGGAGCAAGGGTTATTTCTTGGTTTTTCGAGCGCATGACATTTTCCTTCTCCTCCTCAACATCCTTCTTCTGTCCTTACATGTTATCACTGGCTTCTCAGTTAGTAGTTATTTCTGGGTTTCCCTGCTATGATCCAGGTTTAAGAGGTTTAATTAATTATTATTGTGTTGAAAAATACTTCTGGAGTTAGTCGAAACCCCTGAATTTAATAAAAAAAAACCGGAATTAGTGGGGACCCCTGGAATTATTAGGGAACCCAGGAATTAGTGGGGACCCATGGGATTACTACAGAACCCAGAAATTAGTGGGGACCCATGGGATTACTACAGAACTCAGAAATTAGTGGGGACCCATGGGATTACTACAGAACCCAGAAATTAGTGGGGACCCATGGGATTACTACAGAACCCAGAAATTAGTGGGGACCCATGGGATTACTACAGAACCCAGAAATTAGTGGAAACACATGGGATTACTACAGAACCCAGAAATTAGTGGGGACCCATGGGATTACTACAGAACCCAGAAATTAGTAGGGAAACCTAATGATGTCCGCCGGGGTCCTGAAGTAGATGCTGAGCTTCAACATAGGAGCACGATAATTAAGGTAACCCTGAAATAAAATATACGGTTTATGAAAGTAGCATGCAGTAGCATCCAGTTTAATGAAGCTAGACATTTTTTTGCTTTCATGCAAAAGCAATATACGTATTTACGTGCCATGTAGTTTAAAAAAAGCTTGTGAATATTTGAGAATGACAACATAAACAAATGACGTCATTTAAGAGGCCTCTCGTACCATCAATAGGTCATGTACAAATGTACGTGGCATGCAGTTAAAAAATAGGTTAAAAAGTTTGAAAGTGGGAAATAGGGGTACTCAAAACTATGATATTTAAAGGACGTCATTATAGACGATTTCTAAATAACCATAACCTATATAGATATATTTATGACATTGTTGAGTTGGAATAGGTTAAAAAAAATCTTAAAGTTGGAAATGAGGGTACCTAAAACTATGATATTTGAAAGACGTCATTATTGACGATCCTTGAATATCTATAACCTATATATAAAGATATATTCATAACATGTTTATTCACGACGAGATGTCTATTTAATGCTTCTTAAAACTAACATAAGCTATAGCATTGTATCTGTAGAGTCGTGAATACCGCCATCCTCCCTTGAATGACTCGTGCAATAATGTCAATAATAATATTGGTTGTTGTAGTGGGTGTAAATACCATAGTATTCATCCGGCGGTGTGATTTAACAAAAGAAAGTGTACGGAACAAGCTAAACTGTTTGCATATGTACGTGAATGTAACCTCACGCGGGCTTAGACCCGATTTTTGTCGGCAAGTGTGAAAAATTTCTAGGGTTGGTCCATTTAACTGCTATTTCCAAAATATGCACTAAGTAGATCATAGCTAATAACTATACAGCCCATCTAAATCGCATTTGTGAGAGTTTAAAATTTATTTGAATCGAATCAGTTTAAAAATGTGGCCTGTGGCGTAGAACAAAGAAATGACGTCACATGCAGGGAAAAAGGAGGACAGACGGACAAAACAATTTTATTGGATGCTCTATAAGCTAAAGCTCAGCAACAAAAAAACAAATTTCAAAATTGTCGTTAAATGTTTCCTAAATATTGCCCATGCGATGTGAGGAAAAACATAACTTAATCTTTTCCAAGACGTCCCTATACTGCTGTATCTTAAAGCGCAAAGATTTTATGTCTCCCCCTCAAGTCTTGAGCCTCTTTCCAATTAGCTTAGCGAAATAAGGCACATTTTGTAACTTTTCTGGGGATTTCAATAATATTTTGAGCAGAAATAAAACACTAGTTTGTCATTACTATTATAAGTATGATTTAATGAATTTGTTTTTAATAAGGCGGCCTTATGCATAATTTACGTCAGCTTACGTGTAGGAAGATGCCTCTTGTCAATACCATATTCATCGTTCGGAATGGATTATATACAAGAAAACAGAACTTGCAAAATATTTGTCAGAATCAAACTCGCCACATTAAAATAAAACACTACGCCTCAGAACCTACTAATACCGCCTTTCTTGTACAACTAAATATACTGTATTGTACTTTGAACTTATTTTATTCTTCGTTTTCGGCCAACAAATCAAAAAACAATTATTTAGGTATTATAAAATTCAGATTTACTTTGCGGGTAGATTAATTATTTATAACTAACAAATAGACGTATGTGCTTTGTCGTTTTTAATTGCAAATGTTTCTACACATAAGTACAATTTCCTGCTTGACTAAAAAAATTTAATAGTTTGTAAAGTTAAAAAACTAACTCCGCTTAGCTTTAAACAAGCTTGCAGTAATATTAAATGTTCTGGAATTCGAGAGAATTTTTACACAAGTAATTAAATTGATCCTAAAATATTTTTTATGTATTGGTAATACACTGCACAGTTTGCTTTTGTAAAGGAAGAGACACATATTACGTAAGCTACTAGGGTGGGAGGCAGTTTTTCAAAATGATGATGTAGGTACCATGTTAAAGATAGCCATTTACGCAATGGTTAAGGTGCTGACAATAGGGGTAGGTGGGTGCCAAAATTTCTCAAATATTGCTTACGTAATATGTGTCTCTTCCCTAAGTTTCACGATGCCTAATACAGAAATTATTAACGAATTTGTTTTTGGCGGTCTCTTTAGGAGCTGCGCACTTGTTTTGGTACCAAATTATTATGTAATGGAACAAAAGGAATAAAACTTGAGAACTACAATCAAACTAATTTACAATCTAAAGCATTTATCATTCGTTGCTCCTCTATATTGTACCGCTTCTAGTTTCAAACACTTCCCACAGAGAAATGCAGAAAAATATTATGTAAGGAAACATACATATAACACACAGAATGTACATGCATAAAGAGAGAGAGTAAACTTTATTTACACTGATACACAATCGTACTTGCCAACACGTCACAGTATGTATGTATGTATGTATATATGTATGTATGTATGTAGCAGTATTGCATTTTTCACCCATTGGATATAATTCACTTCATTTTTCTGTTAGACGGTATGATCCATTAAGCCACTCATGAAATGAGATAGTTCAGTTTGAATCTGCCTCTGTTAGAGGTAGAAAAACTGAATCGAAACGGTTAGGTTATAATTTTCCCATTGCCGCGGAAGGCGGCCCGCCAAAGGCGGAGGGCAAAATTTAACCTATCTGTTTTTAGGCAGCTTGAGGAGCCTGGTTCGGTGTTGCTTTCGCTAAATAGTTAGAAAATACTGTTAATCAAAGTTCCTGGCTATAAATACTTTCAAACATAAATTTCCCTAAAATTTTACTAAATATGTCTGTTTGAGATAGAGGACGTAAGTTTTCTATGCTAATATTATTTACATCTTTTGAGACCGCGGTTATATACCCTATCTTCCACTGATCTGGGAAAACATTGTTTTCGAATGAGTCATTGTACAAAAAGGTCAGAGAGGGAGCTAAAACCATGCCTAGTTCCTTAGCTAACTTTATATGCAGGGCCTTAGGTACATTTGATTTCTTGGTATTTAACTAATCAAGTTTTTTTAGTTACTTAAATTTATTAATTACCCGTTATTTCAACACATTCACAACCTTATCTGTTTGCTTAGCTAGTGGATCATACAATTGATTAATTTTTGAAAAATGTTGAATATGCTTTCTTAAGTCTCTATAACATCATAATTATTATTCGTTACCATTATTTGGTTGACAACAGAATTTCTTTGTTTTGTTTCACAGATTTTGGCTACAATTTTATACAGATCATTAATATTTGCACTTGAAAGTTTAATTAAAAGTGACACATCAAACAATTTTGTTGCTTTACCGACAGCACAAGTAAGCAGGGATTCACACGTCTCATACTCAGGACTAGTACATTTTTTAGCTTTATGAGCTTTTTGACAATTGCTTTGACTTTATTATTTACCCAACAATTTTTACTATTATTAACTAATTTTAATTTTAAAGGAAATGCTTCTGCAAAAGAATTGTGAGTAAAGTCATTTAGGGTTTTTGTCATAAGGTTAATATTCTTACCATTATAAAATTTGGTCCAATTACACAAGGCTAATTTATCCATAAATATTTTTTTATTTTCATAAGTGAAATCGTGATATTCTTTTTCTACTTTACATCTGTTTACTTAAAAAGCACAAAAAAAAATCGTAAAAAAGTATTAACTGGGCTGCGTTACCAATGACGTTCTCAGAATACAGAGCTGTAGCGCAATGACACCCTATGCCAGGATCAAAACTCATGTACTAAAATCAGAGTATTTTAAGATTACCATGGAATGGAACATGATAAAATTCGTACTAAACCTCAGAACTGGATTCGCTAGAATTGTACGGAGGGGAAAAGCAACCAATCTTAACATCATAAATCAGCTATGAAAAAATGCAGAAGAGACAGATTGTGAGCTATGTGGAAAAAAGATGGAATACATTTTTTTTATAATGCTTGACTGTCCGCACTTAAAACCCCCCCTGGACAATATTTCTTAAAACACTAACCACTGGCAAACCAACAAGAGAGAATCTCACTTTCTAAATCTTCAACTGCTACACGGATGCAGAAGGATTTGGACAACTGTTTAACTTTTGGTACGAGGCTCTGAAAATCCGAAACTTCTACCTCAGCTGTATTAAAGAAATATAACTCAGCTACTACACACAATATAACTTGAATATTTACTTTAAATATTATTATATCATTTTAACTTTTTATCTATTTATTTATTACTTATGTAATTATTGAAATGAAACTCTACACCATAAATATATTGACATATAATCATATTCACATGACCTTATTTTTTTAATTGCAGCTTTTAATAACTTCTCGCAGAAAGACCTAGCAAAATACGAACAAGAAACATTTTATCAACAATTTAATAATAATTACTAAGGATATTTCGATCACTTTTGTAAATACCTACTTTGTAAAAACTCAACAATGTTGTATGGGCTGACGCCAAAACGACACAATGAATAAATTATTATTCTTATTATTAATATTATTATACAAGTCTATTAGCGCTTTAAGTAATTTTTCTGGAATCACAATATTAGCCGCTGGGGGAATATAAACTACTACAACTACAATAATAGACGTATCTGTAGGTAGGTAGTTCGTTCTAAGTATCACACAAGTTATTTCAAACTCACTATAATAATGGTAAACAAAGTTATTATATCTACAACACGAAATAGTATTTCTAACAAATATTGCCGTTCCCCTTCCTCGTTTGTCATTTTTTGTTGTTTCAAATAATTTAAAATTAGTTATATCGCAATCTCTATTAACTGTATGCCAAGTTTTAGTTATAAACATTACATTATAGTATTCACTTACTTCTTCTAACGTTTCTAAATTTTCATCATTTAGGGAAGTAGCATTAGTATAATAAATTGTAGGAAATTGATACTTGATTGCTGATTAAATTCGGAAATCTGGTTGTTTTTGTTGTTTTCTGAATATGAGCCTTGATTTTGCTTAATTGGTGAACTTGTATTTTCTAACACCAGCTCTGGCTGTTCTAGTTCTCCACAGAATGACAATTTCACCAAAATATATTCAATACAGTATGGGATTCCATATCATATTAAAGTTAGCAGTAAATAGGACTAGTTTGAACTTTTTATTATTAGTTCCAATCCAGATAAGTAATTCTCAATCCAACAAAATAAGTCATCTAAACAGAAAATAAAATTTCTTGTTACTACTTGTAGTCCATTGTAGCACAATCATAATTTTTAAATAAATTAACAATTTTGAGTTAATTAATTGAGGAGGTTAGAGACTGCAAGTATTTGAAGGGTTCTTTTGATGTAAAGAATACAGTTGACAGTGAGAATTTTACTACTAAAATATCCATTCCGTAGTGTGTTTGTTTTTTGTTTGTTTGTCAGTCAAGTCTACCTAATACGTAATTTTTTCAGTCTACTTATTTATTCAATCTGCCAAAATTTTAGTATAGTTAGGGTTTAAAAAAACGAATGAAGTTTCTGTTATTTTCATTAAGGCCAGTCAGTACTCTTTGTTTTTATATTTGTAGGTTGATCGAGTTGTATGTTGAACTGTGGCTATGAGATGTGACTGTGTTTCACAATTTTCTAAGTAGGTGTACTTGTTATTGGGAATGTCTTTCTTGTTGTGTATTTCAGTGGATGTTAAATTCTTTCAGTTTGTCACTCACTATTTTCAGTACAAACTTTTATTATTTACTGAGCTTTGATCGGTTTCGGATGCGGGAGATTTCGCTTGTTAAGACAAGTAGAGATTTATTTTAGGTGCTTGATGTTTTTACAGGATTTATGGCCTAAAATGTGAAATTATTTGTAGTTTTCCAGAATGTAGTGCTCGCCAAACTACAGATGATTTATCATAGATAGGCGTAGCTATAGTTGCGTGAGCTAATGTTACTATACCACGTTCAGCATCTGCTCGCGGCACGGCTAGTACTGCTTGCTGAATTCGTTGATTAATATTAGCTTCGAGTGCATCTTCTTCAGCTTGATCAACTTTGGAACGAAGCAACATGTCTCTAGTTCTATTTTTTTTGTTTTTGTGTCTAGCTTGAGGTTAAGTTACATTTAGTACTTTAAATACTTCTGCCTTTGACTCTGAACTTGTCCTTGACTTAGATTTATTTTGGCTTCTCTGATAGCAAGCACTTGTTGTATTAAATTTAACCTCGCTATCACTCTGACTACAGATTTCTCTATTAGCTGTCCTTCGCGTACTCATAGGTTTAACACACTTTTGGATAAATAAATTAAATTTCCATAATTTAATTAAGATAAATGAGTACTAAGCCGTATTTAACCAACATTTGCTGCAACCTATTTATCATGCACCACTTTATCAACCATGAACCATTAGCTTGACCTCTTTAAACTTGAACAAAGAAAATCTTTAATTTTTTAAGTAGGTAAATGTTTTGATGACTTTTAAATTAGCTACTGCACACTTACAAATCCAACTGTATTTTAAAAAACCTACTAGCTACTTACTTTGCATGAAAAACTTAGTATGTACTTTACTTCACCTAGTATACCAGTGTTGTTCATGTACCTACTGTACAGAATTCAAATGTACTACTTACGTACCAAACTCTATTTTTTTCACATTTTAAAATTTATCATTACGCCACATAAAAGTAATTCACATAATCATCGTCACTTATTTTTTTATAACATAAGACACATAAATGAATTAATATGTCGTAACTAACAGCTCCACAGACGTTAAGCTTTCTTTAGCTCAGCATTGCCAAGCTTACGACAAATAGAATTAAAATATTCGCAATATTTTACCCGAGCCCCCTTTCGGAATATCCGTAACAAACTCGACTCCACCTCGCAATTGCTTGTAATTCGAAACCTTGTCCTTGACAAATTCGACTATGTCCGTTTCTGTCAAATTGTGTCCCTTCTTGAGAACTACGAAAGCGCGGGGAACTTCACCCGAGGCGTCATTCGGATCCGGAACCGGAACTCCGACCACGGCAACATCTCCAACGCTCTCATGACTCCAAATGATGTCTTCAAGTTCTGACGGCGCCACTTGAAATCCTTTAATCTTAATGAGCTCCTTGAGTCGGTCCACAAGAAAGATGTCCCCGTCCTTGTCGTAGTAGGCAATATCCCCAGTGTGGAGCCAGCTGAGCCTTCGTCGTCAATGCATTCCTTCGTAGCCTTTTTGTTATTCAAGTAGCCTTTCATGTTCGAAGGAATTCTCACACAGAGCTCCCCGCGCGAATCCCGCCCTGGTCCAAGAGACTCTCCAGTTTGGATGTCTACAACCTTGACCCAGACTTGTGATAATGGCTGCCCAACAGAACCAATCTTGACACGATGAGGTCGAAGGAGAGCCAAGGAAGCTGCTGTTTCTGTGAGTGCATAGCCCTCCAAAAGTGTTGTATTCCTTGCCTTGTCTTTGGACTGTAGCTTTTCAACAAGAAATTCTGAAGCAGCCGCACCCCCGCTTAGAACTAAGTGAACCTGGTCAAGGTCAGCTGGGCCAATGCTCTGATTGTTACATATGAAAGATATGAGTGTAGGGACCAGGAGCAGAATCGTCGGCTTGAACTCACGAAGCTTCTCAATAAACAAGGGCGGTTTGAAAGATGCCATTGTCATTGCGTGACTACCACACATCATATTGGTCGTCACCTCAAACGGAAATCCGCACATGTTGAAGAAAGGTAAAATGGCCATCAATCTATTCTGGGATAGAACATCTCTATTGACGCTGTCTTGAGTGGATTTCCAAAAAGGTTTGTGAACCAGGCTACTCACGTGTACGGCCGCTAGCAGTGCAAAATGAGTGAGCATAACTCCTTTTGGGAGACCTGAAGTTCCGCTCGAGAATGGGAGCAGAGCCACGTCATTCTCTCCCGGTCTGACCTGTGACCCAGTGAAGAAGTCAACATTATCAGTGTCTGTTTGGAGAAGGTCAGAATAATTAAGGCAGTTTTCATAATATGTTCCATCGGTGTCGGTGTCGGTGTCGGTGTCGGTGTCGGTTTCGGTGTCGGTGTCGGTGTCGGTGTCGGTGTCGGTTTCGGTGTCGGTCCCAAGAAGTATGATCTTTAAAATGGCTGAATTTTTTTGCCCAAAAGACCGTACAACTGGTAAAAGCTGCGCTAAGGTGACGATTACTTTGGCACGCGAAATTTCAAGTTGATGTTTTATTTCACCTTGAATGTGGTTATTACAGTCAACAGTTAATAAAAAAATACACAGATAATTAATTAATTCATGAAATATTATATTCGAAATACCTACATCTCGTTTATATAATTACTATGATGCGTTATTTTATTTTTGTAATAAAAAAAATCAAGATTGCTCTTAATTAAAATTTTAATAAAATTGTTAGAAATTTTTTTACGAGTCAGTAAATATTATAATAATTATTATTTTGCAATAAGTTTAAAAAATATTTTATAAAATACACAATTATTATTAAAATTAAAAAACAATAATAATTCGTCCTATCTAAAAAAAAAAATTTTTTTAAATATCAAAAAATACATTATCAAGGATGGTTAATGTTAAAATAATTTAACCATATTCTGTTTGTTGTTCAGTTAGGGTTTTCATTCAGCAGGCTGCTGTAAGCGTTCAATAATAGAATGGAACTGCTAACTGCTAAGTACAATATTTTCAGTAAAAATACAAACTTCCACACCTAATTTTCATTATCACAGAGTCACAGGACAGAAACAAATCACAGAAAAATGAGCTGGCAGGCAGTAAGAATTATATATTGACATCGAACAGATCTATAGACGAGATGTATGTAGGAAATCATGACACTAGGAGTTATTTCATAGCAGCAACTTTGACTCGATTCTTAGGGCACCCGCCCCTCGCATCCCCCTTTAAGCTACCACAAAGTGTAAAGTAAGCAACTAATTAATAACTGAAATTATAATCTATAATAGGGCAAAATCAATTTGACAAAAGATTTTTGTAATAATTTGTTTAATCTGTCGTTTTTAGTGACACAGTACAAATAGAACCACTATTAAATGTATTCCTTCCCCCATTGGACCTTTCTAAGCCAATTTATGGACATTTCACAGTAAAAAACAGAAGCCATGGGCAATTAAAAAAATTTCAAAGGATTGTGGGCTACCGCGAAATTTTCATAAAGCGTGTGCGAATAGCATATCTTCTTTTGCAAATTGAAGAAACGCCCGCCTATTCAAAACAAGAACCAACCACAAAGAATGTTCACGACTATGACATGTGCTGTGGCGATTGCGACTGTAACTTTCAAAAAAACCGCCGCTTGTTTTCGCTGTCGTTACCAGCGACTGCTGCACAAAGCCTTGTGGAAAATCAAATCGCGACAGGGGGCGGGACTAATGCAGGGATGCGACCGGATTGGATGAGGGATAAACCTCAAAATGATAATGCACGAAGTAGGCGCAATACTCCATATACGGGAACAAATAAAAATTATAATTGGGGCGGCGCTGGTGCTGGCCGCGGCCGCAATAACAGCAACAACAACAATAATAACAAAAGAAATAGCAAGAACAGCGGTCGCGGCGGCGGTCATAAAAAGTGTCAACGCCTACGTCAAAAGTTTGGCAAGTCTAAACTTGGTAAGTTTTGCAAGCGGAAAAATACAAAACCAAAGAAGCCACTGACACCCAAGCAACAAGCTAAGAAACGGATTAAAGATGGAAAGAAAAGAATCAAAACTGTTCAACAAAACGCATTGAAAAGAGCCTCACAGTTCACGCTCGTTGAACCGACAAGAGATAAAGTTGAGCGGGAGCAGGAATTTGAAGAGCCTACTCCGGAATTTGGCCAAGTGCTCCTTATTGAACAAGAAAGGAAGAAAGCAATTAAGGGCGGGAAAATGATTGTGCGTCAACTGTCACTTGGATCTCATCTCATGTTTCTAATTCAGGGAAATCAAAAGGACAACGAATGGCTTCAGTTGTCCGGCTCGTCCGATGGGGAAGTTCAGATAGAAAAGGAGAAGAGAAAACTTTTGGTAGACTCGCGCGAGAAATGGTATGCGCATGCGCGTAAGATTGTAATTTGCGCAATATGTATCTGAACAATGATATAAGCATGATGCGCATGCGTAAAGTAAAGTATTTTTAGGCTAATTTGCACGCCACACCAGGGGAAATAATACAAATTTGCGCACGCGCATGCGCAATGTGCATCTTCATTTTACAATAATTATCGATTTTTTTTGTGTCTTTTGCAGGGCAAATCCGTCGCTAAACTACCCAAGTCAGAAAATGTTTCGTTCCTTAATGTTGTTTTTCTTCCTGTTAAATATTACGCTTCGAAATCCGTTCACAATTTCACCATGTAACAGAAACCAAATAGTTATGGTTCACATGTTTCGTTCCCGCATGTTTCTTTTTTGCTTCAGCACATTTTTTTTGTGGACCATTTTCTGCTTTATGATTCTTAACGCTACTACTCTGTACTATGGAACGGAAGAAGATGACCTGTACCAGTAAGTACCCCGCACCTAATTTATGTAACGTAGTAATGCTTATTTTCCAGACATATTGAGGATATATTTAAATACGTTAAAAAATTTAAAATTAATCTATGTTTAAATGTAGCTATAAATCTGCTAGCAAAAAATATGAATGACATTTTTTTTTAATATTTAGAAAAATGGAGTTCAACGAGCTGGAACTCTACTACATTTTCTTCTGGGGCTTTATGATTAATTTATTTTTGGCGGCAATTTGGAGTTTACTTGTTCTTGTGAACTACTCTCTTGTCATTTCAAATTACTACAACTTGTGGTCAAAAGCCATGCCGTTCTTAGACATGAACCCCTCGTATGGTATTAGGCCGTATATTAAATGCCATCTATCCTTCTTCCTTGTGTACATTCTCATAGTCAGTGTGTCGTTTGCTATTGACTGGCCCATCGTGACTCGTGGGACATTCGGTCAAGTTTTTGTTCTCACATTTCGGCAAATGTGGCCACGTGTTCGCATGATCAAAAAAGACTATTTCTTTTGGGGTCAATTTTCGGGTTTAATAGTCTATTTCTACTGTGTGTGGGTTAATCGAACACTTTTCATGTTCCTTCATCAATTTGCAATTTTCTTAAGAAACGCATGTCAGCAATGGAACCTAAATTTTGCACTGAGATTTCAACTTGTCACAACGTACTACCGCGCACATCTCCTGCGCATAAGTTCTCAAGGCTCACTCATCGATCTTTATAATCAACACAGGCTCATTGTAGGGCTTTGTAATTACTACGGAAAGGCGTTTATTCATCCTTTGTTCATCTACATGGTTGTTAACGTAAGCATTTTTTCGATGATTTTCATTAATGCGCATGCGCAAGCTTGTGTTAATTTTGCTGACTAGTTAGTCACTGTGAATTGAGTGCTGAATTTTGTCTATGTATTTTTAGATGGCCGTAGTGACGCTTATTATGATTTTTTTCATAAAATACGAAGAAATAGACCCCGCAACTTTTGATTACAATTTTCTTATACAAATAGACGACTCTGACGCTGTTATCTATGTTTGTTAATACAAATTTAATTAAATTTCAAGTTAAATTTACCAGTAAATATGTTACTAATTTTATTGATGATATAATTAATGAATTTCTGAATTTTGGATTTCTATAAATTTTTTGTAGCACACCCTGCCGAAGCAAGATGAATTAACTGGCGTTGTATTCATACTGCTTCAGTGCTGTATTGATTTCTTTCAAGGAACCATTGGGATTGGCTGGGGATCTGACGCGGCAAGTTTAAATTATTCTCAAAAATAGCATTTAAAATGGCAAATTTTGAAACATGATACAGGCGTCAACTAAGCATATACAGACGTTATAACAATGTATCGATTATTTAAATAGATAGCCACAAGTTTTGAATTTGTCCGCCGCCAAGGATTACTGCAGTGTAACTCAAGACACGAAAGACGACTTGTAAGATATTTTCATAGTTCCTACGCATTACACTGGCACTGTCTGTGTTTAAAAAAACAAGGTGCTAAGAATTTTCTGAATTTTCACATGTTATTTAGATCCACAGCTTGTACATGAGTTTCTCCGACATTCGATCACCACTAATTACAGCGAATGCCTACTTTGGAATGACAAGACAGAAAATATTTACTGTGAGGAACGCTACGTTTTAAATAGCAATTTGGAAATAAAGCAGCCAAATAATACAATTCAATTTTTAAAGTGCGTTATATGTGTTATGTGTGACTGAATATTCCTGTGTAATACAGGGTCTAATGTCCATGTTATTCTTCTGGACGATGATCATTCAGTGTACAGTAGAGCAACCGTCCGCCCTTGTTGAGTGGGTCCCATTTTCTACAGGGAGATGCGAAGGCTTGAGAATGTATGAGGACTCCCGTGGGTTGCAGTACTGTATGCAAAGTCACAAGTAAATTTTCACATAGTTTGCTAATTTGATCCACACGTTTAAACAGTAGCATAACAAACAACCCACAGAAATTAAATAAAACATTTTAAAATATTTCTTTCCAAATTCGAAAAAGGTACCGTCACAAAATGAAGCGACGGCTCCTACGCAATCGTATGAAACTACTCGAAAAGCTAAAACCAATGGACACAGCCACACGCTACCTTTTCCGTGGGGATTGCAGCCGACAGGAGATTCTGGACGACATGGCGCGCATTATGCCTGAAGGGCTCGGCATGTGCAAAGTTACAAACATAAACATGTATGTGCGTTCATTTAAATGTCGCTTGCAATTTGCGCATGCGCAGACTGATCGCTTAGGCTAACGCTTTCCCCCTGCTTTGTGCGCATATTTAAAAAAAATTTTTGAAGCTAAATTTTTATTGTTAAATTCTGAAATGAAGGAAGGGGGGACCACGTCTTCAAATTTAAAGTCAATAGTAAATTCCATAAACAAATTACATTTCTTAAATTTAAAAATGCATAGGGACTTGGACAAGTTTGGAAAAGTCTTTCCACGAAGCCTGGACCGACGTTCATTCGATCTCCTAAGTAAAGTTTGGGAACACACCCGAAATGAGTGGAAACCTCCAAAAGACAAAACCTTCCAGACGGATTCCATCTATCCGTGTGACGTCAAAAATGGGAAATTCAGTTGGAAAGACTATCAACGGGATTTTTACCGCGTGTGCTACAGTGATGTTCTCAAGGTGGACGTTATCACCTCCGTTATATTTAGCTCTCGTGTGGGAGAGGGCGGGAAAGTTTCCCCTGTGACGGTTCAAAATTCCCCGGGAAACAAAGACTGTGGCATTAACCCGTACGTTGATGGGGAAGAGCAGTACTACGTCACTTGTAACGGCATTCCAGTAAAACTGGATGACTGCGGAAGTCCCAACGCCCCGGATTTTAGTGTGCACGGGCTGAATAGCAAAGGAAGTTTTAGGCAGGTCCGTTTAAAACATTTTCCACTATATATCCATGGCTTGCCTGAGGCCTACAGCGAAAATAAATTTCCTGACGTAGGCAGTATCTACTGTTGGGATTCACCCGTTGCATCTGGTCAGTTGAATTTTTAAAATTAAAATAAATTTTTAAAATTAGCATTGCATTTAACACATGAGGAAATCTTAATTTCTTAGAAAAGTGTAAAAATCCAGACATGTTAAAATATTGTAAAATTTCAAAAAAACCGGGAGTGACTGGGACTGGATATCTGTTTGGGAAGGACTGCTACAATTTCAAACATTTTGCCGTTTATGTTGAGCCTGAAAGAAGTCTATTTTGTCTCCACCCACGTAATAATTATGAGTAAGTCGAATATATTGCGCAAAAATGGGGAGGTCAGTAAATGATGTCACACAAATTTTAACTATTTTTTGACCCACCCACTCTCATGTCATCCGTATTACATTACGTGAGGGGTTATTTTTAAAGTGGCATGTCATCCAATATAATACCAGGCTAGACTCTGTTAAGGCCGCCGCTTACTCATGACATCATTTATGGACGACCCCTAACTTAATTTGTTTTAACATACTGAATAAATAGTCTTATTTCCATGTTTTCTTTTTTTTTAAATCAAGCTTTGGCGACCATTGGGTGACTGTAGGAGATTACAACGCTGGAATTGCCAAGTTTCTTCTTTCTGAATCTCTTCTACTAGAAGCAACTACAACAACCACCACAACAACAACGTCAACGGTGGCGCCGGGGGCAGGAGGGGTGCAGGCGCGGCGCGCAAAATCCGCCCGCAAGGCTAAAGGTCGCTTAGCTGAGAGCGACATTGCTCAAGAAATTAAACTTACAGAAGCAGAAGCTGCAAAAGGCGCAGGCGCAGACCTAGTTGAGAAAACTGAAACAACAGGTGAATTTAAACTAATTCAAAATCAGTCGCTCTCCAAAACTCGTAAAGAAAAAAAAGGGAGCCCTCCGCTAGGCATCCTTGGGCGCGCCGCGCTCAGCGCTCACCTTCTGCGCTCACGAAATCGAAAAGTGAAGGCGGAAGTCTACACAGCAGAAGATACCGTTTCACGAAAAGACCTCTTCGAGTCTTACTTTCCTTGTAAAAATAGCAACGACCAAGTTGTGGGATGGCTCCCAATTCCATTTCTCGCCTACGACCGGACCTGGGTGGAATCTGGCGGTCAAAGATTTTCGCTCCACCCTACGAAAGTAGAATACAAGGAAATTGAATTAAAAGCCATCACAGATGCTTGGGAGAAGGCTAATGCCGCTTGTTGGGATAATCCATATCCTGCCAGTGTATTTGAACAACATATAAAATCTGCTCAATTCCCAATCAAAGAGATACAGGATGTACGTGGCCACCGACTTTTGGACGAGTGCTTCACTGCTTGGTTCATCACAGACACCTTTATCCCGGACGATGTCTTTGCCAAACCAGAGCTGGAGTTGCTGCCTCCGCTAAATAAGACGAAGCCTCTTTGTTGGAACACGTTGGCAGGGGAGGGTAAGTTGAGACTCGATGTCAATAATAATTTGCGCATATTGTTTCTAAAACTTTTAAAAATATTTTGGCAGTCCCAGTGTCCCACTCAGGGAAAGGGTGGGCATTTGTGGCTGAGTTCATAAACTGAAAAGTTAAAAAAAATAATGCAGTTAAATATTTGTAAACTTTTTAACTGGTTTTTGCAAGACATGAGTAGTGTGATGTGAGCCTGTTAATAGGCTACGTCACATTTGACGCATAGCCACAATTGCCCACAAAAGTGACAAAAACCCTACTTAAGTGTCTTATTTTAAAAATTTCGTCTGTGGTCTGTGAAGAACCAAAATAACCCATTTCCATTTTTAGTTAAAATCAAAATGCACTAATTATGTACACAAGAAATTAAAATAACTTAATCATGAAAGCATGTGAATAGAAACTAGAACCTTGTGCATTTTTCAAAACCATTTGTTAATAGAATATTCTGCATTTTTCAAAAATATGCAAATAGAATATTTAACTCTTTTTAAAATCCTTGAAAAATTAGAATATTTTGTAATTTTTAAAAACACTTAATTAGAATATTTTTACATTTTCAAAAAAATGTAAATACAAAAAACTTGACCTTTTTACAAAGAATTTAATTAGAAAAATTTTAGCATTGGAAAAAGATGTATGTATATAAAACATTTTGACAATTTTAAAAATAGATGGAAATAAAAGATTTTAAACATTTTAAAAACACGTAAATAGAACATTTTCAACTTTTAAAAGCATGCAAATAGGTTATTTTGCAGTTTTCAAAAAGCGTGTAATTAAAACATTTTGACCCTTTTAAAAATGTTTTATTAGAACATTTTCAAAAACATGCAATTAAGTTGTTTTGCATTTTTTAAAAAGCGTGTAGTTGGAACATTTTAACCCTCTTAAAAACACTTAAATAGAATATTTTACACTTTTCAAAAACTTTTAAACAGAAAATATTGTGCCTTTTAAAACAGCTATAAATAGAAGATTCTTTAATTTGCAAAAAACATGTAAAGAGTGAATAGAAAACTTAACAAGTTTTAGTCTCTTGTGATTAGTGTTATACTTATCGTATTTAATTGTATTTTTTGACACAATATAACTCGTTTTCAATTCTACAATAAATTTAAATTAGATATGGGTCTGTGGTTGATTCCTCATAGACGATTTGTATTTTGTGGATTTAGAAGATTTATGCTAATTAGTACCTAACAATATTTGGTAATTACTATTACATGAATATTTTGATGACAATTTAAATTTTCAGAGCATTGCGACAAGAACGAATGTATCTCCTTAACATAATTAGCTGATACGGTTACAGCTAAAAATGAAGAATGAGCTGATTGCAAAGGTGATATGCTTTATCACAAGAAGAAGTATGACGTCATGCCTTCACAAGTTACCAGTTCCAGAACCAGACTGAACTAAAATGCCCATATAATTTTACGTTTATTACTTCCTATTAAACACTGTGAATACAAATGGAACATGGCGGAACACAAACAATAAGAATGAAAATACAATACATTTGTAATTATGTGACGATTTGTAATAAAACTATGTCACTGATAATCATTGGACCCATTAACCACATTCTTAACGTCATTTATGGACGATCCATTATGTTAATAGAAAATCTGCGCATATTTAAAAAACAAAGAATGCAAATAGAGAATTTTATATTTTCAAAAAATGTGCAAATTAAATATTTTACACCTTTAAAAAATGTGCAAATTAAACATTTTACACATGTTAAAAATGTGCAAATTAAACATTTTACACATTTAAAAAATGTGCAAACTAAACATTTTACACATTTAAAAAAAGTGCAAATTAAACATTTTACACATTTCCAAAATGTGCAACTTAAACATTTTACACATTTCCAAAATGTGCGAATTAAATATTTTACACCTTTTAGAAATGTGCAAAGTAAATATTGTACACTTCTCAAAGCATGTTTGGGGGTAGGCACAATGTCGCTGGGGTTGTAAATCCCGTGCACCCTTAACGTCAAACCCAACTTGACGTCCTTTGTGTAAATAAGAGGATGGGGTCAGTCTATCCCCAATTTGATTTGAAGAAGGTGGTATGAGGTAGAAAAGGCTAGTATGTGTATGCTACTAGGGATGAGATGAGATTATTCAGGATTTCCGGGGGAAAAGTGGGATGATCTGAGGCGAATGAAGACAACCGGGGGGTTCCGAGGTAACTGAAACCACCTTGGGGTGTATAGAGACACCGATGGCTTAATACCAGGTCCAATAGAATTGAGACCGGGTTAAGGCTTTGCACCAGCGGAGAGCTCGGACCTGATGGGTGGCTGAGACCCAAACGAGCGCTGGTACCCGACGAGATGGCTGAGACCCAACGAGAGCTGGCACCCGACGAGATGGCTGGGACACAACGACCGCTGAGACCCGACGAGATGGCTGAGACCCAACAAGCGCTGGTACCCGACGAGATGACTGAGACCCGACAAGCGCTGGTACCCGACGGGATGGCTGAGACCCGACAAGCGCTGAAACCCGACGAGATGGCTGAGACCCAATGAGCTGGCTGAAGCGAAGTCTGATGGTCCGGAGCCTAGGTACTAGAGTGCTTTGTTGTAGAGTGAAGGTGCTCTGGAGCTGAATAGCTGGATGCAAGTCTGAACCTGACCGACGTCTGATAAGCGAGGTGATGAGCTACGCTGACGGTACAACCGGTCTGAGGGCTATGGGCGATGAGCAACGCTAATGATGTCGGTGCCTTCGGTACCGCTGCTCTCGATCGGTTCCTGGGGTGAGTAGAGATTTGTGCGGTGCTCGAGTGAGCGTCTTTTTTGTATTTTGGAGAGCAGCAGAGGTCTACAGGATGATGACAGCCGCCTAAAGAGCGATGTCCGCGGATGCAAATGCTTGACTACACGTAAATAGCGTAAAAACAGCACTAGCAGGTTATCTGCAAGGGTATGGTTTAGTGCACTTGAGAATCTGGAGCGTGATGCAATTAAAAATTATTTAGTGTATACGGGTAAAGTGATATTAAGGTGTGGCAGCTGAATTACAAATAAAATGCCGGTGTTTTGATACTTTGAGTGTTGTGGTATTAAGTACTAATTGAGTCTTTTTAATAAACACAAATACACTTAATGAAACTGAATAACTAATAATTTAACCTCAGATTTTTCACTACTACGAAGACTTTGAAATTTATAAATTTAAAGGAATTTAGTAGAAACGGTACTTTCAGAGCCTAAAGCAGGGAGAAGGTCCCGGTCTCGCCAGGACAGTTGGTGTTAGACTAAAGAGCGGACACGTCCGTACTGTTAAAAAGTTGGTGAGTCTCTGCCAGTTATGCTCAAAAGAACTTAATGCTATCACTCGTTTTGTTGTTGAACCGATGACTTGAAATTGGCATCCTCTCCTTGCTCCAATATCCCAAATCCATGCAAAGTAGTGGTTTAAGACATTGAAGCAGAGAAGTATTTAGGACATAGTGTTAGAGTCCTGTCAACGGAGTCGTTAAGGCCTCTGGGTTTAAGTCCCTTTGCATAAAAAACCTCGGGTACTCAAATGTATGGAAAAGTTCCTGCCTAAACAGGAGTCATTACGACGGAACAAAGAATATGAATAATACACACCTATACATACCTACTTTTAGGCTTGTAAATGCAAAATTTTGATCATTTTACGTACTCGTGCTTTTAATAATATTTACTATTTTTTACATCAATCTCAAGTTATATTTACTCTACATTTAATTACCTTCGACACATCAATCAGGGACATGTCAAGTAATCACGTCACCCTGTCACATTGATTGTGATTAATTTAGTTGTGTTACCCTCATTTCCACTGATCTAGGGAAAAGACCTGGAAATCTCTGAGGAACATATTTGTATAGAGATGAGAGTATCATTGTACCTGATGTTGATTGGTAATTAGCAGAAATGGTATCGTGAAAGCTCTTTAATAATACTCAACACTCTATTATGATTGATGATCAGGTTATTCATAGCTTGTGCTTCAAATAATGTTTCTTCACTTTGCTGAGTAGTTCCTTAACTAGATCGGTATTTATTCAACACTAAGGTATCGTTAATAAGATTAATATTGGATTCCCTTTATTTACTTTAAATGATAAGTAACGTTACTTCAATAATTACTCCTGGTTATCTTACCTAAATCAATACCTAAATAAGTATTGATGGTGAACGGAGTAAGGCACAGACTAGTCAGAGATACGGAAAATCTACTATTCCCCCAATTCCTACTTTACTTGTAGATTCATTGACCTAATCTCTTAATTCTCCCAATGGACTTTACATTGGGAAAATGCACAACCTCACAATCCAGCTACTGGATTCAACGCGTCTGTCTCTATCTCTGTCTCTCGTCGTTCTTCCAGAATATTTCCTATTGTACTTCTATTTATCTCTCTCTATGTCTGAGTCATCACTCTATTCTTCATACACACTATTCAACTCCTAAAGGCATGACGGCTGACTACCCTTGAGTTCTAGTTTCCCACCTGTTAAGGAGGATCCACTAATCCTCAATTCTTTTCAGCTGCCCCTACCCTTAGTAGTTGATTCCTTCATTATTAAATCGTACACTCATATAATTATAATTCAACATCAATCTATACTGTAACATTCGCTCTTATCTATTTTGGCGTTCTTTCCACGGTTTCGAATAAGGGAGTCAAATTGCACTGTAATATATCCTCAGGACCAATTAAAGTCGTCTCGACTTTACACAATAACTAACAACAAAATCAACAGTGCGATTTGACTGACACTATTTTGAGACAGAGAAGTTATGTGTAAACAGAATTAATTTAGGAAATAATAAACCAAAACTATACACATGCTAATGCTATATGTATAATAAACATTGTGTAACATATGCTTGAAATAATTACAAAGAAATAAAATAATATCAACCAAAAATAAAATTGTATAGAATGATAAATACAGAAATAATAACAATAATTGCAAAATCTTCGTACTCACTTGGACTTAAGTTAACATGGTAAATGTGGATTTAACCGTAACGTAATCGTATAGCTAATAAAATGGATTGTAACACATAACAGTACAACATGGCCACGATCGTGGTCTGGAGTACTGGTATTAATCAGGACAAAACGCAAACAGTGAATACTTGGATGGCATATTGGTGTCATACAAGTATGAACCGTGGCGGTTTAAATGTAAATTACACGGAAGAAATAAAATTATGACCGAAATTGGTTTTAATGAATGAAGCGGCGTAACAAAAACTTTGTTGTACTTAAATAACTAAAAATTAAGTCATAATAAACGTAATCTTAACCGTAGTAAATATAAATGATAAGATGTAAAAAATAATATAAACATATACACACAGAATAAATATTGACAAACAACAGCATAATATGTGGGACTAAAATGAACTAAATTGTAGAAAACAGCAGTTGGATGTGTGGGTAATTGGTAAAAGGGTGAAATTCTTGTCATTAATTTACTTAAGATTGAAGGGAAGTCCAGAAAATGGGAAGATAATTGAGGTTAGCAGGTCGTATTACGCTAAAAGAAATAATATTACACAAATTAGTAAATGTTTTTATCAACGAAATCAATTATGAATCATAATTAATTTAAAACATATAAAGTCATTATACATATGGGAGGTAGTATGTAAAGGTATTGCTAGGGATATCCATATAATATACATATATATCTGATCGGTATAAAATTATGTAATATACTAACCTGAATGGTAAAATAATGGATAAAAGATACTAATGCAATAAATAATCCTGTATAAAGGTACTGAAATACCGTAATTAGTAGTATAGTTGTAAAGACTGTGGTATTATGTACGTATGTACGCGATTAAGACAATGGGAAGATGCATGTGGGAAAATGCATTCGACATAATGTCACTGTGAACATTGAACGGAGAACCGTATAATTTTTCATGATAATTATCTGGAAGAGGAGAAACAAAGTTGCTCAAACATAGCTTGAATAGAATGAAGTGCAAGGGCAACAAGTTCTGTCTAAAGAAAATTGCTGTGGAGAATATTTCAAGACATGCATGAGTACAAGGGCAGGTGTTGCGGGCGGTACTGGGTTTAATTTTAACCACCCGTTATCTGTAAGTGGGGCATTGAAACGGGACTTCATGACATGCTCTCCAGTCCACATCGGTATTTGGAGTGGTGACTATGACTGAGTGCAACTGCAACAACATTTAATGTGTACGTTTTATATTCATTATATCATGATAAAAAACTATATATCTCAGTACTGTAGTCCTATGGAGGTGTGAAACTGACCATTCATCCCCAGCTAGTATCTCTAGTACATAGCTGTGATAGTATTACTATAACTAACATCTATACATATATTCAGTGGCTTGTGCACCTTGATAAGGTTAAAAATCTAACTAAACGCATGACGTGGCATCATATGATTAAAAAAATTGAAATCAACGGTTGTGACAAAGAGCGGAAAAACCAATATTTAATTTGTGTGAGTGTAAAAAATCAACGAGAACATAAACGATGGAAAAAGGAACAAACACTATGAAGACAGTGAAGGCCGGGAAGGCAGTTGCGGTAAAATTGGAAAAGCCAAAACCAATACCAAGAAAAAATGGACTATCAAAAATGGTAAGCAAACTTGTCTGTATGTGTACTTATTGAAACTCTTACTTGCTATGTAATGAGGTAGTAACGAATATCTGTAGTTGGCACTCACATGTTTTCGCTCAACGTGGTATCATAGTCCAAATATGCCTAAAGACATATACGTACAATAGTGCACTAGTTATAGGAAAGATATAGTACAACTGACATGTATACAACGACAGTGCTCATATACAGATGTCCTGGCAATTCTGACGGTAGATAGAACATTTTGAAATGATCGAGCTATAGTATGTTGGTAGACCGAGGGTGCATCATAATGCATACAAGTGCAACATTGCATTTGGACGTCTATGCACATGTATGAGGGTATTCTTCAGCTGGCCTCTGATATTTCTTATTTTTCAATCCCTTTGCTTACCAACTCCGTGTCGGCCTACATGGCATGAAGTGGAAGAGTTAGGAGGGAATTCTAAAAATAGTCTCTCCTCAAATCTTTCGAGGGGAAATTCTTTAAGAGAGGAAAAAAAATATATAAAGTGGATTTTAGATTGTTCGTGTTCGCTCACAGGCAATCGTCTATCTGAGTGTCTGGGTCTGGTTCTGGTTCTCTTTCTAATTAAATGGAAACACGACGACGACGGCGTCGACTATCCCGACTCGACTGGAATGGAACAAATTCATTCGCAACTACTACTAATACTATTATTATTAGTTATTATGTACTACGGGAACAACAACTCCCAAACTTTAAAACTGAGAGACGAGAGAATTCCAATTCGAACTGCATGTATAAGTACTCCTGAGTGGTGTGTAGAAAGGATGCTCTCTTAAGAGAACCACAGATGTTTTTTCTTTATTTTCTATTTATAATGACCTTGAAGAAGAGTTATACTCCCTTACGTACGCGAGGACTGGAGAAGGGGATAGACGGGAGGGAGGTATGAAGGAAAAAAAAACGGGGCTACTGGTACTCGTACTTTTTACTGAATAGTTCCATAGCACAGCGGCCGTCTGATTAATAGGTAATGAGTACATATATACCTACCTACATACTTTATACAGATACAGTTAAACAAGAAAGGCAACTATGACGATAACGATAAAACGTAGCATAAAACAAATTGTATAATAGATTTAATTTCCAATCAGGGATTACGTTTTCAACAAATATTCAAATTATTATAGATCAACGGAATATGCAATTTCAGAGGCTATCAAGAAATCTTTAAATAGTATTGCATCATGCATTTAAATGGTTATTGACTTATCGATGTTGACGTAGTTTTATTTGGAGAATGGCCGATATTCATATATAGGCACATATGAAGCTACAACATATATCTGCATGCATTGGCTCTGACTGACTCTGAATATATAATATTATTATGGTTTGGTTTGGTGATTTTGTTTGACATGACATTTCTGTGTGAATCTTTGTGTTCCCTTTCGTTCTCGTCTACTTTAGTGTTGCTTTGGTGGATGTACATGAAATGGAAATTGAAAGGATGGAAAGTACGTAGGTACCTACTATGAGGGATTGCATGTAAACACGCTATGTAAAAAAATAAAAGTAATAAGTAAGATATGTCCAATTCCAAAATTAGTTACAAATAACGATGATGACATGTACACACACAGCTATAAAGTTATTTAAATAATAATATGGATATTATTTCATACAAGCAGTATCGGTATTGTATCAGTGTATATTGGTATTGGTCATTGGTAATGGTTTAAGATAAAATCTATGCTGATGGGATTGTTGTTGTTGTGATTTGTATTGCTGATGGTTGATAGTATAATAATTAAGTAATGTTTATAGAAGGGAATCTCTTTGTCTATAGTAAGGAACCCTATGTACTTCCAATTTCGAATATTTCAATTCAAGTAGTAGATCCGCGGAGTAGACGGAGTCAGATATGGCCATAACAGAATGTAGAATGTAAAGGACACTGAGGTGTTTATAAACTATGTCTTATATACTAAAAAAAACAGAAAAATCAAACCGGAAGAGAATGTGGAGAAAAGAACTAACTAGTAATTTTTAAAAGTGGAAGTGGTGAAGCGGGGAAAAAATTTTGCTTTGTACCACCCACTCCATTACCCACCCTCCATTATAAAATTGCGACTGAAGTAATTCAAACTTGTTTTTTTGTTTAACAAAATGATTACAGAGTCAAAATTAGAGTCACAATTGAAACTTTTTTGCATATTTTAGTATGTAAGAAACAAGTATCTTCTTAATGCCTATAATACGTGTAATTAGTGAAAAAACGAAACCTTAGAGCTGCCTCAAAAATAGAGGGGCATATTAAAAATAAAAAAAAACCAGTATATCGTTAGTCTTCATTCTGCTTATCAGCATTCAGTCTCTGCTGTCGTTTATGTATTTTTAAAAACAAAATGTGAGCTTTATCATGTCGTTTTGTTTGTTAAATGAGTGTTTGTTTTTTCAAAATATAAAGTTATGGATATGTAAAGATATATCAGGAGCACGTTCACGTCTTTTCAAGTAATGAAATTAAAAATGGAATTTTGAATTAATTTCTTTCTTTGCGGACTACCTAGTTTAATGTTAAATATAGCTCTGTCTATTAAATTCTATACATGTTTTACGCATAATGCAATCCATAATATATGTAGCAGTATATGGAATGACAATAACACAGTTGGCATCATGGACAGTATAGTATATAGTGTAAATACAATTCGACTTTTTGTTTTGTGTTTTAAAAAAAAAATCAGTAGATTACCTACAAAAATTACGAAATACATAGTGCAATACGTGTGTGTCTACACAGAATGATATCTATAAAAGACAACAATACTTAAGTAAGAGTGTCGGTAATCAAAATATACGGAAAAATACAAATACCAAATTAGGATCAAATTAAGAATATGATATTCATTATAATGATAATGATAGGGAATCAAAGAAACTAAAAGAAAAGTAAGAGAAACTTAACTACGAATGAGTTAATGTGAAAGTACAGTGGACGCAAGTTAAAGCGGATGATTGGCTATGGGCCATATATAATTATAGCTGTAACAGTACTATATAGCAGTTTTACTAAAAATCAAATTAAAAATAGCGTAAATTCTTAGGTATAATCTATGTTTATAATGCAAATGAACTTTGACATTTTTAAATTCTAAACTGTCCCCTTAAAATGCGCAAAATTAATTTTAAAGCTGAAATGGCAATGCATGATTTAATAAGGACTTATAATATATAATTAGAAAGGTAATAATGAGGCGAATCTAATTAACTATGGGACATGAGCAGAATATTGACGAATTGAAAAAAATCACGTTTTGGAAAAAATAACGAATGTCGAAAAATTCTAACAAAATGAACTGATTGTAATGAGTGATATATCATTTAAATCACAAGGAGGAAGCAATTTAAAATAACGATGTATCAGTAGCTAAATAATTAATTATTCGGAAAACTGTTTGTGGGAAAAAGTTTGTATATTAGAAAAATGGGTGAAATAGGCTGGTATGTAAAAATTATAAAATGGGGAAAGGATCGAAAAACGATTACTAGTAGCACTGAGATTTTTTAGTAAGAAAATCTGTCTAATGAATAATATCAGGGAGTAGCTATGTCCCAAAATTTAGGTCCACTATTAGAAAATTATAAAATTTTTTGCAAACAAATTATGTAGGTATGTAAAAATAATTAAAAAGCGATAAATATGCTAACTATATAACGTCATGGGAATAAAATTTAAATGTCAAACTTATCCGGAGGATTTAAATTATAATTATTATCACGGTTTGGACAGCAGTCGTTGGGTCCGGAGAATCAGTCGCTGGGTCCGGAGTTGGATATGGTTTAGTCAGTCGTAGGGTCCAAAGAATCAGTCGTTGGGTCCGGAGTTGGATATGGTTGAGTCAGTCGTTGGGTCAGACACACGTCAGTCGTTGGGTCCGGCTTAGTATATTACCATGTTCATGTGGTTAAAAGACTTGAAATATTAATAATATTCGTTCGTATGTTTTATTCAACAGCTCACCACTATTGTTGCCGTTGACAGTGCAAAAACTTAAACGAAATTAGCTGACAAAGCTAAAACACAAAGGAAAAAAGAAGCACGATTACGTTATGCAGTAAGTAGTATTGATATTCTATGGTGCATCAAACAGAATAATTTTAGTCATAACCATAAGACACGCAGACTAAATTTTATATTTTGCATTTATCAGGAGGTGAAAGAATTCTTTGATGATGAAGCTCAAGAATCTACTGAAGAAGAAGATTCACTACGCACTGTAATAACTTATAACAAAAACGTTTAAAAAAAAAATTTTATTTTTAATCATTCATCTAGACGAAGACTAATAATGTATAAATATATATAGGTCTCGAATTTAAACTATCACCGAATGCCTAAAGGTTTACGTTGTTATGAAAAAGTCCCCGAGGAGGGTAAGTCGACTCTACGGCCACGAGACTATTCGTGTGAAGATGTGGTGGCGTTAAAAACTGTTTGCTTTATCGATTCTAATTATCATCCCAGCATCGAGCATCTGGCTTTTGTGCGTCAGGCGTAAGTAATAGTACAACACTCTAGTTTAATAATCGACTACGCCAATTTATGTAAGTGACGTTGTTCAATAAAAGATGTTTTACTTTTTTAATTATTAGTCCTGAACTGTGGGATTTCTCAGAATTAGATGAAATTACCAAGCAACAAATTAAACAAATGGTCAAGTCAACCGAACTGAACTACACTGTAATTGACGTCGTACCGGAAAAAGCTACATCTAAACCGGCGGTGACTGGGGATATCATTCAAAGTCTAGTTCCACTGCGAGGGCTAATCAAGAGTATCAAAGGAGGTGGACGTATTGGAAAAATTGAAGTCACTTTTATGCCGTATCCAATTAATATCGTGAACCTAGCAGCTACCGTGCAGGTGGAAGTGATAAAGAAATTTAAAGAGAGAGGTTTTGATGCAACGTCAAAAATGATTGACATCCATGACTATCCGAAGACCGATGGACCACGTTGGACCAAAGCCCATCCCAACTATACCGCTTGGTTCCTTGAGTATTACCATGCGGAGATGTCAGAAAAGGCAAAGTTTCTGGAACTTGGAAAAGCCTAAAGTCCGTATTTTGTCCAAATGTTTAGTCGGACTCAGAGTCAAATCTTTGATCTAGAACATGCCAGATTGCGTCGTATCCTGTATGTACACTATATGGTAATATATAGATGTGGGCTTTGCCTGTCTATGTCAATGAAAAATACTGAGTTAATGTATGTCATATTGAGTAATTATTGTTTGAATTTTTTACTTAGATTCAATCGCTTTACGGTTCACGCGTATATCTTAAATGGAACGATGCGGCTCGTGCTCACCTAGCAGCCACAGATTGGAGCAACGATAATTATATTTCTTGGCATGAGCATCAGACACTTGTTTCCGTTTCTCTAGATAAAAAAAATCCTATTCGAGCAGATTACCTTTTTGAGATGGAAAAATCGAAGTGTGGAACTTTGGCCATTGGAATTCCAGAAGAACCACCCATAATCTTTAGTCTGGAGCAAGTAAAAATGCAACCAGCTAAGAAGCAAGAAACAAATGGTAATTTGAATTGAATAATCTTATAAACTGAGGTTCATTTTATAACAATTGCATTCTGCTATAGAGAAACAATAATAGCTAAGTTAATGGACTGAGATAAAAAATTTATTTTCATATTCTGTGGCTTTTTAGAGTGTGAGATCTGCCACCGCAGATATAGAATTACATTGCCGCGATACTGAAGAGAGCATTACGTTCAAAACATCCAAAAGAACAGTGCCCTATCTGTGCGGTTGTACGGAAGTTGTACGGATTAAGTAGGAAATACCATATTAAAAATAATTACGGAAAAGGGGATCCTATGTGCAAGAGATGTAAGCTGACGTGTAAGTCCGAGCGGGGATTGGCAAAACATCAATGTGGAAAACCCTTACTATCCGATCTTGCAAGTCCTGTGCTTACTGAGGCTAGTACAACTGGTAACACGTGACGGAATTAGTTATATATTTAGTATTTCTCGTCTGCCTATGCGTAAGTGTTGGTAACTAATTTGTTTTTATATTGGAAATAATTATATTTTTTCTTTTTCGTGTATTGTAATAGAATTGGAACCTTGCGCTCCGGCCAAGTCAGTGGAATTGGCTATTGCGATTTCGGGTTCTATCAGACCGGCGGTAGTGCTGCCTACATCTCAGAAAAAGGCTGAAAAACGGCGGAAAAAGTCTCAATAGACACCAAAACCTAGACGAGGGAGTTAAGCTAAGCGTCTTCGGTCTCTATTGCCAGGTAAATTTATTGTAACTTGTCGTGTATTTTTTTTACATACTTTTCAAATTAGTTTTTAGATCAATACTATGGTCTGCTCAGGCATCTACTAAAAGGACGTGTCGTTCTATTCATAGTGCCTGGCCCTTTTACGTCGGTCACAATTGTTCCACTTGGTTCACCTGGGATTGCTCAAAGGGAAAGAACCAATCTACGGATGAAGAATCCATTTATGAAATTAAAATCATCACATTAGATGATATCCCTCATCATAACGCGCTGAGTATAAACACTCAGGGTGAGGTGTGTGTCAAGACCCTGAAAAAACTGATATATAAAAAAAAAAAATAAGTGCCGATATGGCTGACTGTAAAATTACAATCCCCAAAAGTCCAGTGGTGTCGGCAAAAGCCTTAGAGTCTCTGGGCCTGACTGCAATCGGAACACATAATATTTACCCATCTGTTCAAGTTACAGCAGTCAAATCGCAATTTGCAAAACTGGTAATATCGGGTATAAAGGGTGATAAACCTTTTATTTTACGTTCTTCGGAACTGAAATCTAAAATTGTGGCATTCGAAAATTACTAATGATGTAGACCTATGGATCCGACAATTATCAATTAATACCCATTATTGTAAAATTTTAGTTTTTCTTCATGTACATTCAATCAATTTTTTAATCAAGGGATCTACTTACATGCATCTGCTTTAAAAATTGCATTTTCTATCGCTGGAAAATGTGTATGACATATTTACTTACTACTAAGGGTTCAATCACTCCAATTTAGATACACGTTTTGTTTTATATGGAAAAATACGTGAACTTTACTTTACTATACTAATGTTTATTTAAACAACTATAATCGTCTAATAAATTGATGGAATTAGTAGAGGTGAAATTAAACTAACACGTAATTAGTTAATTTGGGAATGCCGTTTGGAAAAACAAAAGTTTTTATAATAATATAAATATATCATATTTTAAATATTTTAAGGCTATAATCCCACATCCTTGAAGATGTAAAATATTGTAGTAATATCCTGATATCCCATTATATAATGTAATTACGGTACTAGGGTGTACTTTATACTACTACGTGTAATTTTCTAAGGATGATAGTATATCAGTACATTACTACTCTATTCCTACCAAACCTGGGGTAATATTTGACAATCTTATGAGAACTTGTATGTACATACGTAGATTGTAAAATGTAAACGTAGGAATTATATATTTACTTTGATTGATTTATAATACGCTTCACTTGTAAATAATTATTGTAATACTTAGCTACTATAATAAAACATAGAGCAATTCAATATGAAACCTATTGTGAAAATCCTAAAAAAAATTAAACTATAAATGTAAAATTGAATAATCATATTTCGAGACTGAAACATGCATAAAAAGACCGATATGAGACTGCAAATAAACTATTTTTGTATATTGCGTAAATATGTGTGTAAGTTTATGTAATTATGTGTTGTTTATTAAATTGCGGAAATCCCATTTGAGTATTTCTATTCGTATCAAGTAGTTTCAACTGTAGCGACCAGAAAATACCAATGGTACTTAACAAATCATTCCTGGAAAATGCAGATGAAGGTAAAAAAATATTTTTCCATGGTACTGGTTGAACATAGCATATAGCATAATTATTATGTCTCATCTCGGGTGTAGCTAAGAAATATTAACGAAATGCTTTTCATTTTCCTATTATAGCTCGAGGATACTACTTAATGTAAAATAGGTTTTTAAGGATTTTCCAAGACAAGGAAGCTTCAGTAGGGGTGGATATACATTTTCCCAAAATCGTAAACTTATAAATTGTAGTTTACTGGCTATATAGGTAGGGTAACTTATCGGAGAAATTACATAGAGATTTATTCTTTCAGGCGAAAAATGCTGAGGTAAACATTTCCCAAATGGAAAAATGCAAAGGTAAAAATATTCTTGTTCCTTAAAGCGGTACTTGTCGAAGTTTTTCCAACTACTGAAGGATACTTCGAAGGGTCTCGACTGCCATGTATACATAGAACTACAATATATTGAAATTAGGCTGTACTTAAAACTAGGGTAAAAAATGTACAAACTTCATGACCAAGAGGGAGGAAAAGGTTTGTAATGGACGTTTCCATCACAATTTTCCTTTTTACTTGTATAAACGGGTAGGAATTGTTTTTATAATGTAAGGCTATACATACTTTTCACATTATTAGCGCTGTATATATTTAAAGCTAACTTAGAACTTAATTGTATCATTACGCATTCGTAACATTATATAATAGATAGGGCACATATATATAATCATACACTATAATAGTATAGAGGAACAAATATGAGTCAAAGAGGAAACACTAATGTTATATATCCATAAAATAAGTTAGGCCTAATCTACTTTGTATCGTGCGTTGTAACTATATATGAGATGCACAGTATCATCACTGTCTCATTTCTGGATGTTTTTGCTTTTGGGTATAATTTGAAAATAAGTCTGATACATGCACTACTCGTACACAGTGTGTATACACCCAATAATGCAGGGTTTTAACGCCGGTCAGATATAATTTGGAAGTCAATGCCAATGCATACCATACTCTGCATAAGTTGGTATAAAACGGGCTATATAGTATAAGGGTTTAATTTCATAAAATATATTTTCTATGCCTGTATGCATGATAGATTTCCTTTGTGGAATACCAATCATACGATGCTTGAAATATCAAAGCTCGTATATCTAACCTCTAATATTATATAATAAAAGTACTAGTTAGGTACTAGTTTGTCACAGTGTATAGTTTTGAGCTTGTCAAAAACTACAACTGGGAACATAAATCCGAAAACAATTTCAACTCCTTCTGGAGATTGAATCAACGCCAACACTCCTTTAAATTGAAAACAAAGTACTTATTTTAATGGGATAATGTGTGTAACAAAAAAACCTTATATAAGAAGAAAAAATAAAAAACAAGATTTATGTCTATGTATGTTTACTTAGAATTATTTTCAGTATATCTTAGTAGGTATATAAATAAGTAACATTAAAAAAAACTTAGCTTCAGAAAGACTGTAGAGAGCTGTAACTGAGTGAAGTGGAATCATCATATGAGTCGTAGAAATTCTGTACTTCGCCGTATTTAAGATCAGTGCGATAAGCGTCGCGGAGTAAATTTCTCACGTACCGAAATTCAGCTCGAAAAAGTTTTCTCTTGAGAGATATACCATAGATACCGTGCCAGCGTTCACGGTGCCTCCTCAAGTAAGCGACAGATGCTATGTTTGATGGGTATCCAGGAGACTTAAGACGTTGGGAAGTTGGCTGTCTGCCAGGATAAAGCTGATTTCCATTTTGATCGAGTAGGGTGGAGTTTTTAGGCTTCGTTTAGACTTCAGCTGCATTCCTGGAAGTCTCATTAACATTAAATGGGGAGGTTGAAGCTGGGATGTGGTTGAGCTTGGGATTTTCTGGTTGCATAATCACCTTGGTTTGAAGGTCAGATTCAGGCACGTGTGTAGGTTAAACCTAAGTGTAAAGATAGGCTGGAGAAGCATCTAAAATCTGGGGAGGAAGTGCAGCATGTACACTGCTGATGTCAGTGCAAGGATGTGATGAGAAATTGTAGGAAAATGCTATTCTGTTGCTATGGTCGTCCACGGCCAGTGCTGGGTTGGGAGACGCTGATTGGGTCTGCTCGGACGCAGGATGTACGACATAGCATGGGTACGGACTTATTTCGTTTAGAGTGGGACGATAATCAACTGGTAGAGAAGGCTTAAAGGTTGTAGTTAATAACCTAGCAACTGCATAATAATGTAACTGGAGATGTGGCTGAGATTGTGGTGTTGGAGGGGTTATTAGGGACAATTGTATTTGTTTTTGTTTTACTTGATTTTGTTTAATACTTAATGTCGTATTGGTTTGGCTGATGTTTGCTATGCTATTGTTAAAAGCAAGTATGTTTAATTTTATGTGATTATTAAATTGACTGAATTGATTTTGCACTTTGTCGAATTTCTGTGTAAGTAAACATTTATTTTTGTCTTTTAGCCATTTGTCGGGTAATTCAGCAATCAAGGCTTTGAGAATATTATTAAGTTGTGTATGTTCATTGAATTGGTCAAATAGTTTACTGACTATTATATGTATGATTTTATGGGTTGTAGCGAATTCTTGAAGCGCCGTATCGGTATTTGTTACTTCTTGATACAAGAGCAGCACTTCTTCATGGTACTTCTCAATGATGATAATATTAAATTGTCTGGTTAGTGTAATTTATGATACACTGTTTGGCAACGCACAAAGGAATGACAAAAGAAATTAATAGGGCAAAGCGAATTGCGGAATTTTTCCTGTGGTAAAATAGTATCGGCGTCGAAATGTAATGGAAGTACAATATTATCTGTTTGGGTAGCAATATTGGCTTGTGTAGGAAGACTTTTTACCATTTTGTGAAGCGTCACTTTAAGTTCTGCATTTCGTTCGCTTAGTTAGTAGAGTTGTATTTTAATTGTGTTAAAACATCGCAAAAGAAAGAGATAGTATTCAATATTCTTAGAATCAAAAAATTAATTAATTTTTTCTAGACATTGTACGATTTTATCAGTATTCGCACTATGTGGAAGTTGCTGTAGTGTTACTTCAAATTTGGTAATCAAGTTCAAAAATTTAAATTCAGGATTATTTTTTTTTTCTCAGTAGTACAAATGGCTAATAAAAATTCATTCACTGTAGAATGAAATACAGTAGAAAGATCTGGGAGAGTAGAATTCATAATCGTAGAAATAGATGTGTCATTTAGAAGCGGAACAGAATTCATTTGTGAGTTCATTATGTATATTTATGACTAACTTGTCACGAGATTGTTTACGATTATTGACTTACAATTGAGTTTATTTCCATATGTTGTATAGGATGGAAAGGTGTGGAAGTAATATCAGTGGCATAAACTCTACTACGGTTTATCCTTTTCGTCGCTCCGAGGAAAAAGGGAGACACAGAAGGTCTGGGTATTATTATCCAGTATAGAGCGGGTTGATTCCAAGCAAAGTTGTACAATCAGTGGAAGTGGACGTTGGACACGTCGAACTGGAGATTTCGGCCTCGGCTCTGGAACACTCTGATCACTCGACTCCTTTGGGACTATCTCTATCGTTGCAGAATAGTAGCAATGGAAGTACTATTTTTAATAATATTATTCGCGAATCAATATACTGTTAGTGTATAAAAGCTGATTTCGACCGCTTTTGCGGTGCAAAAATTTTCCTATTTTGTCCTTTCTTTTATCATTTAATTTTGGCACTTAAAAATCGAAGTTAAAACTGTGTTCTGATTTGTTAACCACGCTCTGCTACCATTTATGTTACCCTCATTTGCACTGATCTAGGGAAAAGACCTGGAAATCTCTGAGGAACATATTTGTATAGAGATGAGAGTATCATTGTACCTGATGTTGATTGGTAATTAGCAGAGATGGTATCGTGGAAGCGCTTCAATAATACTTAACACTCTATTATGATTAAAGATCAGGTTATTCATAGTTTGTGCTTCAAATAATGTTTTTTCACTTTGCTCAGTAGTGACTTAACTAGATCGGTATTTATTCAACACTAAGGTATCGTTAATTAGATTAATAATGGATTCCCTTTATTTACTTTAAATGATAAGTAACGTTACTTCAATAATTACTCCCGGTTACCTTACCTAATTCAATACTTAAATGAGTAGTGATGGAGAACGGAGTAAGGCACAGACTAGTCAGAGATACGGAAAATCTACTATTCTCCCAATTCCTACTTTACTTGTAGATTCCTTAACCTAATCTCTTAATTCTCCCGATGGACTTTACATTGGGAAAATGCACAACCTCACAATCCAGCTACTGGGTTTAACGCGTCTGTCTCTGTCTCTGTCTCTCTTCGTTCTCCAAGAATATTTCCTATTGTACTTTTATTTATCTCTCTCTATGTCTGAATCTTTACTCTATTCTTCATACACACTATTCAACTCCTAAAGGCATTACGGCTGACTACCCTTGAGTTCTAGTTTCCCACCTGTTAGGGAGGATCTACCAATCCTCAATTTCTTTCAGCTGCCCCTACCCTTAGTAGTTGATTCCTTCATTATTAAATCGTACACTCATATAATTATAATTCAACATCAATCTATACTGTAACATTTGCTCTTATCTATTTTGGCGTTCTTTCCACGGTTTCGAATAAGGAAGTCAAATTGCACCCAGTGTCGACATTGCGGCGCTGAGAAAGAAAGTCTTGGTCATGTATTAGGTTCCTGTGTCCGGGGAGAACTCATACGCACCAATCGACATCACGGTATTCGTGAAATTCTAGCAAAAGCATTTCTTGACAGAGGATTCTTGGTGGAGCAGGAAGTTGATTGTGTTGCTGAAAATGGGTCAACTAGGAAAGTTGATATTATAGCGTATTGCCCGTCTTCTAAAACTGGATATATTCTAGATCCTACAATACGATTTGAATATGGGGACAGTGAGCAGCAAGCGACTGCAGTGGATTTGGAAAAAAAAGAGATCTATGAGCCTTGTGTCAAGTATTTCATGAAAAAATGGAGTTTACGTTGTGAGGAAGTCGTTGGTTTGTATGTAGGTGCGCGGGGCACGATAACAAGTTTTTTCAAGTCGTGGGCTAAATCTTTTGGAATAAAATAGACAGTCTTGGATGACATTTTACTGTTTGCGCTAAGAGGATCAATTCAGATTTTTAATTATCATTTATATGTTTAACTTTAGTTGTATAAACTTACTTATTTAAAAATTTATTCATGTCAATTAGGAAAGTGATGGTATGTATACTGAGCTGTTAAGCTATTGCAATTGTGCAACAGTGACTTAATAAAGTTTTTCTCTCTTGCATATCCGTTTACAGTTACTGGAAGTCCAAATCTGTAAATAAATGGAATGAAAGAGAGTCATTACTTCTACCTTGAATTGTTTTTTGCAATGTTCGCAGTTGAGGGGTTGTCCATAAATGATATCATCTAATTATCTCCATTTCTAAAACCCTATGACTTCATAGTCATCCACCTAACCATTGCGTAAATGCCTATTTTTAACATGGGATGTCATCAATATTCAAGTAGACCCAATAATTCCACTCCTAATGTCATTTATGGACGACCCCTGACTATATAGAAGTACTCGACAAAATTGTTTAAGTTGAACTAACTGCGAAAAACTCAGTCATTCACTAATCACAGATTAGCCGCCCTGTGTATACGTCAAGAACCGCAAACTTGACCTTTGGAAAATGCATAGTATATAAAGGGCAGATTAATAATTAGGAATTACAAGTATCATTCTCGTCTCATCGACCTTATTAAAATGAAGGTGGCTTTAATTCTCGCTTTGTTTGCTTTTGCTGGCACTTTGGGTGAGTTACAAAATAGAGTTAAAATTTAAAATTTAAATTCTTGTTAAAAGTTCCTAATTTTGAATTTTGCTTTTTTTTAGCCATGCCAAGGATATCTAACGACAAGTACAACAAAAATCCCTATTTTGAAAAATAGATAACATGGCTAGGCTCAGTCTAATGACATTTGCATTGTGACTTTCTCCGCCCCACTCGTCTTTAATTCCTTTGTTCAGCCTATTCGTCTGGCCGAGTCGACTTTTGCTCCGTCTGGAACTGTGGTTGCAACTGGCTATGGAAATCTTGGGATTGACCATGGAGTACTACTCAATAAAGCTTCCCTCCCTGGATATTTTAGATACCTCAGAATGTAACAGTTTTTACGAAAGTAGTCTGAATACAACAGAAGTTTGGGGCATTCCCCGCACAGAGAAATCCACAGATGAGTTTTTTATCATCACTGATACTATAAATTGCTCTGCGCAGAGTCAGAAGACAGCGCAGTCTGCCCTGTTAGTATTTTGATTTATTTTTTTAATCAATAATTTTTATAAATAGATGTAAAGCATAGTTTAGTCGATTCTATAACAATAATTGAATTTAAATTCACAGCGTGACAAGGGAATACCACTTGTGGCCAAGGATGAGGACAACCGGGAATATTTAGCGGGTCTTCCCAGTTGGAGCGCATTTAATTGCTGGCCAGAGATACCTAATGTTTTCACTAATATTGCCTCTTTGAGAAAGTGGCTCGACTCGAGACTAAACCCATAAAATGGTTTCTTTTTCAGCTTCTCCCGCTTTTATTTAATCAATTTATAATAAACATTGTTTTGTGAATATCGAATAAATAAAAACAAAATAGCAACATAAGGTAAAAATTATTCCAATTATCGTGTGTAAAGAACAAAAATGACCCATTTCCAATTTGAACTTGTATCAAAATGAGCTAATGTCATATCAAACAAATGAGAGACATGCGTAAAATGTGAATTTTGTGTTTTTGAAAAGTTCAAAATATTCTGTTTACATGTTTAAAAAAAGTGCAAAGTATTCTGCTTACATTTTTTACAAGGTGCAAAATTTTCTATTTACATGGATTAGGAAAAAATGTTCTATGTTCTATTTACATATTTTTGAGAAGGGAAAAATAATTAGGATAATTTAAATTAATTATAACAAACTTTAAAATTGCATCATTCATTTGATTTTTAATTTCTTCATTTACCAAATTCCAAGGAAAAAGAAAAAATAAATTCACAAAGTTGTAATCAAATTATTTTTTAAGATATCCTTGGGCTATGTTTCACAAAATTTTAAAAACTAAAAATATAGTATACGTTGAATTAGCAGTATGAAAAATAAAATTGGCGCTAGCGGTTTCGGAATTGGCTGTTAGTTATAATAATATTTCAAGAATTGGCGGTAGAATAGAAATATGAACTCCAACCTGATATGCATCACAACTGCAATTTACATACAATAATTAATTAATTATAATTGGTATTTTTGTTTGTGGTGTTAATGATCAATTGTGAGCTCAATCTGTAGGCTACAAGATAGTGCAAAAGAATTAAATTAATTGTAACGTTAGACACGACCACAATCACCAACAAGAACGTTACTCTTTCTACAACGAAAAATGCGCCTACTTTTGCGCCTAGCCAATTAGTATTGTCGGCCATCCTTTACGACTATCTGGAAGAAAATAGTACAAGAAACGAGGATGTTCTAGGGAAGTCAGAAGCAAGGCAGCGAATTGAAAAGCGGCTAAAAGTAAACCCAGTGAAGACTACTACGGTGTACTCGCAACCGTCGTCCTTTAAGGGAGTTCCTTCTTTAAAGATTTTTCCTGTTGAACCAAACATTAGGTTTGCCATTTTAATTTTTCATCATTTATAAACAATCCTTTGTTTCTAATTTAAACTTTGATGCAAAAATTACTAACAAGCAAACTACTTACTATGTTACCTCGGGATCTGGAATAGCATAACCAGAAACGTTTCCTTGGACCTCAGAATGAACGAATAGTGTGATAACTCGAGTGCATTTTGCGCGGTGCTTTAGCAGCAGCATGCCAAAGTTAAAAAAAAACCGAATTTTTTAAAGTTTGCCACCCTGTAGCTTCTACAGTTTTTGTCTGATTTCAATGAAACTTGCAGTTTTGTGATGTTCAGACAGTTATCTAAAAAGTAATTAATTTCTGGAAATTTTAAAATTCGAATTTTTTTAAATTTTTTTGAAAAATTAATAAAATGCCATACTTTTAAGACCCTTTTTTTAATTAAGGGTTTTTGATAAAAAATTAAAAATTCGAATTTCAAAGTTTTCAGAAATTTCTTTTTTGATAACTGTCTGAACATCACAAAACTGCAAGTTTCATTGAAATCAGACAAAAACTGTAGAAGCTACAGGGTGGCAAACTTTGAAAAATTCGGTTTTTTGAACTGTGGCGGGCTGCTGCTAAAGCACCGCGCAAAATGCACTCGAGTTATCACACTATTCGTTTATTCTGAGGTCCAAGGAAACGTTTCTGGCTATGCTTTTTCAGATCCCGAGGTAACATAGTAAGTGGTTTGCTTGTAAGCTGTATAAGAGTTAAAAAATTTGTTTCAACTTACTAGTGAATTTTTTATCAAAGGAAAACCGTACAATTACAAAGTCGCCGATTAAATATCGATGCTGAATAGTATTGTAATTAAACAGTATGAGAATAAATGGACAAACTATGTAAAGAAGATCCATAGCAATGCGAGCCACGCCATCACCTTAAATACCTTTAAATAGACTTACAGAAAAGTTTATGCCTAAAATAACGAACTATAATTATATTATTTAAAAAATATACAAGAAGGGACAAATTTTTAATTATTTTGAGGTTTTAATGCTTTTTTGTTTGCGTTGTCTAAATAAAACGGAATTGATTTCCAAGCGCAAGCTAATTTGAAAAACTGTTTGAGTTTTCTCAAAGTCAGTTTAGTAAACATTTTTTTCAAGTTTCTGCGTTTAGGTTTGATAAAAAGTAATATTCTAAAAACAAGGATTTATTTAGTTTACTTTGTTCCTTTGTTTGCGAGTTTTAGTCTAAATGTCAAGTTGAAAGCAAGCTTAGCATAAATAGCACGATATCTAAATTTAAAAAAAAGGTAAGTAATGCCTTAATTTTAACTAGCACCATTGGAAGCCCGTTTTTATAATAAGTGCTTACTTTAGGCTATGTAGCAAGCCAAACAAAATATTATCCTAACACAATACAATTTCTAGATTGGGTCTAATTGAAAGAACAATTAAAATTTCATGGTAAATAATTTAGCAACGTGATAGCTTTTTTTGCATACTAGAGTTGGATGAGTAAATATATTACATGAAACTAATGTAGGCGAAATAATGTCTTACATTTCTAACTAATTATACCATTACCTAAAGTCTAATGACTGAACATACACAAGAGCTTTAATTTGTTGTCGTTGGAAATAATTCGTTCATTTAACAGTAATTATTGTTAATTCTTTAATAGCTGCAACGTGTTATAGTGTTACGTTGCGCACTTATCTTTAGCTTTGCCTGTGCTAATCAGATACTAAACTACTAGAAATAAAAACAGTAGGTAAATTATTTTTAATTTTGACATTTTATGTAACTCAAATTTACGTCTTATGTTTAATCATATAGCAAATAATATAATTTTCTTCAAAAAAAAATACACTATGAATTCCCAGGGAACATTAAAATTACAAACATTAATAATATTTCTATATTTTTAAAGCTAACTTTAAGCTTAAGTAGCAATTTCTATTAGTTTAGTTTTAGTGCAGCAGAATTAAATTAATCGTAACGTTAGACACAACTACAAACACCAACAAAAACGTTATTCTCCTTACAACAAAAAAAGTACCAACTTTTGCGCCTATTGCGTTAAGCGCCCTAATTACTTGGCGCTCTTCCTTCTTGCATCTCGTTCCCACAGGGGAGTTTGATGTCACCTTCAATGACTCAAGAAATCTGCGCGAAACATGATTTATATTCCCCACTAAATTAAACAAAACGTACTCGTTTGCAGGGACAGCGACGCATGTTACTGGAAACACCATAAAGAAAATGGGATTTACGGTACCATAGAGCATAAGCGTGCCATAAAGTCCAACAGTGTGAGATCCTACAAGCACTAAAATTATACCAGGAAAAATAATTTGAGACATAAATTGATTAAACATTTTGTCAAGAATTTGAAAAGCTCCAAAAATCTTCAGCGCTTCTTGCCGACTCAAATTATGGTTATTTCTGATTATTTGTACGTCCCTGCATTTGTTTTTAAGTGCTAACGTCATCCAAAAATTGGCACAGTTTGAATACGTGAGAATGATAAAAGTATACAGAAACCAAACAATACAGAAAAACATTATTCGATTGTACTCCAAAAGAAAGAACAGGATGACAGTAGGCCATCCTTTACAACTATCTGGAAGGAAATGGTAAAAGTAGCGAGGATGTTCTGGGGAAGCCAGGAACAGGGCAGAGAATTGAAAAGCGCATGTAAAAGTACAGTAAGTGAATAGGACGACAATGTACTGGCAACCGTCGTCCTTCAAAGAATTTTTTCCTTTAAATATTTTTCCTGTTAAACGGAACAAAATTATTTTGCTATTGTTATTTTCTGTTATGTTTGTACATTATTAGGTTGAAAGAAACCTAAAAATTTAAAAACTCACCCGAGAATTTTTCATCAAACGAAAATAGTGCAATTACAAAATCAGCAATTAAATTTCGATGAAGTAATGTATTGTAATTAAAGAGTAATAAAATAATTGCACAGCCTGCTAAAAGAAGATCCATAGAAATGCGAGCCACGTCGCCTTTTTGAATACCTCCAATCAGGCTGACACAAATGTTAATTGCGGAAACAGTAAGCCAGGTCAGATTCAGAAAATAGGGAAATAGAGGCAACTTTTTGTTTTCAGGTTTTAATGTGTTTGTTACGGTGTCGAAGTAAAACGGAATTAATTTCAAACCGCATGCAATTTTAAAAAATTGTTCCAGCTTTCTTACGGTAAGAGCAGTAAACATTTTGATTTTCAATTTACTATTTTTTTGGACTTAAATAGATTTGTTTAAGAAATGATAATTATATTCTGTAAAGTTTGTTCGAGTATTGCGAATTTCTTTCTCAAGTTTCTCAGTCGAATTTCTCACTGTCAAAAATTAATTTAAACCCCATTGAATAATTAAATGTGTATTGCAATACAATGAGCTGCGATCAGTGGTTAAGTCATTTTGATTTACCGATTTTCTGATTTTGTCTCAAAAATGGTGTAATATTCAGAGAAAAAGGATTTATTTTGTAACTTTAATAAAGTCAGGTGAATTGTAGTCTGACTTTTATGATCCAAGCAAGCGTCGCTTAAGCGTAGGAAGTAATGAGTGGCAAAAAAGGGCAACTGAAGCACAGTATTCTTGGTCGTGTGTTAAAAAAGAAAAAAAAACGTTTTCGTTAATACGAACTAACTCGAGCAAAGTCTGCAAATGACGTTATGCTCAGTCATTATGTTTAATCTTGTATACATATTTGTAAGGTTACCATAAGTTGCGATCAGTTGTCGAGTAGAATAATTCTTGACTCTAACAACACCGTCATTTGTGAGGTATCTCTAAGTTATTTTTATGATTTGGCTGGAATGTCCAACTCTACTTATTTAAATACTAACGATGAGTGAAATTGCATAATTATTTGGAAAATAAGCATGAATTCAAAATACCTTAATAAAATACATTATTCAGACTTTTAAGTGCAGCAACAATTTAGCGTTCACGCTTGATAAGTCACAATAATGTTAAACCAACCCTCATTACACAAACTGGATAAAGTGAAGTTATATCAAATAGTTTTCACTCGTTCATCTACCTAATTGAATATTTATACAATTACCTATCGAACTCAAATGACAATGTAGTTGGTTCCACATTTACAGTAGATACAGCTTGTTTAATGTTCAATATTGTTAATACCTGAATACTCGCATTTGTCTAATGACTAAAGTACTAGAAATAATTTAGTATTGTTTGTACATATGATGCTATTTTCACATTTTATGAGCCATTATTAATTCATTCACTCGTTTAATTGATTTTCTTTTCTAGTTCTAAAGAAGAAGGTAAATAGTAATACCAAAACTCAATAAACAGTTTATTTGCACATATTAACAATACAAATATTGAAGGTTAATAACAAGCAGTGTTTAAATTCTACCAAAACATCTATTAGTATTATTAACCGTTTCTACACTTGCTGATATTGTGATTCAAATTAGAAACTACATAGTCAATACTAAATATGTTAAAGTTAAGACATTATATCGAACATATAATTGGATAGGATATAAATATTGTATATAGACATACATATATTTGAAATTATTAAGTAGGTGTCATCATTAGACATCCTACATGTATTGCGTAAATCCCGTCCTCGGTAAGGAGGGATTCAGCACATTGCAAATTCTTTACATTGTATATTTAATAATCATATTATCTGTAATATTGGATTATTCTTGTTTAGATGCAGAACGCATCATCTTTATTGTTAATGTCAAATTGTTATATCTCCTTTAACATAGGAGAGAATATTTGAAAATTATTATTGACTTTTAGTTGTCAAGTTTGAGAAGCTTTTCCATTTAAAAGCATTGTATGTTATTATTGCTCACGAGAGCGATCCTCGATCGTCTCGTCACCCTGTCAAAGCCTATTATTTTTTTTGACTTTATTAGTCGTCAAATGGCCATGTATATTTGACAATACAGGAGAGTTGAGCCATATTCATTTCCTCTCAACCATCTCATCAGCAGGACTCATGTCCGTACTATTCTATGTACACAGTATGTATAATTGGTAAAGTACATACACATTCATTGGTATACCTAAATTTATAACAATACTCGTCCACACGAGTTTTACTCAATACGAAAAGACTGAACAATAAATCAATTGGAAACTGAGAGCCGGACGAGCAGCATCTTATTTATTTTCTGTTTCTCTGGAATATTTTATATTTCATTTCAATTCACACTCCATAATAGACTATAGAAATCACCGCTGAATTGTCTTTTCCGACAACAAGCACTGTCAGAAAAGTTGTTCGCTTCACAACAAATATAGTGCCCACTTGAGCTCCCAAGTCATAAAGTGATTTAACCATTCGTCGGTCTCTTTTCTCCTTCAAACAGTTTCTACGCGATGAGTCCGTAGTGACGCTCCATGCTAGGAGAAATTTTGAAGAATAGAAGTTGATGTTTCCTACTAAATTAAGCAAGATAAACTCATTTACTCGGACTAGACAACTCATAGTTGGGAATGAATTGGAGCATTATGCCTCAAGTTTAATTATTGAAGTAACATTTGGATAAATATAATTAGCTTTGCCATCATAACTAATTATTGATTAACATAAAGCGTTGTAAATCAACAAATGGGTTCCAAAACGATAATTGCAACTTTGCATTTATAGGTACATAATTAAGTAGATATACCTTATATAATTAATAATAAACTTATGAATACGCCTAATAATTCTTATATAAAATATTATGATATTTTGTAATTCCTTATTTTTCTTAATAAATTGTTTACCTATAAATTTTTACCTCACAAAACAGCAGATATTCTTTGAATAAGTGCTCCAACAACTGTGCTACAAATTAATGTATTAGAGCGATTGTTAAATGTGTACGGTATTCCTCTCATTGGTTTTCTTGTTTCTTTAATTCACAATAAAAAAATTGCGGGCAATGTACACAAAACAAAATTAGACGTTTCGGAATTGTGGTATTTAGAAAATACCGTAAGTTATCCTTGTAATAATTACTGTATTTTTTGTAGTAATAGTGTTTTCAAAAAATTTAAACTATTGCATCATTTTCCTGCAAAAACTTGATACTACTTTTAATAAGGCCAAAACTTGCCATCATTTCGTAACCAAGCATCTACTTTTGTATTATAGTTTACAAATAATTACATTCCTTGCTGTTAAATGGCTACAGTATTCTTTTTAATTTAATTAAACACCTACCAAAATCAAACCGGATTTAAGATTTTATTGGTTTCACTATACTAAATTTCGTGTTTTAACATACTAACTTGGGAAGTATTTTGCATGTAACTCTAGGATTGAACCGATTGTTACCAAAACGTCTTCTACTGACCCTAGAAAATTCCACTCGACTTGAGTGCATTTTGCGCTGTTCGCGCATGAAAGGCGCGCGCATTTTGAAAAAGTGGTCGACTTTCAAAATGGCCAAATCCTTATGGGATTTAACATGTGAAAATGAAAATAGAGACCCACTGTCTAATAGAGTTCTGCCATCTATTTAGAGACCAGTGTTCTAACAGAGACTCTTTTGATGGAGAGAGGAATTTGAAATAAACGGATTTAATTTTTTACCGACTATTTGATATTAGGGAGCTGGTGTAAGCCATTGCTTAAATATTGAAGTAATAGAAGAAAAAAAGAGACTCCCAAATTAAGCACCATATTATTTATAAAATATGGTATCCGAAGCACACAGTACGAATGCTAAAATGCCAATTAAAATACGCATATAAAGAAAATAACTACATGCTGATTTTTAAATTCAATACAGTGATACATTAAAGGTAGGCGCGGAATAAACGCTAATAACAAAATACTTCGATAATTTGAATTTTACCGCATTGGGTCAAATGCTTGAATGCTCCTAAATGCAAATTTGCGCTTTTCAAAAACATGTAAAAAGAATATCTTACATTTTTGAAAACATGTAAATAGAGCAATTTGCACTTTTTAAAAACATGTAAATAGAACAATTTGCACTTTTGAAAAACATGTAAATAGAGAAATTTGCACTTTTGCAAACCATGTAAATAGAACAATTTGCCATTTTCAAAAACATGAAAATAGAACAATTTGCATTTTTCAAAAACATAGAAATAAACCATTTTGCAACTTAAAAAAAGCGTGTTTAAAAATGTTCTGGAAATGGAATTTTGAATACGTCTTTTGTGGAATACCCCTAGGTGTACGTCATGATTACGACACAGTCAGTAACATACTACCCCTACCTAATGCAAAGGACAACGCGAAAGCGACCTCGACTGCAGCTACCAATTGAATGGACTTGCGACAGAATGATTTTAGCTGTGCACTGGACTTACGACAGAATTACTCTTCACCGACGATGTGCATGAACGACAGGCATGCTTTTTAAGCAATTATTTGTGATGTTTTTGCTTAAAACTCGTAATTACAACTTTTTGCAACTTTTTTTGGTATTTTGAAGTTATTTTGAGATTTTGTCAAAAATGAATAAAAAACACAGGATGGGGCCTGGATTTTTTCATTTTCACATGGTAAATCCCATAAGGATTTGGCCATTTTGAAATTCGACCACTTTTTCAAAATGCGCGCGCCTTTCATGCGCGAACAGCGCAAAATGCACTCAAGTCTATATACTAGTGGAATTTTTAAGCGTCAGTAGAAGACGTTTTGGTACCAATCGGTTCAATCCTAGAGTTACATGCAAAATACTTCCCAAGTAAGTAATAAAGGTTCGTTCGTTAAAGCTTCGTAAATGTACTGCAATTTAATGTGTGTATAAAAAATTTAATACGGTGTGTCATTTCAACTATTTTGGAACGAAAACAATTGCTGTAACTTTTTCAAGCGTGAATTATGTGCAATAAATTTAATTGCAATTCCAACTTAAACAATACGTACAATCCAGCAGAGTCGAGCGTTTTACATAATTTATGAAAAATAGTTACCTATTTGATCTCATTAATCGCAGTGGACATTATTAAAAAGATCTATTTCCCTAACAAAATCTATAATAAAAATCATATCGATAATTGAAAAACTGGTCATAACGATGTCAAAATTATCAAACGTGGTCTACTATACATATGGTTTAGCTCTGTTTTTCTTCCAATTTGTATTACTAGCTGTAAGTTTGCTCCTCAAGCCTTTCGTCTACGTCTTAATTAAAATTAAATATGGTAAAAATATAAAAACATGTGCCACAAGTATGGACAATATTGGTGGAATGGTTAAAAACTCATCTACAAACATTTCGCTGCTTCTAAAGATACGAGGAATTCCAAATTATGAGACTGTGTGCGCCAAGTGGGACCAAATTCTCAGCTTTGCAACTAACTTGGGACCTGACGGGACAAAAACCAAAGAATATTATGTCCCGTATGACCGTCTAAAATGGATAGGCGTTACAAAGTACCTTTTTTATTTTTTGCAAAAAGACCTGAAATTTGACCTGAGAAACCATATTGAAATGACATATTTCAAGAAAAACGAGACATACGATACGCAGAGATTCCGCTCACTGCTCGATGCAAAAAGTGCCGCTGTTTGCGAATACTACGCAAGGCACATTTTTCCACAAGATAAACCGCAATGGATGGTTGTAATTGTCGCACCGGAACTACAAAAATCTCAAGACAACCAATGTAGCAGCAACAGGCGTGAGAAGATCAAAGATGAGATTCCTGAGTACGCTTTAATTATTGTTTTGAACCACGTCTACATGGACGGCGTTAACATTATGCAAATGGTTCGGCACACACTTGCAGACAAAGTCATTCCGATGACAATTGACCCACTGACGACTCCAAGAAAAATGTTACAAGAACGGCCCAACAAGCCACTTTTACGAAAACTGGGGTCATTTTTAAAATTATTAGCTTTTGCTCCTCATACATTCGCATGCATGGTCCTTGCTTCTGCAAACGAGAGTAAAACTTTAAGACCTACAGAATCTAAACTACACTCGAAACGATTCTGTCACTGGATTGAGTACGACTGGGAATTGTTGAAATCAGTTGTCATTCCTACAGAAAACCAGGAAGGTACAACAAAGGTTAAGATACGTCCTAACGCACTTATTCTTGCAAGCATTACTAAGGCATATGAATTACTCTACATGAAGCTGGGAGCTTTAGTTCCTAAACATATATATCACATGTTTTTTTGCGCACGTCTCCCATATAACTCCCTAATGGCGTTGAATAAATTCATTCAAGTGGTGCTGAAAGTTCCATTGGGCTCTCACAACAGAGTTAAGTTGCTTCAAACCGTTCAAGACATTTTAGTAAAAGAGACGACGGAAGAAAAACTACAAGAAAGTGAGTTAATGATTCAAATATGGGGCATGTTATTGTATCCTTTCCTAAGTTTTTTGATGGACAGCAATATTTTCCCACCTTCCACTTCAATAAGCAATGTGATTGGGCCGGAGGAAGACATGACTGTTTTTGGCGGGGATTTAGTCACGCAAATGATTGGTTTTCCAGCTATTGTGTCTAATTGGAGATCGAGCATTATAACACTCAATTACAATCACAAGTTAATTATAAGTGTCATGGCTGATGAATCTATTGTAAAGAAATTGCCTGGATTGCCTAAACAGTTATTGGAATCCGTTCGAGATGAGCTAGATTTTTACGTAGGCAAATCTAAGTGAAACAGCACAAGTTTTTGCACAACTCAAAATGCTAGAAAAATTCCTGCCCCTACGTTTTAAACCATCAGGACATTCAGCCTCTTTTAAAACTTTATATTCAGATATCTGTATTAAATCTGCAATTAAACAGCTTACTTCACAATATACGTGGTTAAAACCTAACTCCTAGGAGCACTTTCCAAGAATATGTCCTAATGTTTCAGTCTCGCTTGAGCAATGGCCGCAGCGGCATAGTTCTTTGTCAGATCCTGAGACTGTGTTAACAGGCATAGCATTACCAACCGTTTTAGATAGATCACCTAGTATTAAAATTTTTAACACTAAAACAAAAAATACAAAAAAAAACAGTTTGGGCAGAGCTGGCAACCCATTCTAAGAAATATATACAAGCAGAAGTAAGGCCTGCCCTGTGGATAGACATTAAAATGGTTGAAAAGGAATGCGTAAATTACTTTCTAAAAATATTTTACGCTCCATCATTTATGCATACAGTTAAATATGTCGATAAAGTGGAACATGATTGAAAGACATAAGAAAAAATTCAACTATTGCACCATTTTTCTGTGAAAAAATTTCCTACTACTTTCTATAAGCCCAAAATTGCCATAATTTCGCAACCCACCATTAACTTTTTTTTATAGTTTAGGAATACGTACATTTCTTGCTGTTAAATGGCTTAGGTATTCTTTTTATTGTAATATTATTAAACACCCACCAAAACCAAACCGGATTTCAAATTTTATTGCTTCCGCTACACTGAATCTTATGTATTTTTTTAAACACACAAAGTAAGACAAGTGTGTTTAAGCATTGCAAAATTACTGCAATTTAATGCGTGTATAAAACAAGTTTAATGCAATATGTGTTATTACAATTATTTTGGTTCGGAAACAATTAATGTAACTTTTTCAAGCGTGAATTAAGTGCAGCAAACTCCATTCGCAACCAACCTAACCTTACTAAATGGCAACTTATGCAATAACTACAATGCAGCAAAGTCGATAGTTTTACATAGTTAATAAGGTACTGTTACCTAATCGATCTAAATGTTTCTGTAGTTCTAAAAATACAAGGAATCCCAAAATATGAGACTGTGTGCGCAAGGTGGGGCCACATTATCAGCTTTGCATCTAACTTGGGACCTGACGGGACAAACACTCAAGATTATTATGTCCCGTATGATCGCTTTAAATGGATAGCGGGGTAACAAAGTACCTTTTTATTTTTTAAAAAAGAACCCAAATTTTAAGGTGAAAAACCATAATCTCATCAAGTATTTTAAGACAAGCGAGACATACGACAAGCAGAGATTCCGCTCACTGCTCGATGCAAAAAAGTGCTGCTGTTTGTGAACAGTTAACAGTTGTTAGCCCTAAAAAACCCGCTTTCAGATTTAACCATTGTTAAAGTTATAAGGGAAAACCTTAGGGCTAACAATTGCAAACTTTTCTAGTGAAATCGCTGTCTAATCGTGGGAATTAAATTACATTAAATATAAATAATATTAAGTTTGACTATTTTCTAAACTATTTAGGCAACACAAATTAAGTATGACAATTATGCATGGAATTAAAATTAAGATACTACGATACTACTTTTATTCTAATTTATTAGCTACTGTATCTAATATGCTGCATATTTATCGTGGAAATAATATTCTACTTGCTAAATTCATACCTCTTAGATTATAGTGTACCCTCCCTTATTCCACTTAGATTCCAGTATGTTAACCACAATCAATATGACTAACTGACCCAAATAATCATGCTATTATTCATAAGCATTAGATTTTCGAAAAATGTTATTAATTTTCGATACACGATAGTCACAAAAATTGCGTGAAATAATGAAGAATGAAATTAAAATAAATTTGAAAACGACAATATTTCTACTATAATTCTAATTTTCACAAATTCTAATTATTCTATGGTCAAGAGCAGGTAACAAAATTTTGTTAAAATTATTTCATTAAAGTTGTGTATCCGTTATATTATTTTGAGAGCATTTTTGTCACATTAAATTAGTTTTAAAGCTGAAACTGAAACAAAACGATAATTAAGTACTTTCCAATTTATAACAACACACATTTTTAGTTTAGGCAATTATGCAAAAATAAAAGGACAAATTTGTTTTTCAATACTTTAAAATCAATAAAACATGTGATAATCAGTTACGAAATGCTGAACAAAACATATTCATCAGTAAAAGCACCTTTAAGCAATTTTTACAGAGGATTTCGTTTTAGTCCTTGCAAAGGTGCCCTCTGGCAGCAGCAAAAACAAAGTTTTGGGCAAAGCATTTTTATAGCAATTTTAAAATATCTGTTTAGCATTGTTTCCGTGTGCTTTAAAATCTAGTGCATAAGAATTGCATTAATAGTAACATTAGAAACGAAAACAATGACCATCAAAAATATTGTTCGCTTAACAATAAAAATGGAACCAACCTTAACCCCAATTTCTCTTAGAGCGTTATTAACCCGACGCTCTAATTTTCTTTGCAAACCCCCGTTTCCAGTTACCACTACGTCTCCTACGTTTTTCCACGACTTAATAAATTCAATTGAAAAACTGTTCAAATCTCCCACCAAATTGAACAGAACGTACTCCTGAACTGACGCTAGGGCAATCATAGTGGGAAACATAACAAAAAGAGGAGAACTCATAAGACCATAGAGCATAACTGAACCGTAGAGTCCAACTACATGAATTCCTTCGATTATAATAAAAACTCCAGGAAAAATTAAATCAGACGTAAATTGATTGAATTGTTTTTCCAAAATGATGAGTGCTCTGTACAGTTTAAAAGCTTCGGCTCGACAAATATTAGTTTCTGTATATTTCATTCCTGCAGAAGAGTTTTGCACGTTGCCCTTGGTAGCAAATCGCAGCCAGAATCGACTACAGTTGGCATACATGATGATGATAAAGACATAGGGAAACCAATGCATTACAGAAAAGAAAAGTCGGTTGTATTCCAGAAGGAAATAAACGAGCATTGTAGGCCATCCTTTCATTGGCATAGGCAGTAGGTGGTATAGAAAGCGGGGATGCTCAGGCATAACCAGGAACAAGGCTGAAAATTCTGCGCATATGAAAAAGATGCAGTAAGTAAAGATGACAACAATTAGCTGGCACCCGTCGTTCTTCAAAGGATTCCGTCGTTTGAAGTATTTTGCTGCAAACAAATAGAAAACATAATTAGTATTAAAATGTCCATGTTTTTAAAACCAGCTATTTCAATAAATTAGATTTTACAAAGTTTACCTGTATATTTCTGATCAAAATAAAAAAGTGCATTAACAAAATGCACAATTTCTTGCCGATGCCAAATTGTGTTACAAACGTTTACGAAAACTACAAGCAGCGCAAGCGCATACACAAAGTCAATTGCAATGCGCATTACATCACCATCTTGAACAGCCTTAATCAAACTGAAGCAGGTGTTGACGTATGTAGTCAAGAACCAGGTTAGGTTCAAGCAGAAAACGACCCAAAACAGCTTGTTTACTTGAGTTTTCAACGAATTTGTCTCACTATCCCAGTAAAATGGAATTGATGGTGAAAGTTGGGCGAATGTGAAACATCTTTTAAATGTGTTTAACGTCAAAAGTGTAAACATTTTGGTATTGTATTTGCTATATGCCTGGATTTAGTCAAACAGTTAAAAAAGAATTCGAATTGGTATTTCTGTAAATGTGGAACACAAAGTGATGTTAAGGTGACACGAAGCAAAATAGAGTGACTATAGCAATAAAAAAATTATTTATGACTTATTTAGGTCATACAATTAGGTTTAGTGAACTGTTTGTTATGTATACAGGAAACGATAATTATTTGTTTGTGAATGGATAATTAAACTGTTGTTTCAGGTATGAGTATACCAAATATTTAGAGTTTTTTCGTAATTCCGTAATTAATTTGGTAATTACTTGTTCCTAACCCGTATTAGCAGCAAGGATATAGGATAATTCATTTAAGCTGTAATTATATTTCAAAAGACTAACAAGACTAACAAGGGAAGAGTTTCACATGTAACCCGCCAATTTCAAAACCTGCCACTCGCAAAAATCATGCTAGTTTTAAATATCACAGATCTTAAGTAACTCAGCCACATTTTGCGCTATTTAGTCACAGTGGCCGGCCAAAGTTAAAGAAAGGTGCTGATGCTTAGGCAGCTTCTACATTTGTTGTCCTTTTATGACGAAGTTTGATTTTTTTATCCTTAATTATACAGTTTTCTAGAAATAAATTTAGGGATGTTTTAAAATAAGAAAATTTTTATTTTTTTGACAAAATTAATTTTAAAAAGTGAGCCTCAAAAGTAACTATAATTTTTTGGCATTCTTAAAAATAAAAATGAAAATTTTCAAATTTTGAAATCTTTCTAATATTAATATTCCTTGAAAACTGTTAAATGATTAGAAAAATCAAGTTTCGTCAAAACTTGACAAAACTTGTAGAAGCTATCTATAGGGTGCCAAAAAATCAAAATTTGATTTTTATTAAACTTTGGCAGACCATTGTGATCAAAAAACGCAAAATTTGGGGAAGTTTCGTTAGATCTGTGCTATTTAAAATTAGCCTAATTTTTTTGAGTGACAGGTTTTGAAATTGGCGGGTAACATGTAAAACCATTCCCTCGTAAGCGCTGTGTATATGAAGGCAAGACACTGTTTGGTAAATTCTTTTTTTTCTCATAAGACTGAAATTACCCAATAATTAAAGCTAGTTACCAAAATGTAGGCTTTCCATATTATGTAATTATCGCCAATTACCATTAAGCCCATAATTATTTACTGGATGCTATGAACCATTGATAATAACGTATTTACATTTACTTTATTTTGGCCAAGACTTTTAATAGAGTTTCAAAGTATCATGCTTGGGTTACACTATTATTGCGAATATGGCAGAGTTGTATGTTACTTTAGACGTTCATAGTACATAATTACTTCGAATTAATTACTTTGGATGTAATAATAACAAAATTAATTTAGAAAATAATTGTTTATTTTTTGTGTGTTTGTTTTTTAGCATTATTTTGGGTGACATCATTTATGAACTAACCCAAATAAATCAATAAAAGTTGGAATTGTTTGATATTGTTGTGTAATTTTTTTTAATATGTGCAAAATTAACTCCATACGGCATAGGTGTACCAATATTTGTACAAATGCTACATGCTGCGAGTAGTGAGCAAACATTTTTTACAAATTATTCAACAGAGTCAAACACGTAATTATAGAATGGATGAGATTAGGCATTTAATTTTCGTCACTTCTAAATACTGTACATTTATCGTCTACAGCGTCACAGACATAATGCATATCGTTTGTGAAGAACCAAAATAACCTATAGGTATTTCCATTTTTATCTGAAAACAATATCAACTATCCACGCAAATATTGAAATGCGTCTCAAAATCAATTTAACAGATCATTTCACACTTTTAAGAGAAAGTTTAAAAATAATCAATTTTTGCACTTTTAAAAAACATTTAATTACATGAAACATTTTGCACTTTTTAAAACATGTCAAATGAACATTTTGCACTTTTTAAAACATGTAAATAGAACATTTTACACTTTCTAAAAACCTGTAATTAGAACATTTTATACTTGCAAAACAAGTAAATAAAACATTTTTTGCACTGTTCAAAAACATGTAAAATAGAACATTTTGCAATTTTTAAAACATGTCAAATGAACATTTTACACTTTACAAACATGTTAGGAGAATAATTTGCACTTTTCAAATACAACATGTAGATAGAACATTTTACGCATTTTAAAATCTCTGAATTAATATATAACGCATGGTTTTTCATTTTGTGTTTATAAAATAAGTCATTTTGATTGTAGCTTAAGTTGTTCAGGGGTCATTTTAGTTCTCCGCACAGGCGATAGCATAAGCCTTCAAAATTCTGTAAAAAATCAAAATGACCAATTTCCAATTTATACAAACTGCAATTAAAATGAGCGGCATCAAAAACAAAATGGAATAGCTGCACAAATTGTTGTATTTATTTATTTACAAACATTTCCAATGTAATAATTACTCAATAGTTTTTTGTCTCGTAAATATTTTAAAAGTGTAAAATGTTCTATTTACATGCTCTCAAGAAAACGATACGTTAATAACAATTGTTTTTTACATGCAAAGTGCATTTTCTTTTTAAGAAAAAATAACTGAAATAGATGATTGTGACTCTTCACTGTCGATAAATATTTATTTAATTATTGTATTAATTAAATACAAACTAATATTACAGTTCATCAGCATGCATACATACATACATACCAAAGCATCATAAAGTGGCAGCACAATATCACTACAAATTTTCACAAAATATCTGCAATGCAAATTCCACTCATTTTCGTTTTAATTAGTCACTGCATATTCCACAAGCGATGCTTTACCAACCACAACCAAAACCAACGCCAAAAGAAGATCTCTCCAATATGACAATCACTTTGAACTTGAGTTAGGAATATAATTAATTACTCTGGTCCTGGTACACACTTGTATTAACTAGTTATATAATTATTATGGTTCAGTTTATCCTTGACGCTCAAACTTGTAACTCAACCTGAACTGAATTAGCTGAGTCGTTTAAAAATCATTCAGTCAGTCAGTTCACTTTTTCTCTGTACTGTGTTGTGCCGTGCTGTGCTGTGGTACTTATCAATAATTATTTATCGAGGAAAAAATATTTTTAAAAAACGTAAGTTAAATTCAATTTGATTTTTTAACTAACCTACTTGTGCTTTAGCATTTTGGTTCTACACAAAAAGCATTATTCGAAAACTACTTTAAAAAATTCTGTCTTATATTGTGCATATCTCAAGCCAAGGAAATCTGCGTAGATAAAATTCGAAAATAGTAACACAATTTTTGAAAATGTGTGTGTTTTTTAAAAAACTGTAATTGTTTTTTCACCAACGCTATTTCTATAATAATTTTTTCAGTTAATAATCACACATTTAATTTTTATTAAACTTTTAATACAAAAAAAACTTGACTATAGGATAGTAGCAAAATTAGAGCAAAATTATTAAATATAAAAATTGAAATTTCATAATGCGTTTACACAGGCGTGTACGATGTACTTGTATAGATTTTTTTTAAATACAAAATTACAGCTAATGTAGAAAATGTTTTTATTAAATCAAATCTATTTACTAGTAGAGCATAGAATCTTTACAAAATGTATTTTTACTATCTACATATAACAAAAACCACATTTTAAATCCAAGGTTATTGCTAGAGGCCAGAATCAGAACCAGACCTCGGCTTTAAATACACGGCATTACGTATTGTTAGTGGGAACAATTTAGATATTTTAAACTATTTCACTTTGTGTAATAATTGTGCAACCTACCAACAGTGGTTTTGTAATTCAAATATTCGCATAGCTAATTTGTATTCCAAGTAAATAACATTTTTGACTTGCAATATGTAGTTAATTATATGATAATTTTTAATGTTGAGAGGTGAATACTAAATGAGTATTTAAATAAGAGGTAATTATTAGTTTTTATGGGGCTCTGTACTGTAGGATAAGGTTATGAAGGTTAAAAGGGATCGTCCACAAATAACGTCATTTAAAATTTCCTAAAATAAATCAATTCAATGCATGTTGTCAGCTCTACAGTGACAGTTTAATATGCTAAATAAATACATGTTTCAAATATTTTCAGTATATCGGACAATGACACCCACACAACAAACCCGAGGCTTGAAAATATGTTCGCTATTGGCATCACTGCTCGTACTCACCCTTTTCTGTCACTCCACCAGCGGAGTGAGCTACAATGAAAAGTGTGACGTTGGAGTGACGGCGGACAACCGGACACTGGACAACTGTGACCCGGACCGAAATCTAGTGTGTCAGCAGAGTCGATGTGTTTGTCAGGATCCAACAAATCAAATTTGGTCTGCTATTCATGTAAAAACGCATCATTCAAGAACCAAAAGAGGGCATGGAATTGCAAAAACTGTTTTGATTGGTGGAGCTGCCGGAGCTGCAGGAGGTTTTCTTGGTGCGTCCTTGGCTCAGCAGAGCGGGTCCAGTTCCAGTTCAGGTGGAAGCGACAGCAGCAGTAAAGACGGCGACAGTAGAAAAGGAAAGTATGAACTGTACTACGCATGTCACAGTAGAGTGGGCGGAGTTTGTGTTCTAGATGCGTATGGAGATGTGGTTGTGACCATCAATAATACCATTAGTCACGCTATTTCTATGGCAAATTCTACAGTCACAGTAGCTTCAGTAGCACACATTGGCAATGACACGATGAACCACACTGACACAAGCACAGCGACCCCACTAGCAGCAGTATCAGCAGGTCACGTGACCTACGACGTCTCAATGATGAAAGTCCCTAAATGTGTTGACTATGCCGCGTGCAAGCCAAATGAGGTGAAGATTGTGAACGGAACTGTGGTATCCAAAGTATTTGATGATATCCGGCTCGGTGCTTGTCAATGCAAGGATGGCTACAAGCAGAATGGTCTTGATATTTGTGTTAAGATTGTGAGCGGTGCGGGGAAGGAAATTCAAATTAGCTTCGCCCTTATTTTCAGTGCTGTTCTTGTTTCTGTATGGAATAAATAAATTTGCGAATTAAAAAATGTAAACGATTGTTAATCCAAAAGCTTTCATATGTAGCACAGGTTTTTGTTACAATTATTTAATTACTTCTTAATTGTCCTATCCTCAGTACATATTTAATTTAATTATCAACATACTCACAATCGTCAGTATGAGTTTCGATCCTAGGTACCCATATCTCATGTCTTACCATTTGACTAATTCCCTACCGTTTTATTGGGAAAACCACAGAAACAACCTGCAAATTCAAAAAAAAAAAAAATAAATTGCAATTGTTTCTGTTGGCGTTGAATATAAGTTGGCTAACGCTTACGAATCTAAACACTTATGTACGTGAGCTTCGTGGAGGCAATACTTGTTCAAGATAATTATAGCACGCATAACAATTGATTATTTGTTATCGTTTTCGATCACAATCATGATACTTATGCAGATCAGTACCATTCTACATCGGAAACAAATTGAAAATTTTGTAAATTGCTTGTTTCACCCTAGATCTGCAATTTACTAGTAAGTTACATATCGCCGGTGAAGAACCAAAATGACCCATATCCATTTTTACTTTAAAAAAAATATCAACCACTTATTTAAGAAAGTAATTACTGGAATATGTCTTGTAAGCATTTACATAGTACAATTATATGCAATTTTTAAAAATTTGTTGATATAACATTTTATACTTTAAAAAAAGATGTAAATAGTAATTATTACATTTTACACTTTTCCAAAATATGAAATTATACCATTTTGCACCTTCACAAAAACATGTAATTTGAACATTTTGCACTTTTCAAAAACATGATATTAGAACATTTTGCACCTTGTCAAAAACATGTAATTTGAACATTTTGCACTTTTCAAAAACATGATATTAGAACATTTTGCACCTTGTCAAAAACATGTAATTCGAACATTTAGCACTTTTTAAAAACATGTAAATAGAACATTTTAAACTTTTTAAAACCTCTTAATTAACATTTCACGCGTCTTTTTCAATTTGTTTTTATAACATAGCTCATTTTGATTCTAGCTTCGATTGGATATGGTTCATTTTATTTCTTCACCGACGATATGACATAACCAATAACCTGATTTTAGTTATCAAGTAGTGTGTTTAGGTTTAAATGATTTACAAATATTCGAAGTATACTCTAATGTTGTGTTTTTTAAAAAAGGCAAATTTTGTCGAGAAAAGGAACCTTCAAAACATGACGGCTGCCAACTGATTATCACGATCTTCACATACAGTATTTCCTTCTCGGCACTTCAATTATCAGCCTTCTTTCTCGCCATCCCTGAGGATCACCGCTCATTGTATCATTTTCTACCAGAAGCACTCGAAGGGTGGCCCACAATCGTCGTCTATATCTTCCTAGAATACAATAGAATGTTTTACGTTTGTAATAATAATTGGTATTTGACACTTGTTATCATATTCACCCATTCCAGGTGCACCTGTTTCTGGCTTAATTTCTCAATGCAGAGTAAACGCAAAAATGTAAGTAGATTGAAGGGTAGAAGAGATGCCTTAGAAATTTACAGGGAACTGCGAATTCTTGATAAAATGTTTAATCAATTGATTTCGCAATTTGTAATTACTTCCTGGCATCGTCACGTTAATAATCGGTGGTCACACTCTTGGGCTCCACGGCAGTATTATGTTTCATAGCTTTTTAAGTCCTGCCCTCTATATCTCATCTGATTTTGACGGAAGATGATTATTTCTAACGTCTTGACTGTTTTCTGAAAAGTTATTTCAACATTTTTTAAAAGTCGATAAATTTTCAATTTCTTAGAAATTTTTTGAAAAAACATTATTTTTAAGGCCTCATTTCATGGACCAATTTTTAAAAAAAAAATGAAAAATTTTCGAAATTTTAAAAATTAGTCAAGCACAAGTCATCACAAATGAACCACGATCGCTTTTAAATCGTATCACAACCGTTGTAATAATGATAATAATATAATAATAAATGTTTTCCAGGAAAAATCCTAAAGGATTTAAGACATGTCTCTGAAAAACCCGGTTGTCACTATTTAACACTTTGAAGCTTGAATCACTCAGAATCACGGCCAAAACTCCACCCGTTAAACTTTTCCAATCTGTTTTTAAGCGAATTTACAGAATACAAATCCGATTTGTCATTTTTCACCTCACTTGGAAGACTATTTTATTCTGACACTACACGCTGAGTGAAACAATGATGTCTAGTGTTGGTATTCACTATTTTCTTTTTTAAAAACGGGGCATGCATGCTTTGCATGTCAATATCAAAAAATACAGAGGGGTCAACATTATATTTATTGTTTATTAGTTTAAAGTCTCGATTAAGTCTCCATGTCTTCTTCTTTCTTCGAGGGAAATTAGTCAAAGTGATTTGAGTCTCTCAGCATAAGGTAGATCTTTAAGCGACGGGGAAAATACGCGTGGCTAGTCTTTGAACTTTTTCTATGTCATGACAATCACTTTTTAAAATAGGACACCAAATACTATTACAGTATTCTAGTAACGGGCGAATACAAGTTACAATTAGCGTACGAAGTCCGTACTTGTCAAGATGTTTAAAAGTTTGCCTAATCTGTAAGCACATGGATTTTGCCTTTTTTATGGCCTGCTAACAGTGTTGCGTTGATTTTAAGTCGCTATTGTTATAAACCCCCAAATCTCGTTCACAAGTCGAGCTTTGAAGCTTAGCATTATTGCAGAAGTATATAGGATTTTCACTTTTCCTCACACTGAAATAAACAATATGGGTTTTCCGTATATTTATCTCCATGTGATTTTGGCTACACCATATTACTAAATTGTCTATGTCGTTTTGCAGAGCATAAAAGTCGCTATCTGCATTCCTGGCTCGATAGATTTTTGAGTCGTCAGCGTACTGTTTGAGCGAGCTGTGGATGACTTCTCCCATTTCATCTACATTAAGTAGAAACAAAATCAGTTCCAGCACAGTTCCTTGTGGAACACCACTAATTACCTTCAATTTCTTTGACACTTTACCACTTACAACAACTTGAAACGTTCTATTTGTCAAAAAGCTGTTAAACCATCTAATTAGATATGGCTCAATGTGATGCCACTGACTTAACCTTTGAAGTAGCTGCTCATGAGAAATCTTATTATAGCTTGCGAGAAATCCACATAGACGCAATCAACTGCGCTTTCTTCATCCACAAGTTTAGTTAAATCCTTGAAAAACTTCAACAAGTTAGTAAAACACGACCTTCTTGGGAAAAACCCGTGTTGCTGCTTTGCAAATTTGCACTTCGCAAAAATCGTTTTTTGAACAAATTTTTTTAAGTTTGCAGCAAATCGAGGTTAGACTAATCAGTCGATAGTTCTTGAGATCACACTTCAACCCACCTTTGTGAATACATGTAACATTGGCACTTTTCTAGTCCACAGGAAGTTCCGAATGGTTAACTGAGGCTTGTAAGATAATAAAAAGTGGGGAACACAACACACTAGCACATTCTTTCAAAATTCTAGGATGGATCCCGTCCGGCCTAGCGGCTTTATAGGGGTTAATTTGGGTCAGCTTTTAAAACACATTGATGGAATTAATTTGTAATTTGCACGGGCTGGTAAATTCTTCTAGGCATTCGACTTCAGCGTTATCACTGCATTCACGTACATCACTTTCGCGTACAAATACCCTTTCGAATTTTACCCCTAGTGTGTCAGCTGTTTGCGCATACGATTTTGTTACTTCACTATAGTGTTAGGTTAACAGTAGGATTGGGATGCGGTTTTTCTTTACTTTACAGTATCTATAAAAGGCCCTGGGATTCACTCTTGCACTTTCACACAACTGTTGTATAATGTTGTATACTGATTATTTTTCATTATTATTGTATCTCACTAACTTTTTTAAAACAAAAAACGAAATAGAATCTCTGTTATGTCATGTAATTATTGTACAACTATATTTTTAAGTAGATATTGTGTAAAAACTCGAATTGACGTCATATAGCAATAAGGTGGTAATTGATTTTTGTAGTGTATTCTAATTCAAGCAACTAATTACCTAATTATTTAAATACGTTACTCATAATTATACGGTTTGGTGTTATACGTAGTTCAGCAAAGGTCCAAACGATTAATAATAATTACATTTTGTTTCATTGTATAATGTATTTGGCTATTACAGATATACTAATAAACCCTTGTTTACATAGCGGTATCGTTTAATATGATATGGTACATAAGTAATTTTATTGGTAAAATAGCGCTTTGACGACAAACACAACTAATTTGAAAGTTATATGATAATAGTTTTAGCATTGCCTCATATGGTGAGGCTTTATCACCTGAAGGACCACCTTAGGCAATGACTTTAGTTATAATTTCTTAGATGACCCCTGAATGAATATTCTATTGTAATAAAACTGGTTTATAAATGGCAAAATAATATTTAAATATTTATTTAAATGTAGATTAATTTGTTGTATCTACCTTTTGTTGCTGGATCTGAGCAAGCCGCTTAAATGTTATAAATGCTACAGACATGTTTTTTTTCTAATCGCATTTGATTAGTTTTGTAAAATGGCGCGTGCATTGTAAAATTATTTTCTCGTTAAAAAGACAAGGTAAAAAGTTTACTGTAATTCATGAACCACAATATTGGTTAAAATCCCCATTATGTATAGCTACTATTATTATCCTTTATAACACTTAAAGTTATGCTTCTGCACAATAACAGTAGAAATAAAAAATAACGGAATAAAATAGGCAAAACAATAGCATAACTACAATAATTACGTATTTTCGTTGTTCATGGAAAACCTTTAGAATTTAAGCAGAATGTTCAGTTTGGCGATTACTAAATAATTCGCTTTATTTCCTGCCATTGACGACGTCTTGAGTTAATTAGTTGCATTTATGTTAACAAATATTCTACAAAAGCAAATTAGGTAACTGTATTTAAGTTAAAAGCGTTCACAGTAGTAAATATGGTCTAGTCACTACAAATAAAGAGAATATAACACTACAAAATTAATTGAAAACAATAGGTCACGCAAGATTAGACTATAACTAATTAAAATAAATTAGCAACAAAATTAGAATTTGTGTGAAGCGTAGAATCAAAAAATTAAAGATGGTCTGAAAGTGTCATTCTTTTACCAACAACACACTGTGCTTATCCAAATTCTGCACCCAATGTCAGCATAACTTTTTATATCGTACACACACCGTATCATAAGTGAATGTAAACCTTGTCACAATGTTCACTTCACTAACTTTGAAAACACTCGAGCGTTTTTTCCGAATCGCCAGTTTATCCAATTCCCTTCCGTTTTATTGGAATATACACCAAAACAACTTGAAAATCCAAGAAAATTGGTTACGTTTGTTTCTTATGGCGCTAAATATGACTTGGTTGACAATATCCAACATCAATACCTGCTTCAGCTTAGTAGAGGCAATTCAAGTTCAAGATGTGGCACGCATTGCAATTGATTTCCTGTTCACGTTTGGGCTTTTTATCGTTCTGCTTCTTCAATATAGTGCTATTGCTCACCGAAAACAAATTGTACATTTTCTAAATAGCCTATTCTACTTTGACAAAAGATGCACTCGTAAGCTAAGTATAACAAATACTTAATATGTAGATTACAGCTGTAATATTTTATATATGTGTGCTTATATAACTTTGAAACCATATCGTCCGTCAAAAACCAAAATGTCTCATATCCAATTTGAGCTACAATTAAAATGAGTTTTGTTATAGAAACGAAATAGGAAACATGCGTAAAATGTTAATTAGGAGTTCTTTCAAAACTTAAAATGTTTTACTTACATGTTTTTCCAAACGGTGCAAAATGATCTTATTTAATGTTTCTGAAAAGCTGCAAAATTTTCTAATTCCGTGTTTTTAAAAAGCTGCAAAATTTTTTAATTCCATGTTTTTTAAAAGATGCAAAATCTTTTTATTCCGTGTTTTTTGAAAGATGCAAAATTTTCTAATTCCATGTTTTTAAAAAGATGCAAAATTTTCTAAATCCATGTTTTTAAAAAGATGCAAAATTTTCTAAATCCATGTTTTTAAAAAGATGCAGAATTTTTTAATTCCATGTTTTTAAAAAGATGCAAAATTTTCTAATTCCGTGTTTTTAAAAAGCTGCAAAATTTTTTAATTCCATGTTTTTAAAAAGATGCAAAATTTTCTAATTCCATGTTTTTAAAAAGATGCAAAATTTTCTAATTCCATGTTTTTAAAAAGATGCAAAATTTTCTAAATCCATGTTTTTAAAAAGATGCAATATTTTCTAATTCCGTGTTTTTAAAAAAGTGAAAAATGTTCTAATTTAATATTTAATATTTTTAAAAATGTGAAAAATTTATAATTCTATGTTTCCGGAAAGTGCTAAATATTGTATCTCAATGCTTTCAAGACATATTTGAATATTTTTGTAGACAGTTATTATTGTTTTCAGCTAAAAATGAATATTTGACACTTTAGTTCTTTACAGGTGGTATGCTATTATGAACATTAAATATTTGTTTTTCTCCAAAGGGCAATACTCTCAAGAGAGGAATACTTCAAGAAGCGATGGCTGCCAGGAAATTGTGATAATTTTCACCTACAGCATGGCTTTCTCTGCTTTTCAGTTCTCAGGTCACTTCCTCGCAAGTCCTGAACATCATCGCTACATGTTTCATTTTCTACCAGACGCACTCAAAGGGTGGCCCACAATGGTTGTTTACTTCCTGTTAGAGTACAATAGAATATTCATAGCATGTGTCAATTTTAACTTGGTCATGTTTCTTGTATTCACATATTCAAAATGCACTTGTTTCTGGCTACAATATTCCATGCAGAACACACACAGAAATTCAAATCCGTACAGGGGCAGGAGAGAAGCTTTAGAACTTTACGCGGCCCTTGGAATCCTGGAAAAAATGTTTAATGAATTTATGTCTCACCTAGTTATCCCTAGTATTGTCACTTTAATCATTTGTATTCACTCACTTGGACTATATGGGAGTATCATGCTCTATAGCTATATGAACCCTATACTATATATTATGTTTCCCACTATGGTTTGTTTTAGCTCGGTGTATGAGTTTATTTTGTTTAACGTAGTGGGGAATGTAGATCAATAATATCTATAATTTGACAACCCGCTTAACAGAACATTATACGTGCACACTTTATGGTGGCCTAATTGAGTTCATGGCAAAATGTTCACTTCACTTACACTAAAAACACTTAAGACATTTTTCAAAATCGCCAGTTTTTATAATTCCCTTCCGTTTTACTGGAATTTTCACAAGAACAATTTGCAAATTCAAGAGAATAAGTTGCAATTGTTTTTATTGGCCTTGAACTTGACTGGGTTGACTGTAACAAATATTAACACCTGCTTTAGTTTAGTAGAAGCAATACAAGTTCAAGATGTGGTACGCATTGCAATAGATTTTTTATTCTCGTTTGGAATTTCAATCATGCTGATTCTTCAGTACAGTGCCGTTGTGCATCGGAGACAAGTTGTGGATTTTCTAAATAATCTTTTTCAGTTTGATAAGAAATCTACGAGTACGCTGCTACTAATTTATTATTCAAAATACTACAATTTATTATTTAAGTTGCAAGATTTTCAAAATCAAAATATAAAAATTAAAAATCAGGCGATAATTTTTTTTTGCTTACAGAGCAATATTTACAAAAAAGATATCCTTTAAGAAACAATGGCTGCCAGTTGATCAGTGCAAGTCAATCGGTCCCTAACGAGCTCTTAAAAAAATGACCGAGGGTCCCTTTTTCTTAAAAAAACTACCTCAATTTGAGCCAGCCTGAGCCCGGGAGGAAAGACTCGTCCACTAAGCATGGGATTTGAAAAAAAAAATGAGCCCGAGCGTGCCTGCTATGTTTTCGATTTTACTGACCGGAGCTTCGGTCAGTGCAATCGGTCCCACCGGTCACCGGCTCCGTGTCTTACACTGCAGTTGATTGTCGTAATTTTCACGTATACGATGGCTTTGTCAGTATGGAATTTTAAAACGTCGAGAAAATGAGTTTTGGCATGCTTTTAATGACAAAATTCCGTTTTTGGTTGGGGCCTTATATATTTTAATGCAATTAGTATGTAATTGCTTTGGTGTACGCCCCATGTTATTAAATATGATATTGAATTGGTTAAATGTACTAAAAATTTATCCGTGTGATTATCTTTAAAAATAATTTTATTAACGATGTTTTTGATTGAATGTGAAAAAACATAAGCATGTCTACAATCGCGTAATTATTTGTTTTATTTGGAGCAAAACTATTAACTTTATGAGTAAAACTGGGCCTTTGTAGAGGAATGATATTATTGGACACGTGGACACTTATAGTATTTAACAATTATAATTTTACTACGAGTTATAAATGATAACCGATTCAAGGTACAGTGAAATCCGGATATAAAGGAGGCCGCAAGACCGGCAAAGCTGGTCCCTTATTGCCAAATTCCTATTTAACAATTATTTAAATTTCCCTTGTACATAATTTGAAAATTTGATTTCTTTAATTTTCAGCCAAAACTGAGTCGAGTAATAACTATATGTACAGCCTTGCTCAATAGATACAAATTATTTAGACTATTTGAAATAGCAAACTAATTTAGTTTGTTTCGTGTCTTTGTTGGCTTAGTTCTGACGATCATTTAGAATGATGTTGTGTAGTCTTTATTTTTACTATACGTTTTTAAAATTCCTTTATTTGTGGCCTAATCTACAACAACATTTTTTAAACATTTATCCCTTACATCTGAATTATCCCTTATAGACGTTCGCGTAGATTTGGATATTTTCAACACAAAAAATATTGCTGGCTAACAAAATAATTTAAAAGCTTTTCTTTAAGCACGGTTGGCCATTAAACGGGGTCCCTTATAACCGGATTTTACTGTATGTTTATTTGTTTTAATTTCATTTCATTGGAAGGCAATTTTATTTCTGTTATTTTAACGAGTAACAAAATATATTTTCCTACACTTATTGTAGTCAATGGGTTTTGTTCGTTGACAGAGTTAATTTTAATAAGAGAAAACGCTTATGTAGCTACTAATTATATAATAGGGATAGTTAATTTCTTGGGAAGCTGATTAACTTTACCAAACTTGTTTAATTATAACAACTGTAATTCAATATAGAATAAAAGATAAAGGTAATTGACTAAAATACATTTTTAATTCCGCACAATAATTACAGACTATATTTTGCCTTCCTTTTAACAAGCGTGACACTTGATTTATTTTTAAATAATAATTGCTGCCATTTACAAAATTTATTATAATATTATGTAAAACAAACAAGAAAATAATTACAACAGTATTCGCTATGTATATTGTTTCAACTACGTAGAAACTAAAGCAAACTATTGTAATACATTGTGTCAGCGAGAGTCGCCATTTGAAAACATTCTACTGTTACAGTTAAGAATTTAAAAAAACTAGAAAGATTTCAAAAACCAATAATCTAAAATGTTTACAAAGCTAACAATTCAGGTTTACAAAGCAATTTGGATAGGACTTATTTTCACAAAGACAGCTCCTTTAAAATGGTCTGCATTTTCTAATTCAGTTGTTGCAGAAAATCGAAAATCCAAACTGGCATCGTGGTTTATTGTTTCAATTCTTTGGCTCTGTGTAAGCATTGCCAAGGTTTCGTTAAGCTTTGTTGAAAACCTTTGGTCTGACAGGATTCACGTTGCAAACCTAGGAATAGATTTTATTTTCCTGTTTGCCGAGTGCTTCCTGCTTCTGTATCAATTTAACTGCGCGTACTACAGACAGGAAATTAGCAGTTTGATGACCAGTCTTATCAGATTTGATAAGATTCACACAGGTAAACTATTGTAGCTTTCACATCTAAATTTATTGCGCAATATGTACCATTTTGCATAGTAAAATTTGAAACTAAAATTGCAGATAAATTGTTTTACGGGATTGCCCGTTTCAAAGACGATGGCTGCCAATACATTTTGCTGGCTGGGCTAATGGGAACGTACACCTTCTGCCTCCCATTTCTAGGGCTTTTCTTCTACGATCCAGAAAATCATCGTTATTTCTACCATTGCCTCCCAACCTTGCTTCAAGCACCTCCCGCCATCGCCCTATTCGGCCTACTGGAATACATCAAAATTGTGAACATGACTGGGATTGGAATTATACACGCTGTCATTCTTATCATGCACGGCAGTTGTACAAACTTTTGGCTAAAAACAATAATTAGGTTTTCGAAATCAAAGTTTAACCTGCGCCTGCGCAGAGCTCAAGCAATGAACATGTATGGCGCGCTTCAAATCTTGAACAAAATGGCTTGTGGGCCACTGTACACATATCTTCTCCCCTTTCAGTTTATCTTGATGATATTTTGTCAAACGATGGGGTTGTACGGGAGCATCATGCTTTACGAGAAATTTCACGGATTCCTGTATCTTATGTTTCCTGTACTAGTTTTTTCCTGTACGATACCCGAATTCCTATTGTGTACACTTTTTGGAAACACGATTGACTTTGCAAAGCTATTTATTTCCAGTTGGCAGAGTGAGGCTGACAAAAGGAAAGGAGAGCGGCGGGAGTTGTTGGCTAAAAAAGCATTTTTTGCAAATGTGGGAGATTTTCTAATCGTTCACCGCTCCACGTGGCTTGTTTGCATTGTAGTTGTTTCAAATATGACAATTAATCTGATTCTTATGCACTAGTTGTCATTGGGAAATCCAGCAAATTCTAAGGCAAATATAATTAAACCACGATAAATGCACGTCATTTTAAAAATAATGAAAATACTAATTTACGTTTTGTGTGTGCGTTTTAGTGATAAATTATTATTGAAATATTTAAATTGGAGATATCAAGGCAGCCTAATTTGGAACAAAAGCTTCATTTTACATGTGACGTTTACAGTAGGATGATGCTATAGTGCTTTTGCTTAATAGAGAAAATTTGTCAAAATTAAATTGTTTTAAATTTATAACAACAAATAAGGTTTTAATTTTTTGATTATTTGTTGAATAAAATAATTTAAAAAAAATTGATAAAAATCTTTTTACGACCCATTTTTCAAAAAATAAAATTAGAAATTACACAAACTCACAATTTTCATGGCCCATTGTGGTCATATCTAGACTCTGAAGTGATGTGCCCTGAGGTGCTGAATTTAAACGTAGTTTTAAAAAATGTAATAATAATAAGAATCATTTTAATAAAATTTATTACTTGTCGTGACAAGGGTAGCAAATCAACTAATATGTTTACAGTGACGCTAAGGCTGATTGGCTTCATTTATTAGTACAATAGTACAATTTAATTCAACATTAAAATCATCTCAGATTTGTATCAGTTGTAAAACGTTTGTCGTACTTTGGTTGTAAACAAAAATGGCATCAACATATCCATTAGTTGGATTAGTAAAAGATGTAGTAGTAAACGTAGAAAACGGAACTGTGCCATCCCAATTATTAGGATTATTAGGTAAGTTTTTTAATCTTTAAGAAATAATTCTGCATGCTGCATTCGTTTATAAGTTAAAGGTTAAGATCGTCAGTTAGAATCTCACGAATTATTTATAAATAAATAAGTAATTCTTGTTACTGAAGGTTGGAATAATTTAATTGCATGACATTTTTTAAAAATTTTTTCAAGGTGTTCCAAATGCATTGGGAAGCTTAGCAGTTTTAAATGGTGTAGAAAAGGTGACGATAAATACATTCGAAGATGGCGGTGCTCCAGGTAATTTATATTAAGTATAAAACATTCAAAAGATTTTCATTTGTATTGACGTTCTGATAAAATCTATGGGTGGGTCTGTGTCTGCAGAATTATTTCTTAAAATGGGAAATTTTAAATTTAGCAATATTTAATTGATTACAAAAAGTGAAAGAAATTTTCTATCGACATAGTTTTGTAACGAGCAAAATGTTCTATTTACATGGTTTTTGAACAAGCTAAATGTTCTATTCACATAGTTTTAAATGGAGCAAAATGCTTATTTTACATGGTTTTTAAAACGATTAAAATGATCTTATCGACATAGTTTTGAATTAAGCAATATGTTCTACATACATATTAACATAGATTTTAAACAAGCAAAATGTTCTAGTTAGTTTTGTAACAAGCAAAAAATTGTTCTATTTACATAATTTTAAAAACTGCAAACTGTTTTATTTACAATTTTTAAGATCTTGACAGTTTGTTTTCATTTCGTAGAAATCAAACTTTATTTCGAATTTTAAAAAATTCAAATTTTGTTTTTTTGGCATCCGGTATCAATGGCGTCTACATTTCTTATCCGATTTTAGAAAATTTTAATTTTTTTGAATTCTTAGGCGGTTTTATGGAATGTAATTTTAGTATTTTTTAATTTAAGGAAAATTTGAGAATTTTCATGTATCTAAACAATTTAATTTTTAAAATTGGGCCTCAAAATTGTTTTTGTTTTTGATTTTTTTTTTTAATATTTAACTTTGACACTTGACTGTTAAAATGAACCTAGGCTGGGAAGCAGAAACACAAGTGAAATACAATGTTCTAAATGGACGGGGTGAGCAAATGTTCTATGGTGGTGAGTACGCGGATGGCTGCTCAAGAGGCTGCTACTCGTGGAACCGACCCTACTCAGCATATTTGTTCGACCAGGACCGGAAAGTTGTGGTGGTCATGAAGCGGGATTGCACTGCTTGTTTAACTCTTTGTGGCGCAAAAATTGCTGGTTCTGTACGTTTTTCCCCAATTTTAACATTCCACTAATAAACGTTAATTAATTACACGTCCATATGTTTGTAGCCCTTTTAAATTATTTTTTCTTTATTTACATGAAACACAACGAACAGGAGGTTCGCGTCACATCCAGAACAGGTGAATTTTACGGGACTGTGACTCAACAAATTAGCTGTTGCAAACCTACCTACGTAATTTCTGACAAAAAAGGGAAACCACTAATGCTCATAAAGGGACCGACCTGCTCCTGCTGCGTTGGACCTCGATGTGGAAATAAACTTTTTAGAATTTCTCTAGTTCCTGGAAGAACTCTACACGAAATATTGGTTCCTGGTCAAGGTCAAGGTCAAGATCAGGGTCAGGGTCGAGGTCAAGATGAGGACGAAGATGACAACAATATGAATTCTGGGCCAACAATAGTAGGTAGCATTTTTAAAGAAAATTATGAGGAATGGATTAACGATCAGATGTTTGGTATTGGTTCAGGTGAAAGCAGCTTTGGGATTCAATTAGAACCAAATTTAGACCCAAAAATTAAAGCTCTTGTTATTGGAGCTGCATTTGATATTGTAAGTTTAGAATATTTTATAAACCAAACCATTTTATTTTTGACCCTTGCTAAACCTGTCGTGCTGAAAATTCTGTATTGTTGTATTTACCTAATAAATTTTCTTGAATTAATTTGACAGGATATCACGTTTTATCAAATACATCGCTGTCCCATGCCCTGTTCAATTGGATTTGCTCTTTATTTAATTGTTTTCACGGTGACAACAATGGTATTAACATTTTGGCTGACTAATATGTTTAAAAAATCAAAGCAGTAATTTACAAAAAATAAACCAAAAATAAAACTGGACAAGACCTTTTCCATATTTACCCGCCCGCCATGGCCATACTCTTTACTCTTTTTCAGCTCCTGCACTGGTAAACGCAAGAGAGCAGTAATATTTTGTAGTTTCAGATGAAACGCTAAGAAACAATACAAATTTCATGCGAATTTTTATAAGGACGCTAAATGAAATACCAGATAAAATAATAATTACAAGAATTTAAATAACAACAAAAATATTTATAAATAAATACACACTTTGTAAACACACCTTTGCACTCAGAAATGAAACATTAAAAGTGCATTTATTTAATACATAATTAGCTTTGACAAGTTTTGGAGGTTTAGCTTGCTGTCAATTTACACTAAAAATTATTAAAATTCACATATTCTTATGTTTTAGAAAAATTATAATTACTATAATTAATTTCAATGGCTTTGGAACTTAAATTAATAAAAATGTAATAGTTTTGTACTATTTTTAAAACTATAAAAATTAAACTAATAATTTTTTAAACTATAATGGTAAAGTTCAAAAACTTGTAAAATTGAAATATTTCGAAAAAAAACACACACGATTTGAAATTTCGTTTGTATGGAAAATTAGAAAAATAATATTTTAAAATTCAGTGTCACTTTTTTCGCACACAAATATGCAAAAAATGCTTTTCAGCTTTATTCAGCCTATAAATATTGAAAAACGTCTTCGTAAGTTTCCTAAAGTCAAGGTTGTTTTTCTACATCGATTGTCTCTAGCTTTTTTCAGCTTATTTAAATTAAAGTCCTTTGATATTCGTGTTTGGCTTTTAAGCTTAAAGCCTAATCTAAAGCCAGTTTTTCGTCTTTTTGCAGCTCAGCTAAATCCGAATCCTTATTGTTAATTTCGACTCAAGCCAAATCCGAATCTGAATCTGAATTTTAAAAAACATTAAATCTACAGCCAAATCTGAATCTTTTATTTTTAACTTGGCATCTCTTGTCAAATGACACCAGGAAAAGTGCAAATAGTTGAAAACTGAAGCGCACACAATGTGTAGTGGCTTAAAACGGTAGCCATCTAAAGCCGAATTATCATGCACTTTTAATTAAGAGATTAAAAACATAAATTATTACTATTGGGGAATTATTATTACGCAGCTTAGTTTTGACTTTAGTGCAGGCAGGTGCAGTAACGCAGAGTAGACATGGATACGATGCAGTTGTAAGTTATACAATAGGAAACTTTCATTTAATAAAATTATAAAATTAGATTAATAATAAATTTTCTGGCGATGTTCCTTTTATTTTCTCGTCTTTCATTTTTTTCTCACTTTTTTATGGCGTTCAAGTTAAAAGTATTTGTAATTAAAAATCTAGCTCTGTACCAATCAGGACCCTGGAATTTTTAAAAATTTGAATTTCCAGGCTGTGATTGGTGCAGAGCTAAAAAGTTAAAACGTGAATAATTTTAAAAAATTCCATAAGACTAAATTTTCCAAGACCAGTATACCATCCGCTGGACCAAGGCCTATCTAATGACACCCCAATAAAGGGTAAATTCGTAAAACTGTAGAAGTTAACTGTGAGAGTTGGCAACCCCTCATAATACTGCAAATTATCATTTAGAGATTATCATTTAGAGATTAATATTATTGCAATGCATGACGTTTTAAAAATTAAAATTAAAAAATTACACAAGCTAACAATTTTCAGGGTGCATTTGAGTCATAGTTGGACTCGGTATGGAGTACGGAGGCGAAGAATTTAAATTTTGTATTTAAAAAAAAGTAGTAAGTTTATTAAAATTTATCAGGCGACGAGAAAGATATCCAATAATCAACTAATATGCATATCGCCTGTGAAGAACCAAAATGACCCATATCCATTTTCAGCTAAAAACCATTATCTACCACAATATTTAAATATGTCTTCATTGTGTTAACAAAATGTTAACAGAACATTTTACACTTCGAAAACGTGTGAATAAAACATCTTGCACTTTTTCAAAAACGTGTGAATAAAAAATTTTGTTCTTTTTCAAAAACGTGTAAATAGAACATTTTGCACTTTTTCAAAAACGTGTGAATAGAAAATTTTGTTCTTTTTCAAAAACGTGTGAATAGAACATTTTGCACTTTTTCAAAAACATGTAAATAGAAAATTTGGTTCTTTTTCAAAAACGTGTGAATAGAACATTTTGCACTTTTTCAAAAACGTGTGAATAGAACATTTTGCACTCTTTCAAAAACATGTGAATAGAACATTTTGCAATTTTAAAAAAACGTGTACATAGAACATTTTGTAATTTTTAAAAACACGTAAATAAAACATTTTACGCATGTTTCCCATTTCGTTTTTATGGCATAGCTCATTTTTATTGTAACTTAAATTGGATTTGGGTCATTTTGGTTCTTCACAGACGATATGCTTAGGCTTACAGTGACGCTGATTGGCTTGCTTTATTCCTACCTATCTACATAATTTAACGGATTTTTCACGATATCCAAATATTTGACCCACTTTGAAGTGTTATACACCATTCGAAAGGTAACGACGAGTATAATCCAAATAACGGACTTTGCACGATTTTACTCACAAATTTTCACTATTTTTTAAAAAAACCATCAATTTTTTCGAAATTTCCCCCTAAATTTTTTTTTAAGCGTCCGCAGCCTAAAACAAAATACCCGTATTTTTTATTTTTTAAGGGCTTTAAAATGATATATCACACAATATATATCACTCAATTTTGAAAAAAAAACGTCAGTATTTTAATTACAATTAAAAATTAATCACGACCTGACCTCCATCTACTAGTTCAATAGGTTCGCCTATTGATTCCGGTTTCACTTGTATATCATTTATGTCTGCATTTATCGACTGACGGGTTCAAATTTCGGATTTAAGATTTGGCGGGAAATTCAAAGAAATGTAATTTTCGAAAACTGAAAATCGCCTAGAGGCATTTTCGCCTGAAACATTTTTTATTAACATTTACAAGTCTGCATTGAAATTGCGACTACTCACTCTTTTACGGCCACCTCCCCTTAATGTTAAGGCTATAAATTGATTGTTAATATTTTCCGGCAAGAACTGCCTAACGTTCCTGTTAAGGCTGCAAAACAACATTAATTAACATCATTGCAGATTTGTGTGTCCTGCACAAACCTTTGCATGACTTCGGCTGTGCACAAAAATGGCATTACATGATCAATTAGTTGAATTAGTAAAATGAAAGGGATTTTATTGCGGGTCCTCGCTAATCCGATTCGGAACGGGCTGAGTATACGGAGACAAGGGGGTTCTCCTGTATCTCAAGACCAAGCCCGGGATGATATAAAATTATATGCACCGCTAAATGGAGGAATTATGCAACACAAAATATAGAGCACTCGCTAAATGAATTTATGCGCTTATGGGTAGGGAGGGTAGATGCTTCCCAAACCTATCTACTTATGCGTTCCACTAATACTTAAATATAAATATATGAACTATATATAATTATTTTATGATTATTATATTATGCACATTTATATATCTCATCGAGGGGGATGCAATCACAACACACAAAATACATTACATAAATGATACGGTTATAAAGGGACTTTAACCTTGCCCTGTATTTATTGATTTTAAAGAATACTTTAACTGGGCGAATACGCCAAAAATAATAGTTTACTTTTTAAGGGCTCCGTAAGCCAAAATGAAAGAATACTTTCCAAAAAGCGAATACGCCAAACAAAATATAAGTTCCAAAAACCTCGTGGGCTAAAAGGCAACTTTACAATTAATATACTTTTAAATCAAAAGCAACTCGGGCAACAAATAATAATACTTCCAAAATATAATAAGCCACTCAGGCAACAAATAATAATTCAATAATCAAGCCTCGTGGGCAACAAATAATAATCAACAATCAAGCCTCTTGGGCAACAAAATAATAATCAACAATCAAGCCTCTTGGGCAACAAAATAATCATTTAACAATCAAGCCTCTTGGGCAACAAATAATAATCAATAATCAAGCCTCTTGGGCAGCAAAATAATCATTCACAATTAAAGCCACGTGGGCAACAAATGATAATCAATAATCAAGCCTCTTGGGCAGCAAAATAATCATTCACAATTAAAGCCACGTGGGCGCCGACAATTAATCCCATTAGAGTATTATATTTTACCTTGTATTTCGCAGTAGCGAGAGTGACAGACGGGGAACTTCCAATAGGGAATTTATTCAATCTGGCTCATAGCCGGGTTTTTCTCTTTTAGAGCAAACAACATAACAATCATTCCTTGCCCGAATACGGGTCAAGCTTTAACACTGGATCCCTAAATATCTTCGCAATAGCGACTTTATGAATTCCCACTTGGGGCAATTCTAGGTCCTTAACTTCTGGGCCTTGTGGCTCCTAATATTTCTGCAGTAGCAGCAGCTCCCAGTAGGTTCCAAGCTGCAGACGTCTTTTGGATTCAGTGCTTCTTCGAGCAGCTCTCAGACCGAACTCTGTATTTCATGGGCTGGTGAATATGAAGATTCGCCAGTCTATGCTTTTAACTAACTATATCTTTTGCATCTCCATGCTTGCATCTCTGTACAGTGTACAGCCTTATTTCATCATCTTACTTTTCCTAACGCCGATAACCATCATGGTCATGGTCATGGTCATGGCTATGTATGTACGCTGCACATACATAGACGGGCTGTCTGCGGCTTCATTACTATTTCGCCTCTGGCGATTCTAACATTAATTTTTTTGACGATTACGTTTGTCTGTCCCTCTCGCTGATACAAAATACATTTACAAACATTTATAAATCATATTTTATATAATTTTGTATGTAGTATTTTGTTCTGCATCTTTTTCTCTGTCAAAAAAATGTAGTAGTAGAAGTAGAAAACGAAACTGCGCCATCCGAATTATTAGGACTATTAAGTAAGTTTTTTATTCTATCAGAAATAATTATTGACGTCGCTAAAGTGTTAAATAATTGATTTTTCAACTAAATGTTGGAGTTGTAATAATTTTATTACATTAATTTTTTTTAAAGGTATTTCAAATACATTGGGAAGCTTAGCAGTTCTGAATGGCGTAGACACGGTGATGATTAATAAATTTAAAGATAGCGGTGGTCTAGGTAATTTAAACTCATTACCAAACATGCAAGATAATTAATAATAATAATTAATAATTATTTGTTAAAAGTACTAAATAATTGATTTGTATTATTTGTTTTTGAAAAGAGTAACATGTTTTATTTATGTTTTTTTTTAAGTTCAAAATGTTCCGTTTACATGTTTTTTGAAAAGTCTAAAATGGTCTCTTTACATGTTTTTTTTAAAGCTCAAAATGTTCCGTTTACATGTTTTTTAAAAAGTCTAAAATGGTCTCTTTACATGTTTTTTGAAAAGTTCAAAATGTTCTATTCACATGGCTTTTCAAAATTCCAAAATTTTCTATTTACATGTTTTTAAAAACATCTAAAACGTTTTATTTAGATGTTCTATGCACATTTGTTTTAGGATCTTTAATTATATATTACTTTTCTTTTGTTGACTTCAAACATTATTTTGTTAGTTAGAAAAAATTTAATATGGATCACTTTCATTCTTACAAGTTTGTTTGCTTTACAAATTCCACTTACAAGGAAATGCTTTTACACGTAAAACTTGGTAAAATTTCAAAACCTACCACTCACAAAAATCAGGCTAGTTTTAAATCGCAAAGATCCAAAGTAACTTGACTACTTTTTGCGTTTTTTAGTCAAATTCACCCACCAAATTTTAAATAAGTTCAAATTTGAATTTTTTGGCACGTGGTTATTAGTAGCTCTCACATTTCCTAATAGATTTTGTTGGAATGACAATTTTCTTAAAAAAACTTTTAGGATTTTTGTAATATGAGGAAAATGTAAAAAAAAAATTGATAAAATTAACTAACGTATTTTTTATTCTATTTCGTTTTAAATTATTATTTGAGGAAAACGACAACCCAATGTTAAAAATAGGTTGGGAAGCAGAAACACAAGTCAAGTACAATGTTCTAAATGGACGGGGTGAGCAAATGTTCTATGCTGGTGAGTACGCGGATGACTGTTCTAGGAGCTGCTACGCATATAACCGACCCTACTCCGCCTATTTGTTTGACCAGGATAGGAAAGTTGTGGTGGTCATGAAGCGGGATTGCACGGCTTGTTTAACTCTTTGCGGCGCAAAAATTGCGGGATCTGTACGTTTTCTTCATATTTATTGCATGCTAAAATGCATCTATATTTAATTAATTTCGTTATAAATTTTGTCGTCGTTTGGTTATTATTGTATCGCTTTAACGATACCGAGATCGATATTAATTTTTCTTTATTCACATGAAACAACCAAAAGGAGGTTCGCGTCACATGCAGAACAGGTGAATTTTACGGGACCGTTACTCAAAGCTTTAGCTGCGGCAAACCCACCTACGTAATTTCAGACAAAAATGGAAAAGACATAATGCTCATAAGGGGGCCGACCTGCACCTGCTGCATTGGACCTCGGTGTGGAAATACACTTTTTAACATTTCCCTGACTCCTGGAAGAACGCTCAACGAGGTTATGTTGCCAGGTCAAGGTCAAAGTCAAGGTCAAATTCGAGGTCAAAGGGGTCAAGATGAGGACGATGAAGATGATAATATTACGAATTCTGGGCAGACAATAGTTGGAAGTGTTTTTAAAGATTCTCCAAATTCTGCTGAGGACGGGGCTAATAATGATCAGAGGATCCGTTCAGGTGAAGGAGGGAGGTTTGGGATTCATTCAACTTGAACCAAATTTAGATCCAAAAATTAAAGCACTTCTTATTGGAGCTGCATTTGCTATTGTAAGTTGACCCTTTTATTATTAAGTTGCAAAAAAGTTTTAATTTTGCCCTCGTGTAAAGTATATGGGCAGATAATTGTTTTAAGGAATCGAGTAATTTTTTTGTGTATATTTTTGGGAGGATATTACGTATTTTGAAATACCTCACTGTACCATTCCCTGTTCAGTTGGATTTGTTGTACAAATAATTGTTATGACGGCGATAATCATTGCTATAGAACAAATGGTGTTGAGTGCGTTCAAGAAATAAAAGGGATAAATGAGCCTAAAATAAAACTAGACAGAACCTCTCCCGATTTTTCCGTCCAACATAGTTACTCTTTTACTGTGGCTCATGTCGGTACTATCAAACGCAAGGCAGCAGTAATGGTAATTTTTAAATATCAGTAACCATTCACAAACGAGTTTTTATAGAGACGCAAAAAGAGCAGACACAAAAATAATAGTCACAAGGATTTAAATAAAAACAAAATTATTTATAATAAAATAAAATAAATACACAAGGTTTTAAAATTAAATAATTATCTATACAATAAAAATCATGATAAAGTGTCAAAACTAACAGTTGTTTAAAAACTTAAAAAATTGGAATTTTACAAAAACAAAAATACTCGGTGCGAAACTTTGTTTGTTTAGAAAACTAAAATTTTAAATTAAGTACCACTTTTGTCACCCAAAAAATGCAAAAAATGTGGACAGTAAATAATTAGATTTTCTCCTATGTGCTAAAATTATTGTAGACAGTACTAAGCTAATAAGTAAACTATAAGTACGAAGAGACGTGTGATTGAAATCTGCAATGTAATGCAGTCCCGTTATTTCGTTTTCTTGGTTAGTTTATTACGTAAGTACAATAATAATTTATTATTTACTCACTCATTGCAAGTCTGCCACAAGTTTTAATTCAAAAAGAATGCGTTTTTTTAGGTTTTTTTCTTCCCATTTTGTTGATCACCTTTTAATTTTGTTGCTTACAATAACAGTAGGCAACTTTAACACAGAAGTCGTAGCGGAAAATGCCACAAGCACAGGGCCGTCAAGGGAATTTCCATTTATGGCGTCTGTCCAAGTAAGAGTTAAAGACAAATGGAGTCACATGTGCAGTGGGGTCCTGGTGTCTGACATCCACGTTATATCAACTGCCTATTGCTATCAGCTTCTCAAAAATTTCACCAAGGTTTCTGTCCTCCTGGGCGCTAAGGACGTTTTTAAGGGGAGTGAAAAAGGCCGACAACGGATTAGTGTTAAAGAAACTAAAATATACCCCGATTATAAGTAAGCTAGGGTGTGTTTTTAAACTTACCATTCAGGCGCATGCGCGGTATAATAGTTTTCATAATAATGCGTAAGCAGTAATAATGTAGTATAAAAAAACGCGCATTTGTAGAAAGTTCTTGCTTTTATAGACTCATATGACATGCGCTAGTAAAAACAAAAGTTGGTTTATGCGCATGCGCAGTAGGAACATGCTCTTTGGCGCGCATGCGCATTATAAAAGCATTATAAACGTTCGAGCAGTTAGCACATAGTATGAAGCACGCATGCGCATTAATAATCATGCGTAATTACGCGCTTGCGAAGAAACAAACACAATTATTATAATGCTTGCGCAGAAAATACATATTTAAGGTGCGCATGCGCAGCAGAGCAAATATTAACTTAACCTTTTGCGCAGTAGCAGATATTCAAATATGCTTATGCGCAATAAAAATTATTCTATTTACTCAAAAATAGTGTACGTATAAGCACCTGCGCAGAACAATCCTGTTTATGTAAATGCTGCGCATGCGCAGAAAATATTTTCTGCAATTCAATTTCAATGACTGGTAATATTTTAAAATGTAAATTTTCCATCTTACTAGTAACGAAGCATATGACAAAGACTTGGCTATTACAAAACTTGCGACCACAGCAAAACTAAACAAAAACGTAAATATTTTGTCGCTACCTGAATACACTAAGGATAATTATATGCTAAATGCGACCTGCACAGTGCTAGGCTGGGGGGAAGCATCTAAAGCTCGTTCAACTAGCAATACTTTGAGAATATCCCACAATGTGATAATAATCTCACTCGCCGATTGTGGGCTCAAATTAGGAGTAGATTACAATGCTTCTGGGAACATATGTGCCGAGAATTCTTCTGAGGGACACTGCAAGGTAATTAAATTGAAAAAAATATTTATGAAAAAATTAATCTAATTTGGTGAAACGTTCAACCTAAATAATAAACGATGTTTTTTGATAGTTTGACAGTGGCGGGCCTTTAATCTGTAAGAATCCTGAAGACAACAATAGCCCCTTTTTGCATGGGATGATCCTAAGAAACGAGTTTCCATGCGAACCAAAATGGCCTGGCGTCTTTACCCGCATTTCTAACCCAAGATATATGTCCTTTATTGAGCGGCATATTTTGTTCTACCCCTCCGCCTCCGGTCATTCTCGCTCTTCCAGATCGAATGCGGGTATTTTACAGAATTCGTCAATTTTTATATTTATGTGTCTGAGTCTTCTAAAAATATTGCAATTTGTCGTAAATTTCTAACATCAGCTGTGACTTCACAAAAATACAGCTGTCGCCTAATAATACAAATTGCGACGTAAAATAACAAAATAGACGTCAACTAATGAGACATAATTCTGTTATCGTCATCATTTACTTGGAATTGCAATTTCGAATAATTTTTAGAAAATAATAAATAAACTTATTACATTTCTATTTTTACAGTCTAAGCGTTTAAAATTTTGTAAGTAAACATTTTTCTGTGTAAGCTTTACTATGGAAAATTATTACAATCAAAGCTTCCAGGTTTCCGTTGAACTTCTGGTAAGGGATGGTCTGTAAGTTGTGTCACCTAAATTGTAATTATCTATTTTTTTCACCCACTATATCAACCGCATTAAAAGCAACCATTGCCATGAAATTTCATAAATACATACGATAGATCTACCCACCCACCTTACCAGTGGCATCACTCATGAACTATGCCAACAAACAAATTAATGCAGTGCTGTAATATTCAGAAAATTACAAGTATTTTTCACAAGTGCAAATTTTGTGCGAATTAGCGTGATTATAAGCACTAGGAACTACTTCATTACAGTCAAAAGAGCATATGTACTATACATAGCTATTAAAGATAAAAACATTACTACAAATACCTTTACAATACCGTGTTTAATGAGTACGCGGTCTGTTCTATTCAAATGCAAATAATTCAGGTGAATGCAAATAATTAACTGACACATGATAATTCCAGTAAGCAGGTCTGCTCAACGTTCTAGGAATTTTTCATTAGCAATAATAATTTATTTGTAGCGCTTATTTTGCTTACGTAATTTTATTTTAGTATAAAACCTGGACAAGATTATAAATAGAAAAAAAACTAGCATTTCTATGTACATTGTTCATTTTAAATTTTTGCAAGAATCAGTTTACTAAAGCCACTAACTCGACGGCATAGAAAATTAGGTTTTTTTTTAATTTAATTGTTTATTCAATAGGAATAAGTGTGTTCAAAGTAAAATCCAAAATGTCACTTAAAGACAAAGACAGTTCATTTCCTAATAGCCAGCAGCAAATAGCAAAAATTGTAAATAATACGAAAAACTGTAACAATTTATCTCTATCACTGCCGCCACACAAAAATGATTTCTTCACAGTTCCACTTGACAACGCTGGGTCAAATTCCGCAACAATTACTCTTAGCGCCAATAGTTTTGTATGCAGCCAGAATTTAAACAAAAAAAATCAGTCTTACCCCGCACCTACTTTATCACAAAATTTCGAGCCAGAAAAGAAAAGCTGTGGTACGAGATACATAGGGATATTGTTAGCCATTTTAGCTAGTGTGTTCCTGTCGCTGACGACACTCGTGGCGAAGCTTCTTATTGGCTATCATCCTTTAAATGTGGCGGTTTGGCGTTTTCAAGGAGTTCTTTTACCGTCTCTTCCGCTATTGGTGTATTCTTCCTTTGTGCAAAATGAACCCGTTTTTAGTTCTATTAGCCCGCTGCTGGAGATTGACAAGTTAAAAACGTCACTCTTACTATTCGTAAGTCAATTAAATAATAAATTACAACCATGCTACAAACTAAGATTCTTTGACCTTTGACCTTAGCTATTTGATCATTGACCTTTGACCTCTGTATGTTTACCTTCAAAATTTGACGTATGAGTTTAGACTTTTATTTGTTGACCTTTGACGCTACTTTTGTTAACCTTTAACTTTTGACCTTTCCTTTGACCTTTGACACTACTTTTTGTAACCTTTAACTTTTGACCTTTCCTTTGACCTTTGACCCTAAAGCTTTGATAATTTGACCTTTATAGTATTATTTGTTTTTTTGTTTGCAGCTACGAGCTTTTTTTGGGTGCACTGCTGTCATTATGCAATTCTACGCCTTGCAGTACATTGCGATTGGTGATGCTATGGTAATTTTTTTTTGTAATATTTTGTAAAATTTAGAAAATAAGCACGACACGCAACAATTTGGGAAAATTTATTCTTTTAATAAATTATTTATTTTTAAATAGGTGATATCCTTTACTACGCCAGTTTTTGTCGGCGTATTGTCGTATTTGATTCTTGGCGAGAAATTTGGCATCGTTCAAATTATTGCCGCACTTCTGACAGTTCTAGGTGTTGGAATTATTACACGTCCCCCGATTTTATCTGGATCCACTGAGTTTGATGCAAATAATCTAGTATGTGCCGCTTTATTGTAAATTTAGTTAAGAATACTGCTAGTAGGTGGCGCTGGCGCTTTTGCAAGAATGCCTAGTATTTAAATATGTTAAGCAACGTTGGAATTACTCATTTTTACAGATTGGTGCTGGACTAGCCTTAGGCTGCATGTTCTTCGCCTCCTTCACCTACGTCATACTGAGACTTCAACGCATGCGCAATGTTCACTACAGCCTTGTAACTTTCTTCTACGGCTTCTACAGTATCATTGAATGCTCCATTTGTGCTTTCGCACTGGGCGTGCTACAAATCCCGCAAAATGGACAAGACTGGCTACTAGCTGGAGCGTTAGCAGCGCTTGCCTTCGCAGGTCAAAGTTGTTTTACGCAAGCGCTTAAGTTTGAAGACGCAGGACCTGTGTCACTTATTCGAACTTCTGAAGTCATTTTTACATTTTTGTGGCAAATTCTTTTCTTCAAGCAGCTTCCAGATATTTTTAGGTTTGCCATTTTTTCTATTCACAAAGTATTCAAATTTTTGCTCTACTATTTTTAAGTTTAAGAACTTTACAGTGATAACGTTTTTTATGTATTTTTGCAGCATTATCGGGACCCTTACAATAGTCTTAGCAGTGGTTCTTATAACAGTGCGAAAATGGATTTTGGAACTACCAGAAAAAAACAAATTAAAAACCATGTTTTCCTTCTTCTTAAAATGAAAATGCAAAACTGTTTTTTTAAATGCTTCAACACATTTTTTTGAATAATTTTTTAGATTTATTAGTTTTTTTTATTTACATTGTAATTAAATGCAATTACTCAATTACAAAATTTAATGTAATAAATAATTCAGTATTTTTTTGTGTTTTTAAATTGCTTGAAATTTATTTAGCATTTTCAGCAGTGTTACACATTTCCACCCGAGTCACCCACGTCCTGCAGTCTGCATGAGAGAGCGCATGCGCATTTGACATGTCTGACGATTTTTTTAAGCGCTGTAAAACTATAATTAAAAAAAAACATACTATAAAATAAGATTTAAATAAGTACAAAGTAACATATTGTCTGTGAAGAACCAAAATGACCCATATCCAATTTATAAACTAAACAAAATGAGCTACGTCATAAAAACAAAATAAGAAACACGCGTAAAACGTTAATAGGGAGTTTTTAAAAAACATAAAATGTTTTATTTTCATGTTTTTGAAAAGTGCAAAATGTTCTATTTTTTTGTTTTTGAAAAGTGCAAAATGTTCTACTTTTATGTTTTTGAAAAGGTGCAAATTATTCTATTTTCGTGTTTTTGAAAAGTGCAAAATGTTCTATTTTTGTGTTTTTGAAAAGTGCAAAATGTTCTACTTTCATGTTTTTGAAAAGGTGCAAATTATTCTATTTTCGTGTTTTTGAAAAGTGCTAAATGTTCTACTTTCATGTTTTTGAAAAGGTGCAAATTATTCTATTTTCGTGTTTTTGAAAATTTCAAAATGTTCTATTTCCATGTTTTTGAAAAAGGTGCAAAACGTTTAATCTAAAATATTCCAAGACATATATTTGAACATTGTTGTAGATAGTAGATAATTATAGTTGTTAGCTAAAAAAGGGTATTGGCCATTTTGGTTTTTCACAGACGATATGGTAAATACTGAAATTTTTTGCGTAAGCGTACCTTTAGAATTTGGATACTTCTGCTGCAGCAAGTTGAGCGTGTTCCGATTACAAATAAAAATATAGAAAATAACAGGTGCTTGAAGTACATTAATAATGTCGAATATGATCCAATACCAAGATGTTGTAGGGGCCATTGGGCCGTCTGCTGCCCATGAAATGACTTCGAATATCCACGGGATGCCCATGACCATTAACAGTTTTGCGAATAGTTTCAGGCTGTAATTGAAATTGTCAAAAAAAAATATTTTCAGCAAAAATTAGAATTTTGCCATAACATTATTTATAGACGACCCCTCAGCAATTTTCTAAAGATTTTTTGTGGTTACGACTGAATTTGCCGGGCACTTGTAGAACTTTGACTTGTTTCTTGAAAAACTTTCATTTTCCGGTACATGGTACACATTGCCCAAGTGAAAATAATCACGTTCAGGCCCAAAAGAACACCCGCTGGTCCGTAGCCATATGCTAACTGGGCGTACTCTGGGTCTAGATTGCACCACGTGGTGTGTCCAAAATCTGGGACAATTACGTTCGTGTCGTAGTCCTCTCTGTAGACAAATGGTGGGGCATTTATTATCAATGAAATTTCCTAAACAATTATGACGTTAAATAGGTAGAAGCTGATCATAATTATACCGTGTGTGAATAACCAAAATGACCTTAATCCATTTGTAGTTTGTAGCCAAGAAAATGTCAACTATCTACAAAAATATGTCTTGAAAAAGTCGAGATAGAATATTTTGCACTTTTTAAAAATATGTAAATAAAACATTTCACACTTTTTAAAATCTAGTAAACAAAAGTTTTTATACTTTTCAAAAACATGTAAATAGAACCTTTTACACTTTTTATAAACATGTAAATAGAACATTTTACACTTTTCAAAAACTAGTAAATAATTAGAACATTTATCGCTTTTCAAAAACTTCTAATTTTCATTTCACGCATGTTTCTCATTTTGTTTTTATGACATAATTATAGCTCATTTTGATTGTAGCTGAAATTGGATATGGCTCATTTTGGTTCTTGCCACACGATATATTACATAACAACTGTTGACTCGAATACAAAACTTACCCGTATATTACTTGCAATGTCATAGCCACAACAACAATGACCGTGGGGACACCCATAGCAAACGTAAAGTATAGCAAGAAACGCTTTATTCCTTTAGAATCCTCACAAGCATTTAATCCTCTTAAAAGATGCAAAGACAATTAAAATTTTCTAAATTATTTAATTATATTACAATATTTTGATTTGCACTTTAACTCGCATTATGTCTCTAACTTGACTGTCCTGAAAATGTCCCAGTTGAACATGGTCATCCAGGAAAACGTTGAAACGAAGAAAAAATTCAGGCCGATACCTTGATAAATTAATTAATTAATTTAGTTAATTGATTTGCTTTATTAATTAATTAATTAATTAATTAATAACTAGTTATTACCTATAAAATCACAAAACCAATTTGGATTGGCGTCCACATCATGCGTGAGTCGGCTACTGGCTAAATGAAGAAATGCCATGAAAATGTACATTAAAAATAGTGACGTCACATAGGAGAATAGCGTCCAGTCGTGGACATTGAGTAGCATTTTCCTTCGAAGCAGTAGGTGAACGACCATTGTGAGAAAGTGGAAAAGTATCGCAATCATAAATAGGCCACCGTACATGTAGTTTTTCGAATAATCCTGTAAATAAAAGGCAGTGCGCATGCGTTGAAACTGTAGTTCTTGAAAACGTGTAATATTTCAATGTCATGTTAATAGTAACCTCGTCTTTCGGCAAAGGTGAGCAATCAAATATCATCGAGTCTAATTTATTATTCCCAGAATATTCAGTATCCATTCGAGTCCGCTTTGAATTTGCCCGCCCTGATTTTGAATTTACATTTGGCGGGAACGGCAAGGCATCCTTGGGATTAATAATTCCATCTAGACAGTAGTGCTGTGGATTTTCTGCTTTGGTTTTCCAACTGTAGCGACTCAGGCTTTGAACAACGTCACCGTTCATTGCAATCCGAAATTTGCTTAGAAAAATATAAAACTCACCTAATTATTTTTTTCTGCTTTAATTTGGCTGACTAAAGGTTTTTTTTAAATTTTTTTTGAAAATTTTTGGAATTTTTGAAAATAATTTGAAAATTAATTTAATTTTATACCTTCGACTTGCAGAAGATCTGATAATAATTGGACCATTGTCCTTACTACACCATCTTCTTGGATGTGCAATTTGGTAATGTGGCTGGATTTGATGTTTCAAAAATTCAAATTTTGCCATCTCCAATAATTGAACTTGTGAGCTTATGTTAATAGGTAGGCGCCAAAATGGACTCCACAATTTTTTACCGGCAGGGACACAACCTTGCTTCCCTTGGCCTCTCATCTGATTCCAGACTTGATTCAAATCGCAGCATTTTCGGATACAAGGGGTGTCTCCTGCACACGTAGGGTTGCAGAGCCGAACCGTAATTTTTGAATTTGTTATTCTGTAGTAAAAGATATATTTAAATTTTTAAAATTTACAAAAACCTATTCGAAACGTTTAGAAATTTTCAAACATTTCTCAAAGGGGGACATTTCGCACTTTTATGTGACTGAATATAAACCATTTTGCATTTTTAAGGAATGTGTAAATGGAACATTTTGCATTTTTAAAAAAATGTGTAAATGAAACATTTTGCATTTGAAAAAAACAGTAAATTGAACAATTTGCATTCCTAAAAAATGTGTAAATGGAAAATTTTGCATTTGAAAAAAAACTGTAAATGGAACAATTTGCATTCTTAAAAAATGTGTAAATGGAACATTTTGCATTTTAAAAAAACTGTAAATAAAACAATTTGATTTTTAAAAAATGTGTAAATGAAACATTTTGCATTTGAAAAAAACAGTAAATTGAACATTTTGCATTTTAAAAAAAAGTGTGGATGGAACATTTTGCTTTAAAAAAAAACAGTAAATGGAACAATTTGCATTCTTAAAAAATGTGTAAATGGAACATTTTGCATTTTAAAAAAACTGTAAATAAAACAATTTGATTTTTAAAAAATGTGTAAATGAAACATTTCGCATTTTTAAAAAAATGTGTAAATGGAACATTTTGCATTTTAAAAAAAAATGTGTAAATGGAACATTTTGCATTTTAAAAAAAATGTGTAAATGAAAAATTTAACAATTTTGATAAAAATATAAGTTTGTAATTTTTAAAAATGTGTGAATGGAGCATTTTGAACTTTGTATAAATATGTGAATACAAAATATTGCTATTTTTAAAAACATGGAAATATTAAAAAAATTTGCTTTTTAAAAATAATTATATCAGCTTATATTTTTTTTTAAAACATAAATTTTACAAAATTTAAAAACATGTAAATTTATTTAACAAAAAATAATTGCCAACAAAATATAAAACCTTTAAGCATTCATACTGTTTAAATGTTTTTTTTTCATTACTAATTATATCATTTTAATTCTAGCTGAAAAAAAAGTAGGTCAATTAAGTTAATATTAGCTGCATAAAAATTTATATCAAAAAACACATTTAACGTTTTTTTCATAAGTACCCGCCTATGCAAAACTCAGACTTGGTGTAGTACTCATGTCTGTATTTTAAAAGTCCTGTATCTGTTAAAAGTGGCCGAGCAGAACTTTTTACTTTGCTGCTTGATAAACTTCGGTCAATTTTCATTTCCACAATAAAGCTTCCTTCACTACATGTTGAGCTTTCATTTGGAAAAAATGATTTTAGCCTGTAAATACAAATTAGTAAAAACTCAATTAAACCTGAATAGTAAATAAATACGCCATCATTATTATCATCGCATCACCTACTAAAAACAAAATTCAATTCATGTGGCAAAATAAATTGGCAAACCTAAATTGGTAGTCAGGTAAATCTTTAGACAGCGTCTGCCACAGCGTTGGTGTTTCAAACATGTGTACAATTAAATTACGAGGCACTTTTAAAATATCAGTAAGTGGAACAGCTGACCCAGGAACCGTGCCCAGTGGAACGCACTCGTCACTATGTAAATTGAACTCTTGCCCATCCCTGCAGCACTTGTGTATTACAGGAGCTGGAACTGGAACTGGTAGAGTTTTACCTATTTTCACTCCATTGTCATTTAAATCAATTTGGCTCCTTCCAGATACAGATAAAATCGCAACAACCAAAAATTTGGTAATTAAGTGCAAAATTTGAATATTATTATTATGTCTAAAGCACTTTCGAATTTGCCTTCCCATTTTGTGGGCGTGGGAAAAAAGGTGCGGGCTCTACTACTGTTGTATTTCTTTGAAATTCTCACATTTCTGCTGCTGAAAGTAACTGTAATAATAATTATATCTGCTCACTTTATGAATGGTGAAGGTGAAGGGTGTTTGCACTCATTCGCGTTGGTAATTTAAGTTTAATTGGGCGCTAATCAAGTCTAATTTAAAATGCTGCAAGTCTCCTAACTGACGCTTGAATGAATGGGATACACATAGACATGACTACTGGGAGAGTTTACGTTGTGCCTAGTGTGTTGTAGCATAGGAGTGTTTTGGGGTCGGTGGGGTGAGTTTGGGTGTTGGGAGTGAGAAAGACCGATTCTGGGAAGGTGTCCGGGAAGGTATATGGGAAGGAACGGGAAAAGATATTATGGGCAGATATGGAAGGAATGAAAACGGGAACGAACGGGAAGATATGATGGGAACGAGAGGACAGATATAATGAGATGCATTGGGTGACATGGACCGGCATTGTGTGCAGTCATTAATGCAATATAATAATTAATTCATCCATGTACGTAGGTAGGTAGGTATTTACATAGGTAGCTCCCTATGAATGGGGATTTGCCTTGTGTTGTATGCTAGTTATAGGAATATATGTGAAATAAACCAGGAGAAATGCAAATAAAGTCATTTAATTAAAGTATTTACATATTTACATTTTATTTTTTTTTGAAATTTTCTTGCTACACCGACACAATTTACATTGATATTTACATAATGGTTTTCAGTATTCTGAATTAAACTTAAGTTAAATATTTACACATATGTACATCTTACAATACATCCGTTTTAAAATTAATTTATATTTTTTAAAATTTGTATTTATAGTATAATATTAAGCTAATATTAAATACATAGTGCTACTTATAATTAAACTAAAAACTATAGTTGCTCACACAAGCTTACACATACTTTAATTTTGTTTTTTAACTGAAATTAATATTTACAAAGTTTGTTTTTACAATATTTACATATTTACAAGTTTTTTTTTCACGTTCATGTTGCAAACCAAGTTATGTCTTACGTAAATCAACATGGCCAAAGGGCAAACTATAATTACAATTAGTTGGATCTGGAAATACTCGAGATAAATCCAAAGAGTTGAATGCCAATCTATTAAAGTTTACAATGTACAAGTTATGGTCCTTAGACCTTACAGAATTCACATTTATCTTACAAGGTTTGTTTGTTTCCAACATTATTTTATACTTGTTGTGTTTACACTGCCTCATTGCAACTGCTGAAATTCCCGCACACTTTTGTTGTTGAGTGTCGTTTAAGTACAATGAACTATACATTTTTGGTTTTAAAATAATTAGTTCTTTCAAGTCTAAGCTTTGTATTCTTAACTTTCCGCTTTTGTCTTTATTTAGACTGTGTAAGCCTGGGTACTGGTGCTCATACATTTTAAAGAACTCATGGTCGCGAGGAATTTTGCTAAAATCAAACTCTATCTTTGCTTTAAAGATATCGTCCCAAAATGTATTTAGCTCGTCAATTGTGTGCATTTCATATCCGTCGGTATCACTGTAATCCAGATGTGCCTTGTCATGGAATATCTCACAAAGACGATCCCATTTTTTATAGAACAACACTTTTGCAGTATCTAAAATAGCGACTCCAGTTAATGGCGAGTTAGTAACGCGGTATGTTTTCAATTCTTCTGTGAATATGCTGAGATCTTCTGACAATCCCTCAAAGTCTTTGCAACGAGGTGATGCTAATGACTTTTCAGCTTCTGCTGCACTTGTACAAATATGAGCATTAACAAATTCCAAGATATTTGTAATTGTTTTTCCGTAAATTACATTGTTATTTTTTTTAAGTGCTTTGTTTTCGAATTCTGTTTTGGCTGCTTTGCGTTTTTCTAAGTTAACATCAATGTATGGTTTAAAACAGCGTTGTTGTTTAAATCTTACGCCACAATGAACTTTTAATAAAACTAATCCCTTAGACAAGTAATACTGCATAGCTTTAAAATGCACTGTATACTTGTACTTGTTATGAAGAGTTAACATCAATCGGGGGCGGGATACTTGCCGCTGCAAACTGTCAGTTGTAGTTTTATTCGGGCACATGATGGTAGCAACGTCCTGCAGATTTAATGTTCGCTTTTCCATTGCAAGAGGCAGGTTTTCGTCTCGTTTGTGTAAATGTGCAGGGTATTCCAAATCAACTACTAGTATATATCCAAAGCTACCCTCTTCGTTGCCAAAGTTAGAATCAGCCCAGTTGATATGTTGCAGGTCTTTGGCTTCCATGTACTCATAATCCGACACTGGCATTAGCTGTTTTAAGCAATATGCATACAAACTGTTGATGTCTAGTGACAGCAATTGCTTGCGAGGTTTTGACTCGTCAAATCCTTCTGGACATCGCTCATGGTTGGCAACTACATGCTTCTGAGTGAAAATACACTGACCGCCGCGTATTCCGTTTGTCGCAATGTCTAATATTCTTTGATCTCTTATGTAATCAATTTCGGCATTCGTAAACTTCAGAAAACACTCCCAAGAGAAGCTAGGCAGCGTCATGGAGTAAGTTGGGTCTAGTTGGTAGTTTTGAAGTCCAAGCTTTCTAAAGTTTTGCCATACTTCAGCAAGTAAAATTGTTTCTATCATACACGAAACCCTTGTATAATCGCGCAATGTTGTAAGTTCGAATTGAGTACACACTTTAAGCACAAGTTCCCATTCTGTTTCAGAAATTGGCTCGTCGTCTAGTATTGATCGCTGAAATTCTTCTCTTAAAATAAGTTTCTTTGAAAATGCAGAACGATTGTTTAGTGCCTTGAACGGAAAGCACAGGGGCGTCTGTAACAGTTTAATACAGTTTTCTTTATACTTCTTAGCTTCTGGGTTTGTTAATTTCATTTTACTTGAGGGAGCAAAATGCGACACACACTGTGACACAAGTTTTAGATCTTGTTTGTTTTGCGATTTTAAAGATTCAACTAAATCTGTTAAACTTGTGTCCATAAATAAACTCGAATCGATGAAACGAACTTTAACTTTTGAGTTGAATTTTTTTCCAGTATACTGTTCTCCAGTATTCTTGTCTTGTGGGTATTGGAGATGAAGATCTGGTAGCCAAGTATCCTTTGAAGTTATTGTTATAGATTTTATATCACTGGCGGATTTTGCAATAACTTTGACATCCTTAGCTTTAAAGTTATTTGTTTTCATTGCACTTATTAATAGGTGGTAGTCAATTGTTCCTCCACAGTGCGAAATTATGGGTATTTCAAACTTGTACTTTATTTGTAGATTACATCTGCTGCATGCTGCAAACTCAAAGTTACCTTGGTGGTGGTTATGATGAAAATTTTTAAATATTTTCCTATTGTTGTCAAATTCACGTTTGCACATGTGACAATGTGATGCTTCATTGAATTGTTTTTTTTCTTCTTCTGATGGCTGTACAAAGTTGTTGGTGTTTCTTATTTTAGACAATAACTTTTTTGCCCACGTAAATATTCTTTTAAAGAAATGATTCATTAAATTTAGACCATCAAAATACTCGACTGCTATAACTTTATCGAAGTGTTTCATTTGACTTATAACAACAAACGAATATGCTGCTGGAAGAATTTCGTTTGAAATCTTGATATTGTGTGTTACAGATTTCGTATCTTCAGTAGGATTTAAGAATGTTGAAAATTTATAAACAATGACGTACGGGTAGGGAAGGGTTTGCCACAGTTTGGAAAACTTGATTCGTTCGTGTGATTCTGGAAACACAATGTTTTTAGTTACAAGAGTTTGGCAGTTTTCTAGATGTTGATCTAAATTCTTTTCTGAATTAAACGATCTGAAACACAGTTGGCAATAAAATTGCTTGGTATTATGCCCATTACGCAGAAATTTGTTTATGTCAATAATCAACACAAGATGATAAGCTTTGTTCTTTTCATTTGCAGAGTCGTTTTGGATGAGAAATAAATTACACTTTTCACTAATGTCATTATTCTGGCATCTTCTTATTTGGATAATTTGATCTTCTCGGTGGCTCCAAATGTTGATTCCAAGATTATTTTTTATTTCAAATTTTTTTAATCCAGCAAGGTCATTTATTTGCAGAGGAAATTTAACATCAGTAAAATCAAATCTTGAAAAGTATGGTCGGTACTGCTCCGGGAACTCCAAGCTTTGTTTTAAATGTTTTACGTTTTGCACTTTGTTTTCCTGCTTTAGTTTGTAAATCTTAGTGTCTATTATTTCGTGTCGAAACCGATGAGCAGCAACGCAGAACTTAAAGCACTCGTTGCATTTATTTTTAATGTTCAAATATCCTTCCTTTCTGGGTTTCATTTTAGGAAACTTAATGTATCCTTTTGCTTCTGCATTTGCAAATAAGTTTAGTACACCAATCTTCACCTGAACTGATTCAATTTCGCGAAGTACCCATCCAGTTCCGTACTTGTTATAATCAGTTAGTCTTTCTACGCACTCATTTGTGCTGTTTAATACAAACTTGTCAATTTCATTTGTATTAAAAATATCGTAATTCGGACCTGTAAAGGTGGGGTTACGCACTTTTATAGTTTTTTCAGTTTCCACTTCAACTTCCAATTCCATTGTAGCTACAATTATAAGCTGAGCTTTAATACCACTATGTACACTCAGGTTTTGTGTCAGTAACTTTACAAAGGGATTATGCAATTCTGCCATTATTGTTTCAATACTTGCAAATGTTTCAATTGGCTTGTGAATGTAGATTACAATCATTCCCTTATGATATCGCGAATATTCTTGAAACACGTCCAAGTCTATTTGAGGTGAACGGCGTAGTCGTTTTCTTGCTGGTTGGATAGCTGTGCTTGTAGTTGGTCCATATGTTGCCCCCGATCGACTGGTGCCGCCCCCTACAAGATCTTGGCTGCGGTTCTCAATGTGCCCAAGTCTTTCTCCAACATGAGAGCATTGGTGGTGCTGTTTGTTTAAACAAAACAGGTTGCAATCTTCACATTGATGTACGTGTTCCACATGAGACTTATACGGTACGTGAAAGTAACACTTAAACAGACAGTAGGGAAAAGAACACTTAAAGTGGTTGGGGGATGATCCAAGCACTGTGGGCAAAGGGTAATCTTCTTGCTCGTAATGCAGTTGTGCGCTGACAACTCGTGTCGTGTAGAATGGGGTAACTTGAGGGTCCATGCTGGTAAAGCAATACTTTACGTATACAGGAGGGCAATTTGAAACACCACGGTTGGGTTTCCAATACAGCAGTAGAGTCCTGCCTGGAACTGTGGGTTGTGTAGATGTATGGCTTTAAGACTTCTTAGTTTCTTGAGTTAGGTGCGTGAACTGCTGCTGCGAGTAGTGTGAGGCTGAGTCAGTTGAATACCAGTATTTATAACTGAATCTTCGAGCCGCTCTATCACGCCCACTTGTTGGTCTCCACCCACTTCTTTAGGGGGCCAGGTTCTCCCCTTTCTGAACAGCTTTATAATTTTGAATGCAAACAGGAGCAGGACCAGGATAAATGACACGTAGATAGCTGCACATGCACAAAAACAGAACACAAAAGCCATGTATTAGTATGTGTATATACATAGTGCTAGTTAAACTACTATTAGCTATACACGTTTTTACTATATAAGGTATATAAGTCAAACTTACAAGTGAGTGAACAAATTTTTTTATTCACTTACATATGTAATCAAATGTGTTGTTCACCAATGGCTTAGCTTCTGTGTGTTGAAACTTCTCGACCACGTCCATGATGATTCCATTCTGGGCATTTAGACTTTCAAGCATATACTTTAATGCTTGAAGTATAAATTTATGAAATGAATTGGATTGAATTAGAGGAAGTTGCGTAGTATTAAACTGCTGAGCTGGTTTAGTCCCGTCCATTTGGCCTTTGATATTTTCAGAGGATTTTGTGGCGTGTTTATATTGAGTATCTTCAGTCACAGGTGGCGCAGCTAACACATCAGCTGCAGCTACATTGTTGCATGCCAATGCAAGTGCCGGAAGCACAAGCAGCACTGCAACGTATATGCGTATTGAAGGCATTGTTGATGTTAAGTATTGAACGCTGTGAGTTGTTGTATGCAACTGGTGACCATTGAAAATTTGCAACTGTTTATATAAGTTTTTGCATTTTGTTCTGCAAGAATTTTTATGCACTTATATTACGCTGTTTTCGTTTAATGGGTCTTGAAATCATTTCTTCGTACTGAATCCAATCTTGTCGTTTAAGAGTTTCCTTGGAATTTCCTGTTTTATTGCCATTTTGTAAGTCTTGCAGCTGTGTATTGTCAAATTGGCTAGGAGGGGGAGGTGCAGATGCTGTATTGGGTTTATAGGCAGGTTTATTATTAGTCTGTTCTGCACGTATTTTCATAAGCTCAGCATACAGCTTTGGCTCAATTGCCTTCATAACTGTTGCCATTTTTTTTATTTGTTAAAACGTAGAACATTAGTCACAAATTATGTCAGAGAATAAAGTAGTACGACAAATTTCACTTTTGTACACCTTATAAAACACTGTAGCTAAAATTGCTTGAATAAGTTTATGATACTTGAGTAAAACTTTGCGCAGGCGTAGTATATCGTCACACGTTAATTGCCTTATTAGCGTCTTTATTTGAGTATTGTATCCTTTAAGTGGATGTTTGCAAAATTTATTCACGTTATATATAGTTTCAGCCAAGGCATATAATTGTTCAGACGTTGCACTTGTTATAAGATTTTTGTATTCCTTAGACTTGTAAAATGTTAAATTTGACAAAAACTTGTAATTTTGTTCGAAACGACAGCCACTATTGTTTGTTTGAGCCATTTTTATGGTTGAGTTGGTACGTAAATGTCAGTACCATTACACGGAAATACGTTATTTCGCACATATGTTGTAGGATTGGGGCACTTTGGATGCAAATCTAGCATTATGTAACTGTGTTGGCGTAAACTGCATGCTTTTTCGTATGCTTCTTGCAGGAACTTGGGACGTCCAGGGCTAACTTGTCTTGAAATTTGACCAATAATGCTTCTATCTCTTGGTACGTCAAACAATATCATGTATTTAGTATTCAAGCTTGTAGTTCTCAACTCTTTGGTAAACGGGTTTTGTAGAACAAGTATAACACTAAAGTCCATATGATGAGACAACTCAGTAAATATTTTCTGAACTAAGAGTCTGGCCTTTGGATTTGACTCTATAAAGTTTAAGTGGTCATCTAAAACCAATAGGCACGGGCTGTTGATATCATCTAACAATGCTTCAATGTTATTTATATCTGACACTAATGTTATTTCACTGTCCGATGCAAAATCAATGCCAGAAAACTGTTCTGGTTTTGTATGTACACTAACATATATTACTTTATTTATTTTTTCACTAATAATTTGTTTTCGGTGCTTAACAATTTCTAGACAGAGAGTACTTTTTCCTGATGAACTAGGGCCACATATCATAGCCGTAAAAGGGTGAATTAATCTAAAGTCGACAGTGGTTGCTGTTGACATTATAAAATCTAAACTGCTACTGACAAAAGTTCTTACATATACTGCTATTTATAATAAATTTGTGATACATTTTTTATAAAGTTAGGCTACACTTCTTACACAATATTACAATAATATTTAATAGTACATTATTAACCTATGGCAAAACTCTGGACACGAAACTTTAAATGTATTAGACTGTAGTTTAGGTGGTACGCTATACATATTCGGTATTACACTAGGGATCATTTCTATAAATTTCCTCACTTTTCTATCATTAACTAGTACAGAGCTTGTAAATATACTTAAAAAATCTTTATAACTAATTCCTAAAGCTCTAGAGTAGAGAAAATATATACAATACATTCCACACACTGTTGATCTGCCGCTTTGTAGCACTGTGCAGTTTTCAGCCACCATATGGTTTCCTGGCAATTGCAAATTTCGATACCGTTGAATTGGATTTCCATACGAGTCAAAATATTCGAAGCTGTCCTTTGAAGTCACCCAGTAAGAAATCCAGTGCTTCCCAGGGCTTTCCAGCTTGTCTGTATTTTGAATAATTGCAATAGGGTAAGTAATTCCATTGTTTCTTTTTTCTGCGCTGAGCAAAGTTGACCGCATTTGATCTGCTGCAATTACGTAGAACTTTACTTGAGTTTCTCCAAGTAAGATTTTGAGACATTGTTGTAATTCTCCAGTGTTCATAATGTGAACGTTGTTGTTTGTTCAACATCTGTAAAGGAACAAACAGACTTGTTATAGATACATTAACATATATACTCGCAGCTAAATTGTTTTTTGTTTTTGCACAAACTTGTTTGGTACTTTACATTTTAACGGTTGATGATAACTTGTTTGTTGCGGTCAATCTCAATAATGTTTTGATATTGGCTATATAGTATAGCTGTCACTGACTTGGTTAGTGCAGTTCTAAACTTCAAACTGATTTGGACCTGTCCAGTTTTGTTCACGCTTAAAGCATTAGCTTGTGTAGGTACAAGTTCAAATGCAAATAAGACTCTTCCCTTTGTATAGTTGTTTCTATTTACCCCGTTACCAAGGCTTGGATTTGCTGCTGTTTTCTTGAGAGTGTTGAGAGCCAGCAAAAAGTTTTCTTCTCCTGATCCATCATCTTTCTTGAATTGTAAAGGCAATGTCTTGTATTCAATTGCTTCTTGGTTCATTGAGACAGTAATTTCACTTAAATTGAAATGTTGAAAGTTGCAAAAGGATTTTGTGAGTTTTCCCAGATACGCTTCAGAATCCACAAGGCCAAACACAATAACTTGTGGTAATCTTCCATTGATACAATTATCAAGTGAATGTGAACTCACGCCGGATGGAATAACAAAGTTCTTCACTTCAGGTTCAATACACGGGTACTTAAGAGTACCATTATTAAGGTTCAGTCGATGCTTTTCAATAGCCAACGGAGATACTGTCTGTCTTTTCAAGTACAGTACAGCATTTACAATGTCCACGCGAAACGGGCAACCAGAGTACCCGGTTCTGGTTTCAGTTTCTGCATCAATGCAAAAGGCAGGGTGAGATCTTCTCATAATTATTCGGATATCAGTTTCTCCTGGTAACATTCGAGTCTGTGTGAAGAATGGCGATTCTGGCCTTCCCACCATTGTAAACGGCTTTGATTCTCTAGCAATATTATATCGAGCCATGAAGCCGTCGTCAGTTTTAGTAAAATTATCTGGCGTTGTGTTAGGTATGTACAACTGGTCTAACATGCTGTTTTTCTTTTCAATGGGATTTGATGAGAGTTCCTTTTTCAAGTAAGAACTGATGGCGTAATGATTTGAATTATCGGATATCAACTGTCCATTTAGATAAAACTCCATGTTACTGAATAAACCATAGAACAGCATTGAACACGGAGCGACCATATCAGTAGCTGCTATCGGTTTGCCATCTGCTAGCATAACACGGCATGTGAGATCTAAATAGGATCCGTCTAAGGCGTAATACTTGCCCGGAGATTTCAGTATATCAAAAATAACGGGATTTTCGTTATCTCGCGGGCTAAGTACGGGGTAGTATGGGTAATACTCGGGGGCATCTTCAACGCTGACGTTGGTTGGAGGTAACTTGTCCAAGATAAGGTTGTTTTGAATGGACTTTTGAGAACCCTCGTAAATTGTAGATTCGTCGTAGAATCCTGGTGTGGAATCCATGATAAGACAGAGCTGCAATTTTTTTGTTGATATTGCTTCGTTGTAGGTTAGGTGATGAATGAAGTAGAATTAAACGTACAGTGGTTTATAAGTTATTTGCGTCTGTATGCTTTCCTTCGTCTTCCTGCTCCAGACTGAGCAGATGATCTGCCGCCTCCTCGTTGCTTAGTATGCGTAACTGGTTTACGTCTTAGGCGGCCACCAGTTTGAACACGCCGGCGAACAATGCGTTTTCTTGAGCCTCCAGACTGTGCCTTACGACGAGCTACACAACGTCCGCCAGTCTGAATTTTAGGCATATTGCGTTTTACTACTTTTTTATTTCTTTTAGGGCAAATTGTACGGCAATGAGTAACGCGGCACTTGTGAGAAATTGCACGTCGTTTGAATGGCTGTCGCAATTTAAGTGGAACTAAATTTTGGGTATTTTCTAGGCCAATTTCACTGTTTGCACTGCTGTTTAATGTGTTTTCAAGACCAACTCCTACGGTATCTTCTCCAGCCCCCATTTGTTTGTCGTTTTCAGTAGCAATGTTTTTAATTGGTTCAAGTGTACAGTATTCACCGAGTAAACTGTCTTTTAAAAGTTCTTCGTCCACAATTTGGAGTGCGTCACCAGCGTCAGATTCGTAAACGTTTTTACACACAATTTTACGCATGATTTACAACATGTTTAGTAATGTTGTAAATAAATTGAAGCACTGCACTGTTTGTTAAAATAATTTGCAAGTAACTGGGCTGACGTTGTTGTTGTTTGAGAGTTGAATTAAGAATGATTCGCAAATGACAAGCTGTGTCTTTTTATATTAAATATGTTTTAAACTTTGCGAGTTCTCAGGCAGTGTGACAAGGCTTCGGTATTCATCTTCTTTGTATTCATAAATATATTCTCGAACATTCTCTAAAACATTCAAGCATCGCCAAAACATGCAGTAGTTGCATACTTTAATTTCTGGCATGTACTTGTAAATGTACACTGTTTCCCCATACAAAGATATGCTGTGAATATACTCTGCATCGGGTTCGCCTCTGACTGACGAAACATCACCAGGATCGAATTTACACACGAAACAATCAATATTTTCAAAACTTCGGGTTACTTCACACCAATTGCTAACATCGTTGAAATCATCAAAGTCAATCCACTCATCGTACGGTGTATTTAAGCTGGCAAGTACTTGTTCATCTTTTTTCCTTTCTTGCATTTCACATCGCGTACAGTATTGTTTGTTTTTATACATGACAGTTTGCACACTTGACGGCGTATAGTTCAACCAGCAGAACTGGCATGTCTCACACAACAAACTTTCCAGAGTTAATGTATTCATGTTTTTCGCACAACAAACTTTACAATTTGCAATCTTGGGTTAAGAACAACACAAGGTTTTCAATTTCATCGTAGTTAAATTCAATTTGCGGGCCCAACCATTTTCCGTATTTTTCAGACGTTTGCTCTGAAACTGGGCAGAAGTAAGAACTACAGAAGATCTACCACTTTGTGTATTGGATCGTCGTTGTACATGTAAAGCAATGCACTGCAAATTTATTTTTGAATTTAATTTATTAAGAAGCACTGTGAATAAAATGATGTTGTTGTTGTTTGAGAGTTGAATTAAGAATGATTCGCAAATAAAGAACTATGTCTTTTTATATTAAATATGTTTTAAACTTTGCGAGGCTTGAACTGCAATTCTATAATAGTTTGCGAATTTTCAGGCAGTGTGACAAGGCTTCGGTATTCGTTTAAAAGGGTAAGCCGTATTACTTGCTGTTCCTGCTGTTTAAGTGGCAAATATAATATTGGCAAAAAGTTGTGCACTGTCTCTTTATTATATTCGCTTGAGATATCAACTGAGCGCAGCAACGGTAGAGCATGGGTAGCATAGAGCTGGTTTTCGATCAAATTGCATGTCACAAGCATGCGCTTAGCTGGTTCAGTATGCTCAGGTTCCACATCTTCTTCAAATTCTTCATTTTCTTTCTCTTGTTCTTCTTCCTTTGCTAATTCCGGTTGCAAGTTGGCGACGACACCATCTTTGAATATGAAATTGTCATCAAACCCAAAGAATCTATTAACAAGTGGTGGGAGCTGTACAGTAATGTCTTCTCGTAGGTTTGGAATACTGAGCTGTCCGTCTTCATGTTTAAACTGTACAGTCGTATCACTCCAAAGCCGCTCATTCAAAGTGCGGTTAATTTCATGCACTATGTGATCCAAGTCCATTTCTTCTGGTTCTTTCATTGGCATATAATGTGCACACATTTTAAACAGGCGAATGTTCATGTAATCATAGTCTACAATTTCATTGTATTTCTCTTCGTCAAAATCAAATTCAGATTCGTAGACGCCATTGTAAAACTTGTCGTGTTGCTGCAAGCCTAAGCACAGTGCTATTGGTTCGGGTAACACAACATAATCCCCTTCGTTTCCTTCAAACGTCAATTTGCATTTGGTATTGCTTGTATCAGCAGGAAACTCAATTTTTAGATTTGTGTCATTATTTTCTGGATCACGCATCTCAGAGTTAAAACGTTCAAAACATTTACGATAGTCAGAATCTCCTGTATTTATTTGTTTTCTGAAAATTATAAAAGTCTCAAAGCCCTGGTATAACTGTATTACGTTCTCCATACTTTCAATTTTTTCAGCCCCAAAATTGAAGTTTGTGTCCATTGGAATTATCTCAAAGTCTTCTTGACGTGAGTAGTCGTACGGTAAATGGTTTCCAGACATAAACCGTGATCTGCCTTGCTTAAAAAACAATGCAAGAGGTGTAGGGATTGCAAGAATTACATTGTTTGATTTTGACACGTTTAAAAGGATCATATGTATTTCCTCAGGGTCTAAGCTGAGAGCTTTTTGTTCAATTTTAAGCGGCACTTTGTCTTGATTTAGCTTTAACGCATCGTTAAGTCTAGTCATGAATTGGTGTACTGTTGTTTCTTGTTTTTGGAAGTTAAAAAAACTTTTGACTGTTGGCTTGTAGTTGGGAAACAGTTTTTTAATAGGCTCGAGGTCAGAAACTTCAGCGCTACGTACGCTACGTATTGGGATAGCTGGTACATGCTGAACTATAGCTGGCTGTATGCTGCTTGTGTATCTCAAACTCACTAGTCCGACGTCGTAATTTTCAAGGTTTAGAGGGGTAGGGAGAACAGCTACAAAGCTAGACGGGGTGTTTGCAGTATAAATATTGTTTTGCTGGTCACTTGTAATCGTTATGTAGATATTTTCGGTACCTGCTGGGTCTCGATCTAATTGGGAACAGCAATGTTTGTCTAATCTTCTGCGTTTGTTGTTGATATGCTGCTTGATAGCATTGGTAAAGTATGGAATAAACGGTGTAGAATTCATGTTGATTCTTCAACTCGGCTAAGTTCTTCCTTATAAAATGATCCAGTAATGCTGTTGTGATTTAAATCTTCCAAGTAGTATGTTATAGGTATAGTTTCCAAGTTTACGGACTTCACAATGAACCATTCTAAGCTAAAGCTTTGGTTGTAGCCTGGGTAAAGGATAAAAATACATTAACTCGATTGTTCAAAAGTCTCCCTATTTATACATGTTTTTTAATCTGGTATTTTAGCTCACGTGGTACGCTATATTATACTTAACTTTCTCAAATGTTAATTTAGTACGACTAATTCGCACACGGTCGCCAGGCTTGAACACTGGTCTACGTTTCGTAGTGTCGTTAATAAGGTCTGAGTACATGGTTCTCCATACATCGTTTTCATTCAAACTGTTCACGCTATTAGGCGACATCTGGATTGTTGAATGAAAAGTGTTGTTGTACGTTTTTACAAATGCAGGAAATATTTCAAGAATACGGTTTGTTTGCTTTTCTGTTATGAACCTAGCCACCTTCTCAAAAATGGTCCTACATAAACAAATAAATATTGTGTTATAGCATGTGCGTCAACCTTATATTGAGTTTTGTATAGAAAACTTGTTAGTTAGTGTGTATTTCAGCTGACCTTATGACTCTTTCTACTATACTTGATTTGGTCTCACTATATGTATTATAGTATTTTATTCCCTTGCTCTTCAAGAACTTGCGAAAAGACTCTGCTCGAAATTCAGTACCTATAAGTGACAAAATAATATATTTATATCGTTGTTAGTCCTATATATTAAACTAAGATTAATTTGAAACGTTTGAATTGGTTGTATGTTACCCTATTAGCTGTTTGCAGCTAACCTTGGTCTGTAAATAAATAAATTGGTGTTATTTTTGCTTCATGGAATATACTTTTCATTGCTTTAATTACTGTTTCTGGTCTTTTGTTCTTTATGAATCTACAAAAAAGCTTTTTCGTAAACGCGTCAATGCAAAAAAGTATGTTTTCATATCCGGAATTCGCTTTTGATAAGACTGACCCTAAGATTTTTAAATCACAGCAAAAAATTTCTCCTGCCATGTTCACAATGGTTCTCCTGCGCCTAAAATTCTTCCTAATAGGTCTGTGTAGACTAAATGAATTCAGTTGGCTTAGTTCTTTGTCCACTTTTTTTTTGTCGTGAAAATGCTTATTGTTTTTTATAAATCCACTCAGGGCAGAGAACGAGCCTTTTAGCCTTGAATTTAAATATGATTTACGAATTTCTGCCATTGTATAGATACAAAAGTTTGCGACTGTCACTGAGTCAGCTGTTAGTAAAACTGCGCAAAAGTTTGTGAAACCAGACGTTATAAGTATTTTACAATTTACAGATATACAAGAATTTATTTACTGTACAAGTTAGAATTACAAATATATTACATCTTATAACTATTGTTTTTTGTTGTAGCTTTTTTTAAATAGATATTTCACTATTGTTATTTTTAAAAAATACATACTTATTACAGTTCGATTTTTAGCACACTTTGTATTGCACTATAAAGTTAACCTACTATTTGTGCTATTTTAATTTGTTTTTAATATTTGTACCTCACTGCAAACAATAATAAAAAGGTGTCACACATAGCTGTATTATATGTATTTTCCTATTTTTACTAGTTCAATGTTTCCTAATTACATGACTATATATTCACAGATATTTACAAAGTTTTTTACCTATTGCAATATATTATTTACTAGCTACAATCTGCTATTTCTATTTATTTACAGTAAACAACAGTAACTATGAATCTAAAATCATTAAATGTTTTCTATTATTTTACATTTACCTACTAAGTAATTTTTATATTTTGTAAATACTAATACAGTGGTACTTTTAATATTTACAGAATTGTTAAATTGTTTGAATCATACAGTATTGCATTACCTTACAACTATCATATAGTAAAATTGTATATATCACTTTCTTTTCATTCTTCAAAAACGTGTTTAGTTATTACAATATAACATTTATAATTCGAACACATGCAATAATGTATACATTTCAGATGAAACTTTTAATAAAATACGTAAAATCAGCATAGTAGAGTTTTTACTGCTAGCGTTATGTTCTAAAGGCTGCTTTTTTATAACACAATTTAGCTTGTTGTATTCAACGTCAATTGACCTAACTGGATTACAGTTGGTTCAAAAAATGTTTGAAACACTTTCAACTGGCGGTTTTGTAAAATTAAATATCGTTCGTACTTTGAATGGCTTTTAATTACATGATTCTTGCGTAGCTTTTTAGATAGAAACGCATATGTACAATACTCACACCGAAACAATCCTGTAACAGTAGGTTCTAAAATTACTTTCATCGTTTATATGTAAGCAGAAAAAAATCAAATTCATAAAAAATAATTTTGTAATCGTGTATACTGGATTTATGTTTATGAATTTATAATTCAAAACATCGAAGCGAGGCGTAGCTTAGCGAAACGAATTAACGTTTGCTTTTGTCAAAGTTGTAGTTGTATTCGGACAGAATACTTTTATATTCGTGTATACTGGATTTATGTTTATGAATTTATAATTCAAAACATCGAAGCGAGGCGTAGCTTAGCGAAACGAATTAACGTTTGCTTTTGTCGAAGTCGTAGATGTATTCGGACAGAATACTTTTATATTCGTGTATACTGGATTTATGTTTATAAATTTATAATTCAAAACATCGAAGCGAGGCGTAGCTTAGCAAAACGAATTAACGTTTGCTTTTGTCGAAGTCGTAGATGTATTCGGACAGAATACTTTTATATTCGTGTATACTGGATTTATGTTTATAAATTTATAATTCAAAACATCGAAGCGAGGCGTAGCTTAGCAAAACGAATTAACGTTTGCTTTTGTCGAAGTTGTAGTTGTATTCGGACAGAATACTTTTATATTCGTGTATACTGGATTTATGTTTATGAATTTATAATTCAAAACATCTAAGCGAGGCGTAGCTCAGCAAAACGAATTAACGTTTGCTTTTGTCGAAGTTGTAGTTGTATTCGGACAGAATACTTTTATATTCGTGTATACTGGATTTATGTTTATGAATTTATAATTCAAAACATCTAAGCGAGGCGTAGCTCAGCAAAACGAATTAACGTTTGCTTTTGTCGAAGTTGTAGTTGTATTCGGACAGAATACTTTATTATTCGTGTATACTGGATTTATGTTTATGAATTTATAATTCAAAACATTTCGTAGCAGAAGCGAAAGCCATAAATCGTAATTGTATTCGGACAGAATACTTTTATATTCGTGTATACTGGATTTATGTTTATGAATTTATAATTCAAAACATCGAAGCAAGGCGTAGCTCAGCAAAACGAATTAACGTTTGCTTTTGTCGAAGTTGTAGTTGTATTCGGACAGAATACTTTTATATTCGTGTATACTGGATTTATGTTTATGAATTTATAATTCAAAACATCGAAGCGAGGCGTAGCTCAGCAAAACGAATTAACGTTTGCTTTTGTCGAAGTTGTAGTTGTATTCGGACAGAATACTTTATTATTCGTGTATACTGGATTTATGTTTATGAATTTATAATTCAAAACATCGAAGCGAGGCGTAGCTCAGCAAAACGAATTAACGTTTGCTTTTGTCGAAGTTGTAGTTGTATTCGGACAGAATACTTTATTATTCGTGTATACTGGATTTATGTTTATGAATTTATAATTCAAAACATCGAAGCAAGGCGTAGCTCAGCAAAACGAATTAACGTTTGCTTTTGTCGAAGTTGTAGTTGTATTCGGACAGAATACTTTTATATTCGTGTATACTGGATTTATGTTTATGAATTTATAATTCAAAACATCGAAGCCAGGCGTAGCTCAGCAAAACGAATTAACGTTTGCTTTTGTCGAAGTTGTAGTTGTATTCGGACAGAATACTTTATTATTCGTGTATACTGGATTTATGTTTATGAATTTATAATTCAAAACATTTCGTAGCAGAAGCGAAAGCCGGAAGTCGTAATTGTATTCGGACAGAATACTTTTATATTCGTGTATACTGGATTTATGTTTATGAATTTATAATTCAAAACATCGAAGCGAGGCGTAGCTCAGCAAAACGAATTAACGTTTGCTTTTGTCGAAGTTGTAGTTGTATTCGGACAGAATACTTTATTATTCGTGTATACTGGATTTATGTTTATGAATTTATAATTCAAAACATTTCGTAGCAGAAGCGAAAGCCGGAAGTCGTAATTGTATTCGGACAGAATACTTTTATATTCGTGTATACTGGATTTATGTTTATGAATTTATAATTCAAAACATTTCGTAGCAGAAGCGAAAGGCGGAAGTCGTAGTCGTAGTTGTATTCGGACAGAATACTTTTATATTCGTGTATACTGGACATATGTTCATGAATTTATAATTCAAAACATTTCGAAGCAAGACGTAGCTAAGCAATACAAATTAATGTTTGCTTTTGTCGAAGTCGTAATCGTAGCGGAGACGAGAGGTAGCAGTAGTGATCGTAGTCGTAGAAGTGGCCAACAAGTGACAATGTTTTTCAATGTGGAGTTTTCATTTATACATTTTCAATCATGTTTGAAAGACAAAAGGGTGAGGAGAAAATCGTTAGGGTACAGGGCAGTGCAAACTTACCATTGCCCACCCCTTAACTGCATTACTTCTACATGGATCTATTCTGCTCCCCTTACTTTTACTTCACTATTCACGACTGCTTCTCTAATGCAAAGTCTAGCTTTGTACAATACTACATACTTTGAGCTCGAGTCCCTAGATAGGTACTTTTGTACTCACCTGCCTACCCACATGTATGTTATTATCCTGTATCTCGTTCCTCTTGAATTATTACAACTAGCATACTAACAAATAAAAACCAGCACTAGCAAGAACCAATGTATTACCTACAGACAATCTACAAGGTACTCACAGCTTCTGTATTTTATTTATTTATTTTATATTTTATTTATTTTTTCTATTTGCTAACTATTTTTCCTTATTTAAGCTTGTGTGACCTATTTGCAGAGAAAACTACACATAATGTACTAAGGAACATAGCCAGCGCAAAGACAAGACAATTTATGAAAATAGGAACTGAAAAAATAAAAATGCAAATAGTACCAGAATTTACAAAAAAATCATTCGAAAATCCCATGGTTTTATACAGGTTTACACAAAAACCATAAATTAATGATATTTTCATATGATTGTTTTATGTAATTAATTTCGCATTGCCTAGCACAATGATAATCTCGAAACAGATTTGAAATATTGCATTTAGTTCAAAAGATACATATGAAAACCGAAATATCGGTTTTACCCGGGTATTATTTTATGCACGGTGTTGTTTTTTCTTCAGAATGTAGCTACAAGTAAGATCTATCAGATGGCGCTAGCCGCATCTCTCTACGTCAACTGGTTCTCGAGCAATATAGATTAAGGCAATACATAGTGTGCACCGGTCGGATCGGTTTGTCCGGCCTGTCCGATCCGGTTTTTATTTTTTCGAATTTTCAAATTCTGTTTTTGCAGATGGCAAGCCTGCAAGCTTAAACTATCAAAAAAAAATAGTCCGTCCGAAAAAAAAATTTACATACCCTAAAATTTACCCTTAAAACAAACCTAAAATTTTTGCGCGAAAATCACAAAAATGACTATGCCATAAAATAGCCCATGCTCGATAACGTCTAAATATCGGGTTTAATATAAAAAGTTCGTTTAGCAACATTGATTTAACAAGCAGGTTATAAAAAGTAGGGCTCAATAGGGTATACCCAAAATCTTTATTATTGCGTATTTTTAAAATATTTTTTGATATTTAGGGTTACAAAAATCAGAGAAGCATATTGGCGTTGAAAAAATTGAATTCGCCCTATAAACAAAAAAGTGATTTTTTTCTAGAGCGAAAATTAAAAATTCGTTTTAAACATAAGAAAACCCATATTTTGTTGAGTCTAAATATCGCGTTGAAACTAAAAATTTCTATTGGCAACACAAAAAATTTTGAAACTTTTGGGAGCACGCTCTGCACGTCTAATTACATAGCCCCTGGTAGGTCACATGTCCAAAAGCTCAATTTCGTATTTTTGTAATATTCGCATAAGAACACATGGTGTATACATATGCATTTCTGTTGAGTGTAGTTTGCATGCTTATCTATACTAAGTATACAAAGTTCTAACTACCATTGTCAATTATTTGTCAAAATGCATTAAATTTATTCAATATTCAAAGAGTATAGAAGCGTAGTCTGCCGTAGAAGCATATAGTACGTAGCAAAGTGTAAATGTTTGCATTTGTAACATACCAAGATGCACAAAGCATTAAGTAGAATTTTAATAGTCGTAGTGCAACGTACATATTATGTAAACGTGTATTTAATATATGCGTAGTGTAGTAAAGCACAATATGTTGTACATCAAGCAGTGCGTAGCGAAGTGTAAATAGTTGCATTTGTAACATGACATGATGCATTCAATAACAACACCAATTCTCTATTTCAGAGTTTTGGTTGTTAAAGTATTATATTTGATTAGACGTAGCGAAGAGTTTTATAATATCGAATAGATATTATTATGCGAGTAGTAAAGTATAAAATATTATACATCGAGTTATTCGTAGCGGAGAGTTTATAATATCGAATAGATATTATTATGCGAGTAGTAAAGTATAAAATATTATACCATTCGTAGTTGTATTCGGACAGAATACTTTTATATTCGTGTATACTGGATTTATGTTTATGAATTTATAATTCAAAACATCGAAGCGAGGCGTAGCTCAGCGAAACGAATTAACGTTTGCTTTTGTCGAAGTTGTAGTTGTATTCGGACAGAATACTTTATTATGCGAGTAGTAAAGTATAAAATATTATACCATTCGTAGTTGTATTCGGACAGAATACTTTAATATTCGTGTATACTGGATTTATGTTTATGAATTTATAATTCAAAACATTTACGAAGCGGAAGCGAAGCCGGAAGCGAAGCCGGATGTCGACGTGTGAGCCGATACCGATGCAATTCGTATGTACGATTGCTTTAGTCGGAGTCGTTGTCGTAGCGAGGCGAAGCGGAGCGAAGTGTTCGGAGCGAAGATGGTTCATTTCTGAACAAACTGTAAAAGGTTTACAACCGTTATATACTATTTCTCTCATTTTAAACAATCAGGAGGAGGACGGGTGGGTTTGTTATGGCTACAGCACACTGTATGATTAACCATGCAGCCCCTTTACCGTAATGTTACTACTGCCCGGGTCCGTTTTCCCCCCCTTGCCTTCATTTCACCACTTACTACCGTTACTTAAGTGCTAAAGACAGCCCCGTTCACTGTTACATACATTGGGCTCAAGTCCCTATATAGGTACCTATGTATATACCTACCTACCTACATCCCACACAAAGCCCACATTTCCCTCTCATTACCACTGACAGCATACGACACAATGCAAATCTGCATGTGGCAGTACCTACACATTAAGTATATACCATATACCCACTCCTTACCTACTACTTACAATGTCCGTATTTAATACTTATATTTTTTTATTCATTTTATTTCCCTTAATTTCTGTCCATTCCTCCCTCACTGTTCCAAGCGAAGCATATAATACAAGGCAGACTGCCGTTTAAAGTACCTACCTATCACCCACGTAAGCACCTACCTACATACACAGACACGTGTAATATTATTATTATTATTATTTTTAGATTGTGTGGATGGGCGTACAAATCCCTATATCATCTCCCATCCCATTCCATCCTATCATATATGCATGTCTCCTCTCCCTTTCCCTCCCTTAATATATACGTCACACTACCCGCCAGCTACCACCGCCATACCCCGTCTACATTTCCAGGCACCCGCCGTACATACTCCCCGTATCCAAGTTCCCCGCCACACTCGTACCAAATTCCCGTCCGGGGCCACCTGCCCTCAGTTTCCTCATTTCCTGCCATTCTTTCCTCGCTTCCCATGCTCAGCATACAACACAAGGCAAATTGCCAGTCATTGGGAGCTACCTACCTACTACCTATGTACGTACCTCCTCACACGGATGAATTAATTATTATAATGCATTAATTACTGTACACAATGCCAGTCCATGTCTCCCAATGCATCCCATTATATCTACCCGTTGCATCTCTTCATATCTTCCCGTTCGTTCCCGTTTTTATTCCTTCCATATCTGCCCATAATATCTTTTCCCGTTTCCTTCCCATATACCTTCCCGGATACCTTCCCAGCTACTTCGTCTTTCTCATTCCTCACACCCAAACTCACCCCACCAACCCCAAAACACTCCTATGCTACAACACACTAGGCACAACGTAAACTCTCCCAGTAGTGACATGCACAGTATGGAATTAAACGTCCATTAAATTGAGCCTGACTTTAGTGTGAGTGAATCCTAATTACACCAAAGTTGCCATGTGGAGCCATTCACAATCAACGTCAAGACAAACTCTTGCTCATATCATCCGCTGTGCCAATCAACATCTTTAATAATTATGCTTGCTAACTTAATGTGTGTACAACCCCCATTTAATTAATGATAATTTATTATATCGTAGATACGAGAAATAGCTGTGAAGGGCCGGACAAATGAATTGCTTTTAGGCAGCAATTTGTTTCTACATGAAAACTATCATTTTGATTTTCTTGACGGTTTTCTTTAATTAGGCAAAATTTTGTATTTACATGTGTTTTAGAAAAGTGCAAAATTTTCGATTTACTTGATTTAGAAAATTGCAAAATGTTTTATTTATACGATTTTAAAATGTATAAAAAAAAAGGTAATTGCATGTTTTTGAAAACTTAAATTGTAATAATTAAATGATTTTGAAAAGTTCAAAATGTTCTATTTCCATGTTTTAGAGAAAGTGCAAAATGTTCCATTTACATGTTTTAAGAAAAGTGGAAAATGTTTTATTTGCATGTTTTTGAAATGTACAAAAAGTTTTATTGACATGTTTTTAAAAAGTGTAAAATGTTCTATTTAAATATTTTTGAAAACTGTAAAATGTTCCATTTACAAGTTTTTTGAAAATTCAGGCACAGTAGGCTACCTGCGCTGGCCGCACTATCCGGCCCTGTAGCTATGCGGAGTTTATGATTTAAAAAAATGGTACGTGACTACATACATTAATAAAGCTGCAAAAATGAATGAATTATATTTACGCATGTAGCAATATACATATTTATTCGCAATTTGTATGTATTTGTTTTTGCAGTATGCATGACATAGCAATAAATGAATTAAGCGATTGTATATGCTGCTATACAAAAAAAATATAAAAAGTAGTTTTAATAATGTAATGTACCTTTAACGCGTACATTCATCTCTGCACACAAAAATCAAGTAAGCTTAAAAACGCAGACGACTAAACTATAATTATAATTAATGGACTATTAAATTGATTGTAAAACAAATGACGTCATGAATAGTGTCGTCGTTTCTAACTGGCTACGTTGACCGTCTTAATAACAGTATCATAATTTAGGTGACGTCATTTATGGACCATCCCAATAAAGTTGTGATAATTGGAATTTCATTTTTAGCTTCAAACATTTTATTAGAAATAAAAGGCAGAGCATCAATTACTATTAATTACATTCCAGTAACTGCAAAGCTTAACAAATTTTGCACTGTAATTTAGTGCAATGCGAAATATTTGCATTGTTTACAACATTGGCATGTACTTTTGCTTCAGTTGTAGTTGCGTAATTAGTTATTGTTTAAGACCAGGTAGCTGTTTAAGTACCGCAGTAGCTTCTGCAAGCGTTAACTCTCGGTCACAAAACGGTGTTTTTTTAGTGAACCAAATGTGAATTGAAGACACTCCAATGCCGCCGCTAAGCCTGTCTGTAATTTCTAAACTGCACGGAGGTGCACCCCCACCGACTTGGGTCTAAAAACACGTGCAAAAATAATATCACAATTGAATTAAAAGCGATAACTACACATTTATTAATTTAGTAATAAATTGTAAATCATAGTTTGAAATATTTTCTATTTTGTTGCAGCACATACTTGAAAGAATGCTTTAGAAGGCGCTTCGAAAAGTTCAGAAGTTGACTTGCCAACCCAAAAGAAAGCAAAGCCAATCAAATAGCCGCATTTATTTTGAAGAAGGAAAACAGGAAAAACCTCTGTACAGTTTGTAGGCGTCCAAGTCTCAGTTCTGTAAAGGGAGTGTTGTCCCATAGCAAAGAAACAGTTGTCGTCCGTAAATCCGATTTTAAATGCATCGTTACGTCTTTTTGGAACATTAATTAAATTTGAAGCTACAGACGGATCTGAGCCATTTTGAAGAATTAAACGGTCGCCAGCTGCATTTTCAGGCGCAGGGTTTAGTAATAAGGGTCCATTGCAGATCGTTATGCTAACGATAAGTACACAAATTTTAAAAGAACAATTTTATAGCACTGCGCATGCGCATACATTTACGGAAAAGTTAGCGTTGGTCCAACGATTTGCTTACCCGGGTCACACGTGTAGGCAGTCAGAACAAAGTATTTGACATTATTTAGAATTTCGGTTTGAAAAATTGGAAGCAAGTCATAGCGAAACGGGTTTGTCGGTGACAAAATTTCGTATTGGGGAAACTGCAGGGGATAATTATGTAAAATCAAAAAACACCGTTAGATGGCGTTAAATGTCATAAGCTTTATTTTAACTTAAGTGAAACTGTAAATTATTTTTTTTACGCGAGTTTGAATGCCACAAAAGTTCCCACGTGTGTTGTAGAGTCCAATGACGTCAGTCATCCCACCATCTCGGCGCGCAACGCGGTAGCCGTACCACGTAGCCCCAGTGTCCGTTCGTGTGACGCATGTTTTTGGGTCGAGATGAGAAACGTCCTGTAATAATATTTTTAGTTTAAAAAAAAACATCAAATTACTATTAAAATTAGCAAATGTTTGTACTGTGCCAAAATTTAGTTTTTAAATTTACAAAATTATGTATTTGAAAAAAAAAACTCCAAGTGCGCAGATGTGGATTTTAGCATGCGGATCTGCTCATAAATTAAACGCACACATGGTTTTGAAATTCATCAAAACTTACGATTTTCAGAGGGAGAGTATCTGGAACGACGGCTTTGGGATCGTGTTCTCTAGCCAGATTTGCAAGCACATTTCGGGCATTGTAAGTAGCTATATGAAAATAAATTAAGATTTAAAAAAATGACTGTAGTACGCTGCTCAAATGTGAACACACGCCTAGTATGAACAGTGAAAGGTTTAGTAAAATGTTTTCAAAATTAAAAAAATTGGCACATGCTACATCCCTTTACATTTTTTAATTCGCATGCTGCAAATTTTAAATTTTTGTGAATAACATTTTTTTGTCGATCACATTTATGCGTTTGTTCATATTTGGAAAGCGCGCTTCCTTCAATTTATTTAAAAAAATGTGTGCGTAGTCTGAAGGGAAGCGGTAATAGTAGATACATACTTCTGCACGTGTCCCATGCTTCAGTGCATCTTCCATCGTCAGTTCCAGCTGCGGATCCTTCTACAGATAATTAATAATTAGAAAATAGCAGGATGCAACTAAGAGTTTGTATAATATTATTTCGCATCTTTTAACTGTATTATTACAAAAAATAATTTAATTATTTAGCAATGATTTATTTAATATTTTTTACAAACCTTGTAAAGCACACGTGATTTTTGCTAAAATCCATACTACAAAAATAACTGTACGACTCATTATCAAAGATGTTGAAAAAAACTGTCACAGTTTTAGTAGAATCAAAAGTTTGTAATAATTATAATGCCATATTGTAAGCCATTGACCTCACACTCACACTACGTACACGTATGGCTCGATTGCAATTCACTAGCAGTGGGTTAGATTTTTGCAAGTTGTGAGTTATGCTAAATAATTATGCAGAATTGCTAAATGTTTATTACCTATAATTTTAATGAAATTTGTTGATTGGGCAATAATAATATTTAATAAACAAAATAGTCAAACATAGAATGTTAATAAATTCCAGATGCACGATTTTACTGCTGCTTCAGTAGCAGGAAAAGTCCGCTATTAAAACTTTTTAAATTACATTTAAAATATGTGTGCATTTTCTAAATTTTAAATGCCCTATGCAATAGTTAAAGTCAAAAAAGGACAACAGCACTCAATTTTATTCATTACTATAATTAACTGTAGGGATGTTTGTGTGCTTTATGAATTTACATAAAGTAGAATAACAACAAAATTAGAAAAATTAATGCTAAATGCAAACTAGGTTAATTATCGTGAACTAAAACATTTTTAAGTACAATATAAATGCAGAGAAACAACACAAAACTTCTAAAAAACTGTTATAATGGAATACTGCGTCGTTCTTATGTTTATTTGCATTGCTTGGAATTACTATACGAATGACAGCAAATTAAAGAAACCCAATTTATTTCATATCGAGTAATAAGTAGAGACAAACGATTGCTCTTAATTAAATTAAATTTTAGACATTGCGAGCAAAATTAAACAAATTAACATCTAAATGTATGTAGGTACCTATTTAAATCCTAAATTGTACTGCTATCACATTTGTATTTGCCAGAATGCAAACTATAACATTAATGCATTAAATATTAATGACTATTACGCCATATTTTTAAATGCTAAACTCGTACCTGCTACATTCGTACCTGAAATATTCGCACCTGCTTCATTTGAATCTGCAATATTCGTACCTGCATCCTTAGTACTTGCAATACAACATTTATTTGTGTCACGTTTGTGTATGTATCTTTACAAATTGGAATTTTAAATGAGAATAATAAAAAACCCAGCATAATAATAATAATAATAATAATATTCGTACCTGCTACATTCGTACCTGCAATGATCGTTTCTGCTACATTCGTACTTGCAATATTCGTACCTGCAATATTCGTACCTGCTACATTCGTACTTCAATATTCGTACCTGCTACATTCGTACCTGCAATATTCATACCTCAATATTCGTACCTGCTACATTCGTACCTGCAATGATCGTTTCTGCAACATTCGTACTTGCAATACACGCACCTGCAATATGTGTAAATGCTACATTATAGTACATGCTGCTTTCGTGCCTTCAATATTCGTACGTGCTACATGTGTACTTGGAGTATTAGCACCTGCTACTTTCGTACCTGCGAAATTCGTACCTCTAATATTCCTACCTTCAATATTCGTACCTCTAATATTCGTACCTGTAATTTTCGTACCTGCTACATTGGTAACTGCCATAATCAAGAAGTGCACCTACTATATGCTTACATGATACACTCGTACTTGTTATGCTGGTACATTCTGCATTCGTGCGTTTGTTTTCTACTTAATAACTATATGGAAACACGATAAAATTGTACCTAATGGAATTGTTACCTCTATATTTGCAAACAGTATGCTCCTGTTTGCTCAGTTTACATTTGCATTATGTCCACCCGCTGCATTTGTACCTGCTAAAATCTATCAAGCTTTGTTCGTACCTGCTTCGCTCGTACCCGATTCATTCGTACCTACTAATTTCTTGCTACACAACGTTGTACCTTAGTAGTCGTGAGCGTTAACAACGTCTTACTGTTATTAAATAATTACATATAACGATAATAATTTTTCAATATCAGTGCAAAAGAATAGCATTAATAGTTAAATTAGACACGATAACAATCACAACCAAAAATGTTGTTCGCGTTATCATGAAAATAGAACCTAATTGAGCACCCAATGGTTGTAGCGCTTCCACTTCCACACAGCGGCGCTCTGCTTTCTCTGAGCCTTTTCCAACTGCTTTCCATGCCTTTAAAAATTCAGATCATCTTAATTGAGCAAAATAAACATAATATCAAAACAAATTATTACAAAAACGAAATGTGCTTGTCATTTTTACAAGCGTTGTGAATTTTTCTATAATCCTTATCATTTAACTTACGTGTGAATTTTGTATCAAAATAGAATAGCCGATTCATCAAACTACTAATTTCACTTCGATACAAGAATGTATTACACATAAGAATTAGGACAATACAAATTCCAAAGGCATACACAAAATCAACAGCTATCCGTGATACATCGTGGACTTGAATAGCCTCAATAAGACTGGAACAAGTGTTTATGTTAGTAATTATCAACACAATGACGTTTAAGGCAAAATGACACAACCTTAACTTGTTCCTTTGAATTTCCAGCCTATTTGTCGAGACGTCATAATAAAATGGGAGAGAGTTTAACAATCCAGCAAGTTTGAAAAATGTTTGAAGCGCTTCAGATGTTTTTAAAGTAAACATTTTGAATGAAAAGTATAATTACTATTGTGAATTATTAGCGATTTGTGTGACTGTTATTCCTGAAAGTAAGAGCTGAACTATCAAAAAGCAACACGATACTTTTAGTGTGTAGTAGAACTGTCGAAACTTGTTTATAACAACACAATATTACTGCTGTTAACCTAGTGTTTGCGCTATTATTCATAACCAATGTTAGGTAAAGATAGGTAAGTGATAATACATTGAAACTTGATAATATAAGGATCCTAATTCTATAAACGAAAGAAACTGTAAACACATTACAGGCTTGTCGAGGTACTAACTTAAATTCCGTAAGCTTAGAGGTAATGAAAATTGTGTGGCATAATTATGTATAATTATATTATCTAAAAGTTGTATACGTATTTTTATTAGGTCGACTCAATTACATTTAGAAAACAATAGGTTTATTAACTAATTACAGCTTTTAATAATGAACATATGTAACTTTACCTAGAATCATTTAACATTTTAGATTATATAATAAAGATAATTTTGGATAATTTTCAAGAGGGTATAATATTTGCTATACACATTTCTCAATGTTGAGGTGACATTTAAACTACGACAAACACATATGTACGAGTATTACATATGTGTTTAAACAAATTAGACGCTGACGCTATTTAAACTAATATAAGGCAACAAGATTTCATATAAAGGACAAAATGTAATTATATGAAAAATCTGGAATACATTAATTGTTTTTGAAAGCAATTAACATGATTTACCTAAATGTGTATGCATAATTATATTTGTCGATAAATTGCAATGCTAGCGTTGTAACTGTTTGCTTCTTTGCTTAGTGTGACTGAACCGTGTGAGTGAGATCACGAACTGGTTGGTGGCAATTTTGCATGTACTTTGTGTAATGCCGTGTGAACGCTTTGAGGATTCCGCTTTGAACACGCGCAACGACAAAAAAGAGGAGGTCATAACAGCTTCACGGTCCAAGACAAACTTAAGTGTTTAAAACCGAGCTTCTTTCATATTTTCCAGGATTATAATTATTATGTAGTTCTAATGTGTAACAAAATGTAATGGAATAATGCAGGATAATTGCATTACTTTATTTTTTGACGATGGTGTGCTATTAATCAATATGAATTTTTGTTGTTGTTGCTCTGTGAATGTAATGTTATGTTTCACTGTTATGACTCATTTCATTGGTAATCAATGTAAAATATATATTTTTTTCTAATTTACTAATCAATTAGCTATTAGCTTCGATTTTGTGGGAAATGGAAATACCATCTTTTAAAATTCTTAAATAAACAATGTTGTTCTTTTGAAGTTGGTAATTATTTCAAGGGTTCTCTAATCTTTCCTGATGTCTACTGAACTCTGAAGAACCGAACGTGTTGATTTCTTTTTGCTGAATTTTTTTTTGTAGTACGCAGTTTGCCAGTAAGTCAAGTCAAAGTCAATTAACCTACGCATCAGAGACTTTTAGTAATGTAAGTAAATAATATTTATTTTAAATATATACATACATACAATACAAGTTTAATTTAACAGCATATTCCTAAAATAAAGGGGTGTATCCTCGAATTGGCATTTAATTCGCTAGCTGTTTGAAGTTTGAACAACTTGTGAAATCAATTAACTTAAAACAAGAGACTTAATTAAATTTTAAAATAGTTTAATGTTGACTTTATTTTTATTTTAGTCTTTTCAGGTTCTTTGCAATTTAAAAATTATTTAATAAAGGTCGCGTTTCTTAAGAATTTGTAAATTAAATTGATCACAAGTTTAGCTATAAATTATAAAAGAAAACGTAATAATTTTTGGTGCGTGAAACATTTCAATTTTTGTTCAAATTTTACGTTTCTTGTTCAATAAAAATTTTTGTTTGTGTTTTAAACCATTTAAGATGACGTCCTTGTTTAATAAACTGCAGTAAACATCCCAGCGAGCCAGGGAAAGCAAATCAAAGTATGGTTTTGGTCAGTTTATGGGTGACCATAGTCGGAAAACGGTTTGTCGTGAGAAAAATCCGGCGCTTCGCGCTGGATTTGTCGACCGTGGACTGCCCCGAAGTACATTCTGAGCTTCACCAATGGCGCAAGACAATTTATGTTACGCTAAAAGATGATATAAGATTAATGAAAGCTCCCCTACAATCAATAAGACATACCAATGTGCGTAGCATGTAGCTAAATATAGCTAAAAATTGTTTGTAATTTGCACTATTCACAAATGACGTCATTATGGACAATCCTTGAATATCTTTAACGAAAATAGGTAAGTACGTGACATGTAGTTAAAACAGGATAAAAACAAATTTAAAGTTGCGACTAGGGATACTAGACACTATGGTATTTAAAGGACGTTACTATGGACGACCTCTAAATATGTATAACACATAGGTAAGTCCGTAACAGGTAGAAGAAAATTTCACGTGACGTCATTTGCCCGTCACCCCTAGCCTGCCTACCTAATGTGAATGTGATAGCAGCTGGATAAGGGTGTCTAAAAGAAATTTTCAGGTGACGTCAGTTGCGCGTCACCCTTAACCTGCTAACCTAATGTGAATGCGATAGCAGCTGGGAGGGGGTGTCTAAAAGAAATTTTCAAGTGACGTCAGTTGCGCGTCACCCCTTACCTGCTAACCTAATGTGAATGCGATAGCAGCTGGGTGGGGGTGTCTAACAGAAATTTTCACGTCACGTCATTTGCGCGTCACCCCTAGCCTGCTTACCTAATGTGAATGCGATAGCAGCTGGGTGGGGGTGTCTAAAAGAAATTTTCACGTGAAGTCATTTGCGCGTCACCTCTAGCCTGCTTACCTAATGTGAATGCGATAGCAGCTGGGTGGGGGTGTCTAAAAGAAATTTTCACGTCACGTCATTTGCGCTTCACCCCTAGCCTGCTTACCTAATGTGAATGCGATAGCAGCTGGGTGGGGGTGTCTAAAAGAAATTTTCACGTGACGTCATTTGCGCGTCACCTCTAGCCTGCTTACCTAATGTGAATGCGATAGCAGCTGGGTGGGGGTGTCTAAAAGAAATTTTCACGTCACGTCATTTGCGCTTCACCCCTAGCCTGCCTACGTAATGTCAATGCGATAGCAGCTGGGTGTGGGTGTCTAAAAGACATTTTCCCGTGACGTCATTTGCGCGTCACCCCTAGCCTGCTTACCTAATGTGAATGCGATAGCAGCTGGGTGGGGGTGTCTAAAAGAAATTTTCCCGTGACGTCATTTGCGCGTCGCCCCTGCATTGGACAATCTGACTACAGACCACTGAATACTGTAGCTGAGATTTTTTGGGTCTGTAATATCAGATGTACTGGTATACGCCGCGCAGAACTTTAAAATTACGTATGTACATGATCATTTACCTTTGTTTACCACACTCTTTGGTTTTTAAGGGGAATCACTTTTCTGAATTTTGACATACGTCCATATAACTGTTAACTGTGGATAACTGGTTAGTCCAATCACCTTTAAAAACAATAGGGCACCTCTCGCGCGCTTTTGTGAGAGTTTAAAAGCAGTTTGATGACAATCACTTAAAAACTGTGACCTGTAGAGCACGGCCAACGAACGGACAGACGGACAGACGGACAGACAAAACCATTTTAATAGATGCTCAGCATCTAAAAAGTATGATTAAAAAGTCAAAAATGTAAAGGCCTGACATATTAAAATGTCAGTTGGCGCTGAGGAGGCATCTTATGCTGGCCCGTTGTCAAAACAGTTTCCGGTAAAAGAAGACAACATTTCCCACTGTAAATCTGCCAGTAAAACTCCAGAGTTTTTCAGTTAGTATTACCGCGTGGGTTTTAGTTTAGTTGTTTTTTGCAGGTGGACCGGCAGTAGCTTATTTTTCGCTATTAATTATATGACGTTTATTTGCTTAATGTGGTTTGCTAGGTATATTAATTAGCTGTTACTTTAAAGAAAATACTCATGTAGCACATCAGCGTTATTTTAACGTTTTAAAACGTTTAAAACACGTTACGTTTAACGTTTGAACGACGTCAATATTGATTTCGATGTGGTTTAAGCCCCGTGGTAATTTCTTACTAATAAGACATTTAAAGTGGCACGCCCAGATTTGAAAAGTTTTCCATTTCGAAAAATCAGGCTAGTTTTAAATAGTACAGAACCAAAGTAACTTGACTATATAATTCGTTTTTTCGTCACAGTGGAACGCCAAAGTTTAAAAAAATTCAAATTTTAATAATTTGCATCCTTTGTACTTCTATTGCTCTTGTCCGATTTTGATAAATGTTTTTTCTGGTCCTTAGACTGTTTATTAGAAAAACATTTCAGGATTTTAGAAAATTCGAAATTTTTGTAATTTTTTTGAAGAAAATCAAATAATTCTGGATATTTAAGGACCACATTTTTAACGCTGTGTCTTCAAAATAATGAAAATTTTGTGAAAAATAATAAACATTAGGGGGAGTTATTATTGACTGCCAATAGGGTCAAATAGAAAACAGACCAACGTTGATCCCGTGATGTGTATAGGACAAAAGAGAACAACACATAAATACTAAATATCTGTATTAACTGAATACAACCTTTATTTTAATTTCCAAAATATTAAGAATAACTATAAACGACAGCAAGAAAAAACCTTTAATTTACATTGCATTGTTTAATAAGTATTGACAAACTTATATGCCTAATCGAGTTACATTTCACAAATAACAAACAAAATTTAACAAATTGATGCTTGCATATTTTATTTCAAAATTGTTCAACCAGCACATTCATATTTGCTACAATACAGCGACTGCTACATCACTTTATTATTAATAATTAAATATATGGAACATTTTTAAATGCTACAATCGTACAGGCTATATATTATGTGTACCTGCTAAATTCGTACCTGCTAAATTCGTACCTGCTAAGTTCTTACCTTCTAAATTCGTACCAGCTACTATCGTACCTACTAAGTTCTTACCTTCTAAATTCGTATCAGCTAGATTCGAACCTTCTAAATTCGTACCTGCTACATTTATACCTGTTACATTCGTACCTGCTAAATTTGTAGCTGCTACATTTGTATCTGCTTCATTGGTACCTGCTAAGTTGGTACTTTTTAAATTCGTACCTGCTACATTTGTACCTGTACATTTGTACTTGCTACATTTGTACCTGCAAAATTTGTACCTGCTACATTCGTACCTGCTAAATTTGTACCTGCTACATTCGTACCTGCTAAATTTGTGCTTGCTGCATTTGTATTTGCTAAAATCGTACTAGATACATTCGTATCTGCTAAATATGTACTGGCTACATTCGTACCTGCTAAATTCGTACCTGCTTAGTTCGTACCTTCTAAATTCGTACCAGCTAAGTTCGTACCTGCTAAGTTCTTACCTTCTAAATTCGTACCTGCTAAGTTCGTACCTTCTAAATGCGTACCTGCTACATTTATACCTGTTACATTCGTACCTGCTAAATTTGTAGCTGCTACATTTGTATCTCCTTCATTCGTACCTGCTAAGTTTGTACCTTCTAAATTCGTACCTGCTACATTTGTACCTGCTAATTTTGCACCTGCGACATTTGTACCTGCTAAAATCGTACTTTCTACATTCGTACATGCAATAGTTCTAACTGCTACAGCCTATAACTAGAACTAACGTTTTTCATATTAATGCAAAAGAATAGCATTGATAGTTAAATTAGACACAACAACAATAACAACTAAAACTGTTGTTCGCGTTATTGTGAAAATAGAACCTATTTTAGCACCCAATGGTTGTAGTGCTTCAATACAGCGCCGCCCTTCATTCTCTAAGACATTTCTAACTGCGGAGTTTTCCACTACTTTCCATTCCTTTAAAAATTCAGACGATAAATAGTTAACAGTTCCAACTAAATTAAACAGGATAAACTCATTCGCTGCTCCAGCAACTGCTATACCTGGGAAGAGAAGGAACAGTAATGGATGCATGTAGCCATAGAGCATAATGGTACCATAAAGACCTAGAGCGTGACAGACCACTAAAATTAGGACACATGCAGGAAAAACCGTTTTAGACATAAATTGATTGAACAATTTGTCTAGAATTTGAAGCGCTCTATAAATCTTAAGAGCATCTTTCCGCCCTATGTTTGTCTTGAATTGAATTGGAATGTTGTTAGTATTTTGTTTGCTTTTGCATGGTACTAAAATGGCTAACCAGAAACTAGTGGCCTTAGAATAGGTGAGTATAATAAAAATGTAAAGGTACCACGTCAGACTAAGAGCACAGATTCTATTGAACTCTAGAATAAAATACAATAGGATTGTTAGCCAGCCTTTGAAGATATTAGGTAGGAAATGAAACAAGTAGCGATGATGATTGGGCCGAGCAAGAAACAAAACTGAACTTTGAAAGGACGTTATCAAAGGGGCGTATGTTAGGATTACAACAACCAGTTGACACCCGTCGTTTTTAAGTGGATTTTTTCCATAGAACGTTTGAGCTTGATTTAACAAAAACATCCAAATAATTAGAAAAAATCATTTTGAATGCATTTACATAGAAATAATGTGATATCACCAAATGTTTTATTGAAACCTACCTGTGCATTTTTTATCAAAATAGAAGAGTCGATTCACGAAACTACTAATTTCGCTCTGATACACGAATGTATTACAAACAACAATTAGAAAAATGCTAATGCTGAAAGCTAATAGAAAATCAATAGTTATCCGTGCTACGTCTTGTACCACAATGGCTTCAATGAAGCTAACACAAGTATTTAAGTTTGCAAATAGGGTCCACACAAAGTTTAAACTAAAAAGAAACAATTTTGACTTTTTCTTTTGAATTTCCAATCTATTTGTCGAGACGTCCCAATAAAATGGAAATGCGTTCAAAAAATTGGCAATTTTAAAAAATTTCTGAAGCGCGACTAATGTTTTTGAGGTGAACATTTTGAATTTTGATTATTTTACATAATATCCTTAGCGAATTGCTAGCGGTTTTCGCGACTGCGATTCTGCAAGGTAGACGTTGGACTACTGACTAATATTGCAAAACTTTTAGCGGGTATTTGCATACATTTGTTTTTGAGTCGACTTGATCACAGTTAAATAAATAAGTATAATGCGAGAAAACTTTTAGTGTGTATAGCCTTGTAGAAAATTGTTTAGTTGCAAATTACAATAAGGATAATTATAGCATGTCTTTAACCATTATAGAATAACTACGTTTCATAAAAACACAAAATGTGTTCATTACCTAAAAGTCCAAAATTATCTTTTGTAAGCCAATTCCGTCACAAGTTAAAGAAAGTTGTTACAGTAAAATTATTATACTTATTTATTACCAACACCACGACCCAGTTACTAATAAAATTGCTGAGTTGAATGAATTATAGACTAATCCTTTACGTTGTGAATTCATTATCGTGAATAATTTGCTTTTGTAAGACGAGTGTATAAAGGAACAATCATTAATTATAACTATTGTTTTGGCAGTTTTCGTATTATTAAGCATAAGGTTACTGAAGACACTTTTTGTGTTAAAGGATATTTAAAAGTTCTAGTATATGAAGCATTTTTCGATACTGAGGTAAGTAGAGGAAACAAAATATTAATTTTCCAGTTGGCTAAATTCAAAATTTATTAGTCTAATAATTAATTAATTCACAATTATATCTCTGTCAAGCATATATACGATCTAATCAATACGGCATGTTTCGCCTTTTCGATTAGCCAGAGTTTGTCCAAACTATTATGTTAATACTATAATGTCAATACGTATTTAAATAGTTGCGACAGTATTTAACAGGCTTGCTAAGAAACAAATAAAATGAATAATATTTTTTTTTTGTACAATATTAATGTGTGTTTAAAAATTATTCGTTTTTATTTTATCACTAATATTTATTTTATTATTCTAGAATAATTATAAAAAATAATAATGCAATAACAAAAAATATGTTTAAAATGCAAAATAATATTACAAATTTACTGACTTTAAAAACTTATAGCTCACTTTGACAGTATTGTTGAAATACAATAATTATTAGATCCATTTTCATCAGCCTATAAGCTTAAACTTTTTAAAGTAACACTAAATGGCTTTAAATCTTTTTAAATGGACAATTTTTAAATAGGTAGGAATTTTACAATATTATAAATTCTTCTCGGCCGCTTACAGTTTCAGTTAATTTAGCGAAGTTCAAAGTCACGGAGTTGTGTAGAATAACATTATATCATCTTTTGTAACATAGTACAGTAATTAATTTGAAAATTAAAAGTTTAATTTGCATACTAAAATTTACCTATTGCGACAGAAAAGGATTGAAAAACTAGAAAAACGAAACGTGCCTTTTTGCTTGTTCTGCTAAGCACGTGGTTTTTTGAATTGCTAGTTTTGGCCCCTAATTAAAACTAATCACTGAGGACAAAAACAAAGGATGAGTGTAAGGATGGTGTCTTCTCTCTTTGGACTACTTTTAATTTTTTTCACAGTCCAAACCAACTGTGAGGAAGCCAATTCTACGGAGGTTAATACAACACTCGAGGCATCTCCAGAAGGAGGTAAAAATGCTAGGGATGCTCCATGCACGACTGGTAAGGATTGTAGCCGTAGACCAGGATTCAGGATATGGTTGCGTAGTCGTTACTTCTAAAGGTGGATCCTCGGGTACTTGCATATATTGTGAAGGCGCACAGGAGTATGCAGACAACTCTATTAAACAAGGGTACACTGCTACTGTTGATGGTTGTAAAAAAGGTGGACCGACAGGAGGCGATGTCCTTTGAACCAAAGCTTCCGACTGCGCATCCACTCCAAACTTCGGTTTTGCTAAGGGAACTGTTAAGGACAAAGATGTCCACAAATGTATCCCATGTACGGAAGCTGCCAAAGCGATTTCACAATACGGCGTAACTGTTGATGGTTGCGGTGAGGGGCAGGCGCTAAACACCATGTAAGATAAACACCTTATATCAAGTAATATTTTAAAATTTCGATTTAAACTGTTTTTGACTTTTTTTTTGTTTTAAATTTTTTATTAAAACATTTTTCAATTTGTGGACAGATCGAGCTGCGTGTTGATCCTTGGGTTGTTTTTGCACTCTGCTGTCACATATCGTCCTGTACTTTAATCAGTAATTATGTGTGGGTAAAGGTGAAATGTCGTCTCAATAAGCTTCAAAATTCAGTCTAAAACACAAACTACAATAATATGTATTTTTTAATATTAGTGATATGGAAAACAAAACCAGTTGAAGTAATTATTTCTAATTATCTAAAACTAAAAAATCTCTAAATTCAGTATAACTACAAAAAATCCAATTAATCCAAATCCGTTAATTATATCTATTTCTAATAAAATCCATTGTCGTAAAATCAATACATCACTTAGCACTTTTAAGAATTGTACAGTGTTTTTATTTATACAATTTAATTATTTATTTAATGAGTGATGCACACTAAAGCTAAGATTATGAATTTTGGTGCACCTTAGCGTCAACCAAAACTTGACGTCCTCTATGTAAATTGTAAATAAGTGGCATACGCTGGATTCATTATCCAAATTCGAATAAAAAATGTTAGTAGCGAATCGGAAGTATAGCAATGTTCGACTTCTGGGTAGGTGAGGATGGCATGAGGTATTTTTTTCTAAAACATTTGTTTAAAAAACGGGCCTTAAAAACTAAAAATATAGGTTTCCTAGATTTTTTCAAAAAAAAACATAAATTTTCAAAATACTGAAATTAATTTGTAGATAAGAACCTCCAAAAATGGTTAAGAACTGTAGAAGCTACAGGGCGGCAAAGTTTTTAACCGGATTCTTTTTTAACCATTTAATGGATTTTCCGATTACCGAATGTTATTTATAAGCTTGTAATTTATTTTATTTTGAAAATTGTCAACAGCAAGGTATTTACAACGTTGTATATACAGTGTGTTCTGATAGAATAGGGACGCAGTTTTTTTCGTGGTTTACCACCCGACCCCCACAAGGGGCTGAATTTCTAGTTACACTGAAGTGTAACAAGAAATTCAGCTTGATTCGTACCTGCTGAGTTCGTACCTGCTACATTTGTACATGCTAAGTTTGAAAATGCATAATTCGTACCTGCTACATTCGTACCTGCTACATTCGTACCTGCTGCATTCGTACCTGCTACATTTGTACATGCTAAAATTGAACATGCATAATTCGTACCTGCTGCATTCGTACCTGCTATATTCGTACCTGCTACATTCGTACCTGCTACATTCGTACTAGCTAAATTTGTACATGCTAAGTTTGAACATGCATAATTCGTACCTGCTACATTCGTACCTGCTACATTCGTACCTGCTACATTCGTACTAGCTAAATTTGTACATGCCAAGTTTGAACATGCATAATTCGTACCTGCTACATTCGTACCTGCTACATTTGTACATGCTAAGTTTGAACATGCATAATTCGTACCCGCTACATGCGTACCTGCTACATTCGTACCTGCTTCATTTGTACCTGCTACATTTGTCCCAGCTACATTTGTACATGCTAAGTTTGAACATGCATAATTCGTACCTGCTACATTCGTACCTGCTACATTTGTACCTGCTACATTCGTACATGCTAAGTTCGTACATGCTTAATTCGTACCTAATAAAATCGTACATGCAAGATTTTTAACTGCTGCACCCTATAACTATAAAAGGCTTTGAATATACTAATGCAAAAGAATAGCATTGATAGTTAAATTAGACACGACAACAATCACAACCAACACTGTTGTTCGCGTAATTGTAAAAATAGAACCAATTTTAGCACCCAGTGGTTGTAGTACTTCAACAGAGCCGCGCTCTGCTTTCTCTGAGTCTTTTCCACGTTTTTCCATGCCTTTAAGAACTCAAACGCTAAAAAGTTGACGGTCCCTACTAAATTAAACAGAATAAATTCATTGGCTGCTCCAACAACTGCTATTGTTGGAAACAGTAGGAACAGTAATGGATGCATGTAGCTATAGAGCATAATAGTGCCATAGAGACCCAATGCGTGATTTACAACTATACCAAGGACACATTATACATAAATTGATTAAACAATTTGTCTAGAATTTGAAGCGCTCCATAAATATTTAAAGCCTCTTTTCGGCTTAAGCTCTTGATGAACTCGTTTAGAAGTTTGTTTTTGCATAGTACTAACACAGCTAACCAGAAACTAGTGCACTTGGAATAGGTTAGTATGATAAAAACATAAAGGTACCAGGATAGTGTGAGAACAGACACCCTACTGTACTCTGTAATAAAATACACAAAGATGGCCAGCCACCCTTTTAACCTATTGGGTATAAAATGATACATGTAGCGATGATGTTCAGTGCGCGTAAGGAACAGAGCTGAAGCTTGAAAGCACGAAATAAAGGCGCTGTAAGTTAGGAGTAAAACAATAACTTGATATTCGTCCTTTGTTGCCTGGCGTCTTCCAAGAAAAATATTATCCTAATAAAACAATACACGGAAAATATAATAGTAATCTTATTTAAAATAAAAATATTTTGTCATTATTACAAGCGTTGTGAATTAATTGATATTATTTAACTTAGGTGTAAACTGTTCATCAAATAAAAGTTGATTCATAAAACTAGTAATTTTGCTTCGATACAGGCAAGTATTACACATAAGAATTAGAACAATGGAAATTCCTAAGGCATAAACAAAATCAATTCTAATCCGTGCTACATCTTTGACTACAATAGCTTCAATTAGACTAAAACAGGTGTTTATGTTTGTAATCATTAGCCAAATGAAATTTAAACTTAAAAGAAACAATTTTAACTTTTTTGTTTGAATTTCTAGCGTATTTGTAGAAACGTCTCATTAAAAAAGAAACGCATACAACAAATTGGCAATTTTAAAAAATGTTTGAAGCACGTCTATTGTTTTTGGGGTAAACATTTCGAGTTTTAATCATTAATTGATTTGCTTTTTTCGTGAATTTTTAGCGGCTTTTGCGACTGCGATTCAAAAAAGTGAGAGTTGGACTACCAAAGAGCAATAGAAAACGTTGAGTGTATACTAGCTCTCACGCTTTCGATTAGTTTCTCATAACTCTAAGCAAATTACATACGTCCTTAGCAATTTTAATACAACGAGTTTTTTTGTTTTAAATTTTATTATTTTTTTAATACAAATATTTAACAGACATGTCTCTTTTGCCTTAAAATTAACAAATATTTTATTTTAAATTTCAATATTCAACAATTTTTATTACTGGTTATGCTTTAACACAAGCTTATGGCAATAAAATTTATTTAAACAGTCAGCTATCGCTCTTCTTCGTTTTAAAGATTAAATTAGAAAAATTGGCACGCATAATTTTGTTAGAAAACTGTTGACACTTTATTAGGGTAAAAAAAAGCATTACGTGCACAAATCTGTTATATCAATATTAGCGAAAATATGTATAAATTAGATTGTTTTTTTCAGAACTTACCTGTATAGCCATCCAAGCCAAACTAGCTGAAATTAAATGAGGAAGATTACACTACTAATGCTGGCGCTGCCTTTTATTTGCCATCAGGATTATTAAATATTAGGTTCCAGTTGAAGTTTAAACTTTTCCTTTATACCTCTCAAGTGTTTGCATTTTCACATCTCCAATCTCAACTATTGCGCATAGACGTCAATGTTTATGTTTTTATGTTCCATTTTAAACACTCACTCAGCATAAAAAATACTTTAGAATTGTTCAATAGTTTTTGATTCATTTAGCAATTTTAAAAATATATTTTTGCAGGTTAAAAAACAAATTTATGTTAATTATATATCGTCTGCGAAGAACCAAAATAATCCATATACTTTTGTAGCTAAAATCAATATCCACTTTCTACAAAAAAATTGAAGTAGGTCATGAAATTATTTAAATAAAATATTTTGCACTTTTCAAAAACATGTGAATAGAACATTTTAAACTTTTCAAAAACATGTAAACAGAACATTTTTAACTTTTCAAAACCATGGAAATAAAATATTTTACACTTTTTAAAAATATGTAAATAGAACATTTTGCACTATTCAAAAACATGTGAATAGAACATTTAAAACTTTTTAAAAACATGTGAATAGAACATTGTAAACTATTTAAAAACATGTAAATAAAACATTTTAAACTTTTCAAAAACACGTGAAAAAACATTTAAAACTTTTTAAAACCATGAAAATAAAATATTCTACAATTTTTAAAAATATGTATATAGAACATTTTGCACTGTTCGAAAACATGTAAATAGAAAACTTTAAACGTTTTTAAAACAAGTAAATCGAACATGTTACGCTTTTAAAAAACTCTAAGTTAACATACTACGCAAGTTTTTCATTTTGTTTCTATGACATAGCTCATTTTGATGTTAGTTTTAATTTAAAATAGGTCATTTTGGTTCTTTCCAGACAATATAGTTAATTATCTCACAAGCTTTAGATTTCTATTAAATTACCACAACATTTCTGCAGCTTTCAACTATTTTTAGTGCAAATATTAATTTACTCAAATGTTGACTGTATAATGCAATCAATGTCAAGTTCATGGCCATATTATTGCCAATGCAGATGTAATTATTGTCGGTTGATGGCTTTATATTTTGTCATGATCATATTACTTTATATAAAAAAAATATTGTTATTGTTAATACAGTGCTGTAAAGTACCTACATTGTTTATCATGTTGACAGATGTTATATTGTGTACAACAGGACAAACTGAATAATATTTAACAAAAACGTAAAACTCAATAGGCAAAAACTGATCAAGTTGTGCGTTCGAATGTTGCCTAATATGCAGACATGCTAAACGTTTAAAATTCAATACAATTTGTTGAATGGACATCTGCTTCTTTTATCACAAACTTTAAATCAGCTTCAATACTCTGCAATGCTGAGCAATTTTCAAGCAGAGTAACAAAGAAAACTTTTCAGTTTTTCTGCAATTTAAACTGCAATGTGTTTAATTCTGACGACAAACAGGCATGATTTATCAATATTACTGCATATTACGGTTAAAAAGCCAAACGCAATTTGTCTGTTCATGAACTGTTGCCTTTGTTGCATACTTGCTATTTACTTTCAACTGCCACAGTTATATTAAAGCTTAAAGGAAAATGACTACTTTACATTACAACTAAATAGAATAATTGTCACAGGATTTTTCTGAAATGGTATATATTAAACAATAAAACATAAAGCCACTGAATACGATTGACACGTATAGCAAATTAAAAGCAGTCAAATATATTTAAGGAAACAATTTAAATTTGTTTTTAAAAATAAAGTTGTAGAGATAAAATTTATCAAACTACTTGCTATTATTATTTTGTTTTACAACGTTTTGTAAATGTAGTAAACTTTTTCCCTAAAATTCCACTATATAAGAAGCTGATTTATCTACTGATTTCATACAGTAAACTTCAAGCAAGTAACTGTCAACCCCACACCACAAAATAAAAAATCAGTCTTTAGTTGTTATTTAATTTAAATTTTACTCTTGTAAAGTAAAATAAAAAAAAGACGAGCCAGCCAAGCTATTTTTGACTACCGCCCTCATTGTCATTAGAACAATAATCAAATAAGCTCATAAAGCACTCAGCATTTTGCGATATAATTTCTTATTTGCGTCACCTCTTTGTCAATAGCAAGATGCGATACTTACTCGTTATAACTTTAATACTAGCCGTTGTCTTTGCTCTGACAGCAGAGGGGATGAGAGGTCAGCATCAGGACTTTCATAAAAATAGTAACCATCAAAAAAGACAAGAACTACGAAAATACTATGGACACCCCTGGGGTAAGCAATGGACTAGGGCTTGCGAAAGTCTTGTCTTCAAAAGTCTTGTCAAGACCAAGACTCTTGAAATCAAGACTAGAGTTGGTCTTGAAATTTCAAGACTCTTGAAATCAAGACTTGCAAAAGTCTTGTTCATTTAAGACTCTCAAAATCGAAACTTTTAGAAGTCATGAGAATTCAAGAGTCTTAAAAACAAGACTTTCAGAAGTCTTGAAACTTCAAAAGTCTTGAAATCAAGACTTCCACAAGTCTTAAGTCTTCAACTCAAGACTAAAGTCTTGAAACATCGAGACTCTTAAAATCAAGACTAACAAAAAAATGTACACAATCATTTTTTAAGCACAAAAACTCAGTTTTTTAGCCATTATTTTAACTTCTGGAGGTACTAAAATTTTAAAACTTTTAAAATCAAGACTAAATCAAGACTTGCAAAACTCTTGAAATTTCAAGACTCTCGAAATCAAGACTTTCAAAAGTCTCAAAAATTCAAGAGTCTCGAAATCAAGCCTTTCGATAGTCTTAAAAATTCAAAAGTCTCGAAATCGAGCCTTTTAAAAGTATTGAAAATTCAAAAGTCTTGAAATCAAGACATTTGAAAGTCTTAAAAAAATGAAGTCTCTTCACAAAAATTTTTCAACTTTGTCTTAAAAGTCATGTATAGAGTTAAGATGTTCAAATAATTGAATTTTAAGGTGGCCTTTCAATTTTAAGACTTTTCGAGACTCTTAAATGGTCTTAAAAATGGCAAGTGTCTTGGACCTAATTTTGCAAGCCCTACAATGGACATATTTTTGCATTTACAGTTGTTGATTGAATAATTTCAAAGCATTTACAGAATGTAAAAATTAATGCCTTTTAATTGTATTATTGGTTAAAAATTAAATTAACAGGACATGGGGGGAAACCAAATCATAGAGGTTCGTTAAGTAGCAGTAGCAGCAGCAGTAGCAGCAGCGAAGGTAATTTACGAAATAAACTTACGTATGAGTTAGTTTATAACAGTAACCCACGCTTTTAAAAAACTTGCAATTTATAAATTAGGATTAAATTATGTAACAATATTGTATTAGGATTCTGAAATATTTACTTTAGCGTAATTATATTGTCAATATTATCCTGCTTATACTTTATTTTACAGAGACAACAGCAAAACCAACAACAACAGCAGCAACAACACCAGAAACAACAACACCAACATAAACACCAACAACACCAGAAGGTAATCCTTACGTTTTAATAATGTTTTAACAACCTTTTAATTTAATTTTCTAATAATGATAAACGTAACTCGTGTCATTTATTTGGCCCTTGAACCTTTATACATTTCTGTTTTATTTAAAATTAAATTTCTAACGTGTCTAAATGTATCCGTTTTAGACCACAATTTTTAAAACCTACTGCTACAGTACTTTACATATTGACAAATAAATAACAGCAATTTAATCATATCGTTTACTTGTTACATGATTAATCACTCAATGCTTGATCGTTTAGTTACAAATACAACTGTTAAAGCATTTTTTTAAATGTCATTTGTCGGATCGGTTGTTGTCATAAATGCAAACCTAATGTGCTATTCCAACATATTACCACTGAAAACGTCAGGACTTATACTATGCCATCTGGTACAAACTAAACTCGTACATAGTCCACCCGTATTACCACTGTTTTCACAAAGCACGCCCGTATTACTAACATTACTGATCAGATACATTTAATTTATAGATGCTGAGCAAGCATCTAAAGAAATGGTCATGTCCGTCTGTCTGTCCGTCTGTTGGCCACACGCTACAGGTCAAACCGTTTACACTATTGTCTTAGAACTTTTTTAAAACAAATACAAAAGCGAGCCGGCAGGTCTGTATTGTTTTTTCACTAATCCAGTGCAAGTCAATCAGTCCCTAACGAGCTCTTAAAAAAAAATGACCGAGGGTCAAGTTTTCTTGAAAAAACTACCTTAATTTGAGCCAGCCTGAGCACGGGAGGAAAGACTTGTCCACCAAGCATGGGATTTAAAAAAAAATGAGCCCGAGCGTGCCTGCTATGTTTTCGATTTTACTGACCGGAGCTTCGGTCAGTGCAATCAGTCCCACCGGTCACCGGCTCCGTGTCCTACACTGCACTAATCGAACTGACCATTGCTTAGCAATTAAATATTGAACTGACAAAAGGCAATAAATTTAGAAATAGGCACCATAAAAACGGGGGTAGCGATAAACATAGCTGAGCGCAAGACATATGCCCTGCTATAAAACGAAAAACAAAGCACTATTTTAAGCCAGGTTCAGGGACCGTACGTAAATGACGTTATTTAAAAATTACCACTTTAGAAATTTCCTTTGTCATTAGTTTAAGAATTTAGTAATCCGATATATTTGACATGGGATCTTACTAGTATGCATACAAGGATCGTCCATAAATGACTTTATTTAAAAATCACTACATTAAAAATCCCCTTTGTCATTAGTTCAAGAATTAGGTAATTGGATTTATTTAACATGGGATCTTACTAGTATGCATACAGGGATCGTCCATAAATGACTTTATTTAGGAATAACTACTTCAGAAAACCCCTTTGTCATCAGTTTAAGAATAAGGTGATCGGATATATTTGACATAGGATGTTACTAGTATGCATACGAGGATCGCTCGTGAATAACGTTATTTAGAAAACACTACTTTAGGGATCCTCTTTCTTATTTGTTCAATAATAAGGCAATCAGATTTATTTAACATAGGATGATACTAACGTGCATACGGGGATCGTCCATAAATGACGTTATATAAAAATAACTACTTTAAAGATCCCTTTTGTCATTACCTTAAAAATTACGTAATCAGATATATTTAACATAGGATCATACTAATATGCATACGGGGATCGTAAGTAAATGACGTTATCTAAAAATTACCACTTTAGAAATTAGCTTTGTCATTATTTCGAGAATTAGGTAATCGGATATATTTGACATAGGATCCTACTAGTATGGATACAAGGATCGTTCATAAATGACGTTATTCAAAAATTACTATTTTAAAGATCCCCTTTGTCACTTGTTTAAGAATGAAGTAATCAGATATATTTGACATAGGATCTTACTAGTAGGCAAACAGGGATCGTCCATTAATGACGGTATTTAAAAATCACTACATTAGAAATCCCCTTTGTCATTAGTTTAAGAATTGAGTGATTGGATTTATTCAACATGGGATCTTACTAGTATGCATACAGGGATCGTCCATAAATGACTTTATTTAGGAATTACTACTTCAGAAAACCCCTTTGTCATCAGTTTAAGAATTAGGTAATCGGATATATTTGACATAGGATGTTACTAGTATGCATACGAGGATCGCTCGTGAATAACGTTATTTAGAAAACACTACTTTAGGGATCCTCTTTCTTATTTGTTCAATAATAAGACAATCAGATTTATTTAACATACGATCATACTAACGTGCATACGGGGATCGTCCATAAATGACGTTATATAAAAATAACTACTTTAAAGATCCCCTTTGTCATCACCTTAAAAATTACGTAATCAGATATATTTAACATGGGATCATACTAATATGCATACGGGGATCGTACGTAAATGACGTTATCCAAAAATTACCACTTTAGAAATTAGCTTTGTCATTAGTTCAAGAATAAGGTAATCGGATATATTTGACATAGGATCCTACTAGTATGGATACAAGGATCGTTCATAAATGACGTTATTCAAAAATTACTATTTTGTAGATCCCCTTTGTCATTTGTTTAAGAATGAAGTAATCAGATATATTTGACATAGGATCTTACTAGTAGGCAAACAGGGATCGTCTATAAATGACGGTATTTAAAAATCACTACATTAGAAATCCCCTTTGTCATTAGTTTAAGAATTAAGTGATTGGATTTATTCAACATCGGATCTTACTAGTATGCAGACGGGGATCGTCCATAAATGACGTTATTTAAAAATTACTACTTGAGAAATCCCTTTTGTCATCAGTTTAGGAATTGAGTAATCGGATATATTTGACATAGGATTTTACTAGTATGCATACGGGGATCGCTCGTAAATAACGTTATTTAGAAAACACTACTTTAAAGATCCTCTTTCTCATTTGTTTCATAACTAAGGAATTGGATTTATTTAACATAGGATCATACTAATGTGAATATAGGTATTGTTCACATATGACGTTATTTAAAAATTACTACTTCAGAAATCTCATTTGTCATTAGTTCAAGAATTAAGGAATCGGATATATTTGACATGGGATCTTACAAGTTTAAAAACATGCCACGTTCTTTAATATATGGGTTATTGATGGGAAGCCTTCATGAATAAAATCATTTGTGAGAGGTGAAATTTATACAAAATTTTCAACTATATTTAACTACATGCTACACTCATTCGTATATGTTTTAATTATTGTGGGGGAGCTTTTATAGATCTTATATTATCTTTTAGCGTAACATAAATGGCCTTGCAACTTTGTTAAAGCTCAGCATCTACTACGGGCCCGCCCCTGGTCGACAAATCCGGCGCGAGCGCCGGATTTTTCATCTTAAAAATAGTAATACCACTACTTGCTAAAAGGTCTAATATAATCCATATTTTATGTCAGCAAGGCTGTGCATCTCCAAGTTACGTATTTATTTTTGAATACGTAATTTTACAAAAAACCAAAACTTTTTATTTACATGTTTTTGAAAAGTACAAAATATCCTAATTAATAATTAAAATTTTTTAAACATAGGGTACATGTAATATTAACACGTTTTTTAAAAGAGCAACATGTTACACTTTCATATGTTTTTGGAAGTTCAAAACTGTCCATTTAATTAGTCATTCTTTCAGGCTCCCTAGTTTGTCATTTGCTGATTGTAAAAAGGCAAAATAATATTTTATTTATTAAATTATTCTATTTATCATGTAGTATGCACGTTTTTATTACATTTCTATACAAATTATGAATTTAACACTATGTTTTGATTTAATTTTTCCACATTGTGTAATCCGTTTGCATCCGAGTATTATTTGAAGTAAATTTAAGTAAATGGAAAATCAAATTTCCATGCTAAAATTGATTTTAGGTTTTTATGAATTTATTTAAATTAATAATAGCTGACATTGTTTAACAATATTACTGAATGCCAATTAGGTGAACTAAGAAACGTATATATACATCTTTTGTAGTGCTTCGTATGTAGGGTAATAACACAAAAATACTAAAAGGGTAATCACTAAATAATATTTTATGTTTACTTTTTTTGCTAATATTAGGAATTACAATATGAACTACAGTGAAATCAAAAAAACTATTTTACTACGCAATAGAAATATTTGGTAGTAAAAATTCCAAATAAAATTAAATTTTAGCAATAGTGAACACATTTTCAATTGTAAATTACCAATTATTCATGCATACCCAAGTCAAATTAAAAATTTAACTGCCATAACATTTATATTTTCTCCGCAACTGACAACTACATTTATGGATTAATTAGTTTTCAATGCCTTTAAGAATTCAGGCGCTAAATAGTTGACAGTCTCTACTAAATTAAATAAAATAAACTCATTGGCTGCACAAACAACTGCTACAGTTGGGAAACGAAGAAACAGTAATTAATGCATGTAGCTATAGAGCATAATAGTGCTGTAGAGACCTAGCGCGTGATTTACAAATAGAACTAGGACACATACAGGAAAACCCAACTTAGACATACATTGATTAAACAGTTTGTCCAGAGTTTGAAGCGCTCTATAAATATGTAAAACCTGTTTTCGGCTTAGGCTCTTGATAAACTCGATTGCAAGTTGGTTTTTGCATAGTAACAACACAGCTAACCAGAAACTAGTGCACTTTGAATAGGTTAGTATGATAAAAACATAAAGGTACCAGGATAGTGTGAGAACAGACACCCTTCTGTACTCTGTAATAAAATACACAAAGATGGTCAGCCACCCTTTGAACCTATTGGGTATAAAATAATACATGTAGCGATGATGTTAAGGGCGCGCGAGGAACAAAGCTGAAGCTTGAAAGCACGAAACGAAGGTGCTGTAAGTTAGGAGTACAACAATAACTTGACATCCGTCGTTCCTTGCCTGGCGTCTTTCAAAAAAAATATTATCTTGATTAAACACAATACACAGAAAATATAATATTAATCTCATTTAAAATAAAAATTTTTTGTCATTATTACAAGCGTTGTAAATTTATTGATATTATTTAACTTACGTGTAAACTGTTTATCAAAAAAACGTCGATTCATGAAACTAGTAATTTTGCTTTAATACACGCAAGTATTACACATAAGAATTAGAGCAATGGAACTTACTAGAGCATAAACAAAAACGATTGTTATCCGTGCTACATCTTCGACTCACTGTCAGCCAAACAGCAGAGAACGAAGGCTGACTGATCTAGTACCGAAGCGCCGTTCTTCTAAACACTCGAAAGCATGGGCTCCAGAATTGGAAATTGACAAAGGCAGCTCCAACGCACAGCTTCCTTACAGGTCCACACAGCTGCGATGCGCCTTGGTCCCTAGAAACGCCTGAGGCAGAAGAGGATGGTGAAAAGATTTTATTATTAACGAGTCAAGGTATATATTTTTGACGCGTACATTAGAATAGAGGTACCTACCTTGTATCTTGTACTAAATACTAAATTGTACTTCTACGTTCCTCTCTCCCTCCTACTCTTACGTATGCATATGCAAGTGTCATGTTATAACATGGCAATGCTATATACTATACTATTCAATATTAATAGTACAGAATAACAGAATATAGAATAGGAATATTTTTTCCTAATATTTATTTTTTATTTATTAATGCTATGCTTGTTACTTTTTAATTTTTTAGGGATTGATAAAAGACAAATAAATGAAGTAGTGTTCATACCGAAATTAAAATAAAAAAACGCTTAGCTGCGATTAAAATTGGCTGCATGCTTAAAATAGTTTAAATTAAATATTTAATTTAATATTTTGTGCAAGTTGCAAGTTGTGATACGCCGAATCACATTATTATTAGTTGGGGTTTGGGTTGTACTGTCACTGCTTGGGTTTGCAATTGTATATAGCATAGCACCAGAAGCAAAAAGTACTGTTTTACTACATACTTATAATTATAATATAGTTCAAATGAAATTATGAAATATTGTTGTATACGCATTATTTAAATCTTCAACATACACCAATATTTAATATAATTATTATTTTTGAGTTAAGTTGTAACACTAAATTCTATTAAGGGGGGACATGTGGGCTCGTGACACTACGGAGTGTGCAGAGATACGGAGATCGAACCTCGGCGACAGGGATGATTTCCTAATCCACATGTACTTCGCAGAGAATATTTTCTACTGTCTCTCTATGTAGCCGCCTGTTACAGGAGGAAGGTAAATACAGTGGGAGCCGGCCTGACCGGTCATGCTCGATAATGAATAGTTTCACAGTTATCCGTAGCCGATCCGATTCTGACTCGGTAGCTATAAACGGAGCTGGACCTCAATGGCATATTGTAAATGCTGGCTCAAATACTCGACGTCATGGTGTGTCAGTTCAATTTCCCTGTATTATATTCTCCCTCAAGTAAAACCGGGCCAACGTAGAGGTCGTCCCATTAGATTATATTCTTTATACTTAAATGGTGAAGGGGAACATGAGTCTTCGTTGCCTGTTCTATTGGTACTGGACTGGTAATTAGGATACTCTGATTCTTACGGCCTTTAAACAGTTTTCAGTGTCTCCTTGGCTGGAGCTAAATCTCGCACCTCTAACAGAGCGGTTAATAACAAATACCCTTATCAATAGGTATGACTTTCCAAGTAAGTTTAATATAGTATAGACAATTACATTTAGCGAACCCGAAGAGTGCACTGCAATAGTGTATCTCGGTGGTAAGCTGTAACAGTTAATTGTACCGAGTGTGTATAGGCCTAGGCCTCAAAACACAATACTCAATACATTTATACATACATACATACACTAAATTCTATTATACGTTTGCCACATGCTTTATACTTATAACCTATACAATAATATAATATATATGCAGTGATAAGCATTAGCATACAGCATTAGTATTAAATATATTAATATATACGGCATACGGTAGGTAGGTACTACTTAAGGTGGTTAAGGTACTTAGGTACTCCACAGTAGTCAACAGTACTCTACAGCGTACAGCGTTCAGTAGAGGAAAAAAAAGCTCCTATAGTCAGGGGTTGGCCCAGAGAGCAGGCGGAGTGGAAATTTTATAGTCAAAGGCATGGGCTCCACACAGCTTCACACAGCTCCAAAACTCGAGAAGTCCGTTTTATTTTTCTTAAAGGGCTCATATGCGCCTTTTTTTGTCAAAAAAATACCGTTCAAAAAGACAACAACGACCGCATTTTGTTCTTGTTTGGCTTACAATGCTTTGACTACAATAGCTTTAATAAGACTAAAACAGGTGTTTATGTTTGTAATTAATAGCTAAATAAGGTTTAAACTTAAAAGAAACAATTTTAACTTATTTGTTTGAATTTCTAGCCTATTTGTAGAAACGTCTCAATAAAATGAAAACAATTACAACAAATTGGCAATTTTAAAAAATGTTAAAAGCACGTCTATTGTTTTAAGCGTAAACATTTTCAGTTTTATTTAATAATTGATTTGCTTTTTTTGTGAATTTTTAGCGGCTTTTGCGACTGCGATTCCGTAAGGTAAGAGTTGGACTACCAAAGAGCAATAAAAAACGTTAAGTGTATACTAGCTATTACGCTTTCGGTTAGTTGCTTATAACTCTAAGCAAATTACATACGTCCTTGGCAATTTTAATACAACGAGTTTTAAATTTTATTATTTTTTATAACCATTATTTTACAGACATGTCTTTTTTGCCTTAGAGTTATTAACAAATATTTATTTTTAAATTTTGATATACAACAATTTTTATTACTGGTTATGCTTTCACACAAGTTAATTGGCAATACAAATTTATTTAAACAGTCAGCCATAGCTTTTCTTTGTTTTAAAGAAAAAACATGAGGAAAATTTGCACGCATACTTTTTTCTTAGAAAACTGTTGAAACTTTATAAGGGTAAAACAAGCGCACAGATCTGTTATATCAGTAATATGGAAAATAGGTTTAAATTAGATTGTTTTTTTCAGAACTTACCGGTATATCCATCCAAGCCAAACTAGCTGGAATTGAATAAGGAAGTTTACAGTACTAATGCTGGCGCTGCTATTAATCTGCCGTCAGGATAATTAAATATTAAGTTCCAGTTAAAGTTTAAACTTTTCCTCTATACCTCTCATGTGTTTTCATTTTCACATCTCAAATCTCAACTGTTGCGCATAGACGTCAATGTTAATGTTTTTATGTTTCATTTTAAACACTCATCCAGCATAACTTTAGAATTTTTTAATGGTTTTTGATTGATTACGCAATTTTAAAAACATATTTTTGCAAGTTAGAAAACAAATTTATGTTAATTATATATCTTCTGCGAAGAAATAAAATGATCCATATACATTTGTGGCTTAAATTTATATCCACTATCTACAAAAATATTGAAAAAGGTCATGACATTATTCAAATAAAACATTTTGCACTTTTTAGAAACATGTGAATTAAACATTTTTAACTTTTAAAAAACATGTAAATAAAGTATTTAACAATTTTTAAAAATATGTAAATATAACATTGTGCACTGTTCAAAAACATGTAAATAGAAAATTTTAAACGTTTTTAAAACAAGTAAATCGAACATGTTACGCTTTTAAAAACTCTTAGTTAACATACTACGCAAGTTTTTCATTTTGTTCCTATGACATAGCTCATTTTGATGTAAGTCTAAATTTGAGATAGGTCATTTTGGTTCTTTACGGGCATTATAGTTTAATGTTTCACACGCTTTAGATTTCAAACAAATAACCACAATATTTCTGCAGCTTTAAACTATTTTTGAGTACGAATATTAATTTACTCAAATGTTGACCGGATAATGCAATCAATGTCAAGTTCATGGCCATATTATTTCCAATGCAGATGTAATTATTGTCAGTTGATGGCTTTATATTTTGTCATGATCATATTACTTTATATAAAAAAAATATTGTTATTGTTAATACAGTGCTGTAAAGTACCTACATTGTTTATCATGTTGACAGATGTTAGATTGTGTACAACAGGACAAACTGAATAATATTTGACAAAAACGTAAAACTCAATAGGCAAAAACTGATCAAGTTGTGCGTTTGAATGTTGCCTAATATGCAGACATGCTAAACGTTTAAAATTCAAAACAATTTGTTAAATGGACATCTGCTTCTTTTATCACAAACTTTAAATCAGCTTCAATACTCTGCAATGCTGAGCAATTTTCAAGCAGAGTAACAAAGAAAATTTTTCAGTTTTTCTGCAATTTAAACTGCAATGTGTTTAATTCTGACGACAAACAGGCATGATTTATCAATATTACTGCATATTACGGTTAAAAAGCCGAACGCAATTTGTCTGTTCATAAACTGTTGCCTTTGTTGCATACTTGCTATTTACTTTTAACTGCCACAGTTATATTAAAGCTTAGAGGAAAATGACTACTTTACATTACAACTAAATAGAATAATTGTCACAGGATTTTTCTGAAATGGTATATATTAAACAATGAAACATAAAGCCACTGAATACGAATGACACGTATAGCAATTTAAAAGCAGTCAAATATATTTAAGGAAACAATTTAAATTTGTTTTTAAAAATAAAGTTGTAAGGATAAAATTTACCAAATTACTTGCTATTATTATTTTGTTTTACAACGTTTTGTATATGTAGTAAATTTTTTCCTTAAAATCCCACTATATAAGGAGCTAATTTATCTACTGATTTCATACAGTAAACTTCAAGCAAGTAACTGTCAACACCACACCACAAAATAAAAAATTAGTCTTTAGTTGTTATTTAATTTAAATTTTACTCTCGTATAGTAAAATAAAAAAAAGACGAGCCAGCTAAGCTATTTTTGACTACCGATCTCATTGTCATTAGAACAATAATCAAAGAAGCTCATAAAGCACTCAGCATTTTGCGATATAATTTCTTATTTGCGTCACCTCTTTGTCAATAGCAAGATGCGATACTTACTCGTTATAACTTTAATACTAGCCGTTGTCTTTGCTCTGACAGCAGAGGGGATGGGAGGTCAGCATCAGGACTTTCATAAAAATAGTAACCATCAAAAAAGACAAGAACTACGAAAACACTATGGACACCCCTGGGGTAAGCAATGGACTAGGGCTTGCGAAAGTCTTGTCTTCAAAAGTCTTGTCAAGACCAAGACTCTTAAAATCAAGACTAGAGTTTGTCTTGTAATTTTAAGACTCTTGAAATCAAGACTTGCAAAAGTCTTGTTTACTTAAGACTCTCAAAATCGAAACTTTTAGAAGTCATGAAAATTCAAGAGTCTTAAAAACAAGACTTTTAGAAGTCTTGAAACTTCAAAAGTCTTGAAATCAAGACTTCCAAAAGTCTTGAGTCTTCAACTCAAGACTAAAGTCTTGAAACATCAAAACTCTTAAAATCAAGACTAACAAAAACATGTACACAATCATTTTTTAAGCACAAAAACTCAGTTTTTTAGCCATTATTTCAACTTCTGGAGGTACTAAAATTTCAAAACTCTCAAAATCAAGACTAAATCAAGACTTGCAAAACTCCTAAAATTTCAAGACTCTCGAAATCAAGACTTTCAAAAGTCTTAAAAATTCAAGAGTCTCGAAATCAAGCCTTTCGATAGTCTTAAAAATTAAAAAGTCTCAAAATCGAGCCTTTTCAAAGTATTGAAAATTCAAAAGTCTTGAAAATAAGACATTAAAAAGTCTTAAAAAAATGAAGTCTTTTTACAAAATTTTTTTAACTTTGTCCTTCAAGTCATGTATAGAGTTAGGATGTTCAAATAATTGAATTTTAAGGTGGCCTTTCAATTTTAAGACTTTTCGAGACTCTTGAATGGTCTTAAAAATGGCGAGTGTCTTGGCCCTGATTTTGCAAGCCCTACAATTGACATATTTTTGCATTTACAGTTGTTGATTGAATAATTTCAAAGCATTTACAGAATGTAAAAATTAATGCCTATAAATTGTATTATTGGTTTAAAATTAAATTAACAGGACATGGGGGGAAACCAAATCATAAAAGTTCGTCAAGTAGCAGTAGCAGCAGCAGTAGCAGCAGCGAAGGTAATTTACGAAATAAACTTACGTATGAGTTAGTTTATAACAGTAACACACGCTTTTAAAAAACTTGCAATTTATAAATAAGGATTAAATTATGTAACAATATTGTATTAGGATTCTGAAATATTTACTTTAGCGTAATTATATTGTCAATATTATCCTGCTTATACTTTATTTTACAGAGACAACAGCAAAACCAACAACAACAGCAGCAACAACACCAGAAACAACAACACCAACATAAACACCAACAACACCAGAAGCTAATTCTTACGTTTTAATAATGTTTTAACAACCTTTTCATTTAATTTTCTAATAATGATAAACGTAACTCGTGTCATTTATTTGGCCCTTGAACCTTTATACATTTCTGTTTCATTTAAAATTAAATTTCTAACGTGTCTAAATGTATCCGTTTTAGACCACAATTTTTAAAACCTACTGCTACAGTACTTTACATATTCACAAATAAATAACAGCAATTTAATCATATCGTTTACTTGTTACATGATTAATCACTCAATGCTTGATCGTTTAGTTACAAATACAACTGTTAAAGCATTTTTTTAAATGTGATTTGTCGGATCGGTTGTTGTCATTAATGCAAACCTAATGTGCTATTCCAACATATTACCACTGAAAACGTCAGGACTTATACTATGCCATCTGGTACAAACTAAACTCGTACATAGTCCACCCGTATTACCACTGTTTTCACAAAGCACGCCCGTATTACTAACATTACTGATCAGATACATTTAATTTATAGATGCTGAGCAAGCATCTAAAGAAATGGTCATGTCCGTCTGTTTGTCCGTCTGTTGGCCACACGCTACAGGTCAAACCGTTTACACTATTGTTTAGAACTTTTTTAAAACAAATACAAAAGCGAGCCGGCAGGTCTGTATTGTTTTTTCACTAATCCAGTGCAAGTCAATCGGTCCCTAACGAGCTCTTAAAAAAAATGACCGAGGGTCAATTTTTCTTGAAAAAACTACCTTAATTTGAGCCAGCCTGAGCCCGGGAGGAAAGACTCGTCCACCAAGCATGGGATTTAAAAAAAAAATTGAGCCCGGGCGTGCCTGCTATGTTTTCGATTTTACTGACCGGAGCTTCGGTCAGTGCAATCAGTCCCACCGGTCACCGGCTCCGTGTCTTACAATGCACTAATCGAACTGACCATTGCTTAGCAATTAAATATTGAACTGACAAAAGGCAATAAATTTAGAAATAGGCACCATAAAAACGGGGGTAGCGATAAACATAGCTGAGCGCAAGACATATGCCCTGCTATAAAACGAAAAACAAAGCACCATTTTTAGCCAGGTTCGGGGATCGTACGTAAATGACGTTATCTAAAAATTACCACTTTAGAAATTTCCTTTGTCATTAGTTTAAGAATTTAGTAATCCGATATATTTGACATGGGATCTTACTAGTATGCATAAAAGGATCGTCCATAAATGACTTTATTTAAAAATCACTACATTAAAAATCCCCTTTGTCATTAGTTCAAGAATTAGGTAATTGGATTTATTTAACGTGGGATCTTACTAGTATGCATACAGGGATCGTTCATAAATGACTTTATTTAAGAATTACTACTTCAGAAAACCCCTTTGTCATCAGTTTAAGAATTAGGTAATCGGATATATTTGACATAGGATGTTACTAGTATGCATACGAGGATCGCTCGTGAATAACGTTATTTAAAAAACACTACTTTAGAGATCCTCTTTCTTATTTGTTCAATATTAAGGCAATCGGATTTATTTAACATAGGATCATACTAACGTGCATACGGGGATCGTCCATAAATGACGTTATATAAAAATAACTACTTTAAAGATCCCCGTTGTCATTACCCTTAAAATTACGTAATCAGATATATTTAACATGGGATCATACTAATATGCATACGGGGATCGTACGTAAATGACGTTATCTAAAAATTACCACTTTAGAAATAAGCTTTGTCATTAGTTCAAGAATTAGGTAATCGGATATTATATTTGACATAGAATCCTACTAGTATGGATACAAGGTTAGTTCATAAATGAGGTTATTCAAAAATTACTATTTTAAAGATCTCCTTTGTCATTTGTTTAGGAATGAAGTAATCAGATATATTTGACATAGGATCTTACTAGTATGCAAACAGGGATCGTCCATAAATGACGGTATTTAAAAATCACTACATTAGAAATCCTATTTGTCATTAGTTTTAGAATTAAGTGATTAGATTTATTCAACATGGGATCTTACTAGTATGCATACGGGGATCGTCCATAAATAACGTTATTTAAAAATTACTACTTGAGAAATCCCTTTTGTCATCAGTTTAGGAATTAAGTAATCGGATATATTTGACATAGGATTTTACTAGTATGCATACGGGGATCGCTCGTAAATAACGTTATTTAGAAAACACTACTTTAGAGATCCTCTTTCTCATTTGTTTAATAACTAAGGAATTAGATTTATTTAACATAGGATCATACTAATGTGCATATAGGTATTGTTCACATATGACGTTATTTAAAAATTACTACTTCAGAAATCTCATTTGTCATTAGTTCAAGAATTAGGGAATCGGATATATTTGACATGGGATCTTACAAGTGTAAAAACATGCCACGTTCTTTAATATATGGGTTATTGATGGGAAGCCTTCATGAATGAAATTATTTGTGAGAGGTGAAATTTATACAAAATTTTCAACTATATTTAACTACATGCTACACTCATTCGTATATGTTTTAATTATTGTGGGGGAGCTTTTATAGATCTTATATTATTTTTTAGCGTAACATAAATGGCCTTGCAACTTTGTTAAAGCTTAGCATCTACTACGGGCCCGCCCCTGGTCGACAAATCTGGCGCGAGCGCCGGATTTTTCATCTTAAAAATAGTAATACCAGTACTTGCTAAAAGTCTAATATAATCCATATTTTATGTCAGCAAGGCTGTGCATCTTCAAGTTACGTATTTATTTTTGAATACGTAATTTTACAAAAAACCAGAACTTTTTATTTACATGTTTTTGAAAAGTACAAAATATCCTAATTAATAATTAAAATTTTTTAAACAAAGGGTACATGTAATATTAACACTTTTTTTAAAAGAGCAACGTGTTACACTTTCATATGTTTTTGGAAGTTTAAAACTGTCCATTTAATTAGCCATTCTTTCAGGTTCTCTAGTTTGTCATTTGCTGATTGTAAAAAGGCAAAATAGTATTTTATTTTATTATTAAATTATTTTATTTATCATGTAGTATGCACTTTTTTATTACAATTCTATACAAATTATGAATTTAACACTATGCTTTGTTTTAATTTTTCCACATTGTGTAATCCGTTTGCATCCGAGTATTATTTGAAGTAAATTTAATTAAAGTGAAAATCAAATTTCGATGCTAAAATTGATTTTAGGTTTTTATGAATTTATTTAAATTAATAATAGTTGACATTTTTTAACAATATTACTGAATGCCAATTAGGTAAACTAAGAAACGTATATATACATCTTTTGTAGTGCTTCGTATGTCAGGTAATAACACAAAAATACTAAAAGGGTAATCACTAAATAATATTTTATGTTTACTTTAATTGCCAATATTAGGAATTACAATATGAACTACAGTGAAATCAAAAAAACTATTTTACTACGCAATAGAAATATTTGGTAGTAAAAATTCCAAATAAAATTAAATTTTAGCAATAGTGAACACATTTTCAATTGTAAATTACCAATTATTCATGCATACCCAAGTCAAATTAATAATTTAACTGCCATAACATTTATATTTTCTCCAATGCTGACAACTACATTTATGGATTAATTAGTTTTCAATGCCTTTAAGAATTCAGGCGCTAAATAGTTGACAGTCTCTACTAAATTAAATAAAATAAACTCATTGGCTGCACAAACAACTGCTACAGTTGGGAAACGAAGGAACAGTAATGGATGCATGTAGCTATAGAGCATAATAGTGCTGTAGAGACCTAGCGCGTGATTTACAAATAGAACTAGGACACATACAGGAAAACTCAACTTAGACATACATTGATTAAACAGTTTGTCCAGAATTTGAAGCGCTCTATAAATATGTAAAACCTGTTTTTGGCTTAGGCTCTTGATAAACTCGATAGCAAGTTTGTTTTTGCATAGTAACAACACAGCTAACCAGAAACTAGTGCACTTTGAATAGGTTAGTATAATAAAAACATAAATGTACCAGGATAGTGTGAGAACAGACACTCTTCTGTACTCTGTAATAAAATACACAAAGATGGTCAGCCACCCTTTGAACCTATTGGGTATAAAATAATACATGTAGCGATGATGTTTAGGGCGCGCGAGGAACTAAGTTGAAGCTTGAAAGCACGAAACGAAGGTGCTGTAAGTTAGGAGTACAACAATAACCTGACATCTGTCGTTCCTTGCCTGGCGTCTTTCAAAAAAAATATTATCTTGATTAAACACAATACACGGAAAATATAATATTAATCTCATTTTAAATAAAAATTTTTTGTCATTATTACAAGCGTTGTAAATTTATTGATATTATTTAACTTACGTGTAAACTGTTTATCAAAAAAACGTCGATTCATAAAACTAGTAATTTTGCTTTAATACACGCAAGTATTACACATAAGAATTAGAGCAATGGAACTTACTAGAGCATAAACAAAAACGATTGTTATTCGTGCTACATCTTTGACCCACTGTCAGCCAAACAGCAGAGAACGAAGGCTGACTGATCTAGTACCGAAGCGCCGTTCTTCTAAACACTCGAATACATGGGCTCCAGAATTGGAAATTGACAAAGGCAGCTCCAACGCACAGCTTGCTTACAGCTTTACACAGCTGCGATGCGCCTTGGTCCCTAGAAACGCTTGAGGCAGAAGAGGGTGGTAAAAAGATTTTATTATTAACGAGTCAAGGTATATATTTTTGACGCGTACATTAGAATAGAGGTACCTACCTTGTATCTTGTACTAAATACTAAATTGTACTTCTACGTTCCTCTCTTCCTCCTACTCTTACGTATGCATATTCAAGTGTCATGTAATAACATGGCAATGCTATATACTATACTATTTAATATTAATAGTACAGAATAACAGAATATAGAATAGGGATATTTTTTTATATTATTTATTTTTTATTTATTCATGCTATGCTTTTTACTTTTTAATTTTTTAGGGATTGGTAAAAGACAAATAAATAAAGTAGTGTTTATACCGAAATTAAAATAAAAAAACGCTTAGCTGCGATTAAAATTGGCTGCATGCTTAAAATAGTTTAAATTAAATATTTAATTTAATATTTTGTGCAAGTTGCAAGTTATGATACGCCGAATCACATTATTATTAGTTGGGGTTTGGGTTGTACTGTCACTGTTTGGGTTTGCAATTGTATATAGCATAGCACTAGAAGCAAAAAGTACTGTTTTACTACATACTTTTAATAATAATATAGTTCAAATAAAATTATGTAATATTGTTGTATACGCATTATTTAAATCTTCAACATACACCAATATTTAATATAATTATTATTTTTGAGTTGAGTTGTAACACTAAATTCTATTAAGGCGGGACATGTGGGCTCGTGACACTACGGAGTGTGCAGAGATACAGAGATCGAACCTCGGCGACAGGGATGATTTCCTAATCCACATGTACTTTGCAGAGAATATTTTCTACTGTCTTTCTATGTAGCCGCCTGTTACAGGAGGAAGAAAAATACAGTTTGAGCCAGCCCGACCGGTCATGCTCGATAATGAGTGGTTTCACAGTTATCCGTAGCCGATCCGATTCTGACTCGGTAGCTATAAACGGAGCTGGACCTTAATGGCATATTGTAAATGCTGGCTCAAATACTCGACGTCATGGTGTGTCAGTTCGATTTCCCTGTATTATATTCTCCCTCTAGTAAAACAGGGCCAACGTAGAGGTCGTCCCATTAGATTATATTCTTTATACTTAAATGGTGAAGGGGAACATGAGTCTTCCTTGCCTGTTCTATTGGTACTGGACTGGTAATTAGGATACTCTGATTCTTACGGCCTTTAAACAGTTTTCAGTGTCTCCTTGGCTGGAGCTAAATCTCGCACCTCTAACAGAGCGGTTAATAACAAATACCCTTATCAATAGGTATGACTTTCCAAGTAAATTTAATATAGTATAGACAATTACATTTAGCGAACCCGAAGAGTGCACTGCAATAGTGTATCTCGGTGGTAAGCTGTAACAGTTAATTGTACCGAGTGTGTATAGGCCTAGGCCTCAAAACACAATACTCAATACATACATACATACATACATACACTAAATTCTATTATACGTTTGCCACATGCTTTATACTTATAACCTATACAATAATATAATATATATGCAGTGATAAGCATTAGCATACAGCATTAGTATTAAATATATTAATATATACGGCATACGGTAGGTAGGTACTACTTAAGGTGGTTAAGGTACTTAGGTACTCCACAGTAGTCAACAGTACTCTACAGCGTACAGCGTTCAGTAGAGGAAAAAAAAGCTCCTATAGTCAGGGGTTGGCCCAGAGAGCAGGCGGAGTGGAAATTTTATAGTCAAAGGCATGGGCTCCACACAGCTTCACACAGCTCCAAAACTCGAGAAGTCCGTTTTATTTTTCTTAAAGGGCTCATATGCGCCTTTTTTTGTCAAAAAAATACCGTTCAAAAAGACAACAACGACCGCATTTTGTTCTTGTTTGGCTTACAATGCTTTGACTACAATAGCTTTAATAAGACTAAAAAAGGTGTTTATGTTTGTAATTAATAGCTAAATAAGGTTTAAACTTAAAAGAAACAATTTTAACTTATTTGTTTGAATTTCTAGCCTATTTGTAGAAACGTCTCAATAAAATGAAAACAATTACAACAAATTGGCAATTTTAAAAAATGTTTAAAGCACGTCTATTGTTTTAAGCGTAAACATTTTTAGTTTTATTTAATAATTGATTTGCTTTTTTTGTGAATTTTTAGCGGCTTTTGCGACTGCGATTCCGTAAGGTAAGAGTTGGACTACCAAAGAGCAATAAAAAACGTTAAGTGTATACTAGCTATTACGCTTTCGGTTAGTTGCTTATAACTCTAAGCAAATTACATACGTCCTTGGCAATTTTAATACAACGAGTTTTAAATTTTATTATTTTTTATAACCATTATTTTACAGACATGTATTTTTTGCCATTTGAGTAATTGACAATTATTTATTTTTAAATTTTGATATACAACAATTTTTATTACTGGTTATGCTTTCACACAAGTTAATTGGCAATACAAATTTATTTAAACAGTCAGCCATAGCTTTTCTTTGTTTTAAAGAAAAAACATGAGGAAAATTTGCACGCATACTTTTTTCTTAGAAAACTGTTGACACTTTATAAGGGTAAAACAAGCGCACAGATCTGTTATATCAGTAATATAGAAAATAGGTTTAAATTAGATTGTTTTTTCAGAACTTACCGGTATATCCATCCAAGCCAAACTAGCTGGAATTGAATAAGGAAGTTTACAGTACCAATGCTGGCGCTGCCATTAATCTGCCGTCAGGATAATTAAATATTAAGTTCCAGTTAAAGTTCAAACTTTTCCTCTATACCTCTCATGTGTTTTTATTTTCACATCTCAAATCTCAACTGTTGCGCATAGACGTCAATGTTAATGTTTTTATGTTTCATTTTAAACACTCATTCAGCATAACTTTAGAATTCTTTAATAGTTTTTGATTGATTACGCAATTTAAAAAACATATTTTTGCAAGTTAGAAAACAAATTTATGTTAATTATATATCTTCTGCGAAGAAATAAAATGATCCATATACATTTGTAGCTTAAATTTATATCCACTATCTACATAAATATTGAAAAAGGTCATGACATTATTCAAATAAAACATTTTGCACTTTTTAGAAACATGTGAATAAAACATTTTTAACTTTTAAATAACATGTAAATAAAGTATTTTACAATTTTTAAAAATATGTAAATAGAACATTTTGCACTGTTCAAAAACATGTTAATAGAAAATTTTAAACGTTTTGAAAACAAGTAAATCAAACATGTTACGCTTTTAAAAAACTCTTAGTTAACATACTACGCAAGTTTTTCATTTTGTTCCTATGACATAGCTCATTTTGATGTAAGTCTTAATTTGAGATAGGTCATTTTGGTTCTTTACGAGCATTATAGTTTAATATTTCACACGCTTTAGATTTCAAATAATTAACCACAACATTTCTGCAGCTTTAAACTATTTTTGAGTACGAATATTAATTAACTCAAATGTTGACCGGATAATGCAATCAATGTCAAGTTCATGGCCATATTATTGCCAATGCAGATGTAATTATTGTCAGTTGATGGCTTTATATTTTGTCATGATCATATTACTTAATATAAAAAAAATATTGTTATTGTTAATACAGTGCTGTAAAGTACCTACATTGTTTATCATGTTGACAGATGTTAGATTGTGTACAACAGGACAAACTGAATAATATTTGACAAAAACGTAAAACTCAATAGGCAAAAACTGATCAAGTTGTGCGTTTGAATGTTGCCTAATATGCAGACATGCTAAACGTTTAAAATTCAATACAATTTGTTGAATGGACATCTGCTTCTTTTATCACAAACTTTAAATCAGCTTCAATACTCTGCAATGCTGAGCAATTTTCAAGCAGAGTAACAAAGAAAACTTTTCAGTTTTTCTGCAATTTAAACTGCAATGTGTTTAATTCTGACGACAAACAGGCATGATTTATCAATATTACTGCATATTACGGTTAAAAAGCCAAACGCAATTTGTCTGTTCATAAACTGTTGCCTTTGTTGCATACTTGCTATTTACTTTCAACTGCCACAGTTATATTAAAGCCCAAAGAAAAATGACTACTTTACATTACAACTAAATAGACTAATTGTCACAAGGTTTTTCTGAAATGGTATATTTTAAACAATAAAACATAAAGCCACTGAATTCAAAGGACACGTATGGCAAATTAAAAGCAGCAAAATATACTTGAGGAAACAAATTTAAAAATAAAGTTGTAAGGATTAAATTTACTAAATTACTTAGTCTTATTATTTTGTTTTACAACGTTTTGTAAATTCAGTAAATTTTTTCCTTATAATCCCACTATATAAGGAGCTGATTTATCTACTGATTCCATACAGTAAACTTCAAGCAAGTAACTGTCAACACCACACCACAAAATAACGAATCAGACTTTAGTTGTTCACATTTGAATTTAACTCTCGTAAAGTAAAATAAAAAAAGACCAACAAGTCAAGCCATTTTTGACAACAGCGTCCATTGACATTAGAACATTAATCAAAGAAGCTCATAAAGCACTCAGCATTTTGCGATATGATTTCTTATTTGCGTCACCTCTCTGTTAAAAGCAAGATGCGATACCTACTCGTTATAACTTTAATACTAGCCGTTGTCTTTGCTCTCACGGCAGAGGGGATGGGAGGTCAGCATCAGGACTTTCATAAAAATAGTAACCATCAAAAAAGACAATAACTACGAAAACACTATGGACACCCCTGGGGTAAGCAATGGACTAAGGCTTGCGAAAGTCTTGTCTTGAAAAGTCTTGTCAAGACCAAGACTCTTGAAATCAAGACTAGAGTTGGTCTTGAAATTTCAAGACTCTTGAAATCAAGACTTGCAAAAGTCTTGTTCATTTAAGACTCTCAAAATCGAAACTTTTAGAAGTCATGAAAATTCAAGAGTCTTAAAAACAAGACTTTCAGAAGTCTTGAAACTTCAAAAGTCTTGAAATCAAGACTTCCAAAAGTCTTGAGTCTTCAACTCAAGACTAAAGTCTTGAAACATCAAGACTCTTAAAATCAAGACTAACAAAAACATGTACACAATCATTTTTTAAGCACGAAAACTCAGTTTTTTAGCCATTATTTTAACTTCTGGAGGTACTAAAATTTCAAAACTCTTAAAATCAAGACAAAATCAAGACTTGCAAAACTTTTAAAATTTCAAGACTCTCGAAATCAAGACTTTTAAAAGTCTCTAAAATTTAAGAGTCTTGAAATTAAGCCTTTCGATAGTCTTAAAAATTCAAAAGTCTCGCAATCGAGCCTTTTAAAAGTATTGAAAATTCAAAAGTCTTGAAAATAAGACATTTAAAAGTCTTGAAAAAATAAAGTCTCCTCACAAAAATTTTTTAACTTTGTCTCAAAAGTCATGTATAGAGTTAGGATGTTCAAATAATTGAATTTCAAGGTGGCCTTTTAATTTTAAGACTTTTCGAGACTCTTGAATGGTCTTAAAAAAGGCAAGTGTCTTGGCCCTGATTTTGCAAGCCCTACAATGGACATATTTTTGCATTTAAAGTTGTTGATTGAATAATTTCAAAGCATTCACAGAATGTAAAAATTAATGCCTATAAATTGTATTATTGGTTAAAAATTAAATTAACAGGACATGGGCCGAAACCAAATCATAGAAGTTCGTCAAGTAGCAGTAGCAGCAGCAGTAGCAGCAGCGAAGGTAATTTACGAAATAAACTTACGTATGAGTTAGTTTATAACAGTAACACACGCTTTTAAAAAACTTGCAATTTATAAATTAGGATTTAATTATGTAACAATATTGTATTAGGATTTTGAAATATTTACTTTAGCGTAATTATATTGTCAATATTATCCTGCTTATACTTTATTTTACAGAGACAACAGCAAAACCAACAACAACAGCAGCAACAACACCAGAAACAACAACACCAACATAAACACTAACAACACCAGAAGCTAATCCTTACGTTTTAATAATGTTTCAACAACCTTTTAATTTAATTTTCTAATAATGATAAACGTAACTCGTGTCATTTATTTGGCCCTTGAACCTTTATACATTTCTGTTTCATTTAAAATTAAATTTCTAACGTGTCTAAATGTATCCGTTTTAGACCACAATTTTTAAAACCTACTGCTACAGTACTTTACATATTCACAAATAAATAACAGCAATTTAATCATCGTTTACTTGTTACATGATTATTCACTCAATGCTTGATCGTTTAGTTACAAATACAACTGTTAAAACATTTTTTTAAATGTGATTTGTCGGATCGGTTGTTGTCATAAATGCAAACCTAATGTGCTATTCCAACATATTACCACTGAAAACGTCAGGACTTATACTATGCCATCTGGTACAAACTAAACTCGTACATAGTCCACCCGTATTACCACTGTTTTCACAAAGCACGCCCGTATTACTAACATTACTGATTAGATACATTTAATTTATAGATGCTGAGCAAGCATCTAAAGAAATGGTCATGTCCGTCTGTCTGTCCGTCTGTTGGCCACACGCTACAGGTCAAACCGTTTACACTATTGTCTTAGAACTTTTTTAAAACAAATACAAAAGCGAGCCGGCAGGTCTGTATTGTTTTTTCACTAATCCAGTGCAAGTCAATTGGTCCCTAACGAGCTCTTAAAAAAAATGACCGAGGGTCAATTTTTCTTGAAAAAACTACCTTAATTTGAGCCAGCCTGAGCCCGGGAGGAAAGACTTGTCCACCAAACATGGGATTTAAAAAAAAAATGTTTTCGATTTTACTGACCGGAGCTTCGGTCAGTGCAATCAGCCCCACTGGTCACCGGCTCCGTGTCTTACACTGCACTAATCGAACTGACCATTGCTTAGCAATTAAATATTGAACTGACAAAAGGCAATAAATTTAGAAATAGGCACCATAAAAACGGGAGTAGCGATAAACATAGCTAAGCGCAAGACATATGCCCTGCTATAAAACGAAAAACAAAGCACCATTTTCAGCCAGGTTCATGGATCGTACGTAAATGACGTTATCTAAAAATTACCACTTTAGAAATTTCCTTTGTCATTAGTTTAAGAATTTAGTAATCCGATATATTTGACATGGGATCTTACTAGTATGCATACAAGGATCGTCCATAAATGACTTTATTTAAAAATCACTACATTAAAAATCCCCTTTGTCATTAGTTCAAGAATTAGGTAATTGGATTTATTTAACATGGGATCCTACTAGTATGCATACAGGGATCGTCCATAAATGACTTTATTTAAGAATTACTACTTCAGAAAACCCCTTTGTCATCAGTTTAAGAATTAGGTAATCGGATATATTTGACATAGGATGTTACTAGTATGCATACGAGGATCGCTCGTGAATAACGTTATTTAGAAAACACTACTTTAGGGATCCTCTTTCTTATTTGTTCAATAATAAGACAATCAGATTTATTTAACATACGATCATACTAACGTGCATACGGGGATCGTCCATAAATGACGTTATATAAAAATAACTACTTTAAAGATCCCCTTTGTCATCACCTTAAAATTTACGTAATCAGATATATTTAACATGGGATCATACTAATATGCATACGGGGATCGTACGTAAATGACGTTATCTAAAAATTACCACTTTAGAAATTAGCTTTGTCATTAGTTCAAGAATTAGGTAATCGGATATATTTGACAGGGGATTGTACAAGTTTAAAAACATGCCACGTTCTTTAATATATGGGTTATTGATGGGAAGCCTTCATGAATGAAATCATTTGTGAGAACTATATTTAACTACATGCTACACTCATTCGTATATGTTTTAATTATTGTGGGGGAGCTTTTATAGATCTTATATTATCTTTTAGCGTAACATAAATGGCCTTGCAACTTTTTTAAAGCTCAGCATCTACTACGGGCCCGCTCCTGGTCGACAAATCCGGCGCGAGCGCCGGATTTTTTATCTTAAAAATAGTAATACCACTACTTGCTAAAAGGTCCAATATAATCCATATTTTATGTCAGCAAGGCTGTGCATCTTCAAGTTACGTATTTATTTTTGAATACGTAATTTTACAAAAAACCAAAACTTTTTATTTACATGTTTTTGAAGAGTACAAAATATCCTAATTAATAATTAAAATTTTTTAAACAAAGGGTACATGTAATATTAACACGTTTTTTAAAAGAGCAACATGTTACACTTTCACATGTTTTTGGAAGTTCAAAACTGTCCATTTAATTAGTCATTCTTTCAGGTTCCCTAGTTTGTCATTTGCTGATTGTAAAAAGGCAAAATAATATTTTATTCATTAAATTATTTTATTTATCATGTAGTATGCACGTTTTTATTACATTTCTATACAAATTATGAATTTAACACTATGTTTTGATTTAATTTTCCCACATTGTGTAATCCGTTTGCATCCGAGTATTATTTAAAGTAAATTTAAGTAAATGGAAAATCAAATTTCGATGCTAAAATTGATTTTAGGTTTTTATGAATTTATTTAAATTAATAATAGCTGACATTGTTTAACAATATTACTGAATGCCAATTAGGTGAACTAAGAAACGTATATATACATCTTTTGTAGTGCTTCGTATGTCGGGTAATAACACAAAAATACTAAAAGGGTAATCACTAAATAATATTTTATGTTTACTTTAATTGCCAATATTAGGAATTACAATATGAACTACAGTGAAATCAAAAAAACTATTTTACTACGCAATAGAAATATTTGGTAGTAAAAATTCCAAATAAAATTAAATTTTAGCAATAGTGAACACATTTTCAATTGTAAATTACCAATTATTCATGCATACCCAAGTCAAATTAAAAATTAAACTGCCATAACATTTATATTTTCTCCAATACTGACAACTTCATTTATGGATTAATTACTTTTCAATGCCTTTAAGAATTCAGGCGCTAAATAGTTGACAGTCTCTACTAAATTAAATAAAATAAACTCATTGGCTGCACAAACAACTGCTACAGTTGGGAAACGAAGGAACAGTAATGGATGCATGTAGCTATAGAGCATAATAGTGCTGTAGAGACCTAGCGCGTGATTTACAAATAGAACTAGGACACATACAGGAAAACCCAACTTAGACATACATTGATTAAACAGTTTGTCCAGAATTTGAAGCGCTCTATAAATATGTAAAACCTGTTTTCGGCTTAGGCTCTTGATAAACTTGATTGCAAGTTTGTTTTTGCATGGTAACAACACAGCTAACCAGAAACTAGTGCACTTTGAATAGGTTAGTATGATAAAAATCCGGCGCTTCGCGCCGGATTTGTCGACCGTGGGCTAGCCCGAAGTAGATGCTGAGCTTTAACAATGGCGCAAGACAATGTATGTTCCGCTAAAAGATGATATAAGATTTATGGAAGCTCCCCTATAATCAATAACACATACACCAATGTGCGTAGCATGTAGTTAAATATAGCTAAAAATTTTTCATAAATTGCACCACTCACAAATGACGTCATTTATGGAGGCTTCCCTACCATCATTAATCCATGTATGGAAGTACGTAGCATGTAGTTTAAAAACTCTAAAATATTTTTGAAAATCGCAGGATTTACAAATGACGCCATTTATAGAGCCTCTCTTACTATCAATAACCCATATACGAGTGTTTGTGGCAAGAAGTTAAAAAAAGGTTAGGAAAAATTTTAAAGTTAAAAATAAGAGTCCAAAAACTATGATATTTGAATGACGTCATTATAGACAATCACTGAATATCTAAAACGCATATAAGTAAGTACGTGACATGTAGTTAAAATAGGATGGAAAAAAATTCAAAGTTAAGACAGGGGATACTAGAGTAGTGTAAACCATGCTGGGAAGTATACAATTGACCTTCCCTTGACCTCCTGACCCCAAAGGTCATGACCCCGTGACCCCATGACCTCATCCCCCTAACCTAACACCCAATGATCTCCCCCAAGGTCATCTAAGGGCCATCCCCCCGTAAACGTAACAGTAAACCGCTATAATGACGCAAGGGCCAACAGTATGACGACGCCATTGCCCCGCCCCCGTCCATTGGCCCGCCACTGTACCGTCCAAGAGTCCGCCACTGTACCCGCCCATCAACCCGCCACTGTACTGCCATTGTACCCGCCCATTAACCCCCACAGTACCCCCAAAGTATATCGCCACAGTCACGCCAGTGTTATGGGCCCCTTTCATACCACGTGATTGGACGGCGCCATTGCCCTGTACCCGCCCCTGCCAAATAACCCGTACACGTCACAGGGTCAATAAAGTGTCAAACACTCCGACGTGTCAATCGCTGTTAAGATTTATTATGTATAGCGTATATGCACTGCATAGGAGCTCGTTATAATACAATTTAAAAATAAATTTCGATTTTAAAAATATTTTTAAATATGCAAAATATGCTATATAGTTCATAGTTATTATGCATTTACGTGATAGTAATATTATTACCACGACTCAAAACTACAATTAAAATAATAGAAAACAATAGGACTAATAATATAAAAATTGACATAGATGCAGCACATCCTGCAACGTAAATACCAAATTAAAAAAATGTCTAATTTTTAATACGTAAACTTTTATGCACAGCACACTTGTACATTTAGTATTGCTACAGATTAGAATGACAAACAGTAGTGTAGTATATGCACAACCAAAACAAGAAAAATTTATGTAATTTTCTTACTCACCTACAGCTCCATCACCATTTGATGTATATAAAAAATACAAATGAAACCCTACATATTACATAGGAAATGCTCTGCTTACAAGTTTAAAGGCACATTTTGCTACTGCTCATTAGTATTCTATATACTACGCAGCGCATTGTGAAGAATAATCACATGTCCACGTACAGTCTATGATGCATAACCACTTTCAACCACGTTTTTCCTCCCTGCAAATAATTTATGCCAAAAAGTGGTACTCATTAAAATACCTTACACAAAGCACGTCTCCATGCACTGATGTATTTTTTTGTACTCTACGTACGCAGTACCTCGCAACAAAATTATACAATATTTTCAATCTCACATCCTGGTCATTAGGTAATACTTATAAAAAATGTATACAATTGCTAAAAATAATTAATTTTTGCACACGTACTTCTGCTTATCTAATCATTTTACGTACTTTTTGTAACTTTTACATTAAAAAACTGGACTTGTATATAAAACCGTCCTTCTGGATATTTTTTATTCCCAAACCAAAACTCCTATATAAACGAATCTTAGTTTTGGACAAAGTAGCACTGCTCACACAGCTTTGCTCGGACCCTGTCATTTTTCATGGAGCTCCAACGTCTCCACGTAGTCATACCATGACCGGGCGGTCAACATGTGACTATAGTGTCCTGACGTGGAGTGGTGGATATGACTGGAGGGTTGTCGGACATTTTCTCCCTCGGAATTTTTTTACCCGGAGACTAAATTTTTTTTTCTAGAATTGTACTTAATGACTTTAAACATTGACTTTGGGGGGTTGTAAGTTTTTGCACCTGGAATGTTACCGGACCCTGTCATTTTTCATGGAGCTCCAACGTCTCCACGTAGTCATACCATGACCGGGCGGTCAACATGTGACTATAGTGTCCTGACGTGGAGTGGTGGATATGACTGGAGGGTTGTCGGACATTTTCTCCCTCGGAATTTTTTTACCCGGAGACTAAATTTTTTTTCTAGAATTGTACTTAATGACTTTAAACATTGACTTTGGGGGGTTGTAAGTTTTTGCACCTGGAATGTTACCGGACCCTGTCATTTTTCATGGAGCTCCAACGTCTCCACGTAGTCATACCATGACTGGGCGGTCAACATGTGACTATAGTGTCCTGACGTGGAGTGGTGGATATGACTGGAGGGTTGTCGGACATTTTCTCCCTCGGAAGTTTTTTACCCGGAGACTAAATTTTTTTTCTAGAATTGTACTTGATGACTTTAAACATTGACTTTGGGGGGTTGTAAGTTTTTGCACCTGGAATGTTACCGGACCCTGTCATTTTTCATGGAGCTCCAACGTCTCCACGTAGTCATACCATGACCGGGCGGTCAACATGTGACTATAGTGTCCTGACGTGGAGTGGTGGATATGACTGGAGGGTTGTCGGACATTTTCTCCCTCGGAATTTTTTTACCCGGAGACTAAATTTTTTTTCTAGAATTGTACTTAATGACTTTAAACATTGACTTTGGGGGGTTGTAAGTTTTTGCACCTGGAATGTTACCGGACCCTGTCATTTTTTATGGAGCTCCAACGTCTCCACGTAGTCATACCATGACCGGGCGGTCAACATGTGACTATAGTGTCCTGACGTGGAGTGGTGGATATGACTGGAGGGTTGTCGAGCATGTTTCCTTTAAAATGTTTAACAACATTTCTATAAATAACATTTTGATATTTTATTTAAATTCAATTACTAGAATTAAATTAATGTTTTTGGCTATTAGTTACAATGTTGCTAGATATTTGATGAAATATGAACTGCAAGTTTCCTAAATCGTCTTTTAGATGAAGTTACGTCATATTTAAGTTTTTTAAATATAATTAAATGGATATAAATTGACCAATACTGTTTGAACAGTGTGAATTAAATGGAAATAAGCTATTGAATGCATATTGCTGCAAAATAATGATGCTACAAAATTTGAGAAATAATTATTTATTCTGACATGATTTATTCAAGTTGTAAACACAAAATATTACATTCAACTTCAAAAATTTAATCATCTTTAACTTTTTCAAAGTATTCAACTAATGTTTCAAATCGAGCCTTAGGAAAAGATAAAACTGGTCCTGGCCATTTGCCGTACTTTTCCTCCATCATTTTTGTTGATTCGTTATTTAGATACAGTACATAGTTACTATATCTACCGTCGTAAACTAGTCTGACTCGTACAGATTGCAAAACTAGATCAGGCTTTTCCCAAAAAATGCGCTTATCTTCGCTATCAATAATCTCCATCACATCCTTCTTTGGACGACCTGCGAAAAAAGGAATAAACTCGCCTTTGGGGTCAGCTTTGTGTTGTTCTATCTGTCCAAGTATGTTTTGAATAAACTCCACCAGCTTTTCACAATCGTAGGACGACACACCAACTTTGGTTGGTTTAGCATTGTCGCCATTAGATCGAGCTAAATAATGAATGTTTGACTCGAATTCAGAGTCCCAATAAGCGCGAGCCATTATTGCTTTGCTTATATGATATGCAGCGGGGTTGCAAAACTATTTTCATGATGCCGGAGTCACATCTGTTAGAGCCTCTATGTGTTGACGTTTTATTTCCATCGATCCATAGTTGAAAAGAGTTTTCTTTTCAGGTTTGAATGCAGCGCTGAAGGTCCGCTTTTCTGTAAAACATAATAACAATAAACAATTTAGTTTAAAATAAAAATTGATTTTAACTCCGTAGAAACAACTCTGCAACTTCACAAAGTGACTTACCAGATTGATTTTGAGATTCCATTTTGGTTGGATGATTAAAGCAACTTGATGTTTGAATATGATGGTTGATTCAAAGTTGGGTGTCTCTTTTATACTCTCCTGAAAATCAAAAAGTCAAATACAGATCTTGCTAGATCAGGATACAGTAACCAAGGTTAAATAAAAACGTTTGAACATTACCTTGTGGTTCTTCGGGATTTTCCATTTCGTTTTAATTTATTCCAATTACGTTGTACCTTAGGTAATGACTTGCGATTTAAATTATTCGATGACGTTTGTTATTTTTCAAATGCTGTCCAATGAGGAATATTTTTAGTTAGACTTGGTAGCGATTCTTGCTTTTCATCTGGTTTGTCATTAAACGCGAGTTGTTGGTGTACATTAGTTGCTTCAGGTAGTTGGTTTTGCAAGTCACCAGACGTAATAGGCGTTATCTCTTGGGAATCAACTTTAGAATTATCAAGTGAATAGGGCAGGGCTACTTTAGGTTGAAAGGAGATAAATGGCAAAGTAGTTTCTTGAAGGTTATAGTTTTTGCTGTCTTTGACCATGAATATATCCATTAGTTTTTCGTACAACTTAGGTTCAATAATCCTCATCACTTTCGCCATTGTTGAGCCCAACACAAATACGTTCTAAATTAGCAATTTCAAAAAATACTGTAGCAAGCAGACGTTGTATAAGAGCTGCACTTTTTATACAAATAACTCGGATTTTTTTAAGAAACGTATTTTTACTGCCTTTGCATGCCAATGAGCACTTTTTAGTAAACGTTTTAATTTTGTTAACCTCAGATTTGTTGAGCTTACAATCAAATATATCAACGTTTGATGCGCATTCAGCTATTGCTAAAAGTTGATCCAACGTAGCTCTATTTATACAATTTACGTAACGTTTAGCTTTTTTTAATTTATTCACTCCAGATGGAATTAATTTAAGCAAGAAATCCTGTTCTTGTTCCAATCTGGTATTCATTTTGATGGAATATAAATTAGACAATTCAATTGATCAGGATATAAATTTGATCGCACCCAGTACTTAGTGTTCGTGCTCTTCGGATGCATGTCCAAGAAGAGATAACCGTGTTTGCGAGATGAGACTGCGTTGATATAGGCTTCTTTTAAAAAATTGACTTCTCCCGGGCACACCTGTCGTCCAATATTTGTAATAACTGATCTATCTCGTCGAAAATCAAATATAACTAGATATTGCGTTGATAAATTAACGTCACGCAACCCTGATTTAAAAGCATTTTGCATAAGTAGTATCATTGAAACTTCTCTATGATGACAGTATTTTGTAAAGTATTAAGTTAGTAATAAATTTTCAGGACTGCCTTTTTTAGAAATAATATCTAACTGATCATCTACAATAACAAGAATTGGAGAGTCTTTATGTTTTTCAATATCATTAATATCATTAGAAAAAATAACGTCAGGATCTAGTTTCTGAATTTCATAAAACTCATCTTGAAAGTCGCAGTAAATATATAATACTTTTTGAATTGGAGTATCAATGATAGCTTTTCTATTTAATATTAAATTAAGTACAAAATACGTCTTTCCTGCAAACGATGGACCATTTATGTTCATTGTGAATGGGGCCTTTAACTTAAAATCCACAAAATCACTATTTGATTGCGAGTGATGATTCATGATGTTCACGTATGCAGTAATAAATATAAACTAAACGTTTTTTGAATTTTTTCCACGGTTTTATTAAAACACAAATTAAGCTATAGTACAGCATTTCATATTTTTGCAACATTGGTTTATTTTACTGTCTACATCATAAATTTTGTACGGATCAAAATTGCAAATGGAATTTATAAATTTGACAACTATGCGATCATTTGATCGTCTATTTGACGTAAATTGACTTACAAACTCATGAAAGGAAATTCCAATTGCCATAGAGTAAAAAAAATACACGCAATATTGACCACATACAATTGAATTTGACGATTGTAATGGTGACCAACTTTTATAACTAATTCTTGCTGAAGGACCTGGAATATTTTTGTACATTTCCCAAATATGTCCAAATGAGTCAAAATAGTAGCATTCTCTTGCTGATACAACCCAAAAGCAGATCCAATGAGACCCTGGACTGTTATGGTTATCCACATTAGTTACAACTCCAAATGGAAATTCATTATATTTTAGAGAGGGTAAAAGAGTGTCAGCTGATGTAACGTAGACCGGTACTTTAATTTTAGAGCAAGAAAATAAAATACGAAATGCTTCAATTAACGAAGTAGTATTCATGATGACTTGGTTATTACTGATCACCAAACGTAACTCGTTTATGTTTATCAATTTGAATTAACGATTGGTAGTCACAGTAAAGAATGACGTTGATTGCCTCGTCCAAAGGTGCTCTAAACCAGATTCCAAGTTTAATTTGTCCAGACCGGTTAACAACAAGACCGTTTGTATTGTTAGGGAGCAACTGAAACGTTGTTAATACATTACCTGCAAACATATATAATAATACAAAGTATTAAATATTTGTCTTGAAACCACAAAAATAAAATGTATTAAAAGTACAAGTCTTACCATTTGTGTAATTATCTCTTGTGACCCCGTTCCCTAATGCTGGCCAAGAAGCTGCACTCTTAAGTGATCTTAATCCTAACAGAAAATTGTCCGCACCCGAGTTGTTTGAAGTTTTAAAGCTGAATGGTATACTTTTAAATTCTACAGATTCTCCGTTCCAGGTTAATGATAATTCAATTAAATCTTTATGCAGAAAGTTAAACGGACTTTTATCAATTTTTCCATTGTAGGCGGCGCTCGATACAAATCCTACTGTAATCATTTTAGGTACTTTTTTCAGGATGATTGCATCAGTCATGTTGCTAGTTATTCCCTGAGATAGCGTATACGTTTTAATTTCCATATCATTACACGGAAATAAATACTTTTTACCCTCGCCAATTAAACGTTTGTGCTCATCAACAATAGCCGATGACACAAATTTACGACGTACATAGAGTATAGCTTCGTTAATATCATATCGGAATGGGACTCCATTAACACTTGGTTTAGTGGTTGTTGCTGACGTCAAGCAAAATTCAGGTAGAGCTCGTCGCAATACAAGTTTGACTTTACAACCTGGAGGAATAAATCTTGTTTGGTTAAACAGATTTGTTACAAGCCTACCCAGCATAGAAAATTGCTTGGATTCTGTAACCATATCAAAACGTTTTTTGAATCCCGCGTTTTCATCCTTAATAAATTTGTCTTGTACAGTGTCAGGATAATAGCCTTCATCAAGCAGCAAATCATTTTTTTCTTCAGGACTTGATGAAATTAATCGTTGAATGTATGCAAGGTATCCGTACTGGTTGTTGGCATCAAAAACCTTGAAGTCGTTTAGATATAATTCAACATTATTAAACATTGCATGAAAAAATAAGTTACATGGGCTAACGATATCAGTAGCAGATAGCACAGTGCCGTCTTGATTGCAAACTCGGGAATTTAGGTACAGCAGTATATCACTAGGATCAACATAATCCAAAGTGTCTAATTCAAATTCCAGCGGGTTCCAATTATCTCGGAGAGGTAGTTTTGAGAATTGTTGAATATACTCGCCTAAAAACACATGTTATTATGAAAAAGAGCCCAACAATAATAACAAAACGTATTCAGATCATCTGGAGATTGTACCTTTGCTAAGTTGTGACGTATCAGTTGGTTGAAGGTTAAACGAGTTGAGATTAGAAACAAGAGATTTTGCAGATCCCTTGTGAGCCGTTGGCACATCTTCAAATAACGATTGTCCTTCCATCTTCTCTAATACTTAAAACTATTATTTTTTACGATTATTTGAACGTTTAGAGGACTTTTTACACCCAGCTCCTACTTGCTTAGAGTTAACAACACGTTTACGACCTCTCCCGGTCATGGGAGCCCGTTTTATACTCTTTTTGTTGGTGGACGTTTTGCATCTTGACCCACCCGATTGTAATCGTTTGAGTTTAAGAAGCTGCGATTTTAAAGTAGAACGTTTTCCAGTTCCAGATTGAACTTTCCCGCCAACTTGTCGTTTTTTAGCGGATAGTTTGCGGATTCGTTTCGGAGCGTCTACTAAAGATACTGAGTTGGATACTTTACTAGAATTAAATGGAATTAAAACCCCACTTGAACCATCATCAAAATCCCCGGCACCTCCCATTGTTTGATTATTACTGTTAGAGTTTAAATTTGTATTTGCAGGTTCTAAAATACACGTATTCTGATCGCAAAATATATCACGCATTACTCCAGTATAGCTTTAATGTGAAGTTTAATAATTTTTTGACTGTTTGATTTTAATTTGAGCGGGCGTGCATATTCGTCAACCAAAAAAAACCTGATCTCTTGGATATGGTTTCGCGATAACGGCAAGTATACAACTGAAGAAAAATCAACGCGGGTTTCGCTTAAATAGTTTTCACTTAAATCGCAATCCCGTAAAACTGGTAGAAAGTTTGGAGAGTAAAATTGATTATTAATTAGATCCGTCAAAACTAGCAATCGTTTTGGATGAACATTTGTTGTAGGGACAATTTGATCTTGACCTCTTTCCGTGTATTCTACTTCTTCGCTTTGCGCAATAGCAGTTGCAATCCTAATTGGAATTCGAGTTGTGTTAGTAAATTCGGTATCTTCAGATATACTAAAGTATTTTGAAAGTGTGGGCGGGAGTTTGATTTTAATATCATCCTGTAAATTGTTAAGAAACAAATAGCCATTATCATAATCGAATCGAATTTCAGTGTCAGGAAATACTTGATTTTCTAGTGACTCAATAATCATATCAAGAACGTCACTAACGTTCATTCCAATAGGTTCATTCAGACTAACCTTGTAGCAATCTGCAAATCCAAATCGAAGGTACACGTGTTCTTTATCGTTAATTTTGTCATACTCTAATTGATTAAATGTCGTATCTGACTTGTACGTCCCTGGAAAAAACTTTTCTTGAGACAATCCTAGACAGTTGATATGCTCTTGACTAAACTGTACATACGAATTTGGATTACCATCTTTAAATTCAAATTGAAATTTGTTTTCACCATCCCAGGAAATTTCCAATTTTTCAGCAATATTTTGAATTCTACGAACTAAATCACTAAAATATTTTTTATAGTCACTGTGTCCTAGGTTGGTTACATCTTTTAATATTGGCACTATGCCCCTAAAGGTTTGGGTTATTTCAAGCAAATTTTCTTCGTTTTCCCATTCTTCGTATTTAACTTTATACTTTGTACCATTTGGTATTTCGTCAAACATTGTTTTACTTGCAAATTCAATTGAAGCGTAATATCCTGATGGAAATATGGTTCGAGTAAAGCCTAAAATAATTGCCAGTTCCGTTGATATTACAACGTGTTGATTACTCTTTGAAGAATTATTGTGAATTGTAAGATTTAAAGTTAGAGGGTCATCTTTGACAGGTTGTATTAAAAATTTCAAAGGGATTCCGACCTTTTTAAAAAGATCAGTAGCGTCCGATATCCAATCAGGTAGTGGTATTGAATCCTTTTTTTCAAGATAAAATGTGGTAAATTCAAACGGTTTTAATTCGGGAAACAATGGCGATACTGGTGCGAGAGTACTCGTTGTCGAATTTTCAATTGGCAAATTAATCACCTCGAGACCTCGGCTGTCTGGTTGTGTTGTTACAGCAGGAGTTTCTGCGTTATACAAAATACCTAGCATACCCACTTCATATCGATTAGGCTCAAACTCAAGTCCGGGGGTTGGTAGTTTACACACAAAGTTTGAACTTGTATTTTGCGGGGCTTGCAAAATGTCAGCGTCGCTAGTCAGAGTGACGTAAATGCTTTTACTTTGACGATACATAATATTAATTGCTTATTAGGCAATATTAATCTCAAAACCGTAGAAAGCTCCTTGAATTTGTTCACCGTTTAAATCTTCAAGAATGTACGTGTAGGGCTTTGTTTCTTGAACGGCTTTTATCTTGAATTTTTCAATGCTCCAATTAGCAGTATATCCTGTCGAGATGACAAATCAACTGATGAGATTAATGAGAAGCTTCAAATTATATATAAAAATAAAAGATCACTCACCTTTTTTAAATAAATCCTTGATTTTAGAAACTCGTACTATATTAGCTATTTTAAACTTTGGTGGTTTTCGAAAACGTTTTGTCTTACTGTCAAGAATTTCTTTTTTAAACATACGGCGCCAAACCTCATGTTCATTCTGTTTGTTTACCTGAACAGGTTTCATACCTATTGTTCGGTGAAATGTGTTATTAAGAGCTGTTGTAAACTGCGGTAATACATCTATAATTCTATCCGTATTACGTTCTGTTCTATATCTTTCAATTTTAGTAAACAAGGTACGAATATAACGCTCTGGAAAGGCACTTTTGATGTGAGAATGTATATGATAAGTTTTGATATTACGAGTCTTTAACAAACCTTGAAACTTACTAGAAAGGAACTCAGTATCTCTATCAACAAACAAATACCTTGGATTTACCCCGCTTTCCTTGAGTATAGAATTAAAACCCTTAATCATTTCGTCCGACGTTTTATTCTCCAAATATCGAGTATATCCTCTCTTTGAAAATGCATCTATTACTACTAACACAAACGTTTTGTTGTTGTTTGATGACGCAATGCTAGCCACATCTTTTAAATCTGCCCCCCACACTTCGTTAATCCATAATGATTGTATCCTTCTGCGTGGAAAGTTTTTTCTTGCACTTGGGTGTAATGAAAATGAATCTAATTTGTTTAATTCTGCTAAAACGTTTGATTTGTCTACCCATTTTTTGCGATTTGTTAAAAACCCATCTAAACCCGAAAACGACCCCGAAAAACGCTGATTTAAATATGATTGCCTAATTTCGTTGCCACTTTTTTTGCTTGTGGGGTTATTCAATGCCATAATGTATGTTTGCTATACGAGATGCAGATAAATAATTAAACAAATGGTAAAAAAACAAAGGGTTTTTATACGTTTTCATGTTTTTTCCAAGGATATCTGTATATTAATTTATCAATTGCCTTATTTAATAATTCTACATTCCCACAAAAAAACCACTACATATAGTATTATTAGATTTATAATTTGATTGCATAAAACATACAGACTCAATTAGGTATTATTTACAAGATTTGCAATAACATTTAACATGATAGACATGCACATTTTTTTCAGCATCGTTAAAATATGTCATTTCTAATTTTAACAGAGTTTTAAACGCTTTGACTGCGTCTTTATCAACATTTTGTAAATGTTTGGGGTTTGAAACAAAAATTGATTGAAAATGAAGCGCATGCTTTTTCATTAGAGGAAAATCTTTATTATTAATTAATGTTAAAAGAATGTCGGGATATTTCTTGAGAAGGAATTCAACCGGCATATAGGAAGCTGAAGATCGAATGCTCATTTCAAGCAAATCGTCTTGTATCCGTGGTGGCATAACTAACATTGACTCCTTCTGGTTAAACGAAATGAGTTTACGCTTCTCTAACGCAGAGATTCCTTCGTACAATTGTTTTTTAGTTTTTCGGTCCTTGGTTGCGTTGAATAAAACCTCAATCATGGACGTTGGAATGTTGTCATTTGCACAATAGGCTAAGACAGATGCTACAGGTCCAGCAAGAGGAAAGGGTTCCTTAGCAAGTTCCAGTGTGTCGAATATAGGGTATTTGGAGTATCCAGCATCACTGGTCACCTCTTTAGCAGCAGTTGATTTCTTTGAAGAACAGCCAGCCATGGTTAAATTAAACTGTATTAAAAAAAGTTAAAAATTAGTTAAAAATAGTAAATGTTAATAAAGTAGCTCTAACTACTTAAATAAAATGTACAAGATTCAAAATACCTAGTTGAGGTTAGATAATTTGGAAATTTTCTGAGAGTTTGTGTGTGATTGAGAAATGCTTAATCGTTTTCTATTACTCTGCAAAATTTCGGGAGCTACTGAGACTGTTGCTGTCTGAGATTCGTCTTGGATTTTCAAAGAATTACTCTCAGTATTTATACTTCTCGGACGGTTCATTTGCAGCAGAGTCAAGTATTGCTGTTCAAGGTTAGCAAGACGTTTTTCTTCGTCTTGTACAAAGTCCACATCACACCTTTTGTCTGTGAGTCTGCCCTCTGCAATTCCAATGTCATCCAGAATCATAATGTCGTTTACGCTTTTTACTCTTGAAAACGCAACGTAGTCCATGCCAGAAAACATTTCGCTTTGTCCAAGACATATGCATATTTTAGGTAGATTTAGACCTTGCACTCTATGTATAGTCAAACCGTAGCACAATTTTATAAAAAATTTATCTACTGATATGCTTTCATGATGGTCACGACGAACAAGGTATGGTTGTGAAAAAATGGGAATTCCACATCCGCGAGGGGTTTTCCATACTTTTGTTCCAATGTAAGAGGGAAAATTAATAATGAAACAAAACACATCATTTGCATCTAGCTTTTTTTCTTCCAACTCGTTTTCAAAGTACCTTTCCTTGTTAAATATAATGTCAGTCACAGTGCCCCTGGTGCCATTACACAACCCATATCTAGTTGCAATATTTTTTTGAAGGATAACCGGAGCTCCTATAGCAACTTGAAATTGTACATCTCCATTAAAAAACTCGATTGGAGATGTAAAGTTTTGATAAATCATTTTTTTGTTGTGCGCATTAACTTCGGCATTGGTCTGAAATACGTGAATATGATTTTCAAAACTAGTTTGTTCATTACGGGATAACAATTTGTAATGTCGTTTTCTGATGTAATCAATATCACTTTGATTAATTTTGTTGTACCTCAACCTTGAGAGGAATTCCTTGAATCTCATTTGCTCAATATCATTGCCTTCCTGACGATATATATGTTTTAACGTAAAGCACTGATCAAACGATTGGTAAACGTTTTGTGCTTCTTTAATTGTTTCGACCTTGGGGTCTCGAGAAAGCACAACAGGTTTGAACAGGCTGTAATCTAATATTGGTGGCAACTTTCCAGGATCGCCAACAAGAATCAAGTGGATATTTGAAAATGAAAAGTTGTTTTTCATTGGCTGTGATTTTCGAGTGAATCGGTCTAGTAGATCGAAAAATCTCAGCCCTAACACCCCATATTCTTCAATTACTAAACATTGGATTTTATTATACTTGTTTAGTTCACTTTGGGTTTTAAGTCTGTTTTTTATATTAAAGTAGTTTGTACCGGGAATAAACTGATACAATGAATGAATGGTCTGACCACCAGCATTAAACGCTGCTAAACCAGTCAGACTGAGGACATGATATGTAAAATTTAAAGTTTTTAGCATGGTTGTGCAACGTATATTTTAAATGTTCAAGAACGCTGGTTTTTCCAACTCCACCTTCTCCGGTTATAATCATTCGTAGTGGCGTTTGAATGTCACGACCTTTAGAAAGTTCCAATTTACTTTTTACGGTTTGCACAATCTGTTTTTGAGTTTCATTTAAATTAACATAATCAACTTTCGGCTCTGCAATAGTTTGAGTGGTTAAAGTTTGAAACCAGTTTTTGACTGCACATTTATTAAGGGAACGTATGTTGTCACACCAGTCAGAATCAAGAGTTGCCATTGTATAAGTAGTTCAAAATTGTCCAAGAATGCATCAATCAAAACTAGGGTCAAAATATGGTAATGGATAGTTTGGCAACAATGACAAGAACACTTTATGTTTTTGTACGAATAACGATGCACAAGTCAAAATTTCGCCGCAATCACACTGAACTCCTATCGTGCCTAATTTGCAACTTCTAAATCCACCGCGCTGAATATCTTCAAGGATTTCTTCAGGCGATCTGCACCAAAGTAGAAAATAATCAGGATTAAATAACAACCGCCAAGCGCCAACTAGTAGACTGCACTCGTTGCAGCATGCGCAAACTGCCCCTTCTTTTGCTTTACAGCTTGAACAATTGCAAATATTGTAAGTAGATAGCAAATGAATAACGTAATCTTCCATGCTGATCAGTAGCGTATTAAACGGTTTAAAACCCTTTTTGTTCAGCACACTTGAATTGTACAAATCCCAACTGATACTTTTACTAGTAATACGATCCAGTATTTATACTCTCGAATTCGTTACATAACATCATGCAAGTAATTGTCAAACGTTCATACATTTTACACTGGTTCACGTGTAGTAGTTAGATTACGTCAGAGCAGAACCTTGAATCAACCAGCATAAAACTCGGGTGGGTGTGAGTATACATGATCAGTTCTGCTTCAACCCCCACAGAATAAAATTCACCTTGCACAAGTCTGCGCACACATTATCTTGCAAAGTGTATTAAAAGTTAGCTTTTTCAGCTCATTATTAGTTACTCAGTCAGAGTAAAAAATTAATTCATACGTCAAACATGAATTCTCAAAGTTTTCCTTCAACAAGTTCCAACACCTTTCAACCAGCAAATTGCATTACCGATGAAATAATATTCTTTCCCGATGCCTCACGTAGCGGAAGTGGTGGTACAACTGTAAGTATTTAATAGTCTATTGAAATTGAAAATAATAAAATGTCTGGTGACATTTGTATAAATGAAATATTCATAAAATGTTATACTTAAAATTTCAGTACTTGTGGTGTCGCATGAACGGATGTCATTTTTCAACTCGAACTCATCTAGAATATAGAGCGCATATTGAAACCGCCCATCAATGTGAAGATTGTCAACATTATATACCCGAAATTTTATTGCATCACTGCACTAGAGTAGGACAACGAGGGGGTCACGCGGATGGAGGGGTCAATTCCAAGATTGATTTATCAGTATTCAAGGAAAAGTCAAGAAGCAACCGAGGCGCTACAGTATCCTACATTTATATCCCGACCGAAAAGTTTTTAGAATTTGAAAGTATGATAAGTTTTATACGAGATGATTCTATTAGGCTGATATCTCAAGTACTAAACGCAAGGCAGGCAGGAATTAAGATTCAACTTTGTGTGCACATTCTCTGGGAAAAAGAAATTACTGAAATAGACGAAAAGGGACAACTAATTCGAAAATATGATCAGGACGATCGATATATGTATTCTGAATATTTCACGTTGTACAATCCGAGTGAAGTTGATAATTTACTTTTAACCGCGACAGATGATATTCTTGAACAAATACAGGAATTTACAAATCGAGGATCTGGATGGTATGTGAAACAAATTATTTCATTGCAATTTCGACTTGGTGAAATTTTAAAGTTGAGCACTTTACAAGGTGATGGTAAAATAGATGTTCCCAACTGGTTTAAAAATAAAAAGGGAAAACTTGACATTGATGTAAATGAAAAATGCTTTCACTATTGCATAGCTGCGGGTATTTTTATGAAAAATCATGTAGGCGAGCAATCAGTTCAACTTCGCAGAGCAAGCAAATGGAAAAAATATTTAGATTGTTTCAACTTTGACGGTATTGGAAATTCAGTTGATGTGAATAGGGATATTGCAATTTTTGAACAAAATAATAATATAGCAGTAAACGTTTTAACTCACAAAGATGAAACTATAGTCCGTTTACGTCAGAGTCTATTAACTACATCTAAAGTTGTTAATTTATTTCTGTTATCTCAACCACAAAATGCTTATTCAAAACATCATTTTGTGCTGATAACAGATATGAGTAAATTTATTGGCAAATCTACGCACAAAACATTCTACTGTTCAAAATGCTTATCTACATTTAGAAATGAAAAGAAATTTAACGCTCATACTCAAATTTGTGTAGAGTTAAAAGGTCAGGACTATAAATTCCCAAAAAAATAAAAACGTTTAAAATTTACCAGACTAGAAATGACTCTCCCATATCCCTTCTTATCATATTACGACTTTGAATGTTTTTCTTTCCCATTTAACACAAAAAAAGGATCATCTACAACCTTAGAAACTGAGTTTTTACCTGCTAGTTATTCAATAGTAGTTATTAACAATGTAGACGGTAGGTTGCATGTTATTGCTGCTGAGTTTTATGATGGCGAAAATGTGATTGAGCATTTTTTGGAACGAATATTTTTCTAGGCAAAACGTTTAATAGCAAATGTTCAGGGGACGAATAACTTTGCCCCCCGTACCGCACAGGCGTTATTAGAATTTGAAAAAGCAACATCATGTTCAATGTGTCGTAGAGATTTTAATAGCTCTAATTTCAAAAAAATATGGCACCACAATCATCAATCTGGAAGTTATTCAAACATTGGAACAATCTGCAGCTTTTGCAATCTAAAAATTAAATATAAGTTTGAATTGCCGGTAATTGCGCACAATAGTTCTGGGTTTGACCTTCATTTTATTACAAGATGCTTAGATTCGAAGTTAATTGATACAAAAGATGTAAAAGTTATTGCAAAAACAGGAGAAAAGTTTATTGAAATGGAAATCACGTCTAAACATAGTATCGAAAGCCATGATAAAAAACGATTTTTAAATGCTAGAGTTAGGTTTATCGACTCATGTCAATTTCTTAATACTAGTTTATCTAATCTAGTTTCAAACCTGCAGAAAGAAAATAATGAGTATTTTCATTTGATTCATGATTGTATAAAAGAAATGATACCTCCTTCAATTATTAATTTGGACCCTGAATCCCGAAATTTGCTTTTAAGAAAGATTGATTTTCCGTACAAGTTTTTATCTGGTCCAGAGGTGCTAGCTGACAGGGTGCCGATGCCAAGTAGAGAATATTTTGATAATGAGCTAACTAATACAAAACTTTCTGACGATGAATGGAACTCGGTTTTAGAAACCTGTGAAAGATTTAATATTACAAATTTTAAAAGTTATTTGCGTCTTTACAATATGTTAGATGTTGTTTTATTAGCCGTCGTATGGGAGAATTTTAGAATGGAGGGAATGAAAACGTACCAACTTGACCCTACTTATTGCCCCACAATTTCATCGTACAGCTGGCAGTGTATGTTAAAGTCTACTGGCATTGTTGTTGATTATAATAGAGATGATCGTATGTTAAAAATGGTACAAGATGGTATAAGAGGAGGTATTACATACGGAGCCGCAAAAGTAGTTACTGCTAATAACGAACGTATGTCTAATTATGATCCAAAACGTAAACGAACTCAAATTGCCTACTTTGACCTTAACGCTCTTTATGCAGACTCATTATGCGAGAAATACCCTCAAGGAGATTTTGAATATATTGAAGGTAAAGATCTTGTTCATATTGACTGGTCAAATCCAGTCTTAGAACCCAATACAGGTTACATTCTCAGAGTGGATCTTAAATATCCAGATTCTATTCACGATAAAACTCAGGAAGTACCCCTAGCCCCTGAAAAAATTAAAATAACGTACGAAGAACTATCTCACAAACAACGTAAGCAAATGCAAGATTTTACCCAAGTTTCTAAAGGATTTCTTAAAAAACCACGATTGTTGTTAACATGCTATGATAAAAAAGAATACGTTGTGCATTACACAACTTTGCAATATTATTCATCACAGGGGATGGTACTTGAAAAGGTTAATTCAGCAATAAAATTTACTGAAAGTAATTTATTTGAATCGTACATTTTAGCTAATCTAGAACTTCGTAAATCAGCAACAAGCTCTTTTGGCAAAAACTTTTTTAAACTTTTAAATAATGCTATATATGGCAAAACGTTGCAAAATCCATTTGGACGAATTGTCATTAAGTTTTCGAGTTTCCGCGTTAAAACGACTAAATTAATATCTTCTCCTTTATTTAAGGACTTTAAAGAATTAAGTCCTACATTAACTATGATTTATTTAAAACCTGAAAATGTTGAATTAGATTGTATTATGATTGCAGGATTAACTTGTTTAGAAATAAGTAAAACAAAATACTATACCCGATTTTACCAAGGATTAAAACGTATCTTTGGAGATAATCTAACCTGCATTTATTGTGACACAGACAGTGCTATTGTGTCTTACATTGACCCAGAGAATGGTTTTCTTCAAAAACTTGTCCAAAATTATGAGATATTTGACTTTTGTAAAATACCTGCAAGTCACGAAGTTTTTGTTAAATATCCAAGTGTTCCAAACTTGCAAACACGATCAGCTGGCGATCGTGGTTTATGGAAAATCGAAAGTTCAGATATAGCAGAAGCTGTCATTCTTAAAGCTAAACAATATTCTCTTTTAAATTATGATGATAGTTGGGATATAAAATGCAAGGGTACTCCTAAGACCACCTTGAAGCAATGTACTCATCAGGAGATGAAGGACGTTGTATTGCAGAATAAAGTAGTAAGTAAGAATAGTAAGTATATACGATCCTTTGATCACCAATTGTATTTAATTGATGTGAACCGAATTGCATTTCATGCGCTCGATGTAAACAGGGTATATCCAGATGGTGATGATATAAACTACAGTCTTCCATTTGGGCATTACAAAGTAAGAGTGGGATAATATAATCATATTGTTAATATTGTAAATATGTTTTAAATATATTATGCAAATGTAAAACTTGTAATTGTATGCTAAATCTTTAAATTCAATAAAATAACGTGATTATATGTGATTATACAACAATATTATTACTGTAAACACCCATAAGCATATGCGCTATATATATATATATATATACGTTATACATAATAAATCATAACAGCGATTGACACGTCGAAGTGACTGACACTTTATTGACCCTGTGACTTTTACAGGTTAATGGGCGGGTACGGGTCAATGGCGCCGTCCAATCACGTAAGATGAAAGGGGCCCATAACACTGGCGTGACTGTGGCGATATACTTTGGGGGTACTGTGGGGGTTAATAGGCGGGTACAATGGCAGTACAGTGGCGGGTTGATGGGCGGGTACAGTGGCGGACTCTTGGACGGTACAGTGGCGGGCCAATGGACGGGGGCGGGGCAATGGCGTCGTCATACTGTTACGTTTACGGGGGATGGCCCTTGCGTCATTATAGCGGTTTACTGTTACGTTTACGGGGGGATGGCCCTTAGATGACCTTGGGGGAGATCATTGGGTGTTAGGTTAGGGGGATGAGGTCATGGGGTCACGAGGTCATGACCTTTGGGGTCAGGAGGTCAAGGGAAGGTCAATTGTATACTTCCCAGCATGGTTTACACTACTTACTAGTAACTATCGTATTTGAAGTACGTTATTATGGACCGTGACATGTAGAACAAATTTTCACGTGACATCATTTGCGCGTCACCCTTAACCTGATTACCCAATAAGAAAGCGATTACATCTGGGTGGAATTGTCTAAAAGAAATTTTTACGTAACGTCATTTGCACGTCACCCCTAACCTGCTTACCTAATGTGAATTCGACAGCAGCTGGGTGGGGGTTTCCAAAAGAAATTTTCAGGTAACGTCATTTGTGCGTCACCCCTAACCTGCTTACCTAATGTGAATACGATTGCAGCTGGGTGGGGTTGTCTAAAAGAAATTTTCACGTGACGTCATTTGCGCGTCACCCCTTACCTGCTTACCTAATGTAAATGCGATAGCAGCTGGGTGGGGGTTTCTAAAAGAAATTTTCAGGTGACGTCATTCGTACGTCAACCCCTAACCTGCTTACTTAATGTGAATGCGATAGCAGCTGGGTGGGGGTGTCTAAAAGAAATTTTCAGGATACGTCATTCGTGCGTCACCCTTTACCTGCTTACCTAATGTGAATGTGATAGCAGCTGGGTGGGTGTGTCTAAAATAAATTTTCACGTGACGTCATTTGCGCGTGACCCCTTACCTGCTTACCGAATGTAAATGCGATAGCAGCTGAGTGGGGGTGTCTAAAAGACATTTTCACGTGACTTCATTTGCGCGTCATCATGGACGGTCCCTGAATATCTTAAACCTGTACAGGTACGTATGAGACACATAGGTGGAACAGTTAGGTAAACATTGTAAATTTAAGAATGGGGGTATCTAAAACTATGATATTTGAAGGACGTCATTATGGACGATCCCTAATTATTTAGGTACGTTCGTTTTAAGAAAATCAGCTAAAAACTGTACAGTGTAAGTGGATTCAAAAATTGCTAATTTGCACTATATTTAGAAGCTCCTCACCCACCCTTAACTTCCCCCCTCCCCCACACACACAACGACATTCTGCATTTCTGACGTAGCGGAGCATCAGACTACAGACCATTGAAAACTGTAGCTGAGATTGATTGGGCCTTTACTATAAGATATACTTGTACTCGCCGCGCAGAACTTTAAAATTACGTATGTACATGAACATTCAGCAATATGTACACGCCCTCTTGGTTTTTAAGGAAATCACTTCACAAAATTTTGACATGGGTCCATTTAACTATTTACTGTGGCTAACTGGTTGGTTTGATCACCCTCAAAAACAATGGGGCTCCTCTCGCGCGCATTTGTGAGAGTTTAAAAAAAGTTTAAACGAAATCCCTTAAAAACTGTGACCTGTGGAGTACGGCCAACGAACGGACGGACGGACAGACAGACAGACAAAACCATTTTAATAGATGCTCAACATCTAAAAACATAAAGGTACCAGGATAGTGTGAGAACAGACACCCTTCTGTACTCTGTAATAAAATACACAAAGATGGTCAGCCACCCTTTGCACCTATTGGGTATAAAATAATACATGTAGCGATGATGTTTAGGGCGCGCGAGGAACAAAGCTGAAGCTTGAAAGCACGAAACGAAGGTGCTGTAAGTTAGGAGTACAACAATAACTTGACATCCGTCGTTCCTTGCCTGGCGTATTCTAAAAAAAATATTATCTTGATTAAACACAATACACGGAAAATATAATATTAATCTCATTTTAAATAAAAATTTTTTGTCATTATTACAAGAGTTGTAAATTTATTGATATTATTTAACTTACGTGTAAACTAGTAATTTTGCTTTAATACACGCAAGTAATACACATAAGAATTAGAACAATGGAACTTCCTAAGGCATAAACAAAAATCCGGCGCTTCGCGCCGGATTTTTCGACCGTGGGCGGGCCCGAAGTAGATGCTGAGCTTCAACAAAGGCGCAAGACAATTTATGTAACGCTTAAAGGTAGTATAAGATTTATGGAAGCTCCCCTACAATCAATAAGACATACAAATGTGCGTAGCATGTAGTTAAATATAGCTGACAGTTTTTTATAAATTACACCATTCACAAATGACGTCATTTATAAAGGCTTCCTTACCATCAATAAGCCATATAGTAGTACGTTGCATGTAGTTAAAAAACGCTGGAATATTTTTGAGAATTACATGATTAACAAATGACGCTATTTATGGATCTTCGCCTATAATCAATAAAATATATACGAATGCACGTGGCAAGCAGTTAAAAATAAGTTGGAAAATATTTTAATGTTTACAGTGGGGGTCCTAAAAACTATAATATTTAAATGACGTCATTATGGACAATCCCTGAATATCGATAACACGTATAGTTACGTCCGTGACATGTTGTTAAATTAGGATGGAAACAAGTTTAAAGTTGAAACTGGGGATACTAGAAACTATGGTATTAGAACGATTTCAATATGGACGATTCCTGACTATCTATAACTCATATAGGTAAGTCCGTGACATGTAGTCAATATAGAATGGAAAAACATTTAAGATTGGTACTGGGGATTCTAAAAACTATTAAATTTAAAGTACGTCATTATGTACGATCCCTTGATATCTATAACACTGAAGGACGTCATTATGTGCTTCGCATCTACAAATGGTTAAATAATTAAAAGGGAGGGGGAAAAGAGTACCTACAATTATGATATTTTTGAAAGACGTCATTAACGGACGGTCCCTCATAATGTATAAGGAAAAATTTCAGAGTTGCTCAATGCAAATACTAATTGTGGAAAAACTATTAGTGTGATCTGAATTAAAAAATATCTATAACTAATATAAGTTAGTTCAATACATGTATGATAAAATAGGCTGGAAAAAATATGAATGGTGGAGGACGTAGTTTATGGACGATCCGTCACCATCTACACCCCATTTTTACAACTGGTAAAATCATTCAAATGGGTACGTGCATATGAAAATTCCCCGTTTGCATTATGTTTAACATCAGTGGAAATGGGTGGGTCAGAAAATTGAGATAGCATCATTTGTGAACGCTCCTTAACATTCAATTTCGTATGGAATGCTAAGAGTGAGAAGCGTAGGCCGATCGTACCTGGGTACGTTTGTTCAGTGGTAGGTATGTATAGTAGCGACAACCGAAAGAGAAGGCTGGCAAGGATAAATTTTACATGCAAACAATGGCAGCTTTATCTTTGCCAGCCGCCTCTTTCAGTTGCCTCAGCTATTTGGTTCAGCTGTTTTTAGCAGCTCCAATGTACAAATTTCTGACATAGGTCCAGTAATCAATTTATTGTGGATAACTGGTTAGACTAATTACAACTAAAAAACAATACAGACCTGCCTGCTCGCATTTCTGGTCGTATACTTTTTTTTTATGAAAATCGGTTGTAACCTGTGACCTGTAGTGTACGGCCAACGGACGGACGGACGGACGGACATGACCATTACAATAGATGCTTAAGCTCAGCATCTAAAAACGATTGTTATCCGTGCTACATCTTTGACTCACTGTCAGCCAAACAGCAGAGAACAAAGGCTGACCGATCTAGTACCGAAGCGCCGTTCTCCTAAACACTCAAAAGCATGGGCTCCAGAATTGGAAATTAACGAAGGCAGCTCCAACGCACAGCTTTCTTACAGCTCCACACAGCTGCGATGCGCCTTGGTCCCTAGAAACGCTTGAGGCAGAAGAGGGTGGTAAAAAGATTTTATTATTAACGAGTCAAGGTATATATTTTTGACGCGTACATTAGAATAGAGGTACCTACCTTGTATCTTGTACTAAATACTAAATTGTACTTCCACATTCCTCTTTCCCTCCTACTCTTACCTATGCATATGCAAGTGTCATGTAATAACATGGCAATGCTATATACTATACTATTTAATAGTAATAGTACAGAATAACAGAATATAGAATAGGAATATTTTTTTATATTATTTATTTTTTATATATTCATGCTATGCTTTTTACTTTTTAATTTTTTAGGGATTGGTAAAAGACAAATAAATAAAGTAGTGTTCATACCAAAATTAAAATAAAAAAATCCGGCGCTTTGCGCCGGATTTGTCGACTGGGGGCGGGCCCGAAGTAGATGCTGAGCTTCCACAAATGCGCAACACAATTTATGTTACGCTAAAAGATGATATTAGATTTATGAAAGCTCCCCTACCATCAATAAGCCATATACGAATGTGCGTAGCATGTAGTTAAATATAGCTGAATAATGTTAACAAATTGCACTATTCACAAATGACGTCATTTATAGAGGCTCTTGTACCATCAATAAGCCATATATGGAAGTACGTGGCATGTAGTTAAATATAACTGAAAAATTTGTTAGAATTGCCTTATTCACAAATAACGTCATTTATAGAGCCTCCTCCACCACCAATAAGCCATTTAGGAATGTACGTTGCAAGCAGTTAAAAAAATAATAATACTTCGATAAAGGTATTTATAAACGATCTGTGTATGTATTCTTGTAACACCACTGCGTTCAAAGTATCTATTTGCCTAATTTCTAAACAAATGCAGAGCGGAACCCTATAATAGTGATATTTGGATGACGTCATTTATGGAAGATCCCAGTATGAATACTGGAGGCATTCCATAATATGGGTACCCGTTTACCTCATTTTAAAACTAAAGACAGGCGGGATACTTGAAATATTATTATTTAAACAACGCCATCTATGAACGATTTCCGTATAAATACTAAAAAATCATATGTTGAGGTCATACGTCTACCTAATTTTTAAACTATTTACAGTGGGGATCTCTAAAATAGTAAAATTTGAATGACGTCATGCACGGACGATCCCCGTATGTAAGCTTGAAAATTCAATGTTAAGTATATAGGTTAACTTAATTTTAGAACTAAAGGCATGTGAATTTCTAAAACGGTAAAATTTGTATGACGCCCTTTATAGACAAACCCTGCATGCATACTAGTAAAATCTTATGCATGTCAACCTAATTTCTAAACCTATGACAGTGGGGATCCCTAAAAAAGTAAAATTTGTATGACGTCATTGTTGGACAATCCCTGGATGCATACTAGTAAAATCCTATGTTAAGGATATATGTTAACCGAATTTCTGAACTGTTGACAGTAAGGATCCCAAAAATAGTAAAATTTGTATAACGTCATTTATGTACGATCCCTGCATGCATACTAGTAAAATCCTATGTTAAGGATATATGTCAACCGAATTTCTAAACTTATGACAGTGGGGATCCCTTTAATAGTATATATTTTTATGACGTCATTAATGGACGATCCCCGCATGCATTTTAGTAAAATCCTATGTTAAGGATATATTATGTCAACGGAATTTCTAAAATTGTGACAGTGGGGATCCCTAAAATAGTAAAATTTGTATGACGTCATTTATGGACGATCCCTAGGCTGCATTGGTAACGTCTGTAAAATGATGAGGAAGGAGAATTCCGAATGCCTGAGCTGGTATTCGAAGAGTGGACCCCCGTCATGAGAACGAATATTTTCCAATTTTACATTGCAGTGTCAAACCAACGACCACTATACTAGTCTGCCCTGTGAACGTACATATGTCAGCAGTACATTTACTTGTAATGGATATTGGTGAAAATTTTCCATGTGTATTTCTAACGGTGAAACTTGACAAGCTCTCAGCTCCATATGTACATTCCATGTATTTTCAGCCCTTTTTTTTTATCTTGAAACATGTATTTCATTCTTTGTCAGTTAAACTGGTAATTGCGAACCAACTATACATTCAATAATAACCAAAAACTATACAGCACTTCTCCCTCGCTTTTCTGGGCTAATAAAAGTTGTTTTAATTTAAAATCTTCAAAAATGCGACCTGTAGCGTGCAACCAACACCCCTGGGACAGACAGACAGACAGACAGACACCAGACACCAGACCAATAGATGCTTGCTCAGCATCTAAAAACGCTAAGCTGTGATTAAAATTGGCTGCATGCTTAAAATAGTTTAAATTAAATATTTAATTTAATATTTTGTGCAAGTTGCAAGTTGTGATACGCCGAATCACATTATTATTAGTTGGGGTTCGGGTTGTACTGTCACTGCTTGGGTTTGCAATTGTATATAGCATAGCACTAGAAGCAAAAAGTACTGTTTTACTACCTACTTATAATAATAATATAGTTCAAATAAAATTATGAAATATTGTTGTATACGCATTATTAAAATCTTCAACATACACCAATATTTAATATAGTTATTATTTTTGAGTTAAGTTGTAACACTAAATTCTATTGAGAGGGGAAATGTGGGCTTGTGACACTACGGAGTGTGCAGAGATACGGAGATCGAACCTCGGCGACGGGGATGATTTCCTAATCCACATGTACTTCGCAGAGAATATTTTCTACTGTCTCTCTATGTAGCCGCCTGTTACAGGAGGAAGAAAAATACAGTTTGAGCCAGCCCGACCGGTCATGCTCGATAATGAGTGGTTTCACAGTTATCCGTAGCCGATCCGATTCTGACTCGGTAGCTATAAACGGAGCTGGACCTTAATGGCATATTGTAAATGCTGGCTCAAATACTCGACGTCATGGTGTGTCAGTTCGATTTCCCTGTATTATATTCTCTCTCTAGTAAAACAGGGCCAACGTAGAGGTCGTCCCATTAGATTATATTCTCTATACTTAAATGGTGAAGGGGAACATGATTCTTCCTTGCCTGTTCTATTAGTACTGGACTGGTAATTAAGATACTCTGATTCTCACGGCCTTTAAACAGTTTTTAGTGTCTCCTTGGCTGAAGCTAAATCTCGCACCTTTAACAGAGCGGTTAATAACAAATACCCTTATCAATAGGTATGACTTCCCAAGTAAGTTTAATATAGTATAGACAATTACATTCAGCGAACCCGAAGAGTGCACTGCAATAGTGTATCTCGGTGGTAAGCTGTAACAGTAAATTGTACTGAGTGTGTATAGGCCTAGGCCTCAAAACACAATACTCAATACATACATACATACATACATACACTAAATTCTATTATACGTTGGCCACATGCTTTATACATATAACCTATACAATAATATAATATATATGCAGTGATAAGCATTAGCATACAGCATTAGTATTAAATATATTAATATATACGGCATACGGTAGGTAGGTACTACTTAAGGTGGTTAAGGTACTTAGGTACTCCACAGTAGTCCACAGTACTCTACAGCGTACAGCGTACAGTGGAGGAAAAAAAAGCTTCTATAGTCAGGGGTCGGCCCAGAAAGCAGGCGGAGTGGAAATTATATAGTCAAAGGCATGGGCTCCACACAGCTCCACACAGCTCCAAAACTCAAGGAGTCCGTTTTATTTTTCTTAAAGGGCTCATATGCGCCTTTTTTCGTCAAAAAAATACCGTTTAAAAAGACAAGAACGACCGCATTTTGTTCTCGTTTGGCTTACAATGCTTTGACTACAATAGCTTTAATAAGACTAAAACAGGTGTTTATGTTTGTAATTAATAGCTAAATGAAGTTTAAACTTAAAAGAAACAATTTTAACTTATTTGTTTGAATTTCTAGCCTATTTGTAGAAACGTCTCAATAAAATGAAAACAATTACATCAAATTGGCAATTTTAAAAAATGTTTAAAGCACGTCTATTGTTTTAAGCGTAAACATTTTCAGTTTTATTCAATGATTGATTTGCTTTTTTTGTTAATTTTTAGCGGCTTTTGCGACTGCGATTCCGAAAGGTGAGAGTTGGACTACGAAAGAGCAATAAAAAACGTTAAGTGTATACTAGCTATTACGCTTTCGGTTAGTTGCTTATAACTCTAAGCAAATTACATACGTCCTTGGCAATTTTAATACAGCGAGTTTTAAATTTTATTATTTTTTATAACCATTATTTTACAGACATGTCGTTTTTGCCTTACAGTAATTAACAATCATATATTTTTTAATTTTGATATACAACAATTTTTATTACTGGTTATGCTTTCACACAAGTTAATTCGCAATACAAATTCATTTAAACAGTCAGCCATAGCTTTTCTTTGTTTTAAAGAAAAAACATGAGGAAAATTTGCACGCATACTTTTTTCTTAGAAAACTGTTGAAACTTTATAAGGGTAAAACAAGCGCACAGATCTGTTATATCAGTAATATAGAAAATAGGTTTAAATTAGATTGTTTTTTCAGAATTTACTGGTGAATCCATCCAAGCCAAACTAGCTGGAATTGAATAAGGAAGTTTACAGTACTAATGCTGGCGCTGCCATTATTCTGCCGTCAGGATAATTAAATATTAAGTTCCAGTTAAAGTTTAAACTTTTCCTCTATACCTCTCATGTGTTTTCATTTTCACATCTCAAATCTCAACTGTTGCGCATAGACGTCAATGTTAATGTTTTTATGTTTCATTTTAAACACTCATTCAGCATAACTTTAGAATTCTTTAATGGTTTTTGATTGATTACGCAATTTTTAAAACATATTTTTGCAGGTTAGAAAACAAATTTATGTTAATTATATATTTTCTGCGAAGAAATAAAATGATCCATATACATTTGTAGCTTAAATTTATATCCACTATCTACAAAAATATTGAAAAAGGTCATGACATTATTCAAATAAAACATTTTGCACTTTTTAGAAACATGTGAATAAAACATTTTTAACTTTTAAAAAACATGTAAATAAAGTATTTAACAATTTTTAAAAATATGTAAATAGAACATTTTGCACTGTTCAAAAACATGTTAATAGAAAATTTTAAACGTTTTTAAAACAAGTAAATCAAACATGTTACGCTTTTAAAAAACTCTAAGTTAACATACTACGCAAGTTTTTCATTTTGTTCCTATGACATAGCTCATTTTGATGTAAGTCTTAATTTGAGATAGGTCATTTTAGTTCTTTACGGGCATTATAGTTTAATATTTCACACGCTTTAGATTTCAAATAAATAACCACAACATTTCTGCAGCTTTAAACTATTTTTGAGTACGAATATTAATTAACTCAAATGTTGACCGGATAATGCAATCAATGTCAAGTTCATGGCCATATTATTGCCAATGCAGATGTAATTATTGTCAGTTGATGGCTTTATATTTTGTCATGATCATATTACTTTATATAAAAAAAATATTGTTATTGTTAATACAGTGCTGTAAAGTACCTACATTGTTTATCATGTTGACAGATGTTAGATTGTGTACAACAGGACAAACTGAATAATATTTGACAAAAACGTAAAACTCAATAGGCAAAAACTGATCAAGTTGTGCGTTTGAATGTTGCCTAATATGCAGACATGCTAAAGGTTTAAAATTTAATACAATTTGTTCAATGGACATCTGCTTCTTTTATCACAAACTTTAAATCAGCTTCAATACTCTGCAATGCTGAGCAATTTTCAAGCAGAGTAACAAAGAAAACTTTTCAGTTTTTCTGCAATTTGAACTGCAATGTGTTTAATTCTGACGACAAACAGGCATGATTTATCAATATTACTGCATATTACGGTTAAAAAGCCAAACGCAATTTGTCTGTTCATAAACTGTTGCCTTTGTTGCATACTTGCTATTTACTTTCAACTGCCACAGTTATATTAAAGCCCAAAGAAAAATGACTACTTTACATTACAACTAAATAGACTAATTGTCACAAGGTTTTTCTGAAATGGTATATTTTAAACAATAAAACATAAAGCCACTGAATTCAAAGGACACGTATGGCAAATTAAAAGCAGCAAAATATACTTGAGGAAACAAATTTAAAAATAAAGTTGTAAGGATTAAATTTACTAAATTACTTAGTCTTATTATTTTGTTTTACAACGTTTTGTAAATTCAGTAAATTTTTTCCTTATAATCCCACTATATAAGGAGCTGATTTATCTACTGATTCCATACAGTAAACTTCAAGCAAGTAACTGTCAACACCACACCACAAAATAACGAATCAGACTTTAGTTGTTCACATTTGAATTTAACTCTCGTAAAGTAAAATAAAAAAAGACCAACAAGTCAAGCCATTTTTGACAACAGCGTCCATTGACATTAGAACATTAATCAAAGAAGCTCATAAAGCACTCAGCATTTTGCGATATAATTTCTTATTTGCGTCACCTCTCTGTTAAAAGCAAGATGCGATACCTACTCGTTATAACTTTAATACTAGCCGTTGTCTTTGCTCTCACGGCAGAGGGGATGGGAGGTCAGCATCAGGACTTTCATAAAAATAGTAACCATCAAAAAAGACAATAACTACGAAAACACTATGGACACCCCTGGGGTAAGCAATGGACTAAGGCTTGCGAAAGTCTTGTCTTGAAAAGTCTTGTCAAGACCAAGACTCTTGAAATCAAGACTAGAGTTGGTCTTGAAATTTCAAGACTCTTGAAATCAAGACTTGCAAAAGTCTTGTTCATTTAAGACTCTCAAAATCGAAACTTTTAGAAGTCATGAAAATTCAAGAGTCTTGAAAACAAGACTTTTAATAGTCTTGAAAATTCAAAAGTCTCGAAATCGAGCCTTTTAAAATTATTATAAATTCAAAAGTCTTGAAATCAAGACATTTAAAAGTCTTCAAAAAATAAAGTCTCTTTATAAAATTTTTTGAACTTTGTCTTCAAAGTCATGTATAGAGTTAGGATGTTCAAATAATTGAATTTTAGGGTGGCTTTTTAATTTTAAGACTTTTCGAGACTCTTGAATGCAGTGTTTTGCATATTAAAGTTAACTTGCCTAAACTAGTTAGTGAACTCAAAAAGTTCAATGAAGGTGTAAAAATCCAAGCTCAACGAAGCGCGATGAAGCTCAAAAGATTTTTACCCAAGCTCAACGAAGCAGGACGAAGCGCGATAAAGCACAATTGAGCTTTGGTCCCTGAAAGTTTTTGGGGGTGGTAAATTTTTTTAACATTAGCGAGCCCAGTAATATATTTTTGATACTTGTGCATTCAAATTCAAAGTACCTATGTGCTTAAGCTTAAAATTTACCATGTTGACAAGTAATGAAAAATGAAATGTACTAGAACTGGAAATTGTGGAAATACCAAATACCAACTTTCGCCTCGCTTCTCGCATTTGTCTACTAGTTACTATTACTTATCAACTTATTACTATTCCACAATTCTTGATTCTTTTATGGAATACTATGGATTATATATTATAATTAATTTAATTAAATTCATATTTCGTATTCCAGTTCCAATTGAATCTACTACTACTAATTGGATTTTAATAATATTATATATTATATTTTGTAATCCAATTTTATCTACTTCTACTAACTACTAATTTAACTTCTAATATAATAATTTAATTATATCATTTTAGGATATAACAACCTAATAACTTCCCATTGTAACACTAATAATATTAATACTGATGGTACCTATACCGCTGATATTGACCTGAATAACCTAGCCCGTGCTAAAAACAGTAACCAAAAAAACTTAAGTAGTGCTACCAATCAGTAGTACAACCATTCGATAGTACTTCAATGCAGCAGTACTACTGTTAAGTAGTACTACTATTAAGAGGTACCTTCATTCAGCAGTACCTTCATTTTGTGGTACTTCCATGCTGCAGTACTACCATTTAGTAGTATTATTATTCAGTACTACTACCATTTAGTAGTTCTAATATTCAGTACTACAACCTTTTAGTAGTACTATTATTCCGTAGTTTTTTACTATTTAGCAGTTCTACTATACTGTAGCACTACGTATTAGTGGTGCAACCATTTAGCAGTCCTTCCTTTTGATAGTACTACTATTAGGTAGTACCACTATGCAGTAGTACTACTATTTAGTAGTACTACTATTCAGTGTACCAACATTCAGCAATACCTTCATTTAGTAGTACTTCCATGCAGCAGTACTACTATTTAGTAGTATTATCATTCAGTACAACTACCATTTAGTAGTTCTACTATTCAGTACTACTACTTTTTAGTAGTACTATTATTCCGTAGTTTTTTAATATTTAGCAGTTCTACTATACTGTAGCACTACGTATTAGTCGTGCTACCATTTAGTAGTCCTTCCCTTTGATAGTACTACTATTAAGTAGTACCACTATGCAGTCGTACTACTATTCAGTGGTACTACCATTTAGTGCACCAACATTCAGCAATACCTTCATTTAATAGTACTTCCATGCAGCAGAACTACTATTTAGTAGTATTATCATTCAGTACAACTACCATTGAGTTGTACTACTATTCAGTACTACTACCTTTTAGTAGTACAAGTATTCAGTAGTTTCACTACTAAGCAGTTCTACCATACTGTAGCACTACGAATTAGTGTTGCTACCATTTAGTAGTCCTTCCATTGGATAGTACTACTATTCAGTATTAGTACTATTTAGTAGAACTACCATTCAGTGGTACCACCATTCAGCAGTACCTTCATTCAGTAGTACTACTATGCACTACTATGCAGTACTACTACCATTCAGTAGTACTACTATTCTGTACTCAGTGCGCTACTCTGTACCCCATTTTATCGTTGTGATCATGCTCACCTGTGCTACCTAATAAATTACTTTTTTGAGAATTGCAATTTGTATTGCAACAGACATGTAACATGTCTTCAAATTACTATCGCGATTAGTCATGCCACCTTGTTCCCGGCTTAATTCTCTTCAACGATTTTCACACGCTTTTAGAAGTTAATTTAGTATGGCTTTAAAGGTATGCTCATCGTCAGCTAAGACACATGCCTAAACGTCTTTTAGTGCGCAGTCATACACCACCTATTCGATGATGTAAGTATACCAAAAGGTTTTTGTGATACTTACGCTGACCTATGCGCATAAGCACAATGGGTACTAATAAATCGGCATGCCTTTTCATTCTAACGATTTATATGAGCGCCATGAGCAATCGCGCACCTGCATGCATACAGCAAAGACCCAAATGTATGCTTTTGTGTACGAACAAAAACTGTAGGTCTTTATAAATACAATAAATTTTGAATGCTACGAAGATGCTACTTATTATTATATTGCGGTTTAAAACGCACTCTGAAGTGTGTATTAACAACTATTTGTGGCTACCACATTGACACCGGGAAATAGAAGTGCACTAATCTGAACAAAAACATACTTCTTGTCTCGTGTGGGTGGCAGTATGAATACTGCTAGTATACATGCCTAAATGTTAATACATGTCACATGTTATGCTAGTTAATGCAAATTCGTTAAATGAGTTAGCACAAGTGAGCATGATCACAACTAAAGGGAGTACAAAGTAGCTGCTTACTAGTACTTAAACGTAAAATTAAATTATTATACTTTTTATTAACGAAGAGCAGTACAAGCAGCGACCTGCTCTGCTAACAAATGCATAGTTTTAGCTTAGTATTTGTTGGTATAATTTAGTTCAATTAATTTGTTTTTTTAGTTAAAGACTTAGGTCGTATACTTTAGCACTGCGATTTAGTGGTACTTTCATTTAGTAGTCCTTTCAGTTAGTAGAACGACTATTCAGTATTACTACTATTCAAACGTACTACTATTCAGTAGTACTACTATTCAGCAGTACCACGATTCAGTAGTAGTTCTATGCAACAGTACTACTATTTAGTAGTATTACTTGTCAGTACAAGTACCATTTAGTAGTACTACCATTCAGTACTTTAGTTAGTGCGACTTAGATAATTTATGCTTTTAAGATGCTGAGCTTTAGCTAATCAGCATCTATTGAAAGGGGTTGGTCCGTCCGTCTGTCCGTCTTCAGATTTTACGGTCACAGTTTTTAACTAAATTTTTTTAAATTATTTTAAAAGGCTAGCAGAAGCACCCGCGCAGTGGTGTACAGCTATCAGTTGAGATCGCAGTAATAGGTTTTCTGCAGTCATCAGTTAAAGGACGCAACTTTCAACATTTTTTCAACATTGTTTATTCTCTAAATAAACGCTTGTGTGAATACATTAGAGAACATACTTATCTTTTGTCCTAGCTAGGTACGTTGTAGGTTACGATTACGCCATTTTAGGACCGGACACCAATAATGTCATCCAAATTGAGGGTCACTTAAAAAAACAAGACGCCCAACAAAATAGTATCGACGCCAACATGTGACTACAGGAAACGTACAAGCATATCATGTAGGAGACATTTGTTTGGAACTGTAACTGTAATCATCCCTAGCACAGAAGCTCCTACTTTGTTTTGGTTTGTGGAACGTACAATTTTAAATTGCAGATTAATGCAGGTGCTTTATTTGCTCATTATATTTGAACGGAAATACAATAATCATCATTCTGATGCATTACCAGTACACTTTAGTAGCACGCGTCAAAATCTAGTACATGTACTGTACTGGTTGAGTTTTGTATTTTTCTCAGTACATCAGTCTCAAAACCAGTACTATACTGATGAATCCAGTACGAATAGTCAGCCTAATTTAGGATTACTATTATTTAGTAGTACTACTAATAAGTAGTACTACTATTCAGCAGTACTATCGTTCAGTAGTACTTTTATTCAGCAGTACTACCATTCAGTACTACTACCATTTATTTTTACTACTATTCAGTACTACTACTATTTAGTAGTACTACCATTTGGTAGAACTACCATTTGGTAGTACTTCCATGCAGCAGAACTACCGTTTAGTGGTACTACCATTCAGTACTATTACTATTTAAGGGTACTTCCATTCAGTACTACTCCTATTTAGTAGTACTGCTATTCATTAGTACTACAGTTTAGCAGTGCTACTATACAGAAGCACAACGATTCAGTAGTACTATCATTTAGTAGTACTACTTTTTCGTTTTACCACCATTTAGTAGTACTACTATTTAGTAGTACTACTGTTCAGCAGTGCTACCATTTAGTAGTACTTGCATTGAGCAGTGCTACCATTCAAAAGTTTCACCACTCAGTACCGCTGCAATTTATTAGTACTACCATCTAGTACAACTACCATTTAGTGGTACTACTATTCAGTGGTACTACAATTCAGCAGTACTAGCATTTAGTAGTTATTCTATGCAGCAGTATCACCACTTACTAGTTATACGAGTTAGTACTACTACATTTTAGTAGTACAACCGTTTAGTAGTATTAAAATTTAGCAGTTCTACTTTACTTTAGCACTACGATTAAAAAGTACTTCTATCTAGTAGTACTACTATTACGTATTACCACCGTTTATTAGTACTACTATCTAGTGGTACTACTGTTCAGCAGTGCTACCATTCAGTAGTACTTGCATTTAGCAGTGCTACTATTTAAAAGTTTCACCACTCAGTACCGCTACGATTTATTAGTCCTACTATTCAGTACAACTACGATTTAGTGGTACTACTATTCAACAGTACTACCATTTAGTAGTAATCGTATTTAGCAGTACCACCACTTACTTGTAATACGATTTAATACTACTACATTTTAGAAGTACAACCGTTTGATAGTATTACAATTTAGCAGTTCTACTTTACTTTAGCACTACGATTAGGAGTTACTACTATTTAGTAGTACTACTTTTCTGTATTACAACCATTTAGTATTACTACTATTCAGTGGTACTACTGTTCAGCAGTGCTACCATATAGTAGTACTTGCACTCGGCAGTGCTATCATTTAAAAGTTTTACCACTCAGTACCGATACGATTTATTAGTACTACCATTTAGTACAACTACCATTTAGTTGTACTACCATTCAGTGGTACCACTATTCAGCAGTACTAGCATATAGTAGTAATTCTATGCAGCAGTACCACCACTTACTAGTGATACGATTTAGTACTACTACATTTTAGTAGTACAACCGTTTAGTAGTATTACAATTTAGCAGTTCTACTTTACTTTAGCACTACGATTAATAGGTACTTCTATTTAGTAGTACCACAATTTAGTAGCACCACTATTTAGCAGTACTACCATTTAGTAGTACTTTCATGCAGTAGTACTGTTATTCAGTAGTACTACCATTCAGTACTAGTACCAATTAGTAGTACCACTATTCAGCATCACTAGCATTTAGTAGTAATTGTATGCAGTAGTACAACTACTTTCTAGTGATACGATTCAGTACTACTACGTTTTAGTAGAACAATAATATAGTAGTATTACCATATAGCAGATCTACAATACTTTAGCACTACGATTTAAAGTAAATTCTATTTAGTAGTACTACCATTTAGTAGTACTACCATTTAGTGATACTACCGTTTTGTAGTACCACCATTCAGCTGTACTACCAATTAGTAATACTTCCATGCACCAGTACTACTATCTAGTAGTACTACTATTCAGTACTTGTACCATTTAGTAGTTTTGCCCTATAACTTGTCGTTGATTTGTTTCGCATTTTTTGGTACGGTTGTAGAATTTGTGCGTTGCGTCCTATAAAAGTGTTAGCCTGAAAACGGACTCTGTTTTTCTGCTCAATTTTAGGATTTTGCGTTTTGGCAGTCCACGTTTTTAAGGTTTGGCCTCTTGATATCTTCATTTCTAAGCGTTTATCCGTACTTCTTGCGTCATTCTGCGTTTAATGGTACTATTTACACTTTTTTGCGTTTAGTGGTTCGGGTCTTACGCCTTGATATGTGATCTATAACAGTGACATATTATATAGATAATATTATAATATATTTATACTTCGTATATCAATTAAATCTACCTCTACGCATTAGATTAAATCAATATTTATTATATTTTGTAATTCAATTTTATCTACTTCTGCTAATTACTTATTCTACTTCTACTGTACCACGATTACTATATTATATTAGAATATAATAGTTTGAGGAGTTGACTATATAAAATTAGTATGTTATAGTATGCACACTAATATTCTAATATATTATACACTATACACTTAATACACTATGATTATGACTACCCAAACCAAACCCTTTCCATATTGATACTTGTTAAAGCCTTGAAGTAAAGTACATTGCACGACAAAAAATTTTACCTATCGTCGGGGGTCAACATAGTCGGCAGGTGGAAAAAAGATAAAAGTAGAAAACTGAAGCTCAACGAAGCGCGATAAAGCTCAACGAAGCTCAAAAGATTTTTACCCAAGCTGGACGAAGCGCGATGAAGCGCGTTTGAGCTTACGATTTTTGTAAAAAAAGTTCATTTTGTGAAAAACGAGCTTCATGCCATAAAGTTAACTATTGCAGAACCCTGCTTGAATGGTCTTAAAAATGGCGAGTGTCTTGGCCCTGATTTTGCAAGCCCTACAATGGACATATTTTTGCATTTACAGTTGTTGATTGAATAATTTCAAAGCATTTACAGAATGTAAAACTTAATGCCTATAAATTGTATTATTGGTTAAAAATTAAATTAACAGGACATGGGCCGAAACCAAATCATAGAAGTTCGTCAAGTAGCAGTAGCAGCAGCAGTAGCAGCAGCGAAGGTAATTTACGAAATAAACTTACGTATGAGTTAGTTTATAACAGTAACACACGCTTTTAAAAAACTTGCAATTTATAAATTAGGATTTAATTATGTAACACTATTGTATTTAGATTTCAAAATATTTACTTTAGTTTACTTTAGTACTTTAGTTATATTTTAAATATCATCCTGCTTATACTTTATTTTACAGAGACAACAGCAAAACCAACAACAACAGCAGCAACAGCAACAACAAAAACAACACTTACAACACCAACACCAACAACACTATCAACACAAGGGCCAGGTTAGCGTAAGAAAGCGCGGTTGTGCTCACATGTTCTGCAATTTTGCTCATTCTTAGTAGTATTAATTCAAACTCAAAGGCACGGTTGTGCTAGCACAACCGCCCCTATAAGATAATCCGGGCCTGAACAACACTAACAACACCAACAACACTAACAACGCCAACAACAATAACACCAGCAACACCAGAAGCTAATGCTTAAGTTTTATGAAACTTTTAACAACCTATTAATTCAATTTTCTACTAATGATAAACGTAACTCGTGTCATTTTAATGGCTTTCGAACCTAAAAATTATACATTTCTGTTTCATTCAAAATTAAATTTTTAACGTGTCTAAATGTATTGTTTTTAGAGCACAATTTTTAAAACTTACTTCTACAGTACTTCACATATTCATATTGACAAATAAATATTACAGCAATTTAATTATATCGTTTACTCGTTACCTAATAGATCACTCAATGCTTGATCGTTTAGTTACAAATACAACTATTTACAAATTTTTTAAAATGTGATTTGTCGGATCAGTTTTAATCATAAATGCATAATAAATGTGCTATTCCAACACATTCCTACTCAAAACGTCAGGACTTATACCATGCCATCTGTTACAACCTGAACTCGTACATAGTCCACCCGTATTAGCGCTGTTTTCACAAAGCACGCCCTTATTACTAACATTACTGATAAGATACACTCAACTTTTCATCCTTAAAATAGTAATTCTACAACTTGCTATAAGGTCTAATATAATCCATATTTTAGTTCATTAAGGCTGTGCCTCTCCGAGTTACGTATTTATTTTCAAATACGTAATTTTACAAAAAACCAGAACTTTTTATTTACATGTTTTTAAAAAGTACAAAATATCCTGATTAATAATTAAAATTTCACACTATGTTTTGTTTTAATTTTTTCACATAGTGTAATCCGTTTGCATCCGAGTATTATATAAAGTAAATGTAAATAAAGTCAAAATTAAATTTTGATGCTGAAATTGGTTTTAGGTTTTTAAAAATTTATTCAAATAATTAATAGTTGACAATTTTAAACAATATTACTGAATGCCAATTAGGTTAACTAAGGAACGTATACATTTTTTGTAGTGCTTCGTATGTCGGTTAATAACCGGAATTTTAGGAATAGTGAACAAATTTTCAATTGTAAATTATCATTTATTCATGCATACATAGTCAAATTCAAAATTGTACTGCCATAACATTAATATTTGTTCCAATACTGACAACTACATTTATGGATTAATAATTAATAATAAATATATACCTCATTTGTAAATGCTATTTTCGCACCCACTGCGTTTGTACCTGGTAAATTCGTACCTACTACATTCGCACCTGCTAAGTTTGTGCCTGCTACATTCCTACCTGCTAAGTTTGTACATCCTAAGTTCGTACCCTCTACACTCGCACCTGCTATGTTCGTACCTGCTAAATTCTTACTTGCAACATTCGTACCTGCTAAATTCGTATCTGCTACATTCGTACAGGCTAATATTGTAACTGTTACACTCTTACCTGCTAAATTTAAACCCCCCCCCCCCCCGTGCATTAAGTTTTTTGCAAACTTAATGCAAAACATTCCCTAAATTCAGGTAAAATTGACGTAAGTCAACATTGACGCAAAAATTTTTAACTTTAAATTTAAAAATTGTAAATTTCAAGTTAATTGCAATTCAAAAAACAAATGAAATAATTTTCAATTTTAAAGGAATTTTTTAGTTTTTAGTTTTTAAGGGGTTTAAAGTGATGTATTGTATATGTTATTCGGTTGAGTAACTCCAAAACCAATCAAATCACGTAGATAGGTAGAAATGGAGGAAAAATTAAAATTTGAACTTCCCGCCAAACATAAAATGTCAAATTTTGACCGGTCACTCTCTGCAACTATCGACAAATGATAAATCAAAATGACGGTAATTAAGAGTAGAATAATATGTATTATGATTGACGCGCAAATTACCAAATCTTTAATTTAATATTACTGATTTAAAGTTAAATGAGACTAAAACAGGTTTTTATGTTTGTAATCATCAGCCAAAGGAAGTTTAAACTGCAAAGAAACAATTTTAACTTTTTCGTTTAAATTTCCAGCCTATTTGTAGAGACGTCCCAGTAAAATGGAAACACATTGAACAAATTGGCAATTTTGAAAAATGTTTCAAGCGCGTCTATTGTTTTGAGGGTAAACATTTTTAGTTGGAATTAATGATTGATATGTTTTTTTTGTGAATTGTTAGCGGGCTTTTGCGACTGCGATTCCAAATGGTAAGAGTTGGACTACGAAATAGCAATACAAAACGTTTAGTGTATACTAGCTTTTACGCTTTTGGTTAGTTTATCATAACTCCAAGCGAATTAAACGTCCTAAGCAAATTTAATACAACAACTTTTGGCATATAAACCATAATATTTGAAAAACGTCGTTTATATACAATCCGTCACTATTTATAGCCTATTTGCGCCTATTGCGGACCAACTCTCACAATTTTTCACGCTCAAAAACATACACGTACAAAAACCCAGTTTGTGTCGGCCGTGAGGGCTTTATGCATTACATGTATCTTGTACGCTACAGGTCGTATTTTTTAAGTGATCTTGATCAAACAAATTCTCAACGCTCAGAAATACGATTTAGGTGTGCTGTATAGTTTTTGGGTACAAACTATTCTATAGGTTTTTCGCAATAAGCAGTTAACTAGACTAACTCTTAACATTTTTTACTTTCAATTTCGGTCACGTATAAAAACCGACAGAATGTCTGTTTCTTTTACCGCCAGTTAGTCGTACGCTGGACGTTTTATTTGAGAACTGATTAAACTTGAACAAATTTTAAGCACTTGCAAATGCGATGGACGTTTGTTGAATTTTTTTAAATTCAGATCGCAATTATTGATTTTCTACAATTAGTAGTTGAATAGAGCAACTACGAAATTTTTCCTTAAACATTGTGAGGGATCGTCGGTTCATGACGTCGTTCAAAAATGTCATAATTTTAGGTACCCCCACCCTCCTTTTAACTATTTAACCATTTTCAGATGCTGAGCACATAATGACGTCCTTCAGTGTTATAGATATTCAGGGATCGCCGATAATGACGTTCTTCAAATATCATAGTTTTTAGAACCCCAAGTCCCAACATTAAATTTTTTTCCAACTTATTTTAACTACATTTCACTGGCTTTTATATAAATAGATGTTATATACATATATTCAGGGATCGTACATAATGACGTCCTTCAAATATCATAGTTTTTAGTACCCCCAACCCAACATTAAATTTGTTTCCAGCTTATTTTAACTACATGTCACGGAATTACTTGCTTTTTTATATACATTTAGGGATCGTCCATAATGACATCCTTTAAATACCATAATTTCTAGTACCACTAGTCCCAACTTTAAATTTGTTTCCATCCTATTTTGATTACATGTCACGGACTTTTCTACATGTGTTATAGATTTTTAGAGATCGTCCATAATTATGTACTTCAAATACCATATTTTCCAGTATCGCAAGTTTCAACTTTAGATTTGTTTTCATCCTTTTTTAACTTCATGTCACGGAATTTTGACCGAACAACGGTGGGTGCCCTAAAAATATCGAAAAAATAAAAAAATTTAAAATTTCATTTTTTTTTAGATTCTAAATATTTTAAAATGGGGTTTTGTACAAAAATTTTCAAATATTGTGCTTAAGATAGGTTTAAAACAAATAAAAAATAGGATTAAAAAACCCTTTTAGGGCCTTTTTCGTTTTTTCGAAAAAATATGTTATCAAACGAAACTCATTTATTACGCGCACCATGTTGTTAAGCCATTTTAAGTTTTTTTGGACCACAGTCTACCAATTTCTCTGTCATTTAGACTCCAGACCAAGCACTCAGAACAAGAACTAGACGCCCACCAGAAACACACTTTGACAACCAAATTCCTTTAATGTCATGCCATATTCTACCCCAGTCGGCAATTTTTGTTCATAATGAATTCATAAAGGATTCAGTGGCTTAGAAGCCTGGATTCATTATGAAGTCGCGGAAGATTCGAAAACGATTCAGAATGAGCTCAGTATGAATATGAAATGTCCGCTTATTCGCTTCGCATAGAACTCACTATGAATTAGAAATTCCAAATGAAAATGAACCTATTCTGAAGCTTTTATGAATGCTACCACCACCTTTGCGATTCTTTAATAACTATTACGACTACTACTAATTTGCGCTCGAATGCTCAAATAATTTATGAATTTACTCCTTCTTTTTTTTTTAAAACTTGAATTCAACACAAGTAGATTTTTTATTTTCCACATTAAAAATCACAATGAATAGTATGTATTAGAACTTACATGTCATTCAATAAAATGCATTTAATTCGATGTATGGATATTACGATTTTGGAGAGAAGTTCCAACTCCGAACAATATAGAACTCCATGTAACGTCCAATATCATCTCACCACTTCATGTTAATTCTCTACAAAACATGAAAACAATTACTAATATAATACATTAGTAATAATACGGCATGTAGCACAGACCAATAATAATAAAAGATAATTATAATTAAGTAGAAACAAAACGTAGGTACCTTGTAAATTAAAAAACACTCGCATTGCTTTCGATGCAACTACGGGAAGCAATCGAGATGCAACAAAAGGCTTCCAATCACTAACTTTCTTTAGATTCCAGCCGTCGGAGTTGAGTGAAAACGAATATCAACCAGTTTGGTTTATCTAAATGGATGAAAAAATCCAAGTTAAAATAGATCACTGTTACGAGACTATGACTGACTTTTATAGTACGGAAAAAAGTAATAAGCACACTTCCATCTCCACCCATAAATAAGCTTAAAAAAGTCGCTTACCCACGTACAGTGTTTTTATTTTTGAATCTACTTAGGTACTCGAAAATTCATTTTGAATTTGATTAGAATTATTATAACGGCTTACCTGTGTTTGAAGTTGACGAAGAGGTCACTAAAATATTGGAACCAAACTTGAGATGATTTTGCTAACTTCGGCCTATGTGTTGATGCTATAAACTTGCAATTCACACTTGTTTGAAATGAAGGATGCCTATATTATTGTTGTTAACTGATTTCTTGATTCAAGTTTCAACTAAACACTGACAAGTTCAACTACAAATTAAGCTAATGCACTTTACACACTGAAATGAAGAGCAATTAAATTGTACAGGAAAATTAATAGTAGTTAAAGTATAATAGAGAAGTAGAAAACCAAATGCAGTTTTGTACTGAGCCCAACACACTGAGCACAGCACAAGTGACGGTTAGAAATTTCTGGGTCCCGCTTAGATGAACTGTATATGGGTTGCGCCGCGCATTTGCAAATATGAAGCGAAAATGAATTCTTTACGAACAAATCATTTGCAGTTTCGTAATGAATTCAATCCTTAAAGGGGAAAATGAAGCTTCAGTACAAAGTACTAATACTGATGCAAATATGCAGAACCGCATAATGCACTCTTAAATGCGGACTCATATTGTAGCGTAATAATGTTCAGTGAATGAATGCGAAGAAATTGCGAAGCTTGCGAAGAAATTATGAATTCATTATGAATGTGTCTGCCGACTGGGACGATATCACAATTCTTGGAAATAATTTTAAACGTGTCAATCTTCCACAATACTACTTCAACTCCTACTCCTACCTACTGTCAAGGAAACTCACAACCTTTGCTACTGCAGCAACATTATTATCTGTTAAAAATTTCGATCGGCTCTGGGATCGCTTTTATATTGGATTTTATGAAGTTCGCAAACTTGAACTGTTTGGGACTCCAATTTATAACAGGTTGCTCATTACCCCTGTCCAAGTTACCCCGCACCTACTTTTACAACAAGCAACGGGTCAAAATTCAATTTCCAAGTTCAATTTTGAATACCACTACTAATACAAAATAGAGTTAGTTTCAAGCGGATGACAAAGCTTTTATCCTGAATCTTGGATGGGGGTTTGAGGATCACTGTAGAATCACAGTGGCAATTAAAACTTTCTAACGTAGATTTGTTGAGTCTGGGATTCACTACTATTTGGAGGATTGCATTGCTTCTGTGCAAACTTCAAAGAGGAGTTTGATATATTTAAACGACACAATTGCACATGGTGTAGGGGATGCGGAGGCTTTAGCTGTGAGATCGAATTCTTTTTCTACACTTTGGATCATCTGGTTTTGTAGTTCTGCAGTTGCTTTTGGCCGTTTTATTTTGGAAACCCTGTCGCCCTGGGTGGCAACTGAATAAGTTTAGTATCTTGAATTTTTACACTACCTTTGGGTACTGTAGAGTAATATTTTTAGTGACATCATTTATGGACCATCCCTACGTATGAATGTTCACAAGGAAAAGTGACATGCAACATATCGTCAGTAAATAACCAAAATGACCCATATATCCAATTTAAGCTACAATCAAAATGAGCTATGTCATAATAAAACGATGAGAAACATGCGTAAAATGGTAACTAGGAGTTTTTGATAAACGTAAAATGTTCTATTGTCATGTTTTTTGACGATACAAAATGTCCTATTTGCACGTTTTCGAAAAGCTGCAAAATGTTCTAATTCCATGTTTACGAAAAGATGCAAAAATGTCTAATTAAAAGGATTTTGAAAATGTGCAAAATTTTGTAGTTACATATTTTTCGAAAGTGCGAAATGTTCTATTTAAATGCTCTTAAGACATATTTAAATATATTTTTGTAGATAGTGGATATTGGTTTTAGCTAAGAATGGATATGGGTGAATTTGGTTCCTCACCGACGATCAAGTATAACAAACACAAAAATAAATGTGTCATGCATAAGCATCTGGGTGAATGACGTCCCGATTTTAATAATGTTTACTATAAGATAATGGTGGGCAAATAAAGGGATCCATTTCATTATCGTTATCTTAAGTTATTTTTATTGAAAACATAATTATTATTGTAAGAAAGTTTGTAAACATTTTATAAGAGTTTTGTATGTATACCGCATATTATTACATACAATATATACAAATTATTCAATCAAATTCATCAATTATATGTAACAAAATTCTTTAAATGCAAACCAATCTATCTGAAATTATTTTCAGTTCACAATTCTTTGTAAGGGCGGTAGTGACTCACACTACCGCCCCATCTCACAAAAATAGCTACACACACAAAATTCCAAATACACTGATAATTCTCCTTCAGAGAATTCCATGCATCAGCTCGTTCTCACTGACCGTACGTGCTTAAGCACGGTAATTAAGAACGTTGCACCGAGTCACCCCACTCGGCCCTTTTCTTTTTATGGCTCTGTTATTGCTAACAGAAGCCATTCATAAAACAATTCATAAGAACAATTCACTAACAAAATTCAATACAATACAAAATACATATTCTTTATTTTTGTCACCAAGACTGAACTATGGATGACTCCACTGTTTAAGTGGAGCATCATTTCCTTTCATAAAATTAAACAACATACTCAAATTATACATTGGAAAATAAAGAACGAACACAATTCGATTACAATCTCAACGAGTCGGACCTATTCTTTTCTTTCTCATAAAAGAATCATAGAGATTTTTATGAAATTTCTCACAGAGAGTTTCATAATTTCAATCTCACTCACACATACACAGTAAAATTCCTCACAGAGGTTTTTACAGTTGTATCACATCACACCACAATACAATTCACCATTCATGAGTACATAACAAGGCTATAATATTAAAATTCCTCACAGAGGTTTTTAATACGAAAAGCTCATGGATTTATAAAAACGGGAACCGACTAACCGGATACAAAAACAAACTCTACCCGCTTTTATACGTTATCATGCACATCTCTACCCTGTAGAGCTACAAAAGGAGCCCGATACCCGGACGGATCTGGAGTGACTGCAGCACTTCAGACCTCGCTCCCGCAATTCCCAAAGGACCCCAGGAAGGAAGACAAATACAAATCCAACCACAATCACAAATCCACCTGGACCATTTCCCACAAACAAAACAAAGGGAAAAAATCTCACAACCACAAGAGATATCTACAAAATAAAATTGATATAAAATCCTCACAGAGGTTTTATTTTCATTTTTAATTCCGAAAGGGCACACAATAACCCTATAATTGTTATAAATTCCTCACAGAGGGTTTATATTCAATTCAAAATTCGGAAGGGTACAAATACCCAGAGATTTTAAGTAAATTCCTCACAGAGGTTTTACTATAAAAATCTATATAATTGGTTTGTTGTAAATTCCTCACAGAGGGTTTACTTCATTCCCAAAAATTCGGAAAGGGCACACAATAACCCTATAATTAATTGTAAATTCCTCACAGAGGGTTTACATTAACTCTACAAAATATCCGAAAAAGGGCACACAATAACCCTGTAATTAATTGTAAATTCCTCACAGAGGGTTTACATTAATTTTTCATTTTTTTTAAGGGCACACAATAACCCTGTAATTAATTGTAAATTCCTCACAGAGGGTTTACATTAATTTTATTTTTTTGGGCACACAATAACCCAGTGGCTTATAGTAAATTCCTCACAGAGGTTTTACCTAAGTCTACAATTTTACAAAACTTTTCAAAATCCTCACGGAGGTTTTGCATTAGTTATTCACAGGACCGACAAAAGGCCAACAATTACAAAATCAATAGTAATTTCCTCACTCACCAAAATCAAATTCAAAAAAATTACAAAGAGGATTATATATGTCCAACAACCAAGGACCTACAAAACAAAAAAAATCCACAATAACAAAGCACTGACCAAGACGAAATTTTGACTACAATTCAAATTTCGCATCCTTAAGGAGGGCCTGATCATCCCCCTGGACAGGAAAAAGACAACCATATGTCACAATCAAAAGCAATTACAATCCCACCCAATCCACCGTCAGTAAGCGATATTGACATAACAATCGCACCATTTACAAAAACAACACCACATCCCCCGGAATTACAACAATTACCATACGAACAATTTTACAAAACAAGTAGCGAACCAAATTCCCAAGGCGGATACGACCGTCACTGGACCACCTCAAATCCGAGAGATATAATTGACGCTGCTAGACAATTTTACGAAGACGAAAACGAGGCCACCTGTAATTATTACGAGAAATTCATTGACGATATCTACAAAGCACAAGACAAGAAAACCGAGGCGTGGAATACAAAATTAAAATCCCTCAAACTTCTAGTCACAACCCAAGACGATTACATACGTAGACATCAGTCAATCCCAGAACCAGACGATATGGGCTCACCACAGGACAAAGCAGCAGCAACACTCTCTCTCATTTCCAATCCCATAGCTCGCCTACCCCAACTCTCGTTTCCCCGCCTCGCGGGTTTCCAAAACTATGACCATTGGAAGAGCAGATTCGACCAACAAGCTAAACTAAACGGCCTGCAATCATATTTTGATGACTCATGCAAACGCCCTGAAATGACAGTAGCAGAAGGCCATGACAATTATGCAGATGAGCTCAAAGCTCAAGAAGACTGGGACCTACAAAACATAATGGCCATTGAAGTAATCCTTCTCTCGGTCAACAATGCCATAGCCAATAAACTGCAATGCTACCCCACCGCAGCGGGAATGATGCACTTTCTAAAAACCCAGTACTCCAAGACTCCTCCTACAAAACGGACGGAGCTCCTCCTAAAATTGGTCAACCTCAAAATGGAAACTACAGGTTCCAATTACTTCTCTGAATTACTCCGGATTAGAGAAGAATGCAAACAAGCCGGAGCAGAAGTCCCAGTGGGACTTACACTTGCACTTGGCCTAAAAACCCTCACCGAGTCATACAAATACAAGCATTTCCTAGTCACTTGGTACGCCCTGGATGACACAGTACAAACGGAAGAAAAGTTCCAGTCACTACTGAGCTCAACGGACAACACACTGGAACCAGAGGAGGGCAGCAATCTGAAACCCACGGTTTCAGCACTATCGGCACAATCTCAAAGACGCCCTCGTAGAGAAAATCCGAACAATGACCTCAGAAGGCAAGCCCAACAAGCTCACAGAGAAAAAGCTAAAACAATGGGCAGGGGAACTTCCACAAACAATGACAATAAAACCCCAGCAGAATCGACAAAAAATACGGATAGATGCGGCCACTGTCTCAATACTGGACACAGTGAAGTAGATTGCATCAATAAGAAAATAGGCCATCCAAAAGCCACTGAAATTCCAATTCCCAGATCGAGAGCCCTCAATCATCCCTCCCCCATAAGAGGACATGGCTCCGGAATCAGAGGAAGAGGACGCGGACGAGGACGTGCACAATCTCGCCGCCAGACAAACAATCAACCCGGGAACAATCAAAACAATCAACCCGGGAACAATCAGAACAATCAAAACAATCAACCCGGTTCGACCAACCAAGGTCGAGGAGGGTCAGGCCAGGCCCCCGCAGCCCTACTCGCTGCCTCCACTGAATCTATCCACAGTGATGATTCAGTACATTATTACTCAACAGATGAGGAAGAACTTCCAGTGGACCAAGGTAGAAATCAATTACCTCGCACTTTGGAAGTCATTGCTAACAATGCAAGGCAGTACCGTTCGCATGCATTTATGGTACGTCCAAGCCCAAAACCCTGCGACAATCCCCGCAGATCAAACCAACAAAACGAGCCACCTGGACTCGTATACAATATCGCAACAAACTGCTACATTTTTAGAACCACAGAACAGGACCTTTATCTCCTACCAAAAATTCACAAATGTGAAGTAGGACTATGCATAGCAGAACACCTTGTCCGTCCTTTTCAAAACTCGGATGCGATTTCCACCGGAAACCCCGATGAACAGGAAGCCATTGCCCAAGGCTTTGAAGTACTACCAGGCGCCACTCTGGACATACTGAGTGATTCAGACGACTCTCTGACCTCGTCCAGAGGTACAAAAAGGAAAGAACAATCCAAATCACCCAATTTACACTTTCCAAAAGGACAAGAAGAGGAGGGACACACACCTCCTGGCACATCCTCACAATCTCCAAAAACTAGGCCCACCACACAATTTGTGCCTAATCCACAGTTTATAATACAAACACTACAAACTCTCCTTGGGGCCCTACAATCTAAACCATCTGATCCGCTGGACCAAGCTCTGGTATCTTCAATTAATAGATGGTTAGACGAGCAACCATGGGATCCGTCCCCAATGGAACCGCAAATTGAACAGGACACAACTAACACAACCCCCATAACACACGTCCAGGAGGGTAAATCAAAAAAGGGCAAGAAAAACAAACGTTCAAACAAAACGACAACCCAACCCTCGCCTCCAAGGACGACCGTTCAAACTCAACAAACACAACAAAGGTTCTCACCCCTTCACCTTGATCCGAATCAACACAGAGCGATCAAGACCTACTATGATCTCACACACACAGTTAATGGTCATTTCAAACGTCATTGGGTATCTCCACAACTACCAGTGACTGCTAAAGTTCTACAGAGTCATCATCCCTATGCTCATATAGAACAATACATCCCCCACCCGGATGCACCAGCAATAATGGTGGTTAACGACACTCACAATCCAAAACAAAGTGACCAGCACCTGTGTCACTGTCCTCACAACCTTGATGAACACTCCACTTCTGACCCATGCACATGGAGAAGTCGGACCCATGAATTAATTAATCATGTACCCACCCTGTACACTAATATGGATACTCTGGAACATGACGCAGAACAACCAACTGCAGTCGAGGGACTCACTTTCAATCCACAAACCCTGTGCTACCAAGTCCCATCCTCGTCAACAACACAAAACAGTTTACGAGTCGCACCTTTCAAATTCGACCTGGAGCACGTATGTACAGAAGAATCACGCTGCTTTCCAGCCAATCTAGTCAACAAAACCATGATGCGGAGTACAATACCTCCCAAAAAATCGATTCCCTCTCCTGACAATACGACACGGCCACAACGAACAAAACGCAAACCAATATGGGAACTCAGACATGCGTACATGGTCCAACCCTATAAAAAGGGCTATTCTACCAAAGTGACAACACTTCCCGATCCCACAAATGGACAGGAAGTCACACAAAACAAGCACAGAAATCCTCCACCAATAATCAACTGTCACAACATACCTGATGAAGCCTTCCGCTCTGCGATGGAAAATTTTTACCACCGAGCCAAACCAAACAAGGAAGCTCTCAGGATCATACCTGATCAACAAGGACAGGTGCACAAAATCATCTCTACGATGCTAAATGAACAAAGACATCACCTGGACACAATCAAATCCACTCCCACCCCCTACATAATACAAGAGGAAGGCTACTCCTCACTACAGGACCATTTCATTTGGCCTTGCGACACTGGCGCTGGAGTCCACATATGCGGGAACCCAGAATGGTTCTATAGCTTTTACAACTTCAAAAAGGATACCGGTGTCAACATGGCAGATGGTACCTGGGTACAATCTCCTGGATACGGGACAGTCCTAGTCTCCGCTTTTGACGGCAATGACTGGCTCCCATTAGCCATTCACGGTGTATGGTATATTCCCGGGGCTTCAAATTTATTCTCCGTATCCTGCATCACATTTCAAGAAAAAATCACATACGTAGGAGGGAACGAAGATATTTACTTCACACGCGAAATACAAAGAGTCGCTCCACAAGACAAGAAGAACAAAAAGGAATCAATCCTAACTACAGTCATACAAAAAGTTCTTGTCGGCCAGACAATGAAACAAGGCCCTGACGACCCCGGTCAACTAGTGATGCTATTTCGCCCTATCTCCAAACTAAAGGATGACATGACCGCAATCGGACTCAAATTTCCAGTCCTAGAACGCTGGCACGAACGCCTGGGTCATTACCCAAAACGCAGACTTGATTTGACATTTCTTAATCAAGCTGTCGACACACATGGAAAAGAAGTCACAATAGGCGCTGAATCCAACTGTGACATTTGTCGTCGCCCAGGACGACTAACACCTCCAGAAGATCTCAATACACCATATGACGGCCCCACCCACCCAGTAACAATTGGCGCTGTCCTCATTATCAAACTGGTACAAACCCCAATAATCTCAACACATGGCCATAAAGATGCCCTCCTAATAATGGACGCATCATCAGAATACGTACAAGTTACATTCCTGACCCACCTCAATAAGGATCAAATCCAAAAAGGAGTCACAGAAGCAATCCAATGGTTTCAAACCCAGAAACACAAAACCACAGCTGTTGAAATTCACTCTCAGCTACCCTTTGAACCGGAGGCCCTACTACAATGGTCCACCAATAGCAAATTGACATTACAAACTCCCACGTACACCCAACTAATGGAGCGTGTTACCTACCAATTGAAGGACGCCACCATGGCCATGTTAATACAATCAAACATCACAAACCAATTCTGGGAAGATGCATTCAATACAGCAGTCTATACCCACAACAGGATACTCAATCACACAGAAATTATCACTCCATACGAATGCATATTCGGATCCGCCCCTCGGATCTGCCATCTACAAATATGGGGCACTCCTGCCTTTGCAAAAATCATGAAAAACAACAAAATGACTGGTGACACCAAACAAGGATACCTCATGGGATATGAGTCCGACAAAAAACGCTCATACTTCTTTGACTCATCAAACGGACAATACTCCTATGAGTCTCATTTAGACTACTTCCCATCCCGTATTCCAGTGGCACCACCCCAAGAATTACTACATAGAGACTGGATCTTTTACAAAGTTCCAATAATACAACAAACAACCTGCCATCATGAAATGACCCCAGTCTCCATCCACCTGGACACACAAACAATGCAACGATGCTTCCGGGCGGCCATTCATGTAGAAGAGGAATCAGTCCACCAAACACCCATCACAGAGGAACCCCCTTTAGCGGACCTCTCTATTACAATCACCCCTGATGTTGAAGACCCATCACCGGCGTTCTCCCCAATTTCCATCAGGCCTGAACCGTCTTACAAAAGAGACCCCATGTGGACTGCACATCTGGACCAAAGAGATATGGACTTTAATGATGACATTCTCTGTCTAGATGCACCCTCTATAGACCTACTTGCCCTGGTCAAAGACACTGACACTCCAAGAAAATACCGAGAGAAGTCGGACAAACTACCCGACAAGGTTGCCGTAGCAAGATGGCTTCAAGACACACCGTCTACTCTATCCACTAGCTACGTACCAGCTTCTCCTCCGTATTATGGAAACTGTGAACCCTTGTCTATACAATGCACAATCGACAATGATGAAGTCCCGCCACAAGAGGACCCACCCGTAGTCATCACTCCAATTCACATCCCACGGGACTATGACGAAGCTATCTGCTGCACTGACAGAGACGACTGGAATGCCGCCATGCGTCACTCAATGTTGATCATGGCCGGACAAGACACATGGACCTATGTAGATTCAAAAATGACCTCAAGACAAAAACTACATGAACCAGTCTGGATATATTCCGCGGATAGCGCCACAGGCCAATTCAAAGCGACACTAGCCCTTAATCTTGGCTCAAGAGACCACTGGGGCACCGAACTCAATCCATTTCCCACACCACCGGATCTGACCTTAGTCAGGCTACTCCTATCCGATGCAGCAACATATGGGAAACACATATTCAAATTTGTGCTCGACAAACAATTTCAATCAACAAGCACTCCTTACACCCCTACATACATGCAACAACCTCCTGGCTTCCGGCTTCAGGATCCTCATGACTTGGTATGTCTACTCAAAATATTACCAAAACGACCCAATCAAGCTCTACAAGTAAGCTTGTCGTCCACCTTATCAGATAACAATTTCAAAACAAGTGACCATACACCCAATCTCTTTGTGAAGAAATACAAAAAAGGTGCAACCAACCACAGGACATTCATCTACTGGCATGAAGATATCATTCTAGTCACCACAACGGACGATAAAGGACTCCACTCTTTCGTGGATCAGTTGAACTTTCTTCACTTCCATGAGGAAAAACATTTCAAATTTCTCTTCGGCATGGATATCTCAGTACATCCTGCCATGATTCAAATAAGCAGCACAACTCGAATTCAAACCCTTAGAGAACTGTTCATCATTGAACCCCCTAAGGACCAAGATGAACCTCTCTCATTCAACTTCAATATGGAAGTAACCAGCCGCAAGGACTATGAATGTGTCCACCACCGAGTCCTTGGATGGCTATATCAAATAGCGATCAGCACTAGACCTGACATTTTGCTAGCAGTACAACGCCTAGCTCTGCAATTCACTTCTTGCTTCATTCTACACGCAAAAACAGCCATTGGGATACTACAATACCTGATCACAAATAATCCTTACTGCATCCAGTATCATGCTAAACTGGAAACCCCGATGGAAATAGCACTAATGTCACACTCCGGACTAACACGTGACTACGTAACAAAAAGCACTACTGGAACGGCAATCACCCTCAATGATACCGTCATTTCGTGGGGTTCTACTGTTGAACCCACACAGTCATATCCTCAAAACAAAATGGAAGTACAATCCATCTATGAAGTAAGCTGGCGCGGCATGCGGATTCACAACATATTAGTTGAACTCGGAGCCAGACCTCCTCAAATGCCGCTCGTACATCGCACCCACTGTGACCCCGGATGGCAGCTAATTTATGACAAACTTGACAAAGCTCCAGACAACATGCGGTCTACACTACAGTGGCTCCAAAAACTCATTGAAAACAAACAACTCACACTGGACGTTCGAGATGGGAACTTACTACCCATCCATCTACTTTCCTCTCATGTAGGAAAAATATCAATACAAGATAAGCTTCATAGCTTTGGTATGGTTAAACCACGACAGGATTCCCCACATATACTTCAAGCGCGACCCTCAGCGCCACCTAAATCCATTCTGATCAAACCAAGAAAACCATACTCTGCTCCAGTGGACCACTTTCCACCATTTGTGGTAGAAAACGCCCAAGTTACACCACAAGCTCTCAAAACCATATGGCACTCCGGACAACGATCACGCCCCTCAGCATATCGTCCCCGCAAACACTCACCTCCGGAACCCCCACGCAAACGTTCCAAGAGAATTGACACTCACACTCAAATGGACAAAACCCCTAAAGTGAAATCCACAATAACTAAGGTCACTTCACCAATCACAACCAATGAGCAGCCGAAAAAGAAGTCAAGACACAAGGACTCTAAATCCCGCTCCACAACTGACGAATCAACCTCCAGAGCAGGGATTAGCACACTAGCACTAGCAATGACTGCCCTCTGTGTACTATCTCTTCTACCATCAACACAATCAACAATCATCGACAATGCTCCACCAATCATATGGCGACGCTCAGACCACCCTGCTGTCACAGGTTACAATCAAGTCCATCTCAAACTCCGACTAGTTTCCCCCTGTAAACTTCTCGTCTCGGATAAAACAGAATTCTCGGACATTAAAGCGAAATGCAACGATGAATACCGTCGCATCTTCCTGGAACCTTTCCAAAAAATGTGTCCCTCACAAGTTGGACGCCCAAAACGATTCATCTTCACAGCCATAGCCCTTCTAGCTATATTCGCTGTCACAAGTGCTGGCCTCGGCATGGCCTATCAAGCACATGAGCAAACCCAAGTAAACCACGATCACATCAACGACCTGGCCCATCACTTTACGCGACTAGAGGCAAAGGTCAACAAGGACACCAATCATCTCAATATCTTAAAGCAACAGATGCTTACGTTGGCGAAACAAGTCAACAGCCTAACAATGAAAGTCAACACACTCAGATCGGAAACAGTAGAACTCGAATTCTCCATAGCCTACCTTATGTCTCGACTCACAATCAGCCAACAAGTTCTCACCCGCACAGCAAAACTCTGGAAAAAGGGAGACATGGACGATAGCCTCTTTGAATATCTAAATTTCACACTTCCATGTGGGACGGACTGTCCTATGGAACTGGCGGATTTTCGCTCATGTACCTTTGACCCTGACCAAGAGGTAGCCAACATCAAATTCATCCTCCCACTAGTGGACACATCTCTCACCGTAGTGGAAGCCGATCCCTTCAAACTCATCACAATTCACAACAATCGGACCTGTGATCTACAATACACTGGTCCTACAAATGCTCTCATTTCAATCAAGGAAGACTGCATATACGCCACCAATCTGGAACTACAATTTAAGAAACGTGTACTGGCCACGACTCACCAAAAATGTCGTCCACGCAGCACCTTCCAAGGCGGCAAGGAGTTCTACACTCTCACCAACTGTCGACCTCAACAACCACATGACCTAGAGGACAATGTACAAGTCAAGGCCTATGACGGAAAATACTACATTTATTGCCCTGGCCTACCCATTACTATTGGAGACACACGCACCACTGACTGTCCCTCTGGCATTTTCACACAACCCATTAGCACCACCTTCAGGATTCTGAATCAAACTTTCCGTGGAAATATTCTGGACCTGATATTCATTGAAAGAGAAGACCCCATGTTTCTTGCTGGACTCGACTGGCATCTCACTCCTAAACTGAACATGAGCAAATTACATGAAACCTTTCCAGAGTCTGCCGATAAGGACCCTATTCCCTGGATGGACTCATCTTTCACTTCCGACTCAACACCATACATCTGGACAACTACAATTCTCATTCTTCTCTTGCTTGGACTCATTCTATTCATCACCAGGACCACCTGGACCAATTTCTATACTAAATGGAGACAAACAACCCGACAACCGGCTCTTACTCCTTCTCCAAAGGACAAATCAGTGGAGATGACTACATTACCTCCTCTACTGGACAACTCTCCTCCAAAACCATCACCCAGAGTCCCCTCACGCAATTCACCTACACCACCACCCTACCAACATACTGGCGCTAGCCTCAAAGTACTCTTTGACTGAAACCTTCCCAACAAATCAAACTTACAATTCTAACAGAGAGGCGTCTTTCCTTTAAAGGCGCCTCCCTGAGGAGGGTATTATTACATACAATATATACAAATTATTCAATCAAATTCATCAATTATATGTAACAAAATTCTTTAAATGCAAACCAATCTATCTGAAATTATTTTCAGTTCACAATTCTTTGTAAGGGCGGTAGTGACTCACACTACCGCCCCATCTCACAAAAATAGCTACACACACAAAATTCCAAATACACTGATAATTCTCCTTCAGAGAATTCCATGCATCAGCTCGTTCTCACTGACCGTACGTGCTTAAGCACGGTAATTAAGAACGTTGCACCGAGTCACCCCACTCGGCCCTTTTCTTTTTATGGCTCTGTTATTGCTAACAGAAGCCATTCATAAAACAATTCATAAGAACAATTCACTAACAAAATTCAATACAATACAAAATACATATTCTTTATTTTTGTCACCAAGACTGAACTATGGATGACTCCACTGTTTAAGTGGAGCATCATTTCCTTTCATAAAATTAAACAACATACTCAAATTATACATTGGAAAATAAAGAACGAACACAATTCGATTACAATCTCAACGAGTCGGACCTATTCTTTTCTTTCTCATAAAAGAATCATAGAGATTTTTATGAAATTTCTCACAGAGAGTTTCATAATTTCAATCTCACTCACACATACACAGTAAAATTCCTCACAGAGGTTTTTACAGTTGTATCACATCACACCACAATACAATTCACCATTCATGAGTACATAACAAGGCTATAATATTAAAATTCCTCACAGAGGTTTTTAATACGAAAAGCTCATGGATTTATAAAAACGGGAACCGACTAACCGGATACAAAAACAAACTCTACCCGCTTTTATACCGCATATTGCATATATAATGTGGTCCTTGCAGTTAAACATAGGCAAGCACCAGTGGTACAAAGTCCAAATTGTCAGTTGTGGTAAAGTTGGACTTTGACCTCAATTTCAATTACGTTATTGAGCATTTATTTTAAGTCAACGCCATTCGTCACACACACTCTCTTCTATTAATCATAATTCATAGAAACTATTATTACATCATTATCTCAATTACGTAGACAGTAATAAAAGGGATATATGTACGTATTTATTACGTGCCTTTTTTAAGGCATACTTTGTATTTTGTTTTGGTTTTCGCTTTTAATAACGATGTATCAGTTACAACGTTTAACATAATTATTACTAACATTATTGCATTTAACTATAGCATTTTAGTTATTGTATACTTGTTTGCACTCAACCTACTTTTGTAATATTAAATGAGAATTATACAGATTCTAACGATTCATGAGTCTTTAGCACTGTACCCCAATTAATTACGTGTAGTAGATAGCACCATTTTTATGGACTTTTTGTGATTACACACTATATAGGTATGTAGGTACCTACGTTAACATTGTAAATGAGATTATAACTATTTTTTGAACTTTAAAATACTAAAAATACTGTTAATACTAATTTTCCTATATTACTGTTCTTAACAATTATATTTTGGCGCACTAGTAAAAGTACAAAGTAAAACAAAAAACACGAGATTTTAAGCAATTAAAAATGATTACAGAATTAACTTAATAATTTTTAACATTCAACTTATCATACAAAGCGCTATGAGTTAAAAATACGTTATTATAAATATCATTTTTTAGCAACACATAAAAAATCTTGTACAAATCTGGAACCAGTTAAAATATATTAAATGAGTAACATTAATTCCAGGTGGTTACTACTCACAGCGATGACAGGAAAGAATGATATACAAAATTAGAAAAACAATATATCAGTTCATTATATAAAATGCCTAATACATAAATGATTATCATAAGAAAGACTAAGTACATCCCCAAAATTAAATAAAGAATTCAATAATAATCTGCACTGTGGTGGTGGTAAACTTTTTTCGTACAAATAGGTATGTTAACTAATAACTGTAATTTCCAAGTTGGGCTTTGGGAGAAGAATTTAAAATGTGGTAGACAATAATGTTTACATTTTGAGGGATCGACGAATTTGAGAAGTATTTTAAAACTTAAATAAAGTATTAGTAGTGGGACACAGTGCAATTAGTTTTTGGTATAGCTTCTCGTTAATTAGGGATATATAGAGATATTGAAGTAGCCCTGGCAAAATAATTCCTAAAATAGTTACAGCCTTTCAAATTAGATTAAATATTCTACTATGGGACAAGACAATGATTACTGAAAATAGGGAGAAAGTACATAGCTCACTACATAACCATATCGATAAAATATATAATCATAGTAACTAGGATTAAATTATGTTGAGTAAAAACTTTGTATAGTTCAACATCAAATCTTGAAATAGTGAGTATAATAAACGAGTCCGTCGTCCCACATCCGTAAAAAGTTCATCTTACTGCTTAACGAATTCATCCGTGATGTGGATACTGCTGCGGATTCCGCCCACGCTGAATGTCATTCCGATTCCGGAGATACTGAATTTGCTGTCTGGCACTCAACGAAATACCTAAAAAAAAGATACATTATTTGGAATTGATTGTTAAAAAATAGTCGCAGTACTACTGACTATTACAAAGGATAGTTATAATCGATCTACCTTTTTGACATCTTTCAAGAAACGATATTTGCTGTGGGGGCTGATGCTGCTCTGAGATTTGCAGGGATGTTGATGGCGACGAAGCCGTGGATGACGACGTGGATGTGGATGCTAATGAGGACTGACGCCACAATAAAGCGCCTGTCCCGGTCCTGGTCCGGGTCCCGAGCCCGGGACCGGTCCGGATTTGATTCCTAAGAAATAAGCCATGAGGATGACGAAGCCCATGACCATGGGGTTGCACTTGTGGAACACTAGTAGGTGTGCGAGGATTCGATTTAGGGCTGCGTATTTACATTCAAAATCTGATTAAGCCAAGTAGTGCAATAAATGAATATTCAAATATTTTATTTTAATTATTTTGCATATCATATGAAATTAATTCCGCTGCAAATAGAGTTGGCGAATTACCTGTCCGCTGTGTTGCTGCTGCTATTAGTCCCAATTTTATTCCGCATCCAAGGATGTTGCAAGATCCCTTCCAATGTAGGTCTATGAGCAGGATTGAGACTCAAACAAGCGTTGATGAGATTCTTGCACTCGTCAGATAAATTCCTTCGAAACTTAAGTTCTGCCTTCAAGATTTGCTCCCTGCCTTGAAAAGGAACATCCCCACATACCATGTCAAAGAGCTGGATACCCAAAGACCAAACAGTCGCTTCCAGCCCATCGTACTGTTTTTCCTTGAGGAGCTCCGGTGGGGCGTAGACAGTCGTCCCATGGAAATCCTTGTAAGGCTCCTTTCTCAAAAGCGCCCCGGATCCGAAATCAATCAGTTTTAACTTCCTACTTTTCCCAGCTACCAAAATATTTTCACCTTTTATGTCCCGATGAATCACTCCAGCGGAGTGGACCTCCAGTATCGTGTCAATTAACTGACGAAGAAAATACCGAGCAGACTTTTCTTTGAGGAATTTTCGAACTGTGATGTACTCAAACAAGTCTTTGACTGGATCCGGTTTCTCCATGATAATTATAAAACTGTCGCCTCTTTCAAAATAGTCCAGGATTTGGATCACCCCCTCGATGTGAGCCACTTTCAGGAGTAAAAACACTTCCAGAGGGATTCTGATGTTGAGTGCATTGTAATTAGGATCAATATCCGGGTCAATATCTGACATAGGGAGCCATTTCGTGACCTTCCGGCGAAGAACGTGTTTGATTGCCACAGGGAGCCCATCCCGAAGTCGAGTACCACCGTAGACTTTTCCATTGCCCCCTTGACCCAGAGTTGTTCCGTCCAGGGAGTAGGCTTTCTCAAACAGTTCCCTTGATGCTGTTTCGAAGCGTCTTGCTGGTAGCGAAGAGTAGCTGAAATGCCCGATTGTTTCCATTTGGAATGTAGCAGAAGGAGCAGGTGAGTTTATATTCTTAGCCATCTTTGTATCGTGTAGTAGGCTGGTTTGAAAATCCTTAACATTCAACAGTCAACAGTATTGAGAACCTGTCAATGCAAACAATAAAGTGGAATTAACATAAATACTGGCTTTTCATTATCTACTATTTCATGCCCCAATTTAGCAAATTCATCATAACAGTTGAAATAAGAATTCCCACACATTAATAACTAATAAATACTATATATACACTTCGCCTGTCAGATGTCACATAATTATCATATTTGCGATTTCGTCTCTATTAGTCTGAAGCAAAGTATTTAGTGTAAACGGGCGATGATGGATGAACGTCAAAACTATTTACAATTAATTAGTGCAGCAGTTTTTACGTTTATAGGTTCATAACTAATTAAAATCAAGCGTTAAATGCTGAATTTGGAACGCTGATACTAGCCTATAGGAATTGTTTAAGTCATTAGTTGTTAGTTGATAGCTCCCGAACAACAAACAAGCTAATCACCAGTCACTAGTTGCTAGTTATTTAGGAAACTAGTAACAATCAACAATCAATGACCTTCCATTTTCACACACATTCAACATTAACATTGGCACGTCACAATAAATAAATTTTCAAACTTATATAATTTTCAATTTTTAGTGCCGGTCAAAAACTTCACTACAACATTACATTACAATGTAATACAGTTGACAGTTGATGGTAAATAGTAATTAAATTGTCAAATACTGATTGTTGGTCATCTTAACCTGACTTACTGACTTTTGACTTTATTATTCGCGATCTCTTGAATTTTGATGATAACTGTTTTAAAATTACAGTCAACAGTTGACAGTCAAAAATATAGAAATGAAATTAGTGAAATATCTGTAAACTTACTGCCGAGCAGAACTGCCAAGTGAGACTATTGTATTTGTTTATTTCTGCATTTTTGAATTTAAATAATATTGGCCGCCCTCATCGTCACTCTTGCACCCTGTGATTTTGGTAATTAATTACTATAAAAATAAACTGACTGACTATCTGACTCTCCGTTTAGCACCAATACGCAGACAGTCGGCAGTGCTAAACATACCACGCTATACCACGGAGTACCACGCTATACCACGCTATACCACGGAGTACCACGCTATACCACGCTATACCACGCTATACCACGCTATACCACGCTATACCACGGAGTACCACGCTATACCACGGCATACCACGGCATGTATAAACCTATACCACGGGTCCCCACGCAATGCAAACTCATCCCCACGGGCCCCCACGCCAAACAAACCCATCCCCACGGGTTCCCACGCAAAATAAACTCATCCCCACGGGTTGCCACGCAATATAAACTCATACCCACGGGTTCCCACGCCATACAAACTCATCCCCACGGGTCTTACTGCAATATAAACTTATCCCCACGGGTCTTAACGCAATATAAACTCATCCCCACGGGTTCCCACGCAATATAAACTCATCCCCACGGGTCCCTACACAATATAAACTCATCCCCACGGGTCCCTACACAATATAAACTCATCCCCACGGGTCCCCACGCCATACAATCCCTTTGCCACGGGTCCCCACGGGTACCCACGCAATATAAACTCATCACCACGGGTCCTTACGCAATATAAACTTATCCCCACGGGTCTTAACGCAATATAAACTCATCGCCACGGGTTCCCACGCAATATAAACTCATCCCTACGGGTTCCCACGCAATATAAACTTATCCCCACGGGTCTTAACGCAATATAAACTCATCCCCACGGGTTCCCACGCAATATAAACTCATCCCCACGGGTCCCTACGCAATATAAACTCATCGCCACGGGTCCCCACGCAATACAAACTCATCCCTACGGGTCCCAACACAATATAAACTCATCCCCACGGGTCCACACGCTATACAAACCCATCACCACGGGTCCCCTTGCTATACAAACTTATCCCCACGGTTCCCCAGGCAATATTACCTCATCCCCACGGCTTCCCACGGTTCCCCAGGCAATATTAACTCATCCCCACGGCTTCCCACGGTTCCCCACGCAATATAAACCCATCCCTACGGTTCCCTACGCAATATCATGTCATCCCCACGGTTCCCCACCGCTACCCACGCAATATAATCTTATCGCCACGAATCCCTACCAATATCAACTCATCGCGACGGGCCCCAACGCAATATAAACTAATACCCACGGGTCCCCACGCTATACAAACCCATCGCCACGGGTCCCCACGCTATACCAACCCATACCCATGGGTCCTTACGCCATATAAACCCATCGCCACGGGTTCCCACGGCTCCCTACGCAATATTAACCCATACCCACGGGCCCCCACGCAACATAAACTAATACCCACGGGTCCCCACGCTATACAAACCCATCGCCACGGGTCCCCACGCTATACCAACCCATACCCATGGGTCCTTACGCCATATAAACCCATCGCCACGGGTTCCCACGGCTCCCTACGCAATATTAACCCATACCCACGGGCCCCCACGCAATATAAACTAATACCCACGGGTCCCCACGCTATACAAACCCATCGCCACGGGTCCCCACGCTATACCAACCCATACCCATGGGTCCTTACGCCATATAAACCCATCGCCACGGGTTCCCACGGCTCCCCACGCAATATTAACCCATACCCACGGGTCCTCACGCTATATAATCTGATCCCTACTGGTCCCCACAGCTCCCCACGCAATATAAACTTATCCTCACGGGTTCCCACGCCACTCCACGTAATATAAACTCTTTTCAGCAATACGCTAACATTTGGCGTATGTTTTTACATGCTAATACACCAATTGGGGTTTGTTCCCGAAGAGACTCGAAGCCGAAAAATTGTAAGAAAAGTTTTTTCGAAGTAGAAAATCCTAGACCTGGGAAGAAATGTGCGTTTGTGTATTACTGTGTAAAAACATAGCGTGTATAATATTGTACATACCACGCTATACCACGGCAAATAAATGAATTTTCCCGAAAGAGCACGTCTCCACACGCTGAGCTGACACAGCTCGAGACCTAGTCATAACTAACCACCACGGCTCCCCACCCTGTGTAAATTCTATCACACTAGGCCTGAAAATATTGGGGTAAGTAACGTACTGACGTAATTGTTGCAGGCTCCCAATGCAAGTACATAGGCTGTGTGAAAAACACTTCAGATTGAGTGAGAGAAAGATTGAACGTTTTTGGGAGCGGATTTTGAATGTAAGCTCGTGTTGGCTCAACTCTAGTTTTGGAAGTTGGTTGAATTCGCTAAACGTGAAAAATAATTCTTTGGTTTCTCTCTCCTGTCTAACTACAAACTACTTTATTGTTGACGTAAATAATATTGTGCTTTGGATTGCTATTTGAATTCTGTAAGTAATTCCCTTTAAGTTATTAATTAATTATGTATACTGTAAATGACCGAATAATTGCCCTGGCGCTCCCTAAATATTTTGGATGGCAGCGGCAGCCAGGGAACTACAAGACACCCGACAGCCGACGAAATTCGGGACAATCTACCCGACGGTCGTCGGGTGGAAGTGCAAGTCACCCGACGACAATTACTGCAACCCACCCGACCGCCAACGATTTTCTGCAACCTACCCGACGCCCGAATTCTGCAACTGACCCGACACCCGAATTTTCATCGGGTGAGCTGCAACCTAGCCGACAAAAATTTCTGCAACTCACCCGACCGCCGACAATTTTCTGCAAGTCACCCGACGTACGTCGGTACAATCCACCTGACGGTCGTCGGCTCAATATGCAACTTGCCCGACGACTTTTTTTCAATTTCCCCGTGAAATGTTATGTTATTTTAATGTTTTTGAACCACTTTGCATTTTTAAGACTAATCCTTTATCAATTCCTTTATTTAGTAGACTAGATTTAAACTATTAAGTTGTGTAATTGCACTTTGTTTCAATACAGACGCATCACAAAATACTGAAAATACGCGTGTAGGACATTTGCTACCCAGAACCAAAAGTAGGTCATTTGCTGCTCACGGTGAAACCGAGGAAATTTGCTACCCATTTACCAAGGAATTGAAACTACACATCGCTCAAATGGGTACCCAAACATTTAATTATATATTGTGCTGAAAAGATATACAAATTAATGCAGAACTGTGGTTTTATTCCATGTTAATTTGCACATATTTCACTATCTTAGTTATAGACACAATATTCATAGTCAATCGTACCCAACCGACACAAGTCGGCTAAGTACAATTAACTATGAACAATGTGTCTAAAATGTATACATTCACATAAAGTTTGTAACATATTTCATGTAATTCATCAACATGCATTTTATAGTAAAAATTTTAATAGTAGTTAAATAATCTGAGACATTCAATGTAATGGTTCAAACACAGAGGTAGTATACAGAGGTGTAACCTTGCATAAATAAGAATGTTAATCTGTACCATGAAGGGGTTGTAAGGGCCGATGGCCACATATCAACTAGATGAAATACATATATATAGTATACAGAGGTAGTACACAGAGCTAGATAATCAGAGTCGAGCTTTTGAAATACAAGTTGAAATGTCACATAATATTATATTATAATGTGTACACATTTATACTGTTTTTATTTGCTTTTACTTTATATCCAGGGTTTAGGGCAGGTTTGGGGGGGGGGGCGGGGGGTTTCAACGGCCGGCTAAAACTAAGCGGCTTTATTTAGTTAAAACCGGGTAAAAGCGGTCCCCCAAAATTATTGCCTTAAACTGATTCAACCTTCAAAACTGAATTAAAAGTGACTAAAAAATATATATTTCGCTGGTGAAGAGGCAACTTGGCCTAAGTCCAGTCCAGACTTAAAAGCAACTTGGCACAAGTCCATTCATTTCTTAAAAGTAACCTGGCACAAGTCCATGTAAGTTTTGTAAAAGCATGCAAATGAATAGCGTTAGCGCAAGTAGGGGTCGTCCATCGATGAAGTTTAGAAAAATAAAAAATTTTCTAAGATCTCCCTCTCAGAGCTAAGCACATCCACATAATAGCGTCACACTAAGTTTACATATTATATTGCCCCCCTCTTTCCCCTAAATATACGCGTCATTGATGGACACCCCTTATTGAATCCCATACATTTAAAACGTTCGACGGGCAAAAAGCATAAGGTGGGCTTTGCGACCACCGTCATGCATTGTGAAAGGCCAGCGGTAAAAGGCTGTGACAGGTTTGAACAGGAACGTATCCGAACCTATTTCATGCAATAACTGCCCCGTCCTATCCATTTGAATGCTTTTAGGAAACTGACATGGACTTGTGCCAAGCTACTTTTAAGAAGTGAATGGACTTGTGCCAAGTTGTTTTTAAGCTTGGACTGCACATAGTGGATATTTAAATGAATTTCGGCAGCTGGGTATGTTGGGACAAAATACAGAAAGTGCAGTTACATTCTTCAAACTTTTTGTGGCAAGTACTTAGACATAGATGAGCTGCAGTGCAAAATTTGGCAACAATCGAACACAACGTTTGTGCGCCACAAATTTTTATGTCCCAATATTTAACATAGCTTGAATGGCGAAACAAGTATTTTTGATTGTGCTCCAAGGATAGCAGTTTTCAACGTACTGGCATAATGTGAATGTTAGTTTGCTCAAAATTAACTGGGCTTTCACCTCCATATGCGGAAAAAGGTCAATTTTTTTAAAACCTGTCGCGCGCGAAATTTTAAAAAACATAAATTTTCAAAACATCTATTTTTTATTTTATTTTTAAATCATTGGCGACCGGTAGCTCCTACAATTCCTGTCTGATTTTCAAAAAAATTGAAGTTTTGTGATTTCAAGAACAATGTCTATAAACTGACACCTAGGTTTTAGAAAATTCAAAAATTTAATGTTTGAAAATTAATTTTGGGAAAATTTCTATTTTATAAGATCCAAAATAAAAATTCAATATTTATTTTATTGATTTTTTTTTGAATTTTCAAAAACCTAGGTGTCAGTTTATAGATAGTGTTCTTAAGATTACAAAACTTCAATTTTTTTGAAAATCGGACAGGAATTGTAGGAGCTACCGGTCGGCAATGATTTAAAAATAAAATAAAAAATAAATGTTTTGAAAATTTTTGTTTTTTGAAAATTTGCGCGCGACAGGTTTTGAAAAAATTGACCTTTTTCCGCATATGGAGGTGAAAGCCCAGTTAATTCTGAGCAAACTAACATTCAAATTAGGCCAGTACGTTGAAAACTGCTATCCTTGAAGCACAATCAAAAATACTTTTTTCGCCATTCAAGCAATGTTAAATATTGGGAAATAAAAATTTGTGGCGCACAAACTGTGTGTTCGATTGTTGCCAAATTTTGCACTGCAGCTCATCTATGTCTAAGTACTTGCCACAAAAAAATTGAAGAATGTAACTGCACTTTCTGTATTTTGTCCCAACATACCCAGCTGCCGAAATTCATTTAAATATTCCTTATGTGGACTGGACTTAGGTCAAGTTGCCTCTTCACCAGCGATTTGCATTTTCCTTAAGACTAAAACAATATATTGTGTTTAATTACTGCTGTTTTGCAGTCTCTTTAGGCAAAACTAGGCTTGGATTACATAATAATTTTTGTCGACCAACTTATTATGCTAAAACCTAAATTTTGTAGTATTATTGACTTTTATTTATTTTTCTGTAATATTTTGAAGTAGAAACCTTATATTAAAAATATTATTAGTAGCAAGCTTATAGTTATAAACAAACAGTTTTGTTTACTACTAATGATACTAAAAATAGAAACAACAATTATATACCCACCTATATCTTATTTATTCTTTACGGAGTAAAATTTAATTTTAAATATAAAATCGGTTTGCTCAATGTGATGGTTCATTATATAACAATAATACTCAACTGAATTTATTTTAAAATTATAAGTGTTTCCATTACATTTCCAGCAGGTATACGGATATATTTCCCCTGGCCATTTTCACCCCAGGACCTATTCCCCTCGGACTTTTTCCTCCCGGACATTTTACCCCCAAGCCTTTATTTATATACATATAATATTACGCGGTCGTGTAAAGGCATTCTGAGAAAACAAAACTGGTTTTCTATCGGACTGCCAGCCTCTAGGCATTATCCTGATTAGCAATATGCAATCTAAAATATGCAATAATTTGCGTAATTATTTTTATCACATCGGAATGGCCATGAGTATACACTAATTCATTTGGGTTTAAAATTTTGTTTTATCAGTCTGTTTCAAGAGCTCGTAGTATCATCACTGTCATAAAATTGAGTAGCTGCATCCTTATTACTTACAAGGGAATGGTTTCACATGTAGCCCGTCGATTTGAATGAGTTATGTCTACAAAAATCAGGCTAATTTTAAATAGTGGGGATCCAAAGTAACTCCTGTCCATTTTGCGTTGTTCGGTCACAAAAGCCCGCCAAAGTTGTAAAAAATTCAAATTTTAATATTTTGCCGCCCTGGTACTTTTACAATTCTTGTCGGATATTGATGAAATTTTGTTTTTTCGGATCCTTAGGGTTTTTTCTAAAAAGTAATTTCAGGATTTTTCAAAATTTAAAATATTTCATTTTTTTGAAAAATTTTAGAAAAAGCACTGTTTTTGAGGCCTAATTTTATTGGCCATTTTTTCAAAAAAATGAAAATTTTCGAATTTTGAAAAATCCTGAAATTACTTAGAAAATAGTGTAAACGTCAGAAAACGTGAAATTCGAGAAACGTCGAAATCGGATGAGAAAATGAGAACTGTAGATGCTACAGGGCGGCAAAGTATTAAAGTTCGAATTTTTTAAAAGTTTGGCGGACTATTATGACCGAACAACGCAAAATACACTCAAGTTACTTTGGATCCTCACTATTTAAAAGTAGCCTGATTTTTGTAGACATAACTCATTGAAATCGATGGGTTACATGTGAAACCATTCCCTTGCTAGTGTTTTATATTTAAAATTGCAATGGCTTTAGACATTATTAAAACTGCGAGAGGCGGGAAAAATAAATTGTGTTTGAAGGGTTTCTGTTTAAAAAACAGAAACCTCTATTGTAAAATAAATAAGTTTAGGTGCTATGTACTGGACTGATTTAAGGGGTAAACAGTATTACTTTTGTTTTCTTACCGATCAAGTAAGGAAGGATTTTATATAATGTCAGCATGCATAACTAATCTACATTGTTTGGATTGGATTATTCATATTGGAAAAATAGTGTAGTGCGTGTTTCTGGAGTAAGTTTGCTACTAGTACTAATGCGCGTAAAAAGGTGATCGAGTTTATTTTTTCGAAACTTCACTTACCGTAAATGCTCTAATACAACGCGGGTCTCTATTAGAACGCGGGCCTCTAATAGAACGCGGGGGTCTCCTATGCTTTAACATTATGGGTCTCTAATACAACGCGGGGGGTAAATCTTCGAGTTTGAATATAACGCGGGTCGCTGTATTAGAGCATTTACGGTACCTGTATATTTTTAGAGAAGCTGTCATTATACTGCTCTTCTAATATATTGTATGTGCAAAAACATACTTAAAATTAGTGTCGAAAATTAAAAGTTGCAAAAGATACAGGTCATTGTACGAAAAAATCGCTGAAAGTCTGACATCGGCCCAAGTGCCCTTAATGTGGTCAGTTACTAATAAATACATTTAAAGTTAATGGAAAAGTAGGCTCTTAAATTTCTTAAAAATGTGATCGGCATAAAAATATACAAAAAAGCTCGATCTCAAAACTTTCATGATTTTACATAGCCAGAGTTTTTAATGAAAGAAGCTGAAATCGGTAGTAAAGATAGTTGAGATCATAAGCTGTATCGATATTAGTACTTATATTTTTATAGGCCGCACTGATTAAACGGCAGCCACTGATCACCTTTTAGGGTTGATCCCCTTTACGCAACTTAGCTTAGTACTTAGCACTAACTAATATGTTTAAGAAATCATTAATTGAAAAATAACATTAAAAACTGGAATTGTACCCTTGGATTCGAACCCACACTCTTTAGAATACGAACCTGGCTCCCAAACCACTGGACTGCCACAACACATCAACTCTGGATTACTAATTTAGCATACATATACAGTTATATAAATGCTTCAACAGGTTTAGTGTTAATTTAACAAGTTTGTTGTTGGGTTTTGCAACACCAGTATTGTTGCATGGGTTAACAGTTTTCCCCACCCTCAAAAATTTCAAAATTTACTACTAGACCTGTCAAAGTTAACAGCTTAACCTGTTGCCACGGCCTAACTACATTCGTGTCAAGATCTTTTCTAAGTGTGTATATAATGAGCATTTCAGTATCTTAAATAATGGTTTGGGGGGAAAATCTCCGGGGTTAATGCTTAGGTAAAAATGTCCAGGGTCCAGGGGGAAAATGTCCTACAACCGCAATAATCAGTATGTATTTTGCAAAGTCAATTTTATTTCATTCTCACGCGGTTGGAATGAAAGTGACTTGACAGATGTTCCAAAATTAACATACCTACCTACCTAAATGATTAATTCGAAATTTCAATTCAAGATTCTTACTGGTAGTTACTTAATATCTTGTATTTATTTAGACTGAATAATAAAATCGTATTTTCCTTGATCGATTAGCTATTCTTTTAATAATTGTCTTTTTTGTACTTTGATCTCGTTAAATAAAATTAGACGAAAATAAGTTGTTTCAGTTTTTATGAAATTCTAACAAAAAACCAATAAAAGCAATATTTTCTTATAAACTATGTAAAATGCACAGCCTATTTGCTGTGATATAACACCATAAAAAGCATGGTTTAATCATTGCTCGTTTTTTTACACACTTAATTATATTGGGTACAAGGTTTGAGCAGGTTTCAACCGGTTTTGGACGGTCAGCAGGTTTTTATTCAAACTTGGCAGTTTTTTTCCGAACCCTGTTTATATCTGTTGTGCTAAATTGCTGTGATTGAGTAAACAGACATTTTCGGCTTTTCTTTGATAAGTGATGGCCAGGCCGAAAAGTGACGACCAACGAAAAATTCTAGAATTGGATTTAAAATGTGCCCAGAACGTTGGGAAAGAGTGCCCAATAGTATTATTATATAATATTGTACATAAAATATATAATATAATTTATTTTATACTGTAAAATAAAATATTGTGTATATGATTACGCAAAGGTCGGCGTTTGAATTAGCCTACCTATCGCCTATCCTATTTTTTTGAAAAATCCGATTGCCTACCTATCGCCTATCCTATTTTTTTGAAAAATCCGATTGCCTACCTATCGCCTATCCTATTTCCACGATTTTTTTGTAGCCTACCTATTGCCTATTTTTACCAATTTGCCTGCCTACTGCCTATTTTTTAAATCAGCCTATATTTCATAAATCAGCCTATTAAAAGCCTTTTTTTTATAAATAAGCCTTCCTAAGTTACTATCTAGATGCGATAAAAATAATTATTTTTGCCAAAATGCCCAAATTATTAGAAATTTTGCGATACAAAAAAGGCCAAAAATGCACATCATAACTATTTTGCCTACCAGGCAGAATTTCTTTGTTGCCTACCTAGCCTATCCTATTTTTTATCTTTTTAATTTGCCTGCCTATTGCATATACAATTTTTCTTACAATTGTCTGCCTGCCTGCCTATCGCCTATATTTTTGCCTATATTATAGGATAGGCGCCGACCTTTGTGATTACGTGTAAAATTTCCTTTCCAAAAAATATAATGTTGTAAAGGAAGTTAAATATAAGATTATTGTTGTTGCCTAAAACATAAAATCGAGATAGGCTGACTTTACTTTTCGTTTTATTTGTACACCACACTCACACCCATAGTCACATTTGGTTGCCCTTCAAAGTCTGTTATGTTTGAGGTTAGGTTAGGATACGAAGAAGGGGGTAGGGGGTAAGAAAAACTGACTAGAAACGGTAAGGTTATATTTTTTCCTCCCTGCTTCGGCGCCTTCGGCGGGGCCGCCTCTGGCGGCCGAGGGAAAAATATAACCTGTTACTAAAGAAAAAAACACGGTAACAATACAATTATAACGTTTCCCCGAATCTTATAAAATAAGTAAAACGCACACAGTGTCTAGTAACTCTGCCCTTATGTTTAAATAGAAATCAGAATTAAAAATCTTAACCGCAAAACTAGGTTTTGAAGACGCTCGGCAGTGAACTAGCAACTGGCAAAAGTGACTGACTGAGTCAATATTGCCTACCTCTGTGTACTATCTCTGTATACTACTTCTGTGTTTGAACTCAAAGGGTACACAAAATAATTTTAGTTACGCCTTTTAGCTTTTAAATATTCAAGTGCAAGGTAATTTTTAAAATCTAATGCATTATAACGCACGAATCTCCCTGATGCAAGATTTTTCCTGGCAAATTTGCCCGATGATCGCACAATGTTGTTCGCGTTCACTAAAATTTAACACGACAGCCCTGATCCAAGGACACATGTGAAAATATTCCCCCGATGCTACCCGATGTACAGCACATTGTGCATGCTCAATTCTAATGTTCATCCTGGATCAGTATTTTTTGTTCACTCTGATTTGCACTATTGCATTGAATGTCTCAGATTATTTAACTACTATTAAAATTTTTACTATAAAATGCATGTTGATGAATTACATGAAATATGTTACAAACTTTATGTGAATGTATACATTTTAGACACATTGTTCATAGTTAATTGTACTTAGCCGACTTGTGTCGGTTGGGTACGATTGACTATGAATATTGTGTCTATAACTAAGATAGTGAAATATGTGCAAATTAACATGGAATAAAACCACAGTTCTGCATTAATTTGTATATCTTTTCAGCACAATATATAATTAAATGTTTGGGTACCCATTTGAGCGATGTGTAGTTTCAATTCCTTGGTAAATGGGTAGCAAATTTCCTCGGTTTCACCGTGAGCAGCAAATGACCTACTTTTGGTTCTGGGTAGCAAATGTCCTACACGCGTATTTTCAGTATTTTGTGATGCGTCTGTATTGAAACAAAGTGCAATTACACAACTTAATAGTTTAAATCTAGTCTACTAAATAAAGGAATTGATAAAGGATTAGTCTTAAAAATGCAAAGTGGTTCAAAAACATTAAAATAACATAACATTTCACGGGGAAATTGAAAAAAAGTCGTCGGGCAAGTTGCATATTGAGCCGACGACCGTCGGGTGGATTGTATCGACGTACGTCGGGTGACTTGCAGAAAATTGTCGGCGGTCGGGTGAGTTGCAGAAATTTTCGTCGGCTAGGTTGCAGCTCACCCGATGAAAATTCGGGTGTCGGGTCAGTTGCAGAATTCGGGCGTCGGGTAGGTTGCAGAAAATCGTTGGCGGTCGGGTGGGTTGCAGTAATTGTCGTCGGGTGACTTGCACTTCCACCCGACGACCGTCGGGTAGATTGTCCCGAATTTCGTCGGCTGTCGGGTGTCTTGTAGTTCCCCGGCAGCCAGTCGTTAATTTGAGACCTGCGAAACATGTTACTGTAGTACTTTTAATATGCCTAGATAGTTATTTGTCACCCAGTTCTTATTTGAGCCACCGGCGCATATTAAAAATTTTTGAATGTCAGCCCGGCGCTTATCTCCCCCCAGCGTTTATTTCGGACTTTTCGGTTATTCGGTCATTTTATCTACTCTAAAATCGCACTTATCCTTTTTTTTATTTTATTATGTTTCACTTTAAGGGGTTATCTGGAATTACTGTAATTGGCAGGAGTGGAAAGGGAGCCTTCAAGGTCCACAGGTGATATTTGTTTATATCGTTCGGTTTTTCATCAGCTGTGAGTTTGTCAGCTGTCAACTTTGAGTTTCAAAATTTTTCAACTAATACGAATTTAATCCACCGGCCACAAATAGATTACGTAAGGTAATACCTTGTACCTAAAATACACAAGCTTCAAACAATTAAATTGTTTCATATAATCATGTGGGAAGTAGTTCTGATTCTATTAAATAAATTATTTTGCATGTAAAAAGAAGGATAAAGTTGGAACTACTAACAACCCATCTACTTACTTGTACTTACTAGTTAGCTATAGCAGTACTGTGCGTAAATGTGATCACCCCTTAAATGTGATCAGTGGCGGTCGTTAAAATATTACTGCCTTTAAAAATCTGTCTAACTAATATTTATACAGCTTCTAGTCCAATTATCTTTACTACTGATTTCAGCTTCTTTCCTCAAAACCTCTAGCTATGTAAAATCATAAACGTTTTGAGTACTTTTTTGAATTGTTGTATACCGATGGCATTTAAGACCCTACTTTTCCATTAACTTTAAATCTATTTATGCTAATTGATCATAATGGCATAAAGGCAATGGGCAGTAGTAAAAAGGATATAAGCAGTAAGCTGGCAGTTACTTAAGAAAACACGTATTGGCAGTAGAGGCCAATATTGTAATGAAATTGTATACAATCAATCTTTTTTCCCGACTATTGGCAGTAGTAAGCATTAAGTTCATTCAAATGTCAACTGTAAGAAGTTTTCCTAATAGTTGGGGTCCTAGGGGTTGTAGGACCTTTTCCTTTCGGACAATTTCCTCACGGACATTTTCTCCCCTGGACATCCCCCCCCCGGGCATTATCCTCCCGGAAATTTTTCTCCCAAAGCATACCGAGGACATTTTCCTCCCAGTATCAAAATCACTTCTGTCAAGGAAATTAGTGTATACATGATTCGACGAGTGGTTCTCTCCACAAAATTTATGCGTTCAAAGACATTCCAAAAAATATGCATTCACTAATTGAAGAACTAAAATGCTTCCTTTTCGCAGTTTTATGAAGTAATGGTTGATATTTCAGTATTTTATTAAATAAGTATTTGTTAAGAAAATGCTACTAAACGTGCGCCGTACTTCAGATTAGAAATTTTTGACACCAATAAGAAAGTTTACGAGTACATACCTATAAAACATTTGTGGGTCGATACACTAGTTTCTTTTAGTGGAGCTATTTTGATACTAGGAGGAAAATGTCCTTGGTTAGGAGTTGGGAGGAAAATTTCCGGGAGGAAATTGTCCAGGAGTAAACTTTCCGTGGGAGGGGGGGGGGAATTGTCCGGGAGGAAATTGTCCAGGAGTAAACTTTCCGTGGGAGGGGGGGGGGAATTGTCCGGGAGGAAATTGTCCAGGAGTAAACTTTCCGTGGGAGGGGGGGGGGGATTGTCCGGGAGGAAAATGTCCGTTTACTACTTTATATCAGTCAGTAACTGGTGTTGGACAGAAATATGTCTGAGCAAGCTTCTTCAAGTATTGTGCCTGAGAAGAACTTTATAAGAGTACGAGTATTTCATAAGTCTTCATAGCTGCTCGAATCACCTTCCAACGACTGGAAAGAGGAAGACTCACGAGCACCAGTCGAACCCCTCTGTAGTAATTTCAGTATGTATTAATTTTAATTAATAAAAACTATTTAATCAATGAGCCAACTTGGCCTCAGCCAATACAACTTTTAATTTTCCCCAATTTTGTAACTCCGTCATTTTAAAAATTAAAACTTTTTTTGGTAAAACTGAAACTGCCAAAACATACTACTTTGTGTCTACTGCCAATTGATTCAAAACCATCTACTGCCAATAGCCTAATGGGTTACAACCTGCCAATTGTCACCCCCGTTACTGCCGATAGACCTGCAGCCGATCATAATAATGGCACTTGGGCCGTTTTAAGACTTTCCGGAGTTTTTTCGTGCAATGGCCTGTATCTCTTGCAACTTATAATTTTCTACACTGACAATGAAGGGTCAACACATGTGCGCCGATTTTCAACTTAAGATTGCGTGGGTTAGATAGACCTATGGTAGTTAGCCAACTTACTACTAATCATTTTTTTCGCAGGCCACGTGTGTCGAGGGTCTCGCGTCTTTAGTTCGAATACACTTTGTACGAATCGACTTGTACGAATGCATTTTGTACGAAAATACCCTAACTTTAGTAATAAAGTCTGTTGAATGTTTTATTAGAACATGTAAGAAGTAACTTTACTACCCGTTGGCGGTAGTGACCCACTTTTCTTAATATAATTCAACAAAAATCCACCACAAACTGCTTGGAAATTCTTTCTCGGCCCCGATATAATTTTGCTTTAATAAACGACATTTCCCCCATGTAAAATTAACAACAATAAAAATTAGTGACAACACCTTTGTTACAGACAGACTGACAGACTCGCTATTCCCTACTGAGTACTTTAAACATTACCGCTTCTACGAAATATCATTTACAACACAAACTCGCACAATTTAGTACCTTCGTACACAATTCGGACACCAATTCAAACTGATTTTTTCGTACGAAAGACTCTTCGTACAACATGAAAAAAATATTCGAACACTATTTTCGGACAAACCGCATTCGTACAAAGTGTATTCGAACTAAAGACAGGACCGTGTCGAGGTCATAGGTCCTTTGCAAAAAAGCGACCATAGGGGTGGCCACGTGTTCATTAAATGTTTGCATGTTAAATCCCATAAGAAAATTTTCTCAATTTTTTCATTTTCTGAAAAATTTAAAAATATTAAATAACGATAGAAAATGACTCTGCTGTGACTCTTGGCAATACAACACTTATGGGTCGTCCATAAATGACGTCATCGAAATATTATCATTTCTTAGACCCCATGACGCCCCTGGTTGTTGTTAGCTGGACCACTGAGTAATTGACTAAATTCAACACGGGAAGTCACAAATATCAAAGCTGATCCCCCGTATAAATACTATCATTTGTTTCCTTCACAAATAGTTTGCCCTTCTGTTCATAAAAGTCGTAGCGAAAATAGGCTCGCTTTCCTGCGCAAACTAATGTGCAGCTCACATTGTGTACAAATAGTGTACAGGATGCACACGGAGAGGCGAGGGAATCCAGAGGTCTAAGGGACGAAGCCGAGGATCCCTTCTGATGGTCGTAGGTTCGATTCCTACTCGGGGGTCTATCGTGAGGTAGTTATTATTAATAAGATATACAATCGGTTCAGTTATTAGCTGGCCCCTCATCTCTGGGCCCCACATTATTAAGCCCCTCAGTTCATGGTCCCGTCGTTACTGGGCCCCATTATTTTTGTATTAGTCCCCGTCAACAAATAATATGAACAATAATGAATTATTGAAGTTTTGCTGTCAATCAGCTGTCGTCAATTTATTAAAGGTAATTACTGCAGTGAAAAAGTGAAGTTTAAAAAAAATTAAAAATGAAATTTGCTTATGGGATTTAACGTGCAAATAATAAATGAACACGTGGTCCCCCCTATGGTCGCTTTTTTGCAAATGACCTATGACCTCGACACACGTGGCCTGAGAAAAAAATGATTAGTGTTACGTTGGTTAACTACCATAGGTCTATCTAACCCACGCAATATTAAGTTGCAAATCGGCGCACATGTGTCGACCCTTCCTTGCGCGTATTTTTTGTACACACAGTATTAAAAGGGATGTAGGATTATTCATACCCAGAATTTTCCTAGCCGAAATTTTCCTCCCTGTAGTATTCCTACCCGGATTATTCCTACCCGGACTTTTCCTACCCACGACCAAACCTAGAAATTTTAATAACCTTGTATAAACAAAGAAACTACATTATATCTTTTGCTATTCTGTCGTTCTTAATAAACTCGTTTCAAGTCCCGTGTTTTAAGGTACACTCATAAATAGTAATACTTGTTTTTTGTTTCATGGTCATGAGTAGGAAAAGTCCGAGGCTAGGGCGTGGGTAGGAAAAGTGCGGGTGGAAAAAATCAGGGTAGGAATAGTCCGGGTAGGAAAAGTACGGGTAGGAAAAGTCCGTAACCATTAAAAGAGAAGTACAATGAAATTTTCTCTTTTATTGTACTTCGGGTGTGGAAAAACATATAGATTTTCAAAGTTGAAAAAAATGAACCCTATAACGCAACTATGGAAATTTTTGGTCATCATAGGTTTTACTACTAACCGCATATGTAGTAATAAGGCACCTCTCTTACTATTTAAATTTATATCTCGAATACCAGCGTAGTATTTCAGGCCCGCGTACTTATATTGAATATCGTGTTACGTATATCCGCGTACTATTTAGACAAACACCTTCGACACGAATTGTATTGTCAACCCGCGCATTACGATAAGACATACTTATTTTCAAAAATTTGAATATATTGCATTTACATGCTTTAAATAATGTCAAATGCTCTATTTACCAGTTTCATACAGGATGTAATCATACCCATAGATTACTCAACAGTGGAGAAAGCTTTGCTATCTTTTCTCATACTAAAGAGATTACTCAACAGTGGAGAATGCTTTGCTATCTTTTCTCATACTAAAGAGATTACTCAACAGTGGAGAATGCTTTGCTATCTTTTCTCATACTAAAGAGATTACTCAACAGTGGAGAATGCTTTGCTATCTTTTCTCATACTAAAGAGATTACTCAACAGTGGAGAATGCTTTGCTATCTTTTCTCATACTAAAGAGATTACTCAACAGTGGAGAATGCTTTGCTATCTTTTCTCATACTAAAGAGATTACTCAACAGTGGAGAATGCTTTGCTATCGTTTCTCTAGCTTAAGAGTGGTGTGAGCGTATGTACTCCTGTAAAACGTTAACTGCGTACATTTCTACTATTCAACAATTATGCTTTTTAACTATATTTCCTAACCTTTTTTAGTGTTTTCGGTGTCGGGTCTTTGGTGATATGACTACTGCTGTTTCAATGGTACTTTTAACATTGTATGCTTAGTTCCAATTTAACTGATTTAAATATTTGTTTTACATATAAATTGAGGCTTGTTAATAGCATAAATACCGGTCATAATTGTTTGCATCAAGGATTGTAACGAAAGGACTGAAATAGAGCGGGCGGTACCTACAGGTTTAAGCAAAGCCAAATCTAAAGACTTCACTGCTCATCAAGCCGCTTCTATGATAAGTGACACCGTCCGGTTTCCTGCTAGCAGATTTCCAATACATCCAAAATTTGAGAATGATTCGGTAAGTGTTTGTTTCACCATCGTACAAAATGTTGTTTACATTCAGGTATAATTTTGTCGAATGTAATTACAACGCTTTTTACTCTACTCCACAGGTATACATTTTTGACACATCGGTTGGGGATCAAAATTGGTGGATTAATGATGGAGTAAACTATTCTGATTGGGTCGTGCGAAACATTCAGGGAGCGCCTAATCATTTGCCAATTCTTCAGCGTCGTTCATCAGTCTTAGCTGTTTCTGAAACTCATCAAGTCACTCGAAATGAATATTGGGAGAAGGACAAGAAATCCGAAGATTACAAGACGTGGAAGGATTGTCGTGTCCTTGTTCATTATAAGCGTAATATAAACTATTATTTAACTATTTCTTTACGTACATTTTATTGCACTTGTCTTATACAAACGTATTATATACGCAGTTTCTGCCCGACGCGATGGGCAACGAAAGCCACCAGGACGAGTTTTTAAATCAGGAGATAACTCAAAGTCGAAGTCTAGCAATGCAGGTACCCCCGTACCACAAAATATGTATACTTACGTAATTTTCCATGTCAAAACCAAAAGTTGTAAACGGCATACTACGTCTTTCAGAAGAAGTGCAGGAAGATCTGAATCGGCGGCGCAAAAGGAGTGCATCGCTTGATATTGAGGACCCCAATTTAAAAAATGTGACACCAGCATGCGATGCGGATTTTAGTGATCATCAGGAGAATTCGAACGACGGCAGACACTCTGAACTTAGTGTTGTAAACTCTGGTATTACTTTTAAAAGGGTTTGTAAATTCGTAATGTATGTTCTTAAACTATTTGTACATTGCCGCTACAAATTCTACCTTTCATAGAATCGCATAAACGCCGTTGCTATTCTGGTGTCAAAGAAAAACCAATACCCACATCGTCCAAGACATTTGAGCGGCTGGAGGCCGAAATATGCAAAGGCCACGATGGAACCACCTTGTACAGGTACGTCATATACTTAAAAGCATTATTTTTTGTTACGTATGTGTGTCGCCTATTTAACGCTTAATGATCTACTTCTGTCACAATTTAGAGACGAGCTTCGTCGTTGCGATAAGGAAGATGCTCCGTTGCAGGACATTCCAACATCTGCCAAGCAAATGCATAACTTGAAACAGAAAATGAGACTTCAAGGGGATTTATGGGACAACGACGTATGTGATACGTTTGCTTACGCAGCAATATATCCTTCCTATGTCAAACGGATGGAACTGTTTCCTGGGTCACTCTTAGTTACGACTCACCCTGAATTAATACGTCATTTTAATGATATAATAACCACCGGAAAGTTGCGCCTTGTATTTCATTATGATACAACTTTTAATCTCGGAAAACGTTATGTCAGTATTTTGTGTGTCCGGCATCCTGGATTGGAGGGGAATCCAGTTATTCCTTTATGTTTTCTGTATCACGAGTTTATGGATTCTCGAAATACTCATTCCGTTTTCTTCAAGGAAGTAGTGAAAGCGTTTCCTGCAATCAACAATGAAAATAACGTAATAGTCACAGACCGAGAAAAAGCAATTATTAAGTCTATACGAAAAAGATTAGGGCGAATAAAGCATGCTTTTTGTCATAATCATATCCGCCAGGTACCTCGTTATTATTATTGTAAACATTCTTGTTTATACAGCATTTGAATAGCAGGTTAACACTTCTGATGTTTTCTGATGTTTTGTTCACGTGTAGAATGTGCGACGTTGGTTGCGGAAGAAGAAGTTCAGCCTTAAAGACGCTGCTAAACTTTCACGAGACGTTAAGTCCTTACTTTGGAGCGAAAGTAGCGCATCCTATGATGACAAGTTGCACAAATATTGCTCCGCAGAGTCCGAAGATTGTGTTTGTGAAGGTATGGACAACGTTGAAAATGTTGACGAGGACTCTCAGGACGATGAATTCTACGGTTTTTTGCGCAAAGAAGAAGCAGGTAATGACCACGAAGACAACATCTGGCCTTCTAACTTTACTGCGTATTATATGACGTACTTGGACAAAGACATTCGCCAATGCTGCCGTTTTGCTGTACAAGATTTCCCAGTTTGGAACGACGCATCCGGTGTCTTAAACAACTGCAGGTTGTCCAAAGCGATTTTAACAAATGGAATTCATTAACTATTTCTAAACAACCCTCTACTATAACTTTGTTTTTTTAGCGAGTCAGCTAACAACGCTTTGAAGAATCACGTAATGAAGAATTCTAACGCCACTCTGTACACGCTAGTTAGCAATGTTTATCTTTGGCAGGATGGCCTACTAGCCGATATAGACCGTGCATATCATTTTAAGAAAGGTAACTATCGTGCTACGACAGCCTTTACAGAAGTTCTCCAGCAACCGGGTGGCTTTCCTGTGGTTCCTAACAGAATGTATAGAGAGCTTACTCCTGCGCAGCGTTTTAAAGTCGATAGCTGTTTGTCAAGGCGATTAGACGAGGAGGTCAATTTTCACACGAAGGAAGGACAAGCACGCGAACTAGTAAAAAACGGAAAAGTCACGCACCATCGAGATGATATTTTCATTGTTACTGAAATGCAAGGATATTCTGCTATGGTTAGTTCAACGTGCAGAGTAATATTACTTGTATAAAAAATAGAGGAAATAGTGTTGTCTTTTTTTGGCTGCAGGTCATTTTTCCTGATAATTGCACTTGTCCGAACAATCGCTGTATCCACATCATAGCGGTTCAACAACTTCTGAGTAAGTGGTTAGATTTATTTGTAGCAGAAGGTTTGTAATATTAAAATAATTTTATATTAAGTTGTTAAATTTGATGATATTGGTTCACAGGACTTGATAGTAACGCTGGATTCGATTTTTTAAAATTTGTAAACCCTTCGTCTCTCTCTACTGTCGCCAAAAAGACGGCAGATTCTTCAACCGGCAAAAAGTGTGGCTCACGTGCACCCCCAACTGTTCATAATCCAAAAGTGCGAGAACCAGAGCAGATAAATACTGAAGTGCACAATGGTGATTATATTTCAATATAAGTTTTCAATATCATCTTGCTTTATTCATCTGAACCGATTGTTGTACGAACCATATTCTATTGACATATCATTTCATAATTTTAGATACCGCAGATGTTGATGTCGATTCAGTAAGAGTTGAAAAGGTCGAATTGCCGGTTGCTACACGTAAAAACGCCAGCAAAGTATATTTGCGTCGCGCCGAAATTTTTGTTAGACTGAAAGATCTAAAAACTCTGCAGCAAGTTGTCCCAGAAGCTGAACACGCGGTACTTGGGGGCAAAAATGATGTTTTTCGTCCTCATTGGCTAACCGATTCTATCATTGATTTTTACATCAGCAAACGTCTCGACGTAACGAAGCATGCCACAGTTGACTCGCAACAGATGAGGTGCCTGTTTACCCGAATCTACCGGACCGACCCTACATTTCAGCTAAGTGGATTGTATGGAAACACGCGTGGGAATTGGAAGAAATTGGAATTTGTTTTTATGCTGTTCTGGGTATCTGATCATTGGTGTGTCCTTGTTGCATCAGTACAAACCACTGAAATTGAATGTAAGTTACATTAATAGTCATATTAGTTGTGGCGCAGAAGTCACACTCCGGTTAAAACAACTATGGTTTTACAGAAATTCGGTAGGTTACATATGCTTTTGTAGTTAATTCCTCCAATAGAGTATACAAAATATGTTTTAGTAGGTAAACAAATAAAGAGTAAAAACTGAAAGAGTCTCAGACTAAGAAAGGAGGATTAGGATTCAGAGTAGGATTTTAAAGAGTTCTATTTTACAACAAACACAGAATCATAACTGCATACATTTTTGTTGCAAACAAATCAGTCACGGCAAGGAAACTGGCAATCAGAAAGGCTGATTGAGTGTGAGACTGATTTGATTAAACAAAATTATTTATTTGTTGATGTTCAACAGGTTATAATTCATTGAATGCGAAGTGGGTACTTCCAAAAAAGCATCATAAGCACGTCACCAAAATTTTAAATGAAGGCTGCGATAAGTCAGACGATGTTGAATGGAAGTTTGTCGCTGTAAATGCTGTGCAGCAAGAAGATGCAATAAATTGTGGTAACCAGAAAATACCTTTGTGTATGCACGTTCAAGTGAAGTAGTGATCAACAATAATTACTGTGTGCTGCATTTTGTTGCAGGTCTCATGATTCTTCATTTTGTCAACCAAAAAATAAAAGGAAAACCAGTAGACAAAAAATTTAACGTCTGTAAATTCAGAGCCCGAGTACTGAAAACAATCGCTGGCGAATGCAACCTTGTAACAGACCGCAAGATTTATAAGAAAACTTGCGTGGCGTGCGGTGTGGAGAGGGTAGTGAGGATGCTAGGGGAACAACGAACTAAGCCAACATGGATAGAATGTGAACAGTAAGAAAAATTGACTATGTGCCAACGATTAATAGAGATAAATCACAATAATGTAATTACAATTATTAGAAATAAATCAATTATTATAATGCTGTTTTTCAATTACAGGTGCAACAACTGGACGCATTTAAAATGTACTTCGCCTAGAATAAGTGAAGAAAGTGCACTATTATTGCCGTACGTATGCACGTAAAGCACTAGCAAGATTAGCTTGATTTTAGTAAAGTGTTGGGTGGTTAGGTATTAGGGGATGTCGACCATAACGTTGTTTTGTATTGATATCGCTTATTAAAATCTTTTAAGACAAAGAGCTTTTATAATTAATGGTTTTGACTATTGTTTGTCTTTATTTTAGGGTAATAATTGTAGTCAATAATAGTAATTTGTGCTTTCTTTGATTCTTGTGTAATTTTTTGCATGAAAATTAATTTTATGTTGGGTAGCTGTTAAACACATTTATAAACTTCTGTTTACGTAGATGTTGTTGTTTGGGCTTCGTATTGTTTTGCAAATAAAATTGTAATGATTACATATGAAAAAAAATATTGCAGTACGTATTTGCTATCCAAAGTTAGTATGTTGTGGTTGTTTGGGCTTGATTTTGGTTTGCAAATAATATTAAATGGATTAAATTACAGAAACGTAAATGCATATATTCAACTAAGTAACTGCTATTATTGATAGGTGGATGGGCTGCCCTAAAATGGTATGTTTGGCTTAATACAATACGATTAACAATGTTGATTGGGCTCTTCATTGTAGTACTTAGTATTTGTAAAAACTGTCTGTTGAGATGATTTGTAGAGTTCGAATTATTATGTATATATGTATATAAGCAAACGTAATTACAAACGCAAATACAACTTTGCGTTACTAACCTCTAACGTAGAACAAAGGTTTTAGAAAACTACTACGCAATTAAAGCACGTTGACACTAAGTAAGCTTGAGTATGCTGAACGTATTTGTTATAGTAATAAAGTCACTCTACTACCAAGCCTATGTCAAGAAAACAGCTTGAGCGATTACAATCCTGTTAGTTGTTCCTGTGTATAAATTTAATTTACAGCTCAAAAGTTAAAAACTCTTGCATGGTTGTTTATTTTCAGAATATGGACCGCAAAGACGAGGAACCTCGTTTTATTAAGCGCGACAGATACCCGTGGCTTAATTTCCCGACTGACGATGTTTCGAAGCCTGCTGCTCCAAAGGTAATTGATGGAGACAAATTTAAACCCTCAAGCGTTGTAAATACCATAATGATGAAACAGGGATTTGTTGAGGGCCAGGGGCTAGGCAAGTTTAATAGCGGAAGGATATTACCCGTTTTTGCTACGAAGTATGATCTTCCAACGATAAGGGACCTTCCAGGGCATTTACCTGCTTTCGGGGATTTAGAATGTAATTTCACAAAATCAACTGAAACAAGCAAGATCGCAGAGCCACAAACACAATGCAATGACATGGAAATGAACCAACCAAAAGCTGACGATGTCATGAATAGTAATATTTTGTTTTTTAAGTTTGTATATTATACAAAACGTTAAAAAATTGCAAAAATTTGACCCTTGTCTAAACACAAACACTTTGCTATTAACAAATGGCAAATAATACACGCTTACCCGCTAGGATAGAATAGCTATGCAATTACAAAAGTGACTCTTTTTTGGGATATTTTTATGTCCCCGTACCGTGAACTGCATCGATGTACAAAATTTTATTTGTCCACCGTTGCAAAATTGTTTAACTTATTGATTCGACGCTGGCCACATTTATACAAAATTTCTGGGTAATAACACGTGTGTCCACCGCTGATTGCATTAATAATTTTTTTATGTTGTTATACAGTAACGCCGGCTAAACTTCACCAATTTGATCCAGACAACACATTACGAAAACAAAACCGTCTCTACCGGAACACGAAGGCGGGGCGAAAGAACGAGAAAATAAAAATGTGGATCAAAAAAGCTAACAAGAAAAACAAACTTTAGTTATTTTTGGCGTGTTTCTGATTTGTTAATTTGGAATTTTTAAAAAAAAAAATCGTTAGCAAGCAGAATAAAATCATTAAACACAATACAATCATTGTAGCTACAAACAATTTTTGGCATTTTACTACTTTAATTAAGCGATGGGTTTGTAAAGCGTGGGGACCCGTTAGTATAGGTTTGTATAGCTAAGGGAACCGTGGGAATGAGTTTATATTGCGTAAGGACCCGTGGGGATGAGTTTATATTGCGTTTAGACCCGTAGGGATAAGTTTATATTGCGTGAGGGAACCGTGGGGATGAGTTTATATTGCGTAAGGACCCGTGGGGATGAGTTTATATTTTGTGAGGACCCGTGGGTATAGGTTTATATTGCGTGGGCAACCGTGGGAACCCGTGGGGATGAGTTTATATTGCGTTAAGACCCGTGGGGATAAGTTTATATTGCGTAAGGACCCGTGGGGATGAGTTTATATTGCGTCGGAACCCGTGGGGACCCGTGGCAAAGGGATTGTATGGCGTGGGGACCCGTGGCAAAGGGATTGTATGGCGTGGGGACCCGTGGGGATGAGTTTATATTGTGTAGGGACCCGTCGGGATAAGTTTATATTGCGTAAGGACTCGTGGGGATGAGTTTATATTTTGTAAGGACCCGTGGGTATAGGTTTATATTGCGTGGGGAACCGTGGGAACCCGTGGGGATGAGTTTATATTGCGTTAAGACCCGTGAGGATAAGTTTATATTGCGTAAGGACCCGTGGGGATGAGTTTATATTGCGTGGGAACCCGTGGGGACCCGTGGCAAAGGGATTGTATGGCGTGGGGACCCGTGGGGATGAGTTTATATTGCGTAGGGACCCGTGGGGATAAGTTTATATTGCGTAAGGACTCGTGGGGATGAGTTTATATTTTGTGAGGACCCGTGGGTATAGGTTTATATTGCGTGGGGAACCGTGGGAACCCGTGGCGATGGGTTTATATTGCGTGGGAACCCGTTGATATGAGTTTATATTGCGTAGGAACCCGTGGAAATGAGTTTATATTGCGTAGGAACCCGTGGGGATGGGTTTCGATGGCGTGGGGGCCCGTGGCGATGAGTTTATATTGCGTTTAGACCCGTGGGGATAAGTTTATATTGCGTGGGGAACCGTGGGGATGAGTTTATATTGCGTGGGAACCCGTAGGTATGAGTTTATATGGCGTAAGGACCCATGGGTATGGGTTGGTATAGCGTGGGGGCCCGTGGCGATGAGTTTATATTGCGTAAAGTCCCGTGGGGATGAGTTTATATTGCGTTAAGACCCGTGGGGATAAGTTTATATTGCGTAAGGACCCGTGGGGATGAGTTTATATTGCGTGGGAACCCGTGGGGACCCGTGGCAAAGGGATTGTATGGCGTAGGGACCCGTGGCAAAGGGATTGTATGGCGTGGGGACCCGTGGGGATGAGTTTATATTGTGTAGGGACCCGTCGGGATAAGTTTATATTGCGTAAGGACTCGTGGGGATGAGTTTATATTTTGTAAGGACCCGTGGGTATAGGTTTATATTGCGTGGGGAACCGTGGGAACCCGTGGGGATGAGTTTATATTGCGTTAAGACCTGTGGGGATAAGTTTATATTGCGTAAGGACCCGTGGTGATGAGTTTATATTGCGTGGGAACCCGTGGGGACCCGTGGCAAAGAGATTGTATGGCGTGGGGACCCGTGGCAAAGGGATTGTATGGCGTGGGGACCCGTGGGGATAAGTTTATATTGTGTAGGGACCCGTGGGGATAAGTTTATATTGCGTAAGGACTCGTGGGGATGAGTTTATATTTTGTAAGGACCCGTGGGTATAGGTTTATATTGCGTGGGGAACCGTGGGAACCCGTGGCGATGGGTTTATATTGCGTGGGAACCCGTTGATATGAGTTTATATTGCGTAGGAACCCGTGGGGATGAGTTTATATTGCGTGGGAACCTGTGGAGATGGGTTTCGATGGCGTGGGGGCCCGTGGTGATGAGTTTATATTGCGTTTAGACCCGTGGGGATAAGTTTATATTGCGTTGGGAACCGTGGGGATGAGTTTATATTGCGTGGGAACCCGTAGGTATGAGTTTATATTGCGTAGCAACCCGTGGGGATGAGTTAAGATTGCGTATGAACCCGTGGGGTTTGGTTTGTTTTGCGTGGGGGCCCGTGGCGATGAGTTTATATTGCGTAAAGTCCCGTGGGGATGAGTTTATATTGCGTTAAGACCCGTGGGGATAGGTTTATATTGCGTAAGGACCCGTGGGGATGAGTTTATATTGCGTGGGAACCCGTGGGGACCCGTGGCAAAGGGATTGTATGGCGTGGGGACCCGTGGCAAAGGGATTGTATGGCGTGGGGACCCGTGGGGATGAGTTTATATTGTGTAGGGACCCGTCGGGATAAGTTTATATTGCGTAAGGACTCGTAGAGATGAGTTTATATTTTGTAAGGACCCGTGGGTATAGGTTTATATTGCGTGGGGAACCGTGGGAACCCGTGGGGATGAGTTTATATTGCGTTAAGACCCGTGGAGATAAGTTTATATTGCGTAAGGACCCGTGGGGATGAGTTTATATTGCGTGGGAACCCGTGGGGACCCGTGGCAAAGGGATTGTATGGCGTGGGGACCCGTGGGGATGAGTTTATATTGTGTAGGGACCCGTGGGGATAAGTTTATATTGCGTAAGGACTCGTGGGGATGAGTTTATATTTTGTGAGGACCCGTGGGTATAGGTTTATATTGCGTGGGGAACCGTGGGAACCCGTGGCGATGGGTTTATATTGCGTGGGAACCCGTTGATATGAGTTTATATTGCGTAGGAACCCGTGGGGATGAGTTTATATTGCGTAGGAACCCGTGGGGATGGGTTTCGATGGCGTGGGGGCCCGTGGCGATGAGTTTATATTGCGTTTAGACCCGTGGGGATAAGTTTATATTGCGTGGGAAACCGTGGGGATGAGTTTATATTGCGTGGGAACCCGTAGGTATGAGTTTAGATTGCGTATGAACCCGTGGGGTTTGGTTTGTTTTGCGTGGGGGCCCGTGGCGATGAGTTTATATTGCGTAAAGTCCCGTGGGGATGAGTTTATATTGCGTTAAGACCCGTGGGGATAAGTTTATATTGCGTAAGGACCCGTGGGGATGAGTTTATATTGCGTGGGAACCCGTGGGGACCCGTGGCAAAGGGATTGTATGGTGTGGGGACCCGTGGCAAAGGGATTGTATGGCGTGGGGACCCGTGGGGATGAGTTTATATTGTGTAGGGACCCGTGGGGATAAGTTTATATTGCGTAAGGACTTGTGGGGATGAGTTTATATTTTGTAAGGACCCGTGGGTATAGGTTTATATTGCGTGGGGAACCGTGGGAACCCGTGGGGATGAGTTTATATTGCGTTAAGACCCGTGGGGATAAGTTTATATTGCGTAAGGACCCGTGGGGATGAGTTTATATTGCGTGGGAACCCGTGGGGACCCGAGGCAAAGGGATTGTATGGCGTGGGGACCCGTGGGGATGAGTTTATATTGTGTAGGGACCCGTGGGGATAAGTTTATATTGCGTAAGGACTCGTGGGGATGAGTTAATATTTTGTGAGGACCCGTGGGTATAGGTTTATATTGCGTGGGGAACCGTGGGAACCCGTGGCGATGGGTTTATATTGCGTGGGAACCCGTTGATATGAGTTTATATTGCGTAGGAACCCGTGGGGATGAGTTTATATTGCGTGGGAACCCGTGGGGATGGGTTTCGATGGCGTGGGGGCCCGTGGCGATGAGTTTATATTGCGTTTAGACCCGTGGGGATAAGTTTATATTGCGTGGGGAACCGTGGGGATGAGTTTATATTGCGTGGAAACCCGTAGGTATGAGTTTATATGGCGTAAGGACCCATGGGTATGGGTTGGTATAGCGTCCGGACCCGTGGTGATGGGTTTGTATAGCGTGGGGACCCGTGGGGATGAGTTTATATTGTGTTGGGACCCGTAGGGATGAGTTTGTATTGCGTGGGGACCCGTGGCGATGAGTTTATATTGCGTAGGGACCCGTGGGGATGAGTTTATATTGCGTGGTGAGCCGTGGGGATGAGTTTATATTGCGTGGGAACCCGTGGGGATGAGTTTGCATTGCGTGGGGACCCGTGGTATAGGTTTATACTTGCCGTGGTATGCTGTGGTATAGCGTGGTATAGCGTGGTACTCCGTGGTATAGCGTGGTATAGCGTGGTATAGCGTGGTATAGCGTGGTATAGCGTGGTACTCCGTGGTATAGCGTGGTATGTTTAGCACTACTCTACTGACTCAGACAGTCAGTATCCAGTTGCCAGTTTTAGTGACTATTTTCGGTCATCAGTCATCGTCAGTAGTATGAACGAAATACCGACGACACCAATAAAATAACTAGAACAACAACAATCATCGGTTGTCACTGTAATATTTAATATTGGTAATACTCGAGAAGACATGTTAGTTGATTGCAGATGCTAAAATACACTCACAGCTTAAATTGACAACCCACAAAATTAATCGCAATTAAAAACTACACAATAAATTCGTACAGCACTGAATATTACACAGCACAGACAGATGCAACAGGCAACAGGCAGAAATACTTTACATGAATGGAAGCTGACTGAAAACTACAACTGGAACCTTCTCTACAGTATTCAGGTTTGGTTGTGATCGTGAGGCAGACGTCACCGTCGGCGAGCCGCTCTTTTACCGCCTCAGCAGTTCAGCTAAAATTCAAATGCTTCCATTGGACGGCTGCACATTCATTCTGCAGTTTAAAGGGAAGTTGTAAATGTGCTATTTCTGTCCTATGCCACTTACGGGGCCGTCCTCCAGTTACGTCTAGTTTCCGGAAAGGGAGGTGTTAACGACTGTTTGTAAACTTTGTATGAAGCTACTACATCGTGGAAGTGCTATAACCTAGAGAAGGGGGAGGGGGTATAAAAATTGACTTTCTTTCACGTTATCGGAGGACGACCCCGTACTGTTTTTAATTCTCGTCTTCGTCAGTAATACTTTGATACTTCTTGTGTAGTGTATTAGATTTCTAAGAAATTCAACCACAAACAAAATTAATAAATATTTACTGCTTTTGCGGTTAGGTACCTGTCTGTGTTTTGGGTTGGTTGTGTGATGAGTGATCCACATCCGCCTCTATTTGCATATTGTCCGCAACCTCTTTTAATGGATGGTTTCTCCAAAGATATTTCGGATTTGATAAAACTTTGATTTTCATCGTTGACGCGTAGGCGATTGCTCACATTTATGGAAACTTACTGTGTAATTACATGTTAGTCAGTTAGTCCACATAAAGTTAAGAAACATCCCTAATAATGGTAGTAGGTAGGTACATTTAATACATTTACAGATTTTCTATGGGTATTGAAATTATAAAAATGTTGAGCTATTTGCGCTGGCAACTGGTATTCACTCACTGACAACTGATGAAATAAAATGTTGATCTTAAATTTTTCCAATTGCAATATATGTACAATAGGTTGTGATTTTAATAGGATACACGTACGTCATACGTGGATGTGACCTGTGTGTGCTTGTCAACTTACTTCTAGAAACTAGTAAGACTCACACTGAGTAAGTAATGTTGTCAGTTTTCGATGTTGTTGCTCTGTATGTCCACTGTCAACTGTTGACTGTTTAAAGCTATTAATGAACATTTTCAAAGTAATTATAGGACCCGTTGCTACACTGCTCGTAGCTGACTGACACGTGTGACGTGAAATTAATTTGACTTAACTATATAACCATAAAATGTGGCTGAATTGTGACATGCATATTAGTATAACATATAATAGTAATGTAATACTAATACACATAAAATAAGTTAAATATAGTGTAGTGAATATAGATGTACACAAAATTATTATTGATGATAATACGCCCTTAAATTCAGTCATATTTATTTACTTGTGTACAAATTGCCTCAGTGAAGTTTGCCCTTAAATATGTACATTTTGATTGTACTCATCTATATAATTATAGTAAACAGTGAGTAAATAGTACATTTTGCTTTATACAACTCTATAGATAGAATGTAAACAGCTTGAAAGTAAGCTGAACAGATTGTGATAATTACTCGTAAGATAAGATAACAGTGGAAAGTTTACAGTTTAATCTATATTCTTATAACTTGTAAACTTACTGTACACCTAAAAGCAGATATAGAGAATATTGTCTTGTTGAATTGTAATTATGTTATTATTGTTTAGCTTTTGCTGGTGCTGACTGTTGACTATAGCATGTAGCTTACTTACTAACAACCTACGTCATATTTCTAACGGGGGGATCTTTTTAAAGTAGGTCTGTCTGATTGTGAGATATTTTTTATTTTTTTATGTATTTAGACAAAACAACAGCAGCTTTCATTTCGTCATACATACATATTCCACTGATGAATCACTGTTTGACGATCGATGCGTCCGCGTTGAGAAGGTTAGTACGATATAAAAATATTATTTTGAAATCATCGAAATATCCCTATTTCTAGGAACTGTTTAATTTTTATTGTTTAATAAGTAGTTTTTGTGGTAATGCAGCCCTTTCTAAAATCATTAGCAGTTTATAGATTTCATGCAACTGTCTCGGTTAAATCTCTAAATTTTTTTACTTCCAGTTTCTTCGACTGTGATCTGATTTAAATTTTCCACAATTTTGTCTGCACATGGAAGTTTACAATCACAAAGATGACAACCTTTGCTGTGGTGCACAAATCCAGACGAACAAATCATGGGGGTGCGGAGCAACTATCTGTGAAATTAAATGATTAAAATAGCTGCATTTAATGCTAGTTTCAATTTACCGTGTACATACTGTCATAATTTAATTGCAATTTATAACCTAATTACTGTATTTGATTATTATTACTATTTTTATTAGTATTATTTTATCGTTATTACTTATAATATAATTATTAATGCAACTAAAAGCTGCACGTGCTAAGAGGGGTTACATTGGTTCATCTTTATTTAGGTCTCAAGTACAGCCGTGTTACACGTCATTACATGTTACTTTGGTCAAAATACATTCTATGCTCTCATTTACCAATAACGTTTGAGGATGCTGGGAGCCTAAAGCCTCTACACACGTTCTATGAATGCTCCTGTACTGCTCGAGTGCTTCGTTTACATTTCCCTGATCCTCTAAAACAACTGCCATATTAATTTGAACTTGTATCGTGTCTTCGTGATTTGGTCCTAATAATTCCCTTCGTTTTTCTAAGACGTGTTCAAACAAGTCCATTGCCTCCCTATACTTCCCCATGTAGTCGAAGCAAAGTGCGATTTGGAACTGTGTTTCAAGGGTGTCTGAATGTTCGGGCCCGAGGATACTTTTTTTCTTTGCGTACACATCTCCAAGAATGTGCAGAGACTGGACCGGTTTATTTTGAAACAGGAGCGTTCTCGCCATGCAGAAATGTGACTTTAATGTGTCTTTGTGATTCGGACCTAAAGTTTGGCTTTGCTTGGTAAATACAGCTCTAAAAAGTTCGAGGGCTTTATCGTAATTTTTGAGGTTGAAATGACATTCAGCCAATTTAAATTTTGTTAAAGTTATTTCTACAGATTGGCTTTCGTTCTCATCAAACAGTGTAAGGTGGTCGTAGATGTTTTCATTTAAGTGCAGGGCCTCCTCAAATTCACCAAGGGTGTCTAAAACAGCTGCAAGGTTGGATATCAAAGGGCTCGCCCATAAATGAATTATCATGACTTCTACAGATACACCAGTGTTAGCAGGGAAATTTGGTTTCGCGCGCAAATTCAAATGACGGTTTTTAAGAGCGCTTTCTAAATTTTGAAACTGCTCCAGCCAATCTTGTAGGTCGCTATTTTTATCTTCAAAATCAGCGGCATGTTTTTCAAACATTTCCTGTATCCAGCGCAGATCCTCCATTTGCTTTTGAATTTCGGATTTCAATAAACGTTTTGGCGCGCTTGGATGAACCTGGCGCTCTCTAATATCTGCCTTTGGGATTGTTGCCATATTTTCTGCATCTGTTTTGCTTTCAGTAGGTATGTCACGTTCATTAGGTGATGAAATATTGGCAAACAGAATGTTTTGCGCATAAACGGCAGCGCCCATTGCTATTGCTTCGTCCACATTTGGCGCTATTTGAATTTCCTTTGAACAGCCGAAATATTCGTTGACGAGCTGCGCTACTTTTGGAATTCGACTTGACCCACCAATTAAAACCACCTTGTGAATTTCTTCGTGCGGAATTTCAATTTTTCGTAAAAAAGTGTCAAGAGTTTTTATGCACCTTTCTAGATGTCCTTGAATTAAATGTTCAAATATCGCACGACTTAGCGAGATATCAAGGACTGCTTGGTTTTGACTAAGGTCCGCGTGGTCGTCTTTCATAGAAATTAGGACAGTTGCAGTTTCTGATAATGACAGATTGTGCTTTGCTTGTTGGCACTCTATTTGAATTCTGCGCAGGCTCTGTCCGGTCGGGTTGCAAGAGGTGGGCTGATTATCATCAGTTTCGTTATTATTGACATTAATAATGTCTTTTTTTGGTGTACGAGTACTGCTACAGTTTTTAAATTCTTCAATACAGTACTTAGTCAGTAGATCGTCAAAATCTTGACCTCCTAGGCGGGGATCGCCTCCTGTAGCTACCATTTCAAATTTATGTCTTTCTTCTGAACTTAACTTGAGCAATGTTAAATCCAAAGTGGCACCGCCCAAATCAAAGACCAAGACCAGGGGGTTGTCAATTTTTTCGGGCTGGTCACCGCATAAAGTGGAAGCGTACGCAGCAGCAGATGTGTTCTCAGTTATAAAGTGTACAGTTTTGAATCCTGCGTCTGCGCATGCGTCTCGCACAAGCCCTTGCTGGAGGCTTCTAAAATGCGCAGGCACGGCTAAAATGGCTCTCGTAATTTCAGCTTTGAAACGGTCTTGCGCAGTTGTTCGAAGATGGGCAAGTACGTCTGTTAGAATTTGTTGGGGTAGAATTATTTTTTGGTTAATATTAACAGCGGCCATGCTATTAACGTTGACTAGATTGAAGGGCCACAGCTTTATGTACCTGTCAAATTTATAGAATATTAAATTACAACAATAATTATTTAATGCAGCATTATTACTGCGCATTGTAATTTAAAACAAAATTTGCACTATAATCTAATGTTAAAATTTTACAGCTTACTTTTGAACACGTGGGTCATCAAATGACTGACCCACTAAGCGTTTTATATCGAATACTGCATTTTCAACCCCAATTAAAGTGCAGCCAAAATCTTGAGCGGCTTGCCCAGCAATGACTGTGACCGCGTCTGGATCCGTATCAGCGCCATCTCTATTGTAAGCAATGTAGGCAACGCAACTAGGTGACGTGTGGAGCCAAAATTCAAATGGGATAGTCTCAACCTCATCGCTGCTTTGGGATTGCAGTACGGCTACAGAACAATTTGTTGTGCCAAAGTCAATTCCAAGTGTAAGCTCCCGAGTTTCCATTGTTTATTTCCTTTTTACATAAATAATAGCAAAATTAGTAAAATGATAAATTTAATTGGGATTTAATCAAATTAAATAAGTGGATGTTTGTTTTTATTCATATCCGTAATAAAATTTGATTTATAACTGTTTTTTCTGGAGGTTTGGATTTTATTTCAGTAATTTATTGCACTGTTACCAAAGAACGCAATTTTAAAACTTTGCTTTAGCACTAATTTACATTGTAGTGTACTCAGGAATGAATGTTTAATGTGACAATTCAATTGCACGCGGGGAATTGTATCTACCTATGGACTCAAATCAGGACCGAAACCAAATGACTCTCATATCTGCCAGCTGATATACGAACATGTCAAATTTGCGATAAGGGATGGTCCACTAATGATGTCACATAAATTATCACTGGTTTGAGACCCGTCCACCAACATGCATGACATCGCCTTAGCATTTTGTGTAAACTGCTATCTTTAGCATGACATCATTTATGAACGATTCCTAGTAAAGTTTCCAGATATGTTATCAGCTCTGTTCACACATCACATGCTAAAGCTACTTGCGTCATTCAGTCTATGTACAATGCACAATAAATTACTTGAAATTGTTGTATTTGCGTATTTATTCAAAACATATGATCATTCATGTACATACTCATTTCTATAATTACATGAAGATATTTTCAGCAAAACAGGGTAAGTAAAAGAACGAAAACTTGCATTAGGTTTGCCATAGATATTTACATTTAAATGTATTAAAATGTCAGAAGCTGACTCTACACATCATTGGTCCTCAGATTATTGCAAATTCAAAAAAAAAATGGATAAAATAATGCTAATGATTAAAGAAATGTACGAAGATTGTTCCAAATTTCCAGAGCCCCAGTCGTTTAAATTTCTGTACTTGTTTATAAAATCCATGTACTGTGGGTACGAAACTCGGGTGTAGACGCCCGGTTTACCTGCAGCCCCACAAGGTGGTTGACTTGCTGAAACAACTCCTTGCAAAAAGTTGGTATTGCTACCTGAAGGGTCAACACATACTAAAGGGCCGCCACTGTCAAACTGAAATAATAAAACGACATTTCGCGAATTAATAACAGCTTGAATCTTTCAGAATGTTCAGGGGGCAAAATGTCGTACACAGTTAAATGAAAGTTTGAATTACCTTGCAAATTCCTTGCGGTGAATTTTCAGCACACAAATTACCTGTAAAAATAAAATCTTTCCCGGTTTTGGCCTCGCAGTCTTCTAGCGTTATAATTTTAACCTGGGCTTTCTTCAAAATATGACCGGTTGGCCCGTTTGTAGAAATTTGACCCCAGCCAAGAACAGTGCAATCCGCACCGGCTAAATAGTTATCCCCCAGTCCGACTGTGAGTGGTAGGGGCAAAGTAATCACGTTCTGATTTAGAGTTGCGCTTTTAACTAGTTTTATAATCGCCAGGTCCTTGTCATACACCACGTGACTAAAAAGATTTAAATTAGATTTAAATGAAATTATATAAAATAAATTAGCAACATGGGCTATGTGAGTTTTTTGTTGTAAAGTTTCCTACTTATAGCCCGGGTATATTCTATAATCCTTAGCGGTTATTCTTTGTCGCCCGATTTCGGTCCCATTTGTAAAATCAGTAGCGCCGAGCAGAACGGAAAGCTTATGGAAGTTTCGTATCGTATCAAAACAATGGGCTGCAGCTATCACGTGGTTTTCTGAGATTAAAGTCCCGCCACAGATGTGACTCCATTTTTGACCAATTCCAAATTGAACCGAGGCCATGTATGGGAACTCACCAGGAGTGGCATCAGTGCCCCCTGTAATTCTCCCTGGTCCTGAAGTATCGCCATTGTCGCCTTTAGTTTCTGTAACTTATTTGGTTGAACTTAATTATATTATGATTCATTCACTAAATTTATTTGGCGTATATAAACTTAATTTGTCTTGTTATTTGAGTGAGCTTGCCTTTATTTAAAACCCCGGTACAAATTATGATAGTTTTTATTAAAAATGCGTATGTGTATGAATGCATTACGTTAATTTAATTTATCCTTTATGATGGTATTTTGGTGAGTAATGTAAAGCTATTCAAGTTTTTATTCTGAATCTGATATTATCCGACCCTGACCACTTTTGACTTTAGTAAATTGGTTTGATTTTGACTACATAGTTGTACATTTTTAATAAAAATAATAATTTTCTAAATATTTAAATAATTTTATTTTGTTAATAACAGTAGTAAGTATAAAACAATTTTTGTTTTTCAATTACACATTGTACAACGTTTCCACCGTAAAAATATTTAATTAGTAGTAGTATAGATTTATTGCATTTACGGGCCAAAGTCCACACATAAATCAGATTATTGTTTACATTCCTAATAACATTACGAATTAGATTTTAATATTTTATCCTAAAGATTCCAATTTCTCACTGTATATTGCATTCACAAAGTAGAACATATTATGTTAAATATGTTCATTATCTCTTAACAATAGGTAGTTCAACTTTATGTCGACATATCTTTGACTAGTTACATATTCCTTTAAATACTTTTCCATATCCTCCGCAAAAGTTGGAAACGCAAAAAGAAAATGAGTAATGTATCCGGTACATTGTAGTTGCAGGCTTTACATAGGTTTGTAGCTTTTAGCATAACTTTATCTCGCTTTATTCTTATAGTCACCTAATTAATTTCTGCAAGTAGGAGTTGGGCCATTATTCTAGTTTTTGCCATAGCTAAACGTCTATTTAAGTAGCTATCTACTGGGATCTTCCCTATATATGACATATATTTTGGGTAGTAACTAGAGGTAAGGGATCTTTGCATATCATATTTATGTAAGTTTTTAGCAGTTTTTTCAATCACATTAACAAATTCCAGATCAATGCGGTCTAATGAAATATTTTGCAAAAATTCTTTACAACCCAGGAAAATAAGTTTTTGTTTCACCTAAGTTACCAAGTTGTATTTTGCGTCAGAACTATTGTTTTTAGTATCTAGGTATCTAAGTCTTTTGTAGACAATACGCAGAACTTTCGATTCTTTCATCTTTAGTATTTTTCTTAAATATAGCAACGCTTGGTGGAGGACAGTGACTTCTATTTGGCATCTTTCAGCTTCAAGCCTTACTAAATAGTCTAGGATGTTTCATGGTAGAGCCAGTAGAAATTTAATGAAACAGGTTTCAACAGGCTCGATTTAGTCACCATATCCTAAACCTCATAAGCAACTGTTGTACAGCAAGGTAGCTATAGAAACAGATTTGAACAATTTAATCTTGGAAACCCAAGAGTCAGATTTGCTTCTGCTAATAATGCCCCAAAGGCATCCATTAAAATACTCAATTACTTATTATATGTGATACAATTATAACGTATGCTACTTTTGATAATAAGATAAAACTGACTGCTTTTATCAATAGCCTAAAAATGATCTCCGCCTAATTACAGTGTTGTGTTACATTACTTTTTCACAGTTATCAGTTTGTTAATGCTAAATTAAATAAATTTGATTGATTGCATTGCAAAATATTTTTTAAAATTTAGAAGATTGTAAGTGTAGTATTAACATTACTCATGATTGCTGCAGCTTTTTTAAGAAAAAAAAAGATTTTTCTAACAAATAAATAAAGATTCGCTAAAAACATAATTAAATTTAAAAAAAAATTGTTTTCTAAATATGTGTCAATAGATCATTTTTGCACATTTTTAAAAAAAATGAAAATATCTTTTAAGATTTTTTAAAAGTGTGAACAAATCAATGTTTAAGCATTTTAAAGTAGGTATGCAATGTAACCTAACGAGAACTGAGACTTAGTTTTTGTACGTGTATGTTTTCAAGTGTGACAAATTTTGAGAGTTGGTCCATTGAACTGTTAATTACAAATAACTTACTAAACAAAACATGCCCAATATCCTATACAGCACATTTTTATCGCATTTTTAGGCTTTTAGAAGTTGTTAGAATATTTTTAGTTGAAAACTGCAGGTTTTAGCGTGAACTAATAAAAAGAAGGACTGACGGATAGAAACACAGACGAACGGACATACAATGATTTTATTAGATGCTGCTTAAGCTCAGCGGAATGTTAAAATAAACCGTGGGCCCGAAGTAGATACTGAGTTTTATTAAAACAGTAAAGCCTAGTTAACGCAACTTTTTTCCAAGTTAGTCGATAGTTAATACCCAGTGCAAGCCAATCGGTCCCTAACGAGCTCTTAAAAAAAATGACCGAGGGTCCCTTTTTCTTGAAAAAACTACCTCAATTTGAGCCAGCCTGAGCCCGGAGGAGGAAAATCGTTCATTACCGTTCTTTTTATCTGTTTTACCTCCTCCGGTCCCGCTTCCTTTTTTGAGGGAAAATTTTTTCCACCTCATTGAGCTTTTACCACAATTTCCCCCAATCTGTGCCAACCCTCTAGGTACTGGAAGTAAATTCTACCTACCTACAAAAAATGTTAAAGACTAATGCTAATATGACTAATACTAATACTACTTGGCGTAACACCATGAAAATGAAAATAATCAATAAATGCATAAATAATATAAACATAAAATAAATAAATAATAACACAAACATCAAAGGAAATTTTATTTTTAATTTTTTATTATTATGTTTTCGTGTTTCTAGTTATAACTTTTAATTGAAACTGTTGCGTCAAACAATTTGATAATAATTAATGATAAAATAATAATGTAGATTTTATCGTTATTTTGTTCTCGTGTTTATAATTAAAGTTATTTTTTAAAATTAAACTCAACTCAATTCTGCCAAATGTGACTCAATATTTTAAAATAGGAATGAAATAAAATTAAAATATTTAATAAAATCTTAAATTAAACAATATAATACAATATAAATTGGAGAATTAACGCAAGTCTACGACTTGTTTGTGGACTCAATTTTTTTGACCGAAAATGGATTTAATAAATATTACTGATTGTGATTATTTAATAACTATTTAACGTAACTCATAACAAATAACAGTATCGTATGGATAAATATCAAACAGTGATAGACATTTAGGACGGAATAACAAACACTAACACTAAATAACTAAATAAAAGAGTTAATTTTTATCATTACTACATTTATAGCATGTGTGCTATTGCAGCTGCCCTCCAAGGTACCACAGTAATTGCTATCTTTTAACACAAATTTTTGCAGACATAAGCACAGAACAGTTTCACTATATAATTTATATTTAAATTGTTATAATATTAAAATTATTAAATAAATTGAAATTAGCACTAAAGGCAAGACTAAGCACCAACTTGGACGAGTTTTACAAGAAAATATATCTTTTTAAAGACATTTGACATTATAGGATTTTAGTAGTCATCGTCGCCTAAAAAGGTGTCTAAACTCATGAACTGGAGGATAGAACACCATAGTCAAAGTTGAGCTCATTGGTCTCTACTTTTTTTGGAACTCGAAAAGCAACTTTAAACTCTTTCTAACCACGAGTTTTCAGTAAAGCAGAGTGGCACTCAGCTATTATTTTGGTGTTGCATCCTCCAGTTCATGAGTTTGAACACCACTTGGACACGGATGACTACCGAAATTTAATTAGGTTAAAGTTAAGTGTAATACCTTAATTGTTCAACAAGTGATCGGTCGAAATTTATTCTCTCTGATTCAATAAAGGTGAAAGGTTATTTATTTTTAAGTGCAACATAATTTATTTACGTCTTTTAAAAAAACTGAAAAATTATTTAATTGCGTATTTTTTGAACAAGGTGAACTATTTTCTTTACTTTTTTTTAAAAAAGGCAAAATTTTTAATTTTCATTTTTTTACATACGTAAAATTTTTCATAACACTCTTGTTCTATTTGTTTAAGATAGTGAATATTGTTTGTATTTAGCTTCTGTCCTACAAAGAACCGCACTAAACGCATTTCTAAATACATCTTTTTCTCATAAAATTAATACAATATAATCTTCTTACTAGTTAGCAAATTTTTACTCCTAGCGTATGCAACACGTTGTGAATGGATTTTTAAAGAATGATGTGGTGAGAATTGTGTTGAAAAACTATTGAGGTAATACGCGCATTTTTAACATACCGTTATTACATACCAAAACAGTTCAAATTTTTATATTTGCTAATTTGAAGGTTCACATTTTTCTGCATATACACTATAATAATTTGATTTTTAATAACGTCAGGTTGAAATTGCATTAAAAACATGGGCCTGTAATAGTACACGGACCTGATTTAGAACACGGGTCTGGGAGATAAAAATTTAAAAAGTACTGCCAGTATACTATTTCAGGAAATACGGTAATTTGATTCCGATAGTCATGCACGTCCAAGCAGTGTCCAAACTCATAAAGTGGAGGATAAAACACGGAATTTAAAGCTGCACTTTACGGTGTCCACTCCGCTTTACTACAAAATAGAGCATAGCAAGAGTTCGTTACACTTGTGGTCAGAGTTTGAGTTCTAAAAAAAATATTATTTTTTTAAACTAATAATGTCTGGTTAGCAGCTGACCAACGTTAAGCATTAGCGGTAGAGAGAAAGACAACTTTATTAAAATAAACTTGACACTGTCGTCCACCGACGATAGCCCAAAGAACTTAGTATACGTTACACAATATTGTTATACATAGATTATGCGTGTTATAATAAGTAAATAAATGCATTTCAAAAATCAGTAGGCGCACAAAAATATAAATGGTGTACACAGAATTGAACTGATTTCTTTAAAACGGAGAATACAATGTCTTTAATCAATGTACTAGGTAGACAATGGGTTTTCATGAAGTCCAGGAAAAATTTTGAAATTGTTCCTCGAGCCCGAATATAAAGTCCTATCACTTGGATTTCAGTAAGCCCCACTTTCTCTTTAAAGTAAGGGATACAAGGGTCATAAATTCCTGTCTTCTCTTGATGTACAGCCTCAGATTGATTTAAATCATTTTGCCCCATGCGAACAGTAGGATCCAGTATAAATCCTTGCTTTGATGTTAAATTGTAAGCAATTATATCAACACGTCTGGAACCATCTTCAGTGCATACCACTTCCTGAAGATCTTTATATCCTAATTTTTGCATGGCTTCTGCAATTAATCGGCGAACTGCGTGATGTCGGTTATTGCGAATTAGCTCTCCACGAGAACACCGCCCAAGGATATGTCCTATCGTTTCAATCTTCTAACAGCCGTGTCAGCAATAAAGGGATCCTTGGTCAGGTTGCGGAATGTCATTCACTGGAAGTACATTTCCAACCATTTTAATTGCTGTGATCCATTCTGAGGAGGAAAGACCGTTTTTTGAATGAATCCATTTATTTGCGTATGGACATTCTCGAAATTGAATAACGCCTTGCCCTTTTTGTGGCAACTTACACCATGTATCATACTCCAGACTCCTTAAGTAATCGCGGAGAAATTTGCTTTTCTTTCCCTTCCATTCCACAATAGCTTGCGTAACTTCTAATAGCACATCAAGGAAATCCAAGCATTGGGACTTTCCAAATTTCAAATCCTTTACCTCGTGGATTAACGCATGAGCAGATCGTGATAAAATTTCAAGAGCGTTAAAATTTTGAATTTCGGCTTCCCATGTTGCACGAATTAGGCCAATTCCTTTGACCTTTGAACTGGAGTAAAGATTGCTGGTGGGAGTACTAATGAAAATGCTAAGAAACTCCTTGACGGAACTACGAATGATTTTTATGACAGTTATTTATTCTGCCAGCATTTGTAAAATGACAGTGGTATTATTACTTAGGTTATGTCATATATATTTTGTCACGAAAATACCTTACACGATAAAGCGACCCGCCTTTAATTTGTGAACCTCAGCTTTACATGCAGACAGCCTATATAATAGACCTATTTAGGGCTGAACACTAATGATGTCACTCTTAACGAGATTTTAGACTGTTGACTCATTAAGTATAGGTTCAAGTAATAGATTATTCGAATGGCAAGGATTAGCAAAATAAAACTGCGTTCAAGTTCAGTGAGATATTCTAACATTTGCAGAAATTTTAATGAAAAACCAGTGTATTTTTAAAAATTTGGGCAAATTTTCAAAGATCGATACACGATAATAAATATCATAATATGATTTACCCTGCGTATTAGCGACGTTTTAATTCACTAGAAAAAATACCGAGTTTATGTACGTTTTCTTCAATACGATAAAAAAACATAATAACTCTAGTTTTACAATTATCTGGAAATAAAATTCAAACTTTTAAACTATTGCAACCCTCTGCGTTACCCTCCTAAGCTTTGCCCTAATACATATGTTTAAAACTTTTTTTATCCAATATATTCTGAACTTTGATCGCACCGTTTGTCTCTGGTTTCACATTCACATAAGACAACAGTAAAAGGGGAAAATTTGAAATTTTTAAAAACAAAAAACTAATTAGTTCACTCATGTTGTTTGAGCACCAAAGTAGTTGGGCACCAAATTAGGTACAGCACCAAGTAGTAAAAAAGGGTAAGCTACTAAGCAGCTAGGGCACTGAATAAGCAGTAACGCGATGTAGCTAGTTCACTGAAATCGGTTTGACATAACAGAGCTAACGCATTTACTGTGTTGTTGCACAGTAGAAGTTTATGCACTGACAACATTGCAGCAATAAGTAGCTTTTGCGCCGAATTAAAATATGTTTTTAATTAATTTGTACACTTATAAAGTACGTGTACTAAATCAATTTCAATAAAATTTATCTGATGCATTTAATCTATTAGTGCTACGTAGTTAATTCAGTGTTCAGTTTGTCAGTAGCACATCCACACAGCCAGGACACTTACACTGTGACGACATTACTGCTATACGACAAGCTATTATATAGCATGCATGTATTAACACTATTTATTGGCCGTGGAAAATTAATTTTATTTTATTTTAGACTTTGTGTAAATAGTTTATGAAAAATGCAGATTTTTAACAATTTAAATAAAAAGCTTGGCTTAACTTAGGCCTTAGCATTTTTATAATTTTACTTTTACTTGTAGTTACAATAAATCAGCAGTGACAAAGTCACACTCTAATAATCACGGTATTAAACTTGAAACTCCGTACTTATTACTACATCACTAAATTTTACTTCGATTAAGTGTTTGCACAGTACTTATTAATGGTTATGACACGATTACATTATTAATAAGCATACATAAATCTACAAAAGTGGATATTAAAATTTAAAATTAGTAGTTGCAGCATCTGCCCTCAGCTTTGCTCAGTGTTAACACTCCATAGTCACTATCATTTTTTGTGGTTTCAGTATGACGTATGCGCCTTCGCATGCAATATATGTATGCAACTCGCAACAATAACATGCACCAACAATGCCTAAAAAATACAATATTAAATTTGACATGTTTTGATTTTTCAATACCGCAATTTTGTAGCTATTAAGCCACTTACACTAAATTCGTTAACAAAGACACATTAACTTTATTAAAAAATGCAAACAATTCAAAATTATTTAAATATGCAGATAAAAATAAACATAATTAGTAAATAATTGTTGATTAATTTGCGGAAGCTTAAAATTAGAATTTTGAATATTTAAAATAATTTAAATTACATGCTGCTCAAAATAATAAATAAGAACTACAGTAATACATGTGTCAAATGAATTTTATATCGTAGGAATCAGGAGAAATATTTATTAATTTGCGAGATTAAAATGTGTGCAGTGTAAGTAAAAATGAAATAACTGGAATGCATTATTACCAGTTATACCTAATTAAATGTCAATTGTGTTGTGATTTGTAATTCGAAAAGATTTTGTTTTATAATTTTTTATTAATTTGTTATTTCCGTAATTTTAATAATTATCACGACAGAAACACACTATTAGAATTGTAAATGTAAATTCAAGTTCAGTTCAGTGTTGCTAGTTACCAGTGCCAGCTACGGTTTCAGTGTCAGTGTGTGATCAGTATGATGCATATATCATTAATATCGTATACATACGTTTTCATTTTTGTACTTCTGATATTTTTTGTATGACAGCATGAGTCTGAAAAGACAGATCGATCACTCTCAAACTTTTGGGCTCAAATACCCCACTACGGATATCAAATTTCAGGACTCTATTGGGCGTTTGAGCTTTTTCCGATTTTTGAGCATCGATGAGCTTCGAGAAAAAAAAATAAGCCCGCGCGTGCCTGCTATGTTTTCAATTTTACTGACCGGAGCTTCGGTCAGTGCGATCGGTCCTACCGGTCACCGGCTCCGTGTCTTAGACTGTAAATACCACATGAAAATTAAACTGACTTTTATTGTCAATCGCTGAATCAAGTACGTGTTACATGTGGTCAAGCAGTAGATAAGTTTTAGGTAAAAAATTAGCCTTTTACTTTAGCTTGTAAGTAATCCATTTTCAGGTTGAAGTCCGGCTTGATTTACAGCGAAAACTTTCCAAAACTCCATCCCCAGTGTTGAGTAAGCTAACTTATGTCTAACGTAATAGTTTTCAACTAAATTACAAGACCTGTTACACTCAACACTTTTTAAATGAAATATTATTTAACTTCTGAAATTATGAAATGATGAGAAACTAGAATTCAGAATCGGCAATCGGCAGAATCTACATTCACAATCCCCCAAGCATTCAATTTATTTGAATTTCCCATGTCTAGTATAGTTTAACGAATGACGCAGTTAATAGTTCAGCCATCGGTGGGAGATAGGAAGGGATTATAGCGAAGCGTGAGTAGGTAGGTATGCATCTGTGAAGTTAAATACTGGAAGCTGTACTATAGGAAGCTGGCACATACACATACAGTAAGCTTCTTGTTTGGTCAAGGGGAGCGTGCATAAATTAGGTGGTACACCTTGGGGTGGGTTCAATCTCCAAAAACTATTACATGGACGTACGTACCAAAAAAGAGTGGGTGGGGATTTCAAATGTTCAATGTTTGTACCGCGTAATTTATGCACGCTCCCAATCAAAAGTATTCTTTTTGGGCGGCGTTCTTAAGGAAACAGCGCTTTTGGGCCGATCGCTTAAATTCCCACAAGAATAGCATGGAATTTCTTGAGAGATCTCTATAGATTTTACGTCTTATGGGCAAATAACATAGATTTCTTATGAAAATCGTTCCCGAAAAACATTTCCCAAAAGATCCCACTAGTTTATAACGTGCGGGTTGTGGCTGGTTAAAAGTTGTACATATTAAATGCGTTTTGACATGGGACCATTCAACAATATTTCTTAGAAAACTCGTTAGTTCGATCAACCCAAAAAGCAATATACAACTTTGCCCTTGCATTTTTAGTGGTTTAAAAGTTGTGCCTCTAGCTCAAATAATCACAGTCGCTGAAGGTTCTACTTCTACTCCACCCGCAACAGCAGCAAGGGTAGCAAAATATGCTCAGCCTCCCCGTATTGCTCGCCATACTGCCGCTCCTCCTCCACCCCGCAAGACCGCAAAACAAGCTAAGCCTTTAAAGGTTTCACTGTGTAAGCCTCCATACAGCAAGTTGTCAATTCACTTATCTCAGGAAGAACTCGTAGCCAGTGAATATCAATAAACATGAATGTATATTGTTAATATGTTTTCAGACAGTATTTTATGTTACCATATTGTTTTTTATTGCAATGTAATCTCCACGTTGATTATTTGTAAACATGATTACTTATTTATTTTGTCATAACTTTTATTTAGCGTTAATTATTTCAGTAATAAATTTTATAAAGGGTAACTACGCTCTCGCTTCAGTTAATTTTATATCGGACAACAGGTGGACTAAAGGCGTTGGGACTAACGACTGCCGGACAAAAGACGTTCAGTCAAAAGACTTTCGGACAAAAGATGTTTGAACAAAATACTTTAGGCCTACAGGTTTCGGACTAATGACGCTCGGACAAAGTGCTTTCGTACTACTCACATAGGACCAAATATTTGTGCTATAAAGGCATTTTTCACTTATTCTTCTCTGTTCCCCTTCCCCCGCTCTCTTACTCACATATCTTTCATAATCATACTTTAAAGTCTCGGACATAGCTTTGATCCTTGGCCACTGCTAATCGTTTACGGCTCGGTGTTGTACGGTAAACGTCACTGGATGGTTGATTGAAACCGGATCTCCTTCGGTGCTCCTTATAGTAACCACTACTTACTGTAGGGGCCTAGGGAATTAGCAAGAATGCAGTTTTGTTCACTTTGTGCAACTTTATCGTTTTAAATTGTGTCTCGGGCTGCATAATTTTGTCAAACGCAAACATTCTATCTTGAGTACATGAAACCAGAACAATTCAAGAATTGCAGCAGAGGGAACGGAAGTTTCTCTCATTTACATTAAAATTAATTACTTTTTGGGAAATTATGGCTTCCGTTGTTGCATTGTAAATAATATGAAATGCGTAGTATCCAAAATAGGCTGGTGCTAAGAATTAGGTATGCACTCTTTTAAATAACATAATAATAATAATTAAATTTTCAACAACTGCTTATTTTAAAACAATAAAGCAATTTAAATACAGGCAACATAAAAATGCTAAATGTATGATGTGCATCCGCAGAAACTGCATGCTATTGAAAAATGAATTAAAATAACAGATTCAAAATTCCAAATTAAATACATCACATCAAATGCTTTCATTTTCAAATTTTTATTCGAATATTTAAATCACAAAAATAGAGTTTACAAAATTAAACATTTGAACTTTGGAACATTATTTAGAATATTCAGTGTTTTAATTTTATAATTCTTGCATCATAATAAGGTTTTATCTTTAAACTTTATCATCCTAATAATAATTATTAAAATCATTGTTATATTTAAATTTGTGTATTGTTTCACTGTGGCCTTTTGGAATATTTGAAAACGAGACATCATAAGGAGACAGCTAAACCTTTGGACAAAAACCAAAAGCAGCACCACCTGAACCATGAGTAATCTTGCATGGCATCGCACCTTTACAGCACTCATCTCCCATCCCGCACGTTGTCCCTGATTTACACTTTAACAAGTAATTACATAAAAAATTTTAAAAAAATATTATATGTGAAAACTTTCATGAAGTCATTTCCTGACAATCCTATACTACCAAAAAATGTTTAATATTTTCAAAATTTTAACAAGACTTACGAATCCCACTTTGCCACCAAATGCACCTTCACCTAATATTAATCAAAATAAAAACATTTGTTAAAATTGTATAATTAAGTAAGCATTTTGATTTTTTTTTACTGACATCTACATACTGACCTGGCATCGGTGGACATTGACCACCACCCTTAGCGCATGGTGTTAGTCCAGGACAACATATCTGCCCTCCGTTACATGGTCCTCCACCAAGACACTGAAACCAGTGCACAAAAACCGAAAAAACTGTCATTACAAAACACTCAGCTGCTATTTATTTAGCTCTATAAAAACTTGCTACACCCACAACGACGTATTCTATTTTTACAACTTAAAAAATGTAAACAAGGATAATTTATTACCGTTACGCCCTGAGGATTAGGGTTTGCTAGATTAATAAAAGAAAAACAAAACTCTTGTATCTTTAAATCCCACAGAGTAAGTTTAAATATTTAATTTAAAAATTTAATTATATTTTTATTTGTATAGAGTACCCTGAGTAGGAAGTGGTCCAGCAATCCAAACACAAGCACCAAAGGCCAACATTAATGGCAAAAAATACATCTTAATTATTTGCTGGTATACTGAAACTGTAAAAAAAATTGAATAAATTAAAATTAATTATAGATTTTTGACAAAGCCAAAAAAATAACATGTTTTTCACTGGTAGTAAAATATAGTATTTAAAAAAAAATTAAATTATTGAAAAAATATTGTCTTACCAATTTCAGGGCTCAAAGTTGCCTTTACTCTTACGATGAGTCCTACTGTAATGACAGTATGACAGCTGCTCGAATTAAACTTGTTCTGCTTGACACTCCTTAAATTTACTTGCGTGGCTCTAGAAATGTGTCTGACGATAAGCTTGAGTTTGAGTTTTCTTTTACTTTTATCTACGTGTCAAACTGCTTAACCTAATACTGATTTCAACCAACGGACGGAAGCTCAAAAACTTTAATGTAAATAATTTAAACTAATGTGTTGCATTTTTCAACTTGGCATAATTGTATTTTTGTCGACTCATTTATTTGTTTTAAAATAAGGAATGTTCCTATTCCGTTGCAAAATGGAATATTTGTTAGGACTGCACATTGATCAATATGATTTTAATGATGGTTTTGAATAAGTGGTTGTTGGAAATGCAATTGTGTTATATACACAATTGGAGTGCATACTTAATCCTTACCACTAGCAATGTGGCTACTACGCAATTCATAATATTTAGAATGCAACAACGGAAGCCGTAATTACCATAAAAGTAATTAATTTATTTAATTAATTACAAGCTAATAAATAAATGCAATCCCCACAAATACCTAATTTTCTAACGGAATAAGGAAATTGATATGTAATTTTAAAATAAATACCTAAGTCGACAAATACAATTCTGTCCAGTTTGAAAATTCAACGTATTAGACAAATTTCTAGTGCTCAAAAAGGGTACGCATGTACCTGGGTATAAGAAAGTGACAAGTCGATTGAAAATCTCAAAAGCTACTCACGGCGTGTGCTTGTACAAACAACCTATTGACTAACTAACGATAAGTCCTAGGTAAATTACTTAATTGAAATTTCTAGTTGGGAAAGAAATGGGTCGGTAACGGCAACAGCCTGGTACAAAGATTATAAGGTCCTAATTAGTGAACGTGACTAATATTTTTTTATTATATTCAAACACTTGCATTAAGTTTAATTCCTTGCTTTGTTGATGATTTATGCACAATGTCAACACGCCTTGAACTATTTCCAGCAAATTTGACTTCTTTAAGAACTTTCTACCTTAATTTTTTAGATAGCTTTAGCAATTAAACGGCAAAAAGCATGATGTCAGTTAATACGAATAGGCTCCACATGGTGGCACCTCCCAAGGATATGTCCTATTGTTTCAATCTCTCTACAGTTATGTCGGCAGTAAAATAATCCTTTGTCTGGCCGAGGAATTGCCTAATTTAGTGATAAATTGATAACCATTTTTAAGGCAGTAATGCATTCTGATCAGAAAAGTATATTTTTTAAATATATCAATTTTTTTGAATATGGACATTCTTTGAACGGAATTATACATTGCCTTTGTTGTGGCAACTTACAATAACTATCGAACCCTAGACTTTTTTCCCTTTACAATCAGTCTTAATCCGCCTTTGTTTAAACCAAATGCTGAAAATCCAAGCATTGATTACGTAAACATGTACGTTAATATATATATACATAATTATAGTTTATAAATGACGTTGCCCAAATTGCTATTCTTCTATAGGGATGGTCCATCAATGGCGTTACTCAATAAGTATTATTTTATTTTCACAGCACATAAATGACTTTGCCGACATTACCATTCGTATAATTAAATTGTCAAAAAATAGGGTCCCTAAAGTCACTACTTTATTGTGATGGTCCGTAAATAACGTTGCTTACTTAAATCACTTTGTTATTAGGATAGTCCAAAAATGACGTCTCTTTAAGCTTTGTTTTCCTATAGAGATGGTCCAAAAATGACGTCACCCATATTAGTGTTCATACATTAGGATGACCTTTAACCATAAATGACGTCGCTCACATTATTGTACTTTTATTTAGAGCTCAATTCACTACCTATTTGGTATGGTCAATAAATTACGTCCCTCAAACCACAGTATTGCTGAAATGGTCTATAATTGTTGTTATAATCATTACTGTTGACAGTGTTTTTAAGAAAAAGTTGCCTAATCGCTAAATGTTAATTAAAAAACAGCTGTAACTGGATATTAAATACCAGTATATTCTAAATTATTATCGATGGTTGCTATAATAAGGACCTACATATTTCCTAGAATTATTCTAAAATAAAAGTTTCATAACCTTAAATTCACAAATAACAACAAATGCTTTCATTATTCAAATCTTTATTTAAATATTTAAATTGGAGTTTAAAAAATTGAACGTTTGATTTTTGGAACATCCACATTATTCAGCTCCAACAAAAGCTTTTTAATTTTTTAATTTTAGCATCATATAAGGTTTTATGTTCAAACTGTATTGTCTTAATTATTATCATTGCGGTATCTAGAACTGTGTAGAGTTTCTCTGTGACCTTGGAAAATTTGAAAACGAGGCATCATAAGAAGACGGCTAAGCCTTTGGACAGAAACCTGAAGCCTGAGAACCTGAACCTTTAACAGGGCATGGCATCGCGTTTTTACAGCACTGGTCTCCTTTGAAGCACTGTTTTCCACTGAGACACTTTAACAAGTAATGACATAAAAAATGATGAATTATTACATGTTCATACTTCAAAACTGTACCGCTTATTTAGTTTCATAATAATTTACAACATGGATCGTCCACTATTGCTGTCATGAGTAGGGTTAATTAGTCTGCTTCGATAAAAATGAAATTCCGTGTTAAACAAAGCCTTTTTTGTTCAAACATTACTAATTTGATAAAAGGGAGGTCAAACGGGTCTTAAATTAAAGAAACTTTCATGACGTCAATTACTGACGATCCTGTATTAACAATATTTTTTTAAAATTTTAAAAATTTAAACAAGTCTTACGAATCCCAATTTGCCTCCAAATGCACCCGCACCTAAAATTAATCGAAATAAAAACATTTGTTTAAATTTTATACTCATTTTAATTTTTCTTTTTTTACAGTCTTACCAAAAGTATAATAACAGTTTTATGCGCAAGTTCTAAATTAATGATGTAGCCTTAAAGCCTAAAATCAATATCAAAATTAAGACTAAAATTTTGTTGTTTTTCTGTGGATCTTTAATGTGTTCTTAGTAGACATCTTTACTAACCTGGGAGCGGTGGACAGTCACCAGTTTTAGGGCATTTTACTTGTCCAGGACAACATATCTGCCCTTGGTTACATTTTCCTGATGAAAGACACTGAAACAAGTGCGAAAAAAGCAATAAAGTAAAGTTACATTTTTAGGCACTTTTAGCTGCAATTTATTTAGTTCTATACAAATGTGCTATACTTACAACGACTTACTCTATTTTTACAACTAGAAAATGTAAGAAACAATTTTTGTATTACCGTTATGCCCCCCGGGTTTAATTGTGGGTTTGCTAAATTAATAAAAGAAATAAAAAATCAATAAAATCCTATTGAATTAGTTTAGAAATTCATTCTTATAATTCAATTGCATTTTTTGGTTTGCAGTACCTTGAGTAGCAAGTGGTCCTGCAATTAAAACACAAGCACCAAAGGCCAACATCAAAGTCAAGAAATGCATCTTAATTTTTGCTTGTATTAAAAAAACTGTAAAAAAAAGTTAAATTTATTACAATCGTAGAATTTATGACGATCAAGCTTAAACAGTAACACGTTTTTAACTAAAGTAAAAGATGATATTAAAAAAAAACTAAATTAATGAAAAAATATTGTTTTACCAATTTCAGAGCTCATCAAAACCACCTACTCCTACGACTAGTAGTATTGTATTGGCAGCTGCTGGAATTAAATTTGTTCTGCTTGGCACTCCTTGAATTTACTTACGTGGCTCGTGGAATGTGTACGAGTTTGAGTTTTTTTTTCATCTACGTGTCAAGCAAACTAATATTTAACATTTTAAACCTAGACACAATAATTGTATTTGTCAACTTATTTATTTATTTTAAAATATTTCATGTTGTTATTTCGTTGGGAAATCAAATTTTTGAAAGGATTGCATTGATTTATTAGATTGTATTAATTGTTTTCAATTAGTGGTTGTTAAAATTTAGTCATTATGGTATTTATCCTGTCACAACGGAAGTCATTATCGCCGTCAGTAGAAGTAATTACTTTTAATATTGATGAGATGGACTTCTGTCGTCTCTGCGGCAATTTTTTAATTGCTAATTATAGTTTCATGTGATGATCAAAATGGTCTGGTCCGGACTGGACCAGAAAAATCTGTTCTGGTCCTACTTGCGTGTATTTAAATTTAATGTGGCCACATATTCAAATTATTTCAAATTAAAACCGCCAAGTTTGCAGAATTTTCAAAATTGCAGCATAGTCGACAGGAATTGCTCTTGTTATTATTAAAAGTAACTACCCAATGAACCACAATTGTATACAATGCGTATTTAAATCGTAATGAGAAATCGCTATTTGGTTGTGAAAGCGCTATTTTATATCGTAATAATGCGATACAATGTCTGTTTTAGCAGCGTTATAGAATCCAACTATCAAAACGTTGCTAAAGCGGTTTCTAAATTTGAAAAATAGCGATAATAACAGCATCAAAATTACGTAAATATAACGATTTTTTTTTCGTATCTACGACGTTAACAAACTGGAATAATGTGACGCTTTTGTAAAGGTGCTACTACGATAAGAAGGACGCATTTAAATAATATAATGTCAAAATTTTTCGTTAGAGTAGTTTTTATTACAAACCAATATTTTAGAATCATAAAGTCATTGATTCAAGCAGGGGCATTCTTTAGTCAACCTTGAATGCTGTACTTCACTGTCTCATCCCTTGTTACTTCAATTCACAATAGTTGTTGAACTGGTTCTGTTTTTACGGTGTTGTTAGTTAAATTTAGAGTTATTCCAACTAATTCAAGTCACAAGTCACTTGCTAAATTATTTAATTTACTCACTGAAATATAGCTTGTTACAAGAGTTTTCCCCACCCGCCTTCGGCGTGGCCGCCTCCGGCGGTTGAGGGGAAAATATAACCTAACCGTTTCCAGTCAGTTCTTCCTACCCCCCCCCCCCCCCAAACCTAACCTAACCATAAATATAACAAACTTCGGTAGGTAGCTACAAGCGGATATGTAGCCGCAACAGTAATCCTGAAATAACTAAAAGCCATGAGCTTCAAAGCGAAAATATAGGTCAACTGTTGATTTTTTTATTATAAATATATTTATACACATATATATATATCAATACATATATATGTAACATAAATATATATATTTTATTATATATATTATTATTGTACTTATTTTTACCTATTTACATAATTTCGTAGATTTATTCATTTCTCGTCGATGTATATTCATTGCACTTCAAATAAAAAAAAATTTTTTGGACATCACTTACCGAAGTTGGACATCACTTACCGAAGTCGGGCATCACTTACCGAAATGGGCATCACTTACCGGCCTGGGCATCACTTATCAAAGAACAGCCCAAACGTGCTACCTGCTACGTTAATTCCAAATTTTTAAAAAACTCCACAAAGTTTGAAGCAGGTCTACACTGCACGTCACTACTGTAGGAGTATATGTTTTGGGAAGTGTGTTGTGGAATAGGGCTGTTTGGGTGGTGGTGGGGTGAGTTTAGATGTTGGGAATAAGAAAGACGAAGTAGCTGAGATGGGAAGATATCCGGGAAGATTTGTAGGCAGATATGGAAGGAATAAACACAGGAACGAACGGAAAGATATGATGGGATGCACGGGCCGATATATTGGGATGTATTGTAAGGCAGACAGATTAGCTTGGCTTTGCATTGTGCTGTGCTTCCATGCAATTTAATCCTTATCATTTATTAATTATTATTATGATATATCGTGGGTGAAGGATCAAATCCGTTAACTTCTTTTATTGGTTAGAAGCAAATCCGCTAACTTCCATTTTTGCTAAGAAGCAAATCCGCTAACTTCCATTTTTGCTAAGAAGCAAATCCGCTAACTTCCATTTTTGCTAAGAAGCAAATCCGCTAACTTCCATTTGTCTAAGAACCAAATCCGCTAACTTCCATTTTTGCTAAGAAGCAAATCCGCTAAGTTCCACTTTCGATTTAAATACGCGTTTTAGCTGACCAATTCATAATAACATGGTTATCACAATTGCAAATTCCTCTAATTGCATACTTCCAAACGCAAAACCTTCTAACTTCATGGATTTTAAAACTGCAAATGGTTCTAACTACATGATTTTAAAAATAGAACTGCTCTAACCCCATGACTTAAAACAATCAAAATCCACTAAATACTGGATGTTAGTCGCTAACTGTTTTAACTACATACATGATTTTCAAAGCAAATTGTTCTAACTACATGATTTCAAACGCAAAATGTTTTAACTACATAGTTTCAAGTTGCAAACTAGTCTACCTAACTAAATGTTTTTAAAAAGTAAAAAATGTTCTAACTGCATAAATGGTTTTTAAAAAGTACAAAATGTTCTAACTACATAGTTTTAAGTTGCAAACTAATCTAACTGCATCGTTTTACAAAGTAAAAAATGTTCTAACTACGTAGATCTAAGTTGCAAACTAATTACATGAGTTTTAAAAGTGCAAAATGTTCTACTTGCTTTCGGATGTCATATAGGTAGTAAAATCTTTTTGCACTTCTTAACTGTTGTATTTACAACTTTTTCTGCTGTGCAATATTTTGCAACAAAAACAGTTTAAAATTATAGAAATAACATAATATATATTTTACTACAATGTAGTTAGATTAATTTGCAACTAACAACTATGTAGTTAGAACATTTTGTACTTTTTAAAAACTATTTATGTAGTTAGAATATTTTGTAATTTTTAAAACCCATTTTATGCAGTTAGAACGTTTTGTACTTTTTAAAAACATGTAGTTAGATTAGTTTGCAACTTAAAACTATGTAGTTAGAACGTTTTGTACTTTTTAAAAACATGTAGTTAGATTAGTTTGCAACTTAAAACTATGTAGTTAAAACATTTTTTACTTTTTAAAACCATGTAGTTAAAACAAATCGCATTTTAAAATCATCTAGTTCGAATATTTTGCACTTTTTTAAACCATGCAGTTAGATTAGTTTGCAACTTAAAACTATGTAGTTAGAACATTTTGTACTTTTTAAAATCCATTTATGCAGTTAGAACATTTTGTACTTTTTAAAATCCATTTATGCAGTTAGAACATTTTGTACTTTTTAAAATCATTTAGTTAGGTGAACTAGTTTGCAACTTGAAACTATGTAGTTAAAACATTTTGCGTTTGAAATCATGTAGTTAGAACCACTTGCGTTTAAAATCATGTATGTAGGTAAAACAGGTAGCGACTAACATCCAGTATTTAGTGGATTTTGATTGTTTTAAGTCATGAGGTTAGAGCAGTTCTATTTTTAAAATCATGTAGTTAGAACCATTTGCAGTTTTAAAATCCATAAAGTTAGAAGGTTTTGCGTTTGGAAGTATGCAATTAGAGGAATTTGCAATTGTGATAACCATGTTATTATGAATTGGTCAGCTAAAACGCGTATTTAAATCGAAAGTGGAACTTAGCGGATTTGCTTCTTAGCAAAAATGGAAGTTAGCGGATTTGCTTCTAACCAATAATAGAAGTTTGCGGATTTGATCCTTCACCAACGATATATTAGTGTAGGTAGGTAGGTACGTACATATCTAGTAAGTAGCTCCCTATGAATAAGGATTTCCGTTGTATTGTATGCTGAGCATGGGAAAACAAAAATGAATCGACATGAAATAAAAAAAATCAGTGCAGGTGGCCGCGGATGGGGATTCGAAAGAAGTGCTGCGGAGATCTTGGACATGAGGATTATGTACAGCGAGTAGCTTGGGGAAATAGACAAGGTATAGCATTGGTAGCTGGCAAGTACATTATTGTAGTGTGGGGCAAATCCTTATTTTGGTATGAGTTCGGTCACTGTTGAAATTGGTTTGTGTTGTAATGATGACTGCGCACATTGTAGGCGAAGCGTCAGAGTGGATTTGTGTAAAAGTTGACTTACGGCTGGAGTGGACTTTGGATGCAGTGGAATTTGGCTTTGTAGCGAGTTGGCGTTCAGGTAAAGTGGGCCAAGGCTAAAGTGGGCTTTGGCTTCGTAGCATGCGAGGATTTAGCAGGAGTAGACCAGCCCTAAACCACTTCAGCCGCAGCCCACTTTACCCAAACGCCAACTGGCTACAAAGCCAAATCCCACTGCACCTAAAGTCTACTCCAGCCGTAAGTCAACTATTACACAAATCCATTCTGACGCTTCGCCTACAATGTGCGCAGTCATTATCACAACACAAACCAATTTCAACAGTGACTAAACTCCTACTAAAATAAGAATTAGCCCCACACTACATTATACGGCAATTTCCCTTGTGCTGTGTACAAAGTATGGTACTGGAAATGCGGAGTGAAAGAAAATGTGAAAAAAATCAATTATTTAATTCAAGTAGGTAATTAAGTGGGTATTATGTATATACATATTGAGTAGGTATGGGTCTTCAGCTATTTTTAAGATAATTGTAGGTATTTGATTGAACTAGGCAAGTATGCAAGTGCGTATATAGTTATTATTGTGAAATATACGACAGAAATAATCATATCTTGGAATAAGCATAAATAAAATTTTATATAATAATAAATATTTTATAATATCATTGAATTTATAAATTTATAGTGGTTTTACATCAATATTAAAATATCGATAATTGCACTTTAAAGTACAGGTATTAAATTATGTAAAAGATTACGTAAAGGAATTTAATTATTGAGTTGTAAATAGGTAAAGTAATAAGTTCATAGCGTATAACAGATTTAAAACTAGTGAGTAACAATTTTTTATAGAAATAAACATGTAAAAACATTAAAATTAAATTTATTAGGTTAAAATGCATAAAATAATGGTTGTTCAGTGGGTGACAAAAGCGCATTACGTATTGTGAAACGCGAAATCACGAAGTACGCATTGCTCCTAAACGGCTCAATAGTTACAGTTATTGTACATACTTTGTAGATTTTCAAGGATGTTATGAGTTATGCAATAACGAACGTGGAATGTAAAATTTATCTTAAAGATGCTGATGAATACATCAGCGAGTTGGTTGACTGATGTTAAATCAGTAAAACTAAATTATCCATATTTTACTCTTTGTCAAAAGTTTTAACATTAAAAACTATATAACTTAATAACTATAAAAGTTCAATATAACTATTACAGTTTTAATAGTCTTACACAAAATAGTTTATTTGCTACTCACTATTATTAAACCAACTAGCTATACACTTAACATACTATACAATAAACAATTATTGAATTATTCTAACTGCAATGAACCATTGCAACATCCAGAAAAGCTGTGATGTTTGTGTTGGAGACGACGGTTGTTATTGAGTATGAAATTGGATTTACTTATGTAATAAAATTTAACCTGCTTTTACCTTTTAATATTTTATAAACTGTTTTTTATCATGCAAATCCTGTAAAAATAATTTTGTATCGCTATGTACTAACAATCTAACAATAAGTAGGTGGGTATATCTCACAAAAGTAACACAGCATTAATTTGTTTTTTTTAAAGATAACGTTGTTTAACGACACAAGAAATTGTTATCACGACCCCGTAAGGTGATTTATTTTATAATTTAAATGCATAAAGTTTTACTAGCTTAGTATCGAAAACAGGCTAGTTTGTTTCGATTATTTAGTCCAAAGCAAATAAGAGTACAATTTTAAAATTTAATATTAGAGCGGGCTAAAATTACACTGATCTTGTTGCTAAAATTAGAGATTGCTTAAAAATTCCAATTTCTGACGCTAATATTAGCACCGTTACAACAAGTTCTGTGAATATTGTTACAATGCAACCTAATTATTGAAATTTAATCACAATTTTATGCGCTGATGCAACACAGTTTATATTGAAAAATGAAAACATTCAAAATAATGTTAGCGAACCAAAAAATAATTTCGTTTTAAATTTGAACAAACATGCGCTGTTGCTAAAAAAAATCTTCAAAGATAAGTACACCGTTCAACAAATTACGTAACTTATTAAGAATGTTTTAACCTTGTAGTTGGATTAGTCTTTAGCGCTGTTAGACTTACTGCTAGCGTGTTTAGAATTAGGTAGCTTGTTTATCAATGGCGTAATTAAAATTGTAATAGACGCGTGGGGCAGTATTATGTCCATACAGATCGACCACAGATGTATGGCAGTGAAGGGATCCGTCAGAATCAGGATTTGCCACTAAAATGGCCTAGACAAGCTCAAAGCACATTATGGGGAAATAAATTTAATTCACGTCCGTAATTCACAGAATCAAGGTGGCTTGGAGATGACATCGTTTGCTTCGAGAAATTGCCAACCCGAACAGGATACTCGAAGTTTGTTGCAGACTGTTTTGTCTGTGCAGCAGCAACTAGCGCCTTTCATTAAGGTTGCATCAACATTTTTTTGTAGAAATCCACCACGTCGTTCAATAAGAAACAGCCAATCAGCTGTAAAGTTAATAATAAGTAAGAGTCTGAAATGCAAGGGACAACTAACAAGCTAACCTTTTTAATGTGTTTTCTAGTTTCATAATGTAATATTTTTGTTCGAATAGAGCTTCGCAAAAAAACAAGAAATTGCTTAACAACATGCTGCGCACTCGAAAAGTTTTTCAGCAAAATATTTTTTTTCTAATTTTAAAAATAGTCGAAATTTCAGATTTTGATTTTTTTCATTAACGTAACTATGGAAATTTTTACTAATCACAGGTACGTACCTGTATAAATTATGAAATTATCAATAATTCTGAAACGTGCTTTTAGAAGCTGTAGTACTTCTTGTAACTCACTTAAAAGCTTTTCGTAACTCCAAAATGGCCTATCTGCGCCATGGTAAAACCATATACATTAGCGTAGGCTTGCTTTGCATTGTTAGTTATGCAACTTAATTCGTTGTATTTTATTAGCATATTGTTTTAATTGAGAGAAATTTCACTAATATAAATTACCGTAAGCATTAAAAGGACTCATGTTCATTTTTTGCTAAAAACAAAATCTACTATCTACATAATAACTAAAATATCATGTTACTTAAAGCGTAGACATAGGGCAGTTTTAATTTTTTTAAAAGCAAGTTGTAAAAATATTTTGCAAATTCAAAAAAGCATAATATAGCTTGCTTCTCTATATTCATGACTGCATCCTTTAATAACCAGGTAAATGGAGCAATTTGCAGTTTTTAAAGCATGTAAATAAAAATTTTTTCAATTTCTGAAAATAGGCATGTCTTGTAATAATGCGAAGGTTTGCAATTAAACGCGAGTCTTAAAGGTCTCTGGTGGGATAGTATGCAGGTTTATTTAACACAATATTTAACATATGTACGCGGGCATAAAATACTACGCGTGTAACTAACACATTAAAGGGTAATTTAGGCTTCTGATTTAAACACCTTGCCAGTGCACCAGCGAGTCAAATTTTTAATATGTTATTATTATTCGTATTTTTACATGAACTGCTTTATGTTTAATCATGATTACTGATTTTGATGCGCTACGATTAAACGCATATAATTTACAGTTTTTCACTTAAAATAAGTGCGCATGTTTTTAAAGAGGTACACCTGCATAATGACATCGTCAGACTATAAAAAGGTTAGGCTTTTAATATTACGCGTGTTGTTTGTAATTACTGGGAAAAATATATTTGTCGAGTAATGTTAAGTTGGTTGTTAAAACGTATTTATATAAGTGTTTTTAGTATACGTGTTAAATCGTTAAGTTTAACAGTAAAATTTTTTTTTATTCAGATTGTAAAAATAAAGACTAGTAGCTATGGGTAGTGTGTGTGTAACACAATCCTAAAATAAAACTATAAAGTAATCATTGAACAAAACAAAATATTTTTTATTTAAAAAAGCTAATAAAACAAAATCTAGAATGCACATAGTTTTAATTCTTAACCTAAATTTTTAGTACCTTAGCTCAACAGTAGTTTTTTAAGGTTGTCATTATGAATTGATAAAATCTTGATTCTATGCAACGACACACACACACATCAATCTGCATGGTATTCAAAATCAAACTTCTGTTTTTTTTAGTCCACTTATTCAATAATTTTTGACTTATCAAGCATGGTAATTATTTTCTTAGGCACTGTGAGTTGTGACCAGTAGGTACTATAATTGTACGTTCGCAATTGTAAAGTGTAGAAATTAAAACAATGGTGCGAGTACCGCATCCGTGTTGCTTTAAGTGCGATAAGCGCATTAATAAAAAATGCAACATCAGAAGGGTACGTGAACCACGAATATGGAGAGGGGTGGTAGATTATTGCGTGCAAGCAAATATAGTTGCATCTATGGATGAAGTGTGTTGCACAACATGTCATGCTGCGTTCTCTGTAAACTGGGACAAGGGTTACTGCGAGCTGGAAAATGACAGTGAGAGCCAAAGCAGTCAAATAGAGGTAATCAATCAGACTTTAGGCAGCAATAGTGAAGAGGAATTTAGGGATATTTCTTCTTCCTCTAGCAGCGTAGGTAACGCAAGCCAAGTTGACCAGTTTGCAGTTCTATCTAGTGATTAGGAGACCCCTACTACAAGCTTCTCTTTAATGTCTGAAGTATTAAATAAATCAGTTCAGTCAACTGATCCTTGGTGGACGACTCGACATGGAGATGATGTTACAATAAAAAGTAAAGCAAATTCGGAATGGACGACTCAACATGACGATGACATGACAGTGGGAAGTGAGTCAAATTCTGGGTGGACGACTCGACATGGCGATGCTGAAACAGAGGAAAGTGATTCCAGTGAATCCGATTGTTTTATTACACACAGAAGAAATAACAGGATTGAATATGTACGAATATGATGACACACGCTTTTATTTTAATGATCAATATCATTCCTCTGATTTATTATACTTTTTTCATTCAAAAAGTTCAGATCTGGATGTAACTACTAGCGGTAGAACTTATAACGCAATAATAAATGAAGCAGATTCAACAGATTCTACAAAAGAAAACGCGGACAGTGACATTCAGGAAGTGGAACTAGCAGCATCCCAGGCGTTGCTGCATGATGTACCTAGTAAAAAAGATAATTGAGATTCTGATGCTTCTATGACTAGCCAAGTCAGTACAGATTCAAGCGAATTTGTCCAACCCATCGCAGGCAATACTGAGTTTGTGCAAGAAAAAGACTAGTCGTATTTAGTAATTCACGGGGCCATGCAATCACAAAGTATTGCTTTGTTTGCAGTAATAGACGGGATAGAAGCAGGGTACCAACAAGTGTTATAAAAGATGTATGGATCCGCAACCGTATATACATATCATATAAATACTGCAGGTACTGATTGCGCAACATAAGTACCAAAATGTACTTATATGTTATTAATTTAATTGTTAGCAAAAAGGTAATACTTTTACTGTTGTACTGAAATATTTTGAGATGCCTGATATTGAATTAATTTGCTTAAATTCAGAATATGTCCTGGTCACATATGTGATGGCAAGATTAGTAACGCATGGATGTCGCAAATCAAGTCGTCCAAAAAAGGCAAGTTTGTTCCTTCCGATGAGTTTTCAAACTTCTTAACCAAACTTTTAAATCATGCTGGAGATATAAAAAATTCACATGTTGATTTCTCTGAAAACTCTGAATATACAATTGATGATTTCAAACTTCTTCTTGGAGTAGATAAGAATGCGTTTGAAGATATAGTTAGTACGTGTGAAGGGCGCCTCAGAGACAGCTGCAACAGAACTAGTCGCAATGCTATTGCAATGCTTCTTCTTAAGTTCAGACTTAACGTGTCACAAAAATGCATTGCATGGTTGTTTGGCATTTGCAGTAGAAATCCCCAATCTGCAGTTTCACAATCCTTAACTGCGGTTGTAAACGTCCTAAAAGAGCATTTTGTACCACTGCACATCGGGTTTCAACACAACACTGGAAAGCAATTTCAAACTAAGCATAGGCGAAAGCCATCAGAAATTATTTGTACTTCAGATCCAGACACACTTATTGCTTCTGCTGATGCCGCTTTCCTTTACACGCAGAAACCCACTGATTTTAGACTGCAGAAGGAGCTGTTTAACCCACACAAGCTTCGTAATCTTGTGAAGCCCATGATTGTGGTACTGATGGAAGGATACATACTCAGTGCAGGCAAAGTTTTTAAGTCTGATGGAGGCAATAACGACGCTGCAATCATGTCATACATGCTAGATAGTGACAAACCAGACAGCATTTTATCGCTTTTTTAAGACGAAGACCATTTAATTTTAGACAGAGGATTTCGCGACTGTTTAAAAGAAGTAGCCTACAATGGATTATTTTCTATGATGCCCAACTTACTTGAAAATATACAAAAACAGTTTAAAACGGATGGAGGAAACCAGTCTCGCAGTGTGACAATGATGAAGTGGGTAGTAGAAGCAGCTAATGGACGAGTAAAAAATGTATTCCCAGTTTTTGCTAACACAATTTCCCTTTCATAGCTCCCCCAACTTCCAAGCATGTTTAAAATCGCATGCGCTATTATAAATGCCTATTTCCCACCGTTATTTACCGAGACACCAAAAAGCATACAATGGGCTAAGCACGCACTTACACGAAGGTATGTAACAAATGAACTGAAGACACGAGTTGAAGAAGAAGGATTAAAAACGAAATCGGTGGGGATGTTGACTAAAGCAAACGCTAGATGCTTGATGACATTTTCAAAACTCACTCTACAAGAAATCCAAGAATTGACACTTGGAACATATCAAACATATTTAGCAGAATCTTATACTCACCTTCATACCCACAACTCATGCTTTGACCTAATGCTCCATAAAGAAGACGAAGGTTTAGTTTGTGCACAAATAGAGTCAAGGTTTGTACAAAAGAAAGTTCATGACCTTTGGGTTCAGTTTAAACCATGTGAGAATGGCGAAGACTCAATTATAGGGAGGGACTGTTTATGCAAGTCTGGTGCTCGTACAGTAGGTATGTGTGCACACATTAAAAGTGTCATCTGGTACTTAGGGTACGCACGACACAACCCTACTGTGCTAAGAAAGAAAAGGTCATTGGGTATTTATTTGCTTGACGCGTGCAAGAAGCGTAAAATGACAAGGCACCAACTTAAAAGTGAAGAAAAGAGCAACACTGACAGTCCATTAGATTCAGATAGTGATGTTTGTATGTGTATGTATCTTTAGGGTCTTTAATACCGTTATTATAACAGCACTAAGTTAGCGCAGGCCATTGCTGACCCATTGCTATCCCTAATTAAGACTTAACCTAATAATTAATATGGCCCCTGTCGAAGCGACCTGTAGCAATTATATATGCTAACACGTCTTTCCTAGGGGCTTCTGTGATTATTTCATGCAAGTCCTTCCTGGGACCAAAGAACCAGTTTAAGCTTTGCATGCGATGATATATATGAATGCGAAACCTTGCCGGATAATGCAGTACCGTTTCGTCCTCCTCACTACACTCTTGGCATAGCGGGGAATTGACAACGCCCATACGGTGGAGGTGATTTTGTAGCGGGCAATGTCCTGAGTAAATGTACGTCAGTAACTGCATTGCCCGCCTTGATAGTGACACAGGTGAGGTTGAGCCGGTTAAATAATTCGGCTTTACAGAAAGTAGTTTGGCGACCTTGCAGTCCTTCCTTTCTTTTCACCTGCGCAGATGTAGGTTGCGCTGCCATAACTGTATTTCGCTGTGCTTTACGCTGTTAGATACAATAAATATAGGTTCAGGCCCCATTTGAGCCTTCTTTCTCCTCTCCTTCCCCATATGCGCACCACGGGCTAGTTGATCGGCAAGCTCGTTGCCCTCAAAGCCCATGTGAGCTGGTATCCAAATAAGTTTGACCTCGTTTGTTTTTGCCAGCTCTGTCAAGTCGTTATTACACTTCTTGAGAAGCTTAAAGTCTGTATTTAGTTTTATCAGAGATCTCAGAGCGCTCTGACTGTCACTAAAGATAGTAATAGATTTGTTGCTATAACTACGTTCAATTAACGTCTTTGCTGCAAGATAAATTGCTACAAACTCGGCTTGGTAGACAGTGGCTTGTTTGCTTAGTGATTGGGAGATTTCACAGATTACACTAACGTTCTCTATGTCTTCCTGATCTTCAATATGGCAGCCACATCCTGAGCTGTCGCCATCTATAGAGCCGTCAGTAAAGCATACAATGCCCGTGTACACTGCTGAAAGATCTTGCTTCCAGAGTGCCTTGTTCTGAATCTGTGCTACTAAAGTCCTTTTCAGCTCATGCGTAGTATCATTATCCGAGGGCATTTGGAGAGCCGGGACATTAATTGCCCAGCTGTTGCTTTACCCTACGTGATTTCTGATACCTTGACCTAATGAGTTGCTTTGCCAATGGCCTTGACTATTGAGCCTCTGTCTGGTCTTAAGTGCTAAATTCATGAGATGTATGTCAATTGGTAGCACCCCAATGAGGCATTTCATCGTAGCTGTTGGCGTAGATATTATGGCGCTAGTGGTGCAAAGACAAGCCAACCTTTGCGATTTATCCAATGCTTTCGTGCAGCACTGCTTCTTGAGTGCAGTACACCAGCCAATAATAGCATATTCCTCCTTGGGTCTTACTATTACTGTGTAAACCCATTTAGCAATCTTGGGAGTAAAGCCCAAGGTCTTACTAATAGGCCTGCGGCAGCGTCCTATTGCCGTGGAGGCTTTTAGTCAAATGCTTAAGCAATGTTTAGTCCACAAAAGTTTGCTGTCAATAAGTACACTCAAGTACCTTATCGAGTCTTTCCGTTGAAGTACTGCCCTGTTTAGTACAATAGGTTTCAGTTTAACTTCCCTTTTGTTCCCAAGCAGTACCAGGTCGGTTTTGCATGGGTTTGCGTTGAGACCTTTTGTTGGGCATTAGTTTTCAATGAGCCTGACGCCTCTCTGAATTCTGTCCGCCACAGCATTAGAGTCAATGCCGCTTTGAAGTATGCAACCATCATCTGCGAAGGCTTGGGATAGTGCTGATGATATTGATTTGAGTTTGACCAACAATGCATCGATTACTAGGTTCCAAAGCAGTGGAGACAACACGCCTCCCTGCGGGCAGCCTTAGTTATTTCCTTAGAAATGGAGATGCCATTTACTGATGCAGTTGCGGTTCTTTGTGAAAGCATAAAGCGTATCCACCTCATCAAGGTTGGATTGATATTAAATTTTGTAAATGCCTGGGTGATTGCACTGTAAAAGAGGTTAGTAAAGGCTGCATCTATATCAATAAAAACACACAGTACTATTTCCTTGTTTGCTATGGCTTTTTCAATGTATGAAACTAGCCTATGAATAGCCGCTGCAGTTTAGGAGCCTCTTAGATAGGCAAAACTGAATGTTGGCATTTAAATGCTGTACAAGTTGCGGGCTTCTGAGATTTCTGTCAACAAGTCTCTCCATAGCCTTCAGCATAAATAAGTTTAGTTGAATCGGTCTCCATGCTGAGTGCATTTCATAGTCCGTCTTGCCTGATTTTGGAAGAAAGATTATTTTAGCTTGCCTTCATATGCTTGGAATATAGCCAGTCGCGAGACTTGCTTTAAATAATTCCAGCATATGATTGGAGACTGCACTTAAACCTTTCTCCAATAACGCAGGGGCTATGCCGTCAGGCCCTGGTGCTTTGAAAGGACTGAAGCTGTGGACCGCAGCCCACAGACTTGCTGGGGTGACCACTTTCTCAATGAGGCTTAACTCGCTGACTGTGGCAACTTTGGTAAGTGCAAAAGCTTATATTTCAGCTCAGTCATAAATAAATGTTTTCTTATTGCCAAAAATTTAAACAGAAATAATATTCCTATTTCTAACCTTAAATATTTTAAAAATTGTGTTTAAGAGACTGAAAATTGAATAATTTAGTGCAAAATCTGTCTTTTATAGCAGTAGGTCCCTTTCATCGAATACCTTGTATTCGTGATGATGTAACACTGCTAGTTTAGCAAGCCTATTCGCCTATTAGCCTCATTTGGCTTTAAGGCTCGTTTGAGTTAGTACGCTAAGTGTGGTGTCTGCAAAGGAAATTGAGTTTTTTGTGCAGTTTTTGAAGAAGTGGGAAGACTTTGGTAGTACAGAAAGATGGAGAATACTTTTGGCATATAGGACTAGGTTTTGGATAGTCCAGGTAAGTATCTTTTGTCTTCGAAACCCAAGGTTTTCTGGTTTTAGTTGAGGTTTTTAAATTAAATCATAAATATCTGTAGTAGGGGGAAAATACACTTTAGTCTGGTATGCTTCTGTTTAGTGCCTTAACTCCCATGCTAGAGCCTACCAGGTCCGAAAGTGTATTTTTTAGTTAGTTTGTTAGTTAGCAGATGGAGTAGCATATGCATTTATGACATCGTAACTTCATTCTGTTATTTTAGGCCTTTGTCCAAAAGTGCAAATGGAATTAGCATTTGGATAAGTGGATTTAGTGTTGTAAAAGGCCGTGTCCCTGGTTCCCAATACACAGTTTCCATGTGTATTTGTGGATTGCCTTTATACGTGGCCTAGTACAGCACACATTTGATTTATGTTAATACAACAATACACAGTTCCTATATGTACTTGTGGATGTCCTTTAGGCTTGATTGGGTTTAGCATATATTTGATGAGAAATATCATGAAAGTGTGGTGGAGAGGATGTAGTATTGTTAATAACTGTGATATGAGGTCCCAATATGCAGTTGCCATGTGTACTTGGGGAGTGCCTTTATGCACAGTTATGTACAGTAGACTCTTTTTATTCCATAGTATTACTTAGTAGTTACTGGAAGGTCATACTGGCTACGGCTGCGGTAATGAATGCCTATGTAGGACACATGTATTTATGTCATACAACATTATTTACAGCCGTGTACAGTGTAACCCCAGTTGTTATGGTTGTGACATGGTGCTGTTGTGTTTAAGAGTGCCAAATTGCTTACAGGGCGGCAATCATGTATGAATGATTGTCATTTCATGTTTGAGAGATGGCGCAGAAGATGGAAATAGCCTGTGTGGTTACAGCGAAGTTAAAAATACTCTTCTCGAGGATTCCTTCTGTGACTCTGACATGACGGTGGTGTCTGCGAAAGATGTCAAGGCAGCCACTGTTGTGTCTGGCAGTGATAATGGGGGGGTTTTGAAATTGGAAGGGTAACCTCAGGGGTGAAGGCAATGAAGATGCATAAGACTTTTGATAGTTTAAATACGGGATTTGGGTCTGCTAGTATGAGTCTGCCTGTTAATCTGCCTAGGGGGTAATACTCCATTGAACCAACTCCGGCTTGGTGGCTTGGAGATGTAATGCATCGCCTTGTCACCAAGTCGGGGCCAGCCAGTAGTGATCTGGATTGTGGGCAGTGGGAGGATGGGGCTTAGTGGGGCGTTGGGGGAGTGAAACGGGGTGGGTGTGAGAGTCTAAAGTGTTTGGGTGCTGGTTGTATTTATCTGTGGTAGTTTCTACCTAAGACAGAGATACAAGTCAGCTTACTAGTAGTTTACTACATGCCTGAACACTGTACATTTAAATGTATAGACTTAAAATGCATCTCAGAGTTTCTATCTTCCTTGCCCACTACAGGCCGTCGCCACCTGTCCACTTTTGTTAAGAGTGACTGCTGGTGGGTTGGCTCTGGCATGGCGAATTCGAAGTAGTGGCGGGCCTGAAAAACCTTCCACCATTCTTTATACGATGTCAGGCTTTGCCTCCGTATATCAAAAAAAACCTCGTAATAATATGTCTAGTGATGACCAGTATAATAAACGCTCTCTAGCAGGACGGCCGGAAGACAGCCTTTATTAGTAAAATAGTTGAAAAGAAAGTGAGCCACTAGATACCGATCATGTGTCCATCATGTGTATCATTTCTAGTGGCTCTTATAGTAAAGTTGTATTAAGATACAGTCGGACATGCCCATATGAGGCTTTTATCTGGCTGTCTAAATACACACAATAATAATAATAATACTAATAATAATAATAATAAAAATAATACTCCATTGAACCTTGGGGATGAAAAGGATGTGAGAACTATTCTTGTGCCTCGTCTGGCCTCAGTCAGTACTCCTAGTACTTCTTATTCCGATCCTACAGGCACACCTAGGACTAGGAATGCGTTTCTAAACAAGAAGAAAAGGGCGCAAAAGAAAAGAAAGTTGAGAGAGGCTGCCTTGGCCAGCAGTAGTAGGTCATATGATGGTGAACTCGTACTGCTACTGGGGTCTGGTAGCTCTTCTGTTCCTGAAGCTCCTAATAAGAAGTTTCGTGACAAGGATTTACTTGTCAAGGATGAGAAATCCAAATCAGTGGTGGCTTTAGATGGGAGTTTGGCGTCAAAGTGCACTCACGTTTCTGTGCTTGTGGATGGTTTTACGAAGCGTCCAGGTCCTCCAAGCGACTTGAATTCGGTTGTAGTTGGGCTGGTCAGTGTACCTGATGATTAGGGTATATCGCGGACGGCGTGTGACCATTTAAAAAAGGAGCTATTGGCTTTGGTAAATATGGAAATGGACTCCAGTGGATCAGGATGCTGCAGGTTCAATGAAGTCTACTATGTGCATGGGCGGATCAGGATTGATGAAGAGAATTCAGCTGCTCGGTATTGGTGTAGTGCTGCCTGTGAAAGCATTGTGTGGGGTGGCACTGAGGAAGAACAAAAAAAAATCTTTTTTTGTGCAACTCATGTTACTACGGCCAAGATGTGGAAGATGAGAGTTATAGTGAAAGGACCAGCGTCAGGAATGCATCTTCCAGATGCATTTTCAGCTTTCATGGTTTCTTTGAAAGATCGTTACTTTGAGTTAAAAACGGGTCTATGGAGACCGTTGGCAGAATTGCCTTTAACTAAGAACTGGCAGCCTTGGCACGTTTGGCATCTCAAGATAGATGCCGACTCTGGCAAGTTCCTGTCAGGTCTTGGTTTAAGTCTCTATTATAGGTTAAGTGAGGTTCAGTTTGTGCGGATAGATTGTCAGGCGGAGACTGCTGGTGGCGGCACTTTGGGTTGATGACTTTCAACACCGGGTTAAGTCGACTAACTAGGAGGGTCAATCCCATGGCCCTTTTTACTATTGACCTGACTTAAATTAACATGCACTACTTAAAAGCGGCGGCCTTGTGCTTCTGCGGCCTACGCAATAAAGTACTGCAACACAAAAATCACCTAAATGGTGTCGCCGCTCGTAGTCGTCCAGTCTGTTCTCATATTTGTCTCATTCAGAAACCATATTGTTATGGTGAAGTAGTAAAGTGTTTATGTAGAGCTGACCAACTTTTTGTGGCTGGACCGCATGTGATTTCTTGATCATTTGTTCTAGTATCAAGGAATGTTTAGGCTCAGCTTCTACCGCAGTTCACGGACAAGAATGCTGTCTCTGTTGTTACGAGTTGGACAAATGGTACTGTAGTGTTTGCGTCTGTGTACATGCCTAGTTAAGCAACTGATCCACCTGGGGATCTGGTGCGCAAGCTGGTTGATCACTGTAAAGTCAACAAGCTGCCTGTCATGATTGATGCTGATGCTTATGCACATCACTTAGTTCGGGGCAGTACTAATACTAATCGCAGAGGTGTTGAGCTGTTTGATTACATTATGACCACTGACTTGTCAGTGGTGAATTATAGATGTACTCCAACGTTTGTGGTCTTCAATAGGAGTGAGGTGATTGATTTTACTTTGGCAAACAGGCTAGCTGAGGAATGGATCGAGGAATGGACTGTGTCTGATAAGGAGTCAGCCTCTGATCATTAAAACATCCGGTTTCGTATCTCAGTTGGTTTGCCTGATGTAATTCGCTGTAGGAGCATTAAAAAGGTTGACTGGGTAAGGTACTTGAAATGTGTTCGGGAGCGAGTTCAATGGTTAGTTGATAGTCAGCTATGCAGTGTTAAAGATGTTAATGCTTAGGCTTTGGCTATCAACAATATACTAATAGACTTCGTAAATGTGGTATGTCTAATTAGAGAACTTAAGCGTAGCGACAGGGTCTGAGCTTAGTGGAAGAACGAGCTCACAGCTCTCTGTAGTGAGGCTAGTACTTTGCACAAGAGACTCGGGCATAACTAACGGGACTCTGTCCTCTGGGCTGAGAACAAGGCAGCTAGAAATATCTATATGTCTGCTGTTTATAGTGCACAGAGGAAGTCTTGGATTGAGTTATAAGTTAGTAACCTAATTAATTAAGTCTTACCTAATTTTAGGGATTGCTTTTGAAAAAAGTAAGAATAAGAGCGACAAAGATGAGGATAAAAAATAAAGTGTCCTAGAAAACGACAAAATCCACTGCTTTTAACAAGGAAAGAAAGAAAAGCAAGTCTGCTTAGGGTGCTGCTTCCAATGCTGAGGAAGAAAATTCTGCTGAGGACAGAAATTATGAGGACCTCTTGTTCAATTGGTACAAAAATCACACATATTTAGGATTTAAAAGTTAATTATATGAAAAGGCTAACAGTTACTATATACTTTCGACCAAAATACTGACATTTTATAATTAATTAGGCCGCCATTACGTTATAATGGGTTTAAAACAGTCGAGACCATCTTCACCCTTATCCAAATCAGAGGAAAAGTAAAATTGACAGAAGGATTTATGGCCTCCTGCTTCTGCATATACTTTTGATTCCGTCATAAAAGCAGGCCAGAGGGCCTATCGTTGCCATTAGGCCCAAGTCCAGAGATTGCAAGAAGATCAGACTGTGTTGCATAGTCGTGCAGACAGTTGTCCTAACAATCAACAACGGACGCAGACCAATCGCAGGAACTGAATTCAGAAGTTGAAAGCACGAGCTTCTCAAGTGCAGAACTACCAGTCTCGAAAGAAGGATATTAATTAAATAGGTAACAGGTGCACAAGTTGGTTAATTTATAAACAGTAACTGACACAGGGTATTTGTTTATTTGTCCAAGTTTGAAATTTATATTCCAATTTTTATTTTGCTTTTATATTGTAGATGAGTTCCAAGGTGCAGACCCAAATCAGGGTCGTTAGGACGGACATCCAAACACTAGCTGCAGTTATTGCCGCAAGCAGCTGGCTGCAGGTTCCCTCATTTGTACACGTCGAATTCCATTGTCGACTCGCACTTCTACATATAAGAAAAGGTAAACGGGTATGTACAATAAATATTCATAAATGCAGTAATTTTTTTTGCAAGCTAATAGAATTATATTTGCACGAATCAAAATTTTACAAGTCATTAATTAAAACTCGTACAAAACTAATAAACTGCATTTAATTGTAATGCTGTCCAGTTTGTCGAGGAATCTTCGTTTATTGCGAGAGAGATCTGAGCGTCTCGACTATAAAGCTGCATGCAAGGGGACCCTGCCCAGAGAGGATAAAAAACAACTACGTTCCAGTAGATTATTCTAACTACATATTAATATTAAATAATAACGCCTATTTGAAACAAGTAAGTTAGTTTATCTGTCAAACCAGTCCCAGTGCTTATTAACATGAATTACCGGAAAGTTAAGTAATAATTTAAAAATTTTAGTAAAATCTGAAAAGTAAAATTGATGGTAGCGTAAAATTGAAAACGTCCGTTTAAATAAAAGAAGGATTTTTCTGATTAATATCGTATTCTATTGTCCAGTATGATATCTTTATGATTGTTGTTATTATAATTTTGTTTAGAAAAAATTAAGGAATTTTGAAAAAAGTGCTTAATAAATGAATTTAAAGACTGTCTTTACAAATAACAGTCCAACTAGAGATGCATTTCAAGTATAGACTAGCAGAGCGGCAGGCAGCAGCTCAAAGTGCATGTATTTTAACATTTAGGGTTAGGCACATTCAACGTAAACAGATGAATTCAGATCATATACCAACTCCGTCAAATTATACATGGAAATTGTAGTAATTCATTCCATCGTGGTGGATTATAGATTTCTAATTCATTTGAAATTAGGTCTGTCGAAAATGGTAAAACAATTTACATACACCATTTAATCGGGTAATACTTTAAAGAACGAAAGTGATGCATATTTTTTACTTCTACGGTATTTACTAATTCGTTGACGTTAATTATTTTATATTAACACGGACCGAATAATTTCTTTCTACTTGATGTTTTGCATCTTCACTAGTGATATTCCTGCAGTTGATGCTTTTCTGTAATCAACAAAGTCAAACCCAAATTAAAATAATGTAAGCATAAATTAAAAGTTATTTATAAGTACGTTCCACAACCATTATCTAATTGTATGTGAGTAATCCTGTGCAATTTGCTGAGGACTCAAAAGGTCAATTTAATATCAACGCGAGCTAAATAGACGTACTTACATGCAAAATTTGTAATTATTTGTAATAATATTTCAGGATAAAATAAATCCATATTTCTTTCAATCATAAGGACTTCCAGTATTTGGTGATTTTAAGGTAGTAGAAGAAAAACATGAGTCCACCGACTAATTGCAAAGGTCCACTGATACCAGCATTAACTGGAAACATGTACCAATTATTTCACCTCCACCGTGCTAATTAAACTAATAAAAAATTTAGTCATTAGTAAATGCTCGTAATTATTGTTACAACTATATTTAAAAACTAGTGCAGCTCAAATTGAGTATGCAAATAATACAGGTAAATACAGTCTCGGTCTCCAAGTACGTATCAAGAAAATTGGCTAGGTGACCTAAAGCTGCAAAACTACAACTACTACCTAATCTTAAAGAGTGTAAAGTGGTCAATCGTAATAAATAATTACTTCCTACTCTGACTCACAATCAACAATGCTTCGATAATTAATTACCTACATGTTCACTATCTTCATATTTCTCTTTCATCTAGGCACAACTGCCTAATCTATACATATTTTGACTTTCTCTCACAATATTTAAGCAAAAATAAAAGTACAAGGAAATTAAAAATCTCTCAACTCGTCCGCAAAATGGACTCCAAGCTAATGGGCTGGTACTTTTACGCGATAACCAGGCAAGAAGCTCGCTCAACTTGGTTTGGGCCAGTTTTGTGTCCTCTTAAAATTACAAATAAAATGATTTAAAATAGCAGAAATCAGGTAATAAATTAAAGCGCTTGAATTCCATATTAAAATAGAATGAGCACCTACGTTTTTTACTTTTAATATTATATTTAATGTCAAACTTTTTGTCCAGTTAATTAGATGGCCAATATTTTGTTATAGTGTGATTACTGCCTAGGTCACTATTTTGAAATAACGTTGTCTGTATAGTAAATGTTTAACAGTCAACCTCAGAAACCAGCAAAAACGTCGTGGCTAGTCGTGCTTGCTTGTAGGGTTTTTCGCGGTATTGTTCAAGTACTTATGTCGTTGGTGGCAACGAACGAAAATCAGCCAACGACGTTTAAGTTCTATAGTACGGCACAGAAGGGCAGAGCATTTTTAAAACTTTAATTATTATCTAGACGACCAGCAGCTAAAGAGGAACTACTATCAGCTTTGAAATTTTGCCTTGGAAAACTTTCAGGTTAAATTTTCTTGTTAAAAGTGTAGATCGGTCAAAGAACATTGTATTTTATACCGTTAATATTGTGTGATTAACATTAAACGATACCGAAAATGGTAAACAGGACAAAAACATGCAAATTGTGATTGGAATTGAATTTGTAGAAGCAGATTAAAAGGTTTTTTACGTTATGTTTTAAGTGCCAATTTTGACTGTGGCGACAAACAAAACACGGCAGACAAAGTGTGCGTCCTACTTGTATGTGATCAGATAGGACAGTTTGTCTGGAACGGTAATCTGTTTCAATAGGAACTGCTGTTAAAGAACTTTTAGTCACTTTAAAGTTTAATTTGAGTTTTAGTTTGTTAGAAAGTTGTATTTTGTGAAAGTGTTGTAATTTGTTTGCTACGATTTTGAATATTTAGAAATGACAAGTTATGAAATTGCAAGTTCATTGTTGATATAAAGAAAATGTTGATAAAAAAGTGAACAATACGTTAAAAGTTTAACAGTTTTCAGATCGAAATTTGTGGAATTGGCCATTTTTGTCGGAGGACTGTCTATCTGAAGCAAGTCAAAGCTAAATATTCTTTAATGTGGGGTCACTGTTTTCCAGGCTAAATAATCAAATCCGGATTCCAGGTAAAATATTGTTTCTGTACTTTTGTATCACTCCTTTTATAGAACATTGAGCAGGACCATAATGATAAATTACGTCTAGAAGACCAGTTCAAGAAGTTGTTTATTTTGAACTGTCTGCATTATTAAAAATAGGAACATCAGATTAGCGATAGTCAGTATATCGACGTTATCAGTTGCTACATTTAATAACCATTTTTGCAAAAAAATTTTGTTGATGCTAAGCTCAAGCATTAATTAAAATATTGGTGTCCTTCTGTTTGTATTTTTGATTTTTACTGCTGGTCGCACCATTACCATAATTTGTTTGGTTGAAACACGTTACGCAAACCGTTGTTAAACAAGATCCCACAGTTATCCAATTGACATTATTTTTTAGATAATTAAAAGTATTATAATTTTAGAATTAATTTTTTGTCTATGTCTTAGAGGTAATTTAAAAATTTTATATAGGACAAGGTCAAAGTTGGCAGAAACTTGTTTATAAATAGGATCTTTGGTATGCAGAGTTAGTAGGGATTGTCAAATATTGGAGCTATAAGTTGGTAACGAGATTTTAAAAAATTAGTCACTACCATCGTGAGTTACACAAAGCTGTTAGTTTGACTAACTTTTGAATCGAATGAATTTGTGTCTTGTGTTGTCTACAATGACCTGTAGAGCATGATTTACTGACGAACATGACATAAACAGTCATGCAGACGTGAACATTTTCATTGATAAGAGCATTAATAAACTACGAGAAATTTGATAAACGGAATGAATAATTAGAAATGCCAGAAAAGATAACTTGATTGTTGCCAAGAAATAGCAGTGACAAACGACGATGCGATTCATACAAACACAAATTAATTTGCCTATTATATGTGCAGTTTTTGTATTTGCGTTTGCATTGTTCAATATCGTTTTACTTAAATCAGCCTTGTCACTGTTTCAGTGTTTGCCTCGTCCTAATCATCGCTAAAGTATTTCGCATTGCAGTAAATAACGTTTTTGTTACTTGCATTTTTTCAATTGAAATAATAGTTATTCGTTCAGGTATGGTTAACTGTTTCGTTTTTTAGCATCAGTTTACTAGACAGTTTTTTCTTGCGTCGGCATAGATATTGTTTTTAGTTATCCGCATTGGTTTGATTTTGGTATTATTTATTTGCAGTAGTCAATTTATCTTTAAAGGTATTCGCATTAGTCCTGTTTTTGATTACTGTTTGTTGCATCGGTCTGGGTTTTTGTCAAATTTTTTGCATCGTTGTTACTCTAGTATTAATTATTTGCGTGGGCTTAGTCATATTATGCTATTTAAGTTAGTCTACATATTGTTTTCGGTATTTCTTTTAAATCAACTGGAACCCATGGAATATACGCGTGATTTTTTAGAACGTTACATTTTAAGTAGACGTCAGTATTAGTTACTTAAATTGCCAATGCTTCGTTCATATGTAATTATTGCACATTTCACAAATTAAAAAATATCATTGTGAAAACGTCTTGGTTTGAATAACCAATGCGGGGAAGTGGCAAAGAAATCTTGGCTAGTTGTTTTTTTTAGTGTGGATTTCTTCGTTATTTTCCAAGTAACTGTTTCGTCAGTCGCGACTAACACAAATCGGCTAACGACGTTATTGTTACAAAGTAGTAAATACGAGGACAGCGTGTTAGAAAAATAAGCACTAGTGTCCACACAAACAGCTACAGGGAAAGAACTAGTCTTTGCTCCAATTTTTTGTATATTTCAAGTTGAAGTTGAGTTTTTGTTTGAAAATAGCAATTTTTAATATAACTGTAAATTGTTGGCTTGAATTTCATTAAACGTTTATTATTAATTGATAGATTTTGAGTAATTTGTCGGTATAAAGAAAACGTTGCTTATCAGTTAAACTAGACGTAATCAGCTAATCGTAAATTGAACAAAATTCGTTAAAGCAGTTACTGTAATTAGAAGACAGTCCGTCTGCAGCTAGTTAAAGCTTAGAAGTCGTCGCTTTTAAGTATCTTTTTTCTGGAATTTATTCGTAGTTTAAGCTATCTGCAGTTTTAATAATTACGTAATCAAGTGAGCAACATTTAGAAATTCTATTGTTAGTCGCTACAAATTATTAGGTGGCTCTCTGCACACACATTTTGTGCCGGCTAAGTTGAATTATATATTAAAATAGAAGTTTGTCTGTATTTTAGCCGTACACCTGTAGTCGCATTTGCAACCATAGTTATTGTTCAAAACAGAAACTTAGTTGGTAAATTTTCATTGGTTTAAACAGGTTTGCTATTAATTAAATTAGTTTATTAGGAAAGCAAATAAAATTATTTTTAATAATTTCTTGCAAATGGGATAATCAGTGGGTTCAGTTATATCAATGCTATTTAGTGTTTAGGACACACATTCTGTGTAATACTTTGTAAATTATGTGAAGTCATGTGAACACTTTTTTTAAACTTGTGCTCAAAATATTTATGTTAAACTCAATCAATCAACCATGGAGGATTTAGAAATGCCGTCCACTTCTTTCTGATTCAGAAGGACGTCTGACGTTAATCTAGAACCAGCAACAGCTAACAAATCAAAAGCGGACAATTTGAATTCTAAAAAATCTAAGGATGATGATTTAAATAGCACGCTATTACCAGAGGACAGATTAGGCGAAGACGTAAAAATTAAACTATACTTTCTTAAAATGTTTCAAGAATCTGGCTTAAACTGCAATTTAGTTTCTCACGATGTAACAATTTTTGATTGTTTCGGGGCAGGTTCTGGAATCCATATTTAACTATTCTTAACTGAGTGGTACAGACCTTCTTAACTTCAGACTCGTAAGCAAAAGTTGGCGTAATGCGGCTACAACAACTTTACGCCGTTGGGACGCGTGCACTGTCAAATTGTAGGCTGATTCCGAATATCATCAATTGTGCATTCGAAAAGGCACCGGCAGGATGAAAAACGAAGATCAACTCAGTCAACTGACCAGCTTGATGCATTTTCCAACAAAGTTTCCTGCAACTAGCTTTTAAATTCACGTCCCGTTAAAAAAGTGTACCCCATGCCATTTTTTTCCGGATTTACTAGAATTCTTCAAGATGCACGGGGACAAAATTAAATCACTTTGTCACAAAGGTAAAGTAACTGCAAGATGCCTACAGGATATTTTTTAGACCTACGCACCTGCTCTGGAAAATCTAATTTAAGCGAAGCAAAACTTTTAAAGTCAGACCAAGTAGACAGCAGCAGTAAAAATGCTGTACAGTGGACGTCAAATGCTGTTGAACTAAAATCTATCACTCTTGAACCCTATAATTACTACTGCATCTCTGACGAACCTAATTATTCTGTATGTGACACGCATGCTGCTTGCCTATGCAATGAGCTTTACAAAACTATTATTACTCATTGCTTCTTGTCATCCTGTTTAAATTTAAGCTCTATCAAAAACGTGACCCTACGAGCCCTTTAAATAGTTCTAACAAAATGAAAAGGGCACCTTATATGAAGGTTTTGATACAATTGAAATGATGCTTATTTGATGCCAGTTTTTAAACTATCAAAACTTGTTTCACTGACTCCGAAACCGCAACTGACAAAAATCATTTTCGACTTTCAAAATCAGTGTCCCTTTGCTGCTAATCAAGTAATACATTCACTTAATAAATTTATCGACTATTTCAAGGACACTGTTAAAAGTTTAGAGCTCCTTTGTACCTATTACCAACTTGTTCCAGACCAACTACTCTACATTCCACTAATGAAGAATCTCAAATCGTTTTCTTTAAAGCTTCTTACTTTGTGTGGAAATAGAAGATAGAGCCATGCAGTTTCTGACTGTCTCACGTGTTAAGTTGAAGTCTAAAATGTTTGTGAGTATGAGAGAAACTATTTTGGATTTTGAAGATGGAATATTGGCACAAGATTATTTTTCGAGCTTAGAATACGTCAGCTTACACTCTAATTATTCCAAATTTACTCAAGTCAGCTCCAAGAGCTTTTTTCTGTTTAACATGAATGCAAATTATGCAGATAGCTCACCTGCGCTGTCGAATTACTTTCTCAAAGTTGACATTTTGGATATTAATCGAATGGATGCTTTGTCAAATCCTATAACTGCTAAAAATTGTGTCGTTTCTTCTACAACCTCAATACTTCAAGAGTTGTTTCCAAATATCCGAATTTTGAAATTAACTTGTGGTGATGTGAGCAATTTGTCAAGTGATTTTTGGACTTTGTGTCTTTATCATCCTAATTCAATAATTAAATAATTACAAACATTATTAAATGTATATTAAAAAGTCGTACAATGTAAACTACACATTTTTGGCTGTAATTCAAAGTCGTTAAAGTCATCTGCTTTTAACCGATTCTTTAATCCTAGCAACATTTGTGACGTTGCGTCTAAGAACCCAGTCAAAAATTTGTCCTTAAAATGACAAAAACTTAAACTAAGCTCCAATGTGATCATAGCCTAAAATTCATGAGATTTTAACGAAGTATGTTAAATGCATTTACTCGTTATTAACACAATAATAGAACGCTAAGGTTTATTTTTTAGCAGCTACCGCAACACACTCGATGAATAAGTTACTTATATGTTTATGGTAAAGTTTAAAAGGTATGTCTTCACAAGTAACAATAATTGATTAGTCAAAATGTAAGTAATAATTATTAAACATGTGATTAACTTAAAAATACTAAATTACATATTGCCCTAATTGTTTTGTATGTGACAAAACCTAATACATGAAAATTTATTATACGTATTAATAAATAAACAAAAACGTGTCTTATGTTCACAACTAAGTTCTTAAAAAATCGTAAGCTAGAACAAAACTCTAATTATTGGAGTCCAATGTGATCATAGCTATTGGTTCTTGTCTCTTTTGGCTTGAGGTTCTGGCGACCTACATCGTACTTAGCTGTGATTCCATTTCGCAGATAGTTTTAAATTGGGTATACGACGTGTGGGTGGTTTCCTTCAATTTTTGATTGTTTAGGGCATAATTGAGCCTTTACAAACAAATGCTTCTTGCCACGAGACTTGCCGTCGCTAGAAACTGCATTTTGCTTGCAAAAGCATGCTCTATGGATGAAATCATTAAAGTAAAAGTCATCGCTGAGATTTTGCTCCATAGGTTTACCTGCACTGATTGGACCTCTCACCACTGGCGCAAATGGTTTAGATTTCAATGAATGTTCCAAATTAAACTTGGCTGTAAAAACATCAAAAGCGTAAAAACTTACATGTAATAGATTATTTACGATCGTTACAAAAATAAACATTTGTGTACATAATTAAATTGCGATAGTTTTTGCATTTTTTTAAATTGGTATAGTATCATTTTTGGGTTTACAAGAGGTTTGCGATCTTCGTAATTCTGAGTGAGAAATTAGGCAAAAAACGAACGGACTTTAATTTCAGGAATTATTTTAAGACGACAAATGACGTACTTTGGATCACATACAAAGTATTTTTATAAACTTTATCTGGCCCGTTTGAGTCCTTGAAGAATTTTTCTCCCGTAAACACTTCAAACATCGTTACACCAAATCTTCAATACTCAAAACCAAAAGTGTAGACTACGTTTGTAGCGTTGTATACTTCTGGCGGCATATATCCTGGTGTGCCATAATACATGGTGGTTTCCAATGATGTTTTGCCCTTGATCAAATTTCAAAAAAACAGTCATATGTGAAAGTACTTTTACCGTTGTATGCACAGTGTGGCTAAGAAAAAATCAAAACACATCTTACCTCATCAAAACGGACGCATCTTCCAAAATCAGTGAGCATTATTCGATTATTAGTGAATACTAACAGGTTTAACGGCTTGCAGTCTCTGTGAATTATCTGATGAGTGTGCAGAAATTGAAATGCATGCATAACTTGATTCGCCATGTATCCAAGCTGGTTAGGAGTTACATTTATCAAAAACAAAGCATCGCCTATGGATCATAAATATATAGTACATTACTTTTATAACTGTTCATAACAAACGTACAGTGTTTATTGTATTTTGATATGCAATTATTTGCAGAAATAAAACTTACATTTCATTATATCAATTGCAAGATACAGGTTTCTGTATCCTCAAATGCAAATATTGCTTCGACCAAGAACTTGGACTTTAATTTTGTTATAATAAATCGTTCTAGCAAAGCTTGTCACGCCAAGGCTGGCACTTTTTTATTTGCTTTAGGACGTACTGCTGCGGCCGGTCTAACAAACTAGCCTGCGCGGACAAATATTATTCTATGTTTTTATGTTTATTTTGATAAGCTATTAACAATTGGAATAAATGCATTTTAATTTGTACAATTTACCTTGAACACCGTTCCAAATCCACCACTTGCAATAATTTCTTGCATATTAAAGTTGTCAAGCCTAACAATTTTTAGAACTTCTTCCATTTAGGAGCTCCTTCACTTGAACTTTTTGTAGAACCAAAAGGAAAACAGACGTTCACTAAGATAACACAAAAACATGTAGTATATTTGTGAGCTGGTAAATTTTAGATGTGTTGGTACGCAATGGATTTAAAATTTGTCACAAAAAGTTATTGCAAGCACAAAAAAACCTAATTGTATTAAAAATTACCTTAAACAACTGTCCTTTGTATTGTGAACTAGATCTTTCAGCAAATTTGTTGCACGTGATCATTCACTCTTTAGAAAAAAGCCTGACTTTGTGGCCGAGGGAAGCAGTGCTCTGTCCTCGATATCTCGACGTTTCTTTTTGATCCGTATTAGAGAATCCTTAGTCAGGTAGTGCGTTTACGTCAGGTTGCGCAGAAGTAAGTGTTGTGGAAGGTCTTAGTGGGGAGAGGGGGTTAGAAAGTTTTTCGTGAGAAACTAGGGGGACTCAGTATACGGCCGTTTATATGTGTATATGAGACATAGACGGTCGTATAAAAATGCGTGTCCAGCAGATCAGCAGCTGTTTCCTCGTACTTAGGTATATTTGCAATATAGTTAAGCAGACCATTCTCTTCTACCTTACTACAAGTCTCCATTCACTCTCATGCTGTGTCCCATATACTTGACGTAACTGTGCGGGGTGCAGTGAAAAGATACTGTTTATGAACTAAGGTCACTTTTAAAACACCAATTGGCCAGTTTATAGGTGCCCTCTTGCAACCAACCAACGAGCCAACTGTACCCAAGTTCTTTGCCACTGGCAGGGAATTTACAACTTTGCTTGACGGACTTGACAGCGCGAAAACCGAAGCGAAAGTCTTACGTGATGCTAGTTTCAATACGGAAGCTGGCGCCTAAGCCGACACTGAAAACGAAGTCCACGTCGGAGCCGATGCCAGAAAAGTACAGTAAATGTATAAGTGCTTTAAAAAATATGTCTACAATTGCCTAATACGTACCTATATGTACATTAAAACTACAAGTACTTACTTACTACAAAGCTCTAACCAAAGTACTATCTACCTACACTAATGAGCGTTAAATATTTAAATAATTGATTTTTTTCTCATTTTCTGTCCACTTTGCATTCCCAGTGCCATGCTTTGTACACAGCACAATGCAAATTGCCGTATAATGTACTTGCCAGCTACCAATGCTATACCTTGTCTATTTCCCCAAGCTACCCGCTGTACATAATTCTCATGTCCAAGATCCCCGCAGCACTTTTTTTGAATCCCCATCCGCGGCCACCTGCACTCATTTTTTTCGTTTCCTGTCGATTTCTTTTTGTTTTCCCATGCTCAGCATACAATACAATAGAAATCCCAATTCATAGGGAGCTACCTACTAGCTATGTACGTACCTACCTACCTACACTGATACATACATAGTAATACAATCGGTCACTTTTGAGACCTTAAATTGAAGTGACCGAGGAACGAAATGTACCTTTCTTTTTGTGCCTCAATTGCGCCTCTGTATTATTTAACATAGGCTCCTTTGGGCTCAGTCTCAAAAGTATAGAACAGACCGGGAGGCCGGTCGTGAACAAAAATGGCCAGGTCACTTGTGTTTTGTCCTACTATGGATACATATCATAATATTAATAAATGATAAGGATTAAATTGCATGGAAGTACAGCACAATGGAAAGCAAAGCTAAACTGTCTGCCTTACAATATATCCCATTATATCTTCCAGTTCGTTCCTGTGTTTATTCCTTCTATATCTGCCTACAAATCTTCCCGGATATCTTCCCAGCTACTTCGTCTTTTTTATTCCGAACATCCAAACTCACCCCACCACCATCCAAATAGCCCTATTCCACAACGCACTTCCCAAAACATATACTCCTACAGTAGTCACGTCATGCAATCACACACTGAAGTTTTACAATGGATGACTGCTAGTAATTGAAATGGTCTGGTCTGGTCCGGGTTTTATGGTCTGGTCTGGTCTGGGTTTTATAGTCTGGTCTGGTCCGTGTTTTATGGTCTGGTCTGGTCCGACATCACCGGATCAGACCATATGATCTGGTCCGACGGCCGGACAAGACCATATGATCTGGTTCGACGGCCGGACCAGACCAGACCAGACCACTTCGGACAGGTAAATCTCAAATCAAAATTTTTCTAAGAAACGCCTATTTTGTTTAGGATTTTTCAAAAAATTAATACCACTAATTTAAAAGAATTGATTTTAAATGTAATAAATAAATATATTATTATTATTATTATTATTGTTATTATTATGTGTGTATTTATACAGCTTGTTCTTCCCCTCAAGGGTATAACCTACTGTTTTTTCATACAATATTGCTATGTGAACCACTAGGAAGGTAATACATAAATATATATGTACATAATTAATTTAACAAAAATGAGCAGAAAACAAAATTATACCGCCGAATTTTCTTAAAAATTCTGCATATGGCCACACCAGTAAAATCTGGTCTGGTCTGGTCTGGTCCGAAATCCTCGGACCAGACCGGACCAGACCAGACCAGACCAGATTTTACTGGTCCTGACCAGACCATTTAGATAAAAAATAAATGCAATCCCAACAAATACTAAATTTTCTAATAACAAACGTCTTGCATCATGTGCAACCATATTTTTCGAAATTAAGTCATAGGCTGCATTATTTGGTCAAGCGCAAATATTCAATGTTCAGCACATGATACCAGAGCAATCAAAAAATTGCAGCAGAGTCGACAAAAGTTGCTCTCATTCATATTAAAATTAATTACTTTGAGGGCAATAACAGCTTCCGTTGTTGCATCGTAAATAATAATAATTGCGTAGTCGCCCTAAGGCTGGTTGCAAGGATTACGTATGCACTCCAACTTTAAATATAATAATTATACTTCCAACATTTACTTATTACAAATAAATATAGCCATTAAATAAGTCAATGCAATCCCAGCAAATATTTAATTTCCCAACGGAATAGGAACAATAATTATTTTAAAATAAATACATGAGTCGACAAATGCAATTCTGTCTAGTTTAAAAATGCAACATATAAGTTTTAAATATTTAGTTTGTGACCGTTGCGTTGGTTAAAATTAGTATTATAGTATTATATTGAACAGCTTGACAAGGAAATAAAAGAAAACTCATACCCAAACTCCAACTCAGACACATTTCCAGAGCCACGTAACTAAATTCAAGGAGTGTCAAACAGAACAAATTTAATCTCAGTAGCTCCCAATACAATAAGTATCTTTTTTTATCTAAGCAGACGGATTGATATTGACTTTATTTATGACAGCAATGCTGGATGATCCATGTTGTTTGTAAATTACTATAGAACTAAACGAGGGGCAGTTTCTGAGCCGCATGGTTTTTGAAGTACTTATAATAATTTCATATTTTCCATGTACTTACTTGTTATAGTGTATCAAAGTGGGACAGTGCAACAGATTTGACCGTTGCTGTTTCAAGGCGATGGCATGCCCTGTCAAAGGTAATTCAAACATAGCTGTTTGTCCACCTGCTTAGCCGTCTACTTGTGATGTCGTGTTTTCGAATATTCCAGAAGGTCACAGAGAAACAGTACACAATTTAAATTGAAACAATAAATATTTTTAAGATAATTAGGCCAAAAATGAAAAACCTTATTATAATGCAAAAATTCGAAAATTTAAAATGCTTTTGTTAATGCTAAATATTTTGTAGATGTTCTAAAATCAAAATGTTCAATTTTGTAAACTCTATATTTGTAGTTTAAATATATGAATAAAACCTCGGTAATGAAATCATTTGTTGTTACTATTTGTTCATATTTTGAAACTGTGATTTGATTCTAACTTTCAATAGCGTGCGGTGAACATCCCACAATACTTTAACTTTAAATATCTCTATTAAAAATTAAAGTAGTAATCAAAGATGTAATTCCGTCATATAATTATACCTATAGGTTTTGTTTATGGATGATTTTTTAGATGCTGAGCTTAAGCATCTATTGAAATCGTCATGTCCTTCTGTCTGTCTGTCTGTCTGTCGATGTTGCGCTTGTCTGTTGGTCATGCTCCACAGGTCCCAGTTTTTAAATAATTTTTGTCAAACCACTTTCAAACGACCACAAATGTAAGTAAATGTTTCTTTATTGTTTTTGTAGGTGATCGCATTGACCACTTTTTTACAATCAGCAGTTTTTAGATGTTCGTCAAAATTGCCAAGTGTTCTAGTTTCACGTTTTTAAAAAGTAAACAATGTTGTATTTACATGTGATTAACAGGTGCAAAATGTTCCATACACAAGTTTTTGAAATTTGCAAAATGTTCTAGTTACACGTTTTTCAAAGTGCAAAATGTTGTATTTACATGTTAATAACATGTGCAAAATGTTCTATTAACATGTTAAAAACATGTGCAAAATGTTCTATTTACATGTTTATGAAAATTGCAAAATGTTCTAGTTACACGTTTCTGAAAAGTGCAAAATGTTCCATTCACATATTTCTAACAAGTGCACATTGCTATAACTCTATGTTTCTGACTTTCTAAAAATTGTAAAATGTTCTATTTTATTGCTTTTTAAACATGTTTTAATATTTTTGTTGATAGTTGCTGTTGTTTTTAGCTATAATTTGATATGGGTCATTTTGGTTTTTCACAGTGGATATGTTTTAATTTTAAACTTGACAAAATTATAGTATTTGTCGACTCATTTGTTTATTTTAAAATATTAAATGATCTTATTTCGTTGGAAAATTATATATTTTCTAGGATTGCATTGATTCAATAATTTACATGAATTGTTTTTATTTAGCCATCATAATTAAACTTGCAACATTGACTTATCACAAATAATTATGACTACTTAATAAATCAATGCAATCCCAGCAAATATTCAAATAATTTCCTAACGGAATAGAAACAATAATTATTTTAAAATAAATACATAAGTCGACAAATCGTCAGTAAAGAACCAAAATGACCCATTTCCATTTTTAGCTAAAACCAATATGTACTACTTACAAAAATATTAAAATGTGTCTTGAAAGCATTTAAACAGATTATTTTGAACTTTTCAAAAACACGTAAATAGAACATTTTACCCTTTTCAAAAACATGTAAATAGAACAGTTTACCCTTTTCAAAAACATGTAAATAGAACATTTTACCCTTTTCAAAAACATGTAAATAGAACATTTTACACTTTTCATAAACTCTTAATTAACATTTTACACATGTTTTCATTTTGTTTTTATGACATAGCTAATTTTGATTCCAGCTTAAATTGGATATGGGTCATTTTGGTTCTTCACTCACGAAATGGAATTCTGTCTAGTTTAAAAATGCAGCATATCATTATTAAATAATTAGTTTGTGACCGTTGCGTTGGTTCACATCATAATTATATTAAAGAGATTGACACGCAAATGAAAGACAACTCCAACTCACTAGTCAGACACATTTCTGGAGCCACGTAACTAAATTCAAGGAGTGTCAAACAGAGCCAATTTAATTCTAGCAGCTGTCAATACAATAGGACAGGACTCATCGTAAGGGTAGGTAACTTTAATCGCTCAATTTATAAAAACTATATTTTTCAACAATTTAATTTTTGAAAATCTCTCATCTTTTACTATTTACAGTGAAAAACATGTTGCTGTATATTAGCCTCTTTAAAAATATCGTCATTGAAGAACCAAAATGACCTATATCCAATTCAGGTGCAAAATGTTCTATTTACATGTTTTTAAAAAGTGTGAAATGTTCTATTTACGTGTTTCTCAAAATTGTAAAATGTTCTATTTACAAGTTTCTTAAAAGTACCAAATAATCTCATTCCATGTTTTTAAAAAGGTGCAAAATGTTCGATTTACAACTTTTTGAAAAGGTGCAAAATGTTCGATTTACAACTTTTTGAAAAGGTGCAAAATGTTCCAATTCCATATTTTTAAAAACTGCAAAATGTTATATTTACAAGTTTAAAAAAAGTGTAAAATGCTATATTTACATGTTTTTGAAAATTGCCAAATATAATTATTCTATATAAATGCTTGCCTATTTGAATATTTTGGTAGATAGTTGATATTGTTCTTAGCTACAAATGGATATGGGTCATTTTGGTTCTTCACTGACGATATATTTTTGTAAATAATTCAACTTTGTTAGAGTTCAAGTGTACAAGGAAAAAATTAAGATGCATTTTTCGACTTTGATGTTGGCCTTTGGTGCTTGTGTTTTGATTGGAGGACCACTTTCTACTCAAGGTACTGTTTACAAAAAATGCAATTAAATTTTTAAATTAAATATTTAAACTTATTCTATATAGGCCTAAAAGGTCAAAGGTATACTACTAATTTTGTTTATCTTTTAATAATTTAGCAAACCCTCAAAGAAACCCAGGGGGCATAACGGTAATAAATTATTCTTGTTTACATTTTGTGGTTGTAAAAGTAGAGTAAGTCGTGTTGAGCACCGGCGGATCCAGAGGGGGGGGGGGCTAGGGGGCTTTAGCCCCCCCCAGAAGGAAATTTTTTAACATTGTAGAGATAGGAGCAACCATTTTCCAATATGGCGGCTTAACATTGTTAGCCCCCCCCCCAGACAAAATTTCTGTATCCGCCACTGGTGTTGAGTGCAGCAAGTTTTAATACAACTAAATAAATGTCAGCCCAGTGTTTTTGAGAAACGTATTTTGGTTTTTTTGTGCCCTGGTTTCAGTGTCTTTATGGTTTTTTTTTATGGTTCAGAGCTCGTTTAGGTAGGACGTTTATTTTTGTTGCTCCCGAGTGACAGAAACCTTCGCCACTTTTTAGTTTAGTGTGTGGAATATAGTTCAGATTGCTCAGATCCAATTTTAAATTAATTTTAATATTCAACGATTTAAATTATAAAGGCGGAGCTTATACAAAAAAGTACTGTTATTGGTTGGAGTGTCGAATTTATTTTTTGAATTAATTTATTTTACTTTTCCTTGCAAAATAGTTTAGTAGTAGTTTGAATAGTTCAAAAATTTTAATTTTAATGGCGAAAAATAAAAAAAAGAAGAAAACATCCGATGATACTTTGGTCACCACCTCAACCACTGATGACAATCTTCAACCTTGTCCTATTTGCAGTAAGTTGTACAAAAGCGTCAATATCCACATGAGTAAAGGGCATCCTAAGGAGTATCAGGATTTAATTGCTAATCGCTACCAACCCAATAGTGAAAACGATGTAGCCGACGAAGTAAGTATCGCTGAATCAGATGAAATGAAGCAGATTAAAAGTAAGATTGCTGTCATCGATGAAAAACTGGAAAAAATGGTGGTAACAAGACCTAGTAAGGATGACTTTTCTGATTTAGTGGTACAATTTGCAGACATTATGAAAGAATCTAAAGATGTTCTTCCAGGTCCTAAGCACCCAGCTAAGAAGCAATTTGAAGCGCGTAAAAGAAGAGAAACGTTTGTCAATTCGCAGAAAGAGTTTTCTCAAAGTTCAAATCCACAAAGATCGTCAAAAAGAGATAGAGATAAACGAAAAGAGAAATATAATTTTGAGTTACTTCAGCACTTATATCGCTACTCCAGACGCAAGGCTGTTAGAATGCTGCTCAAGTCATCTTTTGCTTCAAGTAGCTGTAATATTCCACTTGAATCTTTATACGAATCATATAACGCTAGATGGCGTGTCGCTAATAATTCAATTCTCGAAAATTATACTTCTGAGTATTCTGACAAACAGCAATTTGAACTTGATGAATCCTATCACTGTGGAATTACAGAAGGGGAAGTAAAGCAGGCGGTGCAAGGTATCAATTCGGACTCATCAAGTGGTTTAGATGGCGTTGCTATTCGAAGTGTTAAAGAAATCGGATGTTTCAAGACTATTGCTTTGATTGGAACAATTATGGAAACTTGGACGCTGGTACCAGAATGCTTTCGTAAAGCTCGAACTATTCTAATACATAAGAAAGGAGACAAGTCTGATGTAGGAAATTGGAGACCCATTTCTATATGCTCCATTCTTAGAAGAATTATTGAGCGTGTGTTGGACCGTCGATTGCAGACTCATGTCACCATCAATGACAACCAAGTTGGGTTTTCTAAATGTCCAGGAACTTTTATCAACACCTCTATAGTGAATGGCTGTCTCCAAAAGGCGAAACGTGAAAAAATTGATTGCTGTGTAGTTTTTCTTGATGTTAGTAAAGCATTTGAAGAGACGTCCCATACCCATACTACTAATATGTTACATGCTAAGCTGCTTCCATCAAAACTTCGATCTTTGATTTTATGTCTCATGGCGGATAATGTGGCCCAAATCCAAACTAGCAAAGGTATGTCGCAACCTATACTTGTTCAGAAGGGAGTGTTTCAAGGTTCCCCTCTTTCTCCGCAATTGTTTAACATTTCCATTGACCATGTCCTCAGAGAATTAAATGAGCGGGAAATTAGCGACGCATATGGGTTCCATTTGCACAATGATGTACCAAATGTAGCAGGAAGGGGCTTTGCGGATGATGTTGCATTAGTATCTGGTTCTGTACAAGGTGCCCGGGAGTTGACAAAAATTGCAATTACAAATTTCAATAAAGTGGGGTACGAAATTAATATTCAAAAGTGCAAGGTTATAAATATCGTGAAAGGCAAGATTTGTGAAGATCCATTAGTTGTAGATGCTAATAACGTCATTGAGGCTATCAAGCAAGATGAAACTGTAAGGTATCTGGGCGTCAATTTCAATAATGAAATATCTTTTGACCCTTCTTCAACAATCAAGAATTTCACAAAAGACTTGCAAAACCTGGTGGGTACGCCTATGTTATTTCCAAATCAAAAGATTGCTATAATTAATCAATATTTATGGCCATGCCTTACATATTCATTACAAACAGCACCGTTAAATAAATTACCTAAGAAATTTCTGGAAGACTTGGATAAGATCATTCGTAGCGCAGTCAAAGAAATTCTTGCTATCCCTCATGACTCACCTAATGCTTTACTATACACTTCAAAAAAGTGCAGGGGTTTGCAAATAATGAGAAGTACTTGGGAGGCATTCATTCAACATTATAACATTTGTGTTGTTCTTTTAAGTTGCAAGGATCCATTTATACCATTTGTTAAAGATTTACAGTCTGAAATGGAAAGTTGTATTTCAGCTTTGCAGTTAAATGGTGATGAAGTGCAAGTAAAGTTGGAATCGTGTCCCAAAACCAAGCCAAGCAAAATTCTACGCAATTTTTTGCGGGATCAAGAATATGATAAATGGTGCTCATTTGCACTTCGGGGACAAGGTGTTGAATTGTATAAAGATTGTCCATATGGCAATAAAATCATCATTGACAAATGTGGTTTAACGTCTTCAGAGTGGTTAAATGCTTTAAAAATGTCAGCTAATGTTTATCCGGTTAGAGCTATTCCAGGTCGTTCTCTAGAGTCATCCCTTTGCAGACATTGCAAGGAGAAAGAAACCCTCGCTCATGTTCTAGGGAAATGTCATGTGGGAAGCTTACTTAGGACTAGCAGGCATCATGAAGTTCGTACTATTATTGCAAATCATTTAAGAACACTTGACTGGGTTGTACATGAGGAAGTGACTGATGGCGCTTCAAAAAGAGTTGATATCATATGCTGGCGTAAGGAATTGAAGTCGGGGTACATTCTTGATCCGACGATACGTATGGAACAGTCCTCCAGTCAAGCAGAAGAAGTGAATATTGAAAAGCAGTCTCATTACAATCCTTGCATTCCTTACTTTCTTGACAAGTACCAACTGAAGAAGTTGGAAGTGGTTGGACTTCTTGTTGGAGCTAGGGGAACTATAACTGGCTTTTTTGAATCATTTCGTAAAGATTTGCGTCTTCCATCAAAAATGATTGAAGAAATAGTGGTTGCTACAATTCGAGGATCGTGCCGAATCGCCCATAATCATTTATATAATATGAATTTATCTCATAGTTAATTTTCAATTGGCTGTTTTTAAAATAACGTTACTTTATATTTTTCAAATATCATACTAAACTTGTGAATGATGTGTTTTGTTCTTACTGTGTCTTTATGGCAAGCGCAATAGTAGCGCCAGTTGTAAATAAATATTTACTTTTCTTCTTTGGAGGAGCATGTAGTATAGGGCAGACGTGTTGTGTCGGACTCAGAAAATGCCCTTAAAAGACTAAAAATTGTGGAGGGATTGCAGGTTAGTATATGTCCCCTAAAAAAACATTTGGGAGCCACAGAATAAAAACAAATTACCAGTTAACGTATTGAGTTTGATTTGGAGTCTAAAGGCTGCATCATAAAAGATATTGGAGTTAAAACCGTATACTTTTTATAAGACTGTAAAAAAAGAAAAATCAGAACCCTATGAATTTCTATTTCTTAAATTAGCGTTTGCGAAAAAGCTTTGTTTACCATGGGGTATCATTTAGCAGACCAATTGACACTGACCTACTCATGACAGCAATAATGGACGAACTATGCTGTGAACTACTATAGAACTAAATAGGCGACAGTTGCTGAGCGGCCGGGCATGGTTTTTAAGTACACATAGTAATTTATCATTTGACATTTTATTACTTGTTGTTGTTACAATGTATCAAAGGGGGAAATCGGTGCAACAGATTTGACGTTTGCTGTTTTAAGGCGTCGCTATGCCCTGTCAAAGGTTCCTTTATGTCAGCTACTTGTCCAAGTGCTTAGCCGTCCCCTTATGATGTCTCGTTTTTAAATGGTCCACGGTCGCAGGGAAACACTACGCAATTTAAATGAAAACAATGAATATATTTGAGATAATCAAACCTAAAATTAAAACCTTATTATGATGCAAAAATTCAATTTAAAATGCTTTTGTTGGTGCTGATGAATTATTTTAAATGTTCCAAAATTCAAATGAATATTTTGTAAACTTTATTTTTTGTAATTTAAATATTCGAATAAACATTTGCTAATAAAAGAATTTCGTCAGCGAAGAGGCAAATCTGACTATCTCCTTTTGGGGCTAAAAGCGAAACTGACTATTGCCATTTTTTGCTAAAAGCGAAAATGACTATCTCCATTTTTCTCGAAATACCATTAAAAGAAGGCACAAAAACTATATGCACCAATGCAGCATGTTATAAAGTAGACGTTTTTGTTTAGGGGTCTTCTATAAATGACGTTACAAAAATTATTGCTTTCTCAGAAAACACCTACTCCATTTAAAAAAGCTTAGCTATCGCAAAGTTGTGAAACGTAATTATCATACCGCATCACATAACAACAAACAGTAACTGAAATTAAGACTTTTAAGTCTTACTTGTGCTTGGCAAAGTAAGAATTGGTTAAATTTTGAATCCTAGATCCAGCAGCGTAGTAATTTAGTTGTTATATTGGTCACATTGTCAGTGACAGGTACAATGAGTGAAGAAATAAATATTCCGCGTTACAGAAATTTAACTACATACTAAATGTTAAAATTATTAAATTATATCACATTTATTTTCCGATCACTACAATATTTAACTCAACGTAAAATTAGATTATTACAATTCCCACTGACAACTAAACAGAAATGATGAATACAGAAAGCAGTAGTAACTAGAAACCCGCCAGCTGGAACATTAAGTAGAAAACAAGAATCTGAAAATTTAAACGTTAACGCTGAGTTCATTCAGTAAAAGGTTGACACATTGATTTAGATTACTAAAAGCTAATGATAAATGAGTGATGCAGAAATCAATTTTTTTAAAGCTAAGCCTTCCAAATTTTATTTTTTCCTGATCAAAATTTTGCGCCTCTGTAAATTTTGGCGCCCAAAGCGGCCGCCTTGATCGCTTGGTCCTAAGACCGGCCTTGATGATAAAATCAATGGCTAAAAATTTTAATATTGTTATATTTATAATTGGTTGTCTATAAATAATTTCTGTCTATAAATAATGTCACACTTAGCGTGTGTGGGTCTTGTCTGGTATTTATGACACGCCTTGTTACAGTTGAGCCATTATAATGAGAGTAGGTGGGTTCTTGAAGAGCAATAATTTTTGTAACGTCATTTATGGACGACCCCTTAACAAAAAATCTGGCGCTTCGCGCCGGATTTGTCGACCGTGGGCGGGCCCGAAGTAGATGCTGAGCTTCAACAAAGGCGCAAGACAATTTATGTTACGCTTGAAGGTGGTATAAGATTTATGGAAGCTCCCCCACAATCAATAAGACATACGAATGTGCGTAGCATGTAGTTAAATATATCTGAAAGTTTTTTATAAATTACACCATTCACAAATGACGTCATTTATGAAGGCTTCCTAACCATCAATAAGCCATATAGTAGTACGTGGCATGAAGTTAAAAAACGCTGCAATATTTTTGAGAATTGCATGATTAACAAATGACGTCATTTATGGATCCTCCCTTATAATCAATAAAATATATACGAATGCACGTGGCAAGCAGTTAAAAATAAGTAGGAAAATATTTTAATGTTAACAGTGGGGGTCCTAAAAACTATAATATTTGAATGACGTCATTATGGACAATCCCTAAATATCGATAACACATATAGTTACGTCCGTGACATGTTGTTAAATTAGGATGGAAACAAGTGTAAAGTTGGGACTGGGGATACTAGAAACTATAGTATTAGAACGATGTCATTATGGACGATTCCTGACTATCTATAACTCATATAGGTAAGTCCGTGACATGTAGTCAATATAGGATGGAAAAACATTTAAAATTGGTACTGGAGGTTCTAAAAACTATTAAATTTAAAGTACTTCATTATGTACGATCCCTCGATATCTATAACACTGAAGGACGTCATTATGTGCTTAGCATCTACAAATGGTTAAATAATTAAAAGGGAAGGGCAAGGGGGCACCTACAATTATGATATTTTTGAAAGACGTCATTAACGGATGTTCCTTCACATTGTATAACGAGAAATTTCAGAGTTGCTCAATGCAAATACTAATTGTGGAAAAACGATTGGTGTGATCTGAATTAAAAAATATCTATAACTAATATAAGTTAGTTCAATACATGTATGATAAAATAGGCTTGAAAAATATTAATGGTGGAGGACGTCGTTTATGGACGATCCGTCACCATCTGCACCCCATTTTTACAACTGGTGATATCATTCAAATGGGTACGTGCATATGAAAATTCCCCGTTTGCATTACGTTTAACATCAGTGGAAATGGGTGGGTGGGTCAGAAAATTAAGATAGCATCATTTGTGAACGCTTCTTAACATTCAATTTCGTATGGTATTGATACACACGGAATGGACTGCTCAGAGTAAGAAGCGTAGGCCGATCGTACCTGGGTACGTTTGTATAGTGTTAGGTATGTATAGTAGCGACAACCGAAAGAGAAGGCTGGCAAGGATAAATTTTACATGCAAGCAATGGCAGCTTTATCTTTGCCAGCCGCCTCTTTCAGTTGCCTCAGCTATTTGGTTCACCCGTTTTTAGCCTCTCAAATTTACAAATTTCTGACATAGGTCCAGTAATCAATTTATTGTGGATAACTGGTTAGACTAATTACAACTAAAAAACAATACAGACCTGCCCAGTCGCATTTCTGGTCGTATACTATTTTTTTATGACAATCGGTTGTAACCTGTGACCTGTAGTGTACGGTCAACGGACGGACGGACGGACGGACATGACCATTACAATAGATGCTTAAGCTCAGCATCTAAAAAGTATGCTTTTTAACATGCTGCATTGGCACATATAGTTTTTGTGCTTCCTTTTTATAGTATTTTGAGGAAAATGGAGATAGTCATTTTCGTTTTTCGCAAGAAATGGTCATAATCAGTTTCGCTTTTAGCACCAAAAGGAGATAGTCAGATTTTTCTCTTCGCTGACGATTTGTTGGTACCTGTAAATTTTGAAATATGAAACTGGAGCCAGTGCAAGACAATCTGTCCCTAATGAGCTCTTAAAAAAAAGTGACCGAGGACCGAAACGTACCTTTCTTTTTGGCCTCATTTGAGCCTCCGTATTATTTAACACAGGCCGTCCTGAGCTTGTCTCAAAAGTATCGAACTGACCGGACCTCCGGTCAGTGCAATCGGTCCTACCGGTCACCGGCTTCGTGTCTTACACTGACTGGAGCCACAATTTAAAACCATAACACCGGCGCTTCGCGCCGGATTAGCCGCCCGGTGACCCAAAGTAGATGCTGAGCATTCAGCGCAATTCGGCTTAAATTAAAGAATAGAACCCTATTGTGGCAACGTTCAAATTACGAGAGTGCCTAATATGCCTTGGACCAATTTTAGTTTAATTTCTTATTTTATTAAATGCGTGGTCGCACGCAGTTTTATCTTTTTAGCGGGACGGACAATTCAGAAGTGAAAACATTAAACCAGAACTAAAATTCCCCAATAACCATTGGCAAAATAAATTAATCAGAATTTTCCGTGGCTGACTGGATTTCCGTAAAACGATGATGGCTCTGTGGCCTGTCTACTTGGTCCGTTTGCCTCGTACAGTCGACAGATAGCTGTCATCTCATGGACATCCTGGAGCTCGTGGTGGCGAAACTGAGAAATAAATCCTGTCGCCAAATCCCGGTTCCCTCTACCGAGCTACGAACCACAATAAATAAACAATAGGAAATCAAACCCAAATACTAAAATTAAAAGAAATATGCACGTCAGATTTAAACGTTACACTGGGCAGGCTTACCATGTATTAGTAGGTAGGTACTTGACTGCAGTTTTCAGTTGAGCTTCTTCTCCCCCCCCCCTTAGGATTGACTAGCCTAACTAGTGTGGTGGACCCCTGAATTAACATCAATACTACCATCTGACATTACTAAAAATGTCAATTCGAAGAATGCTTACTATTCATAAACATGCATTGCACATAATTTCACAAAATTCCAAATTCCAAGAGACGGAGGTCAGGTAAACTCACGTAGGGTTTTTCCGAGTGACTCCCAGAGTCACTTGAGATTTTCATTCGCATTTCACTGCAATACACGTATCAGGTTTTTAGATGCTGAGCAAGCATCTATTGGTCTGGTGTCTGGTGTCTGTCTGTCTGTCTGTCTGTCTGTCTGTTTGTCTGTCTGTCTGTCTGTCTGTCTGTCTGTCTGTGGGTCACAATGTCGGTAGGTCGAACGCTACAGGTCGCATTTTTAAAGATTTTAAATTAAAACCTTTTTTAATCGCCCAAAAAAGCAAAGGAGAAGTGCTGTATAGTTTTTCGTTATTATTCAATTTACAGTTTGTTCGCAATTAACAGTTAAACCGACCAAGAATAAACTCCATTTTTCAGAATAAAAAATCCGGCGCTTTGCGCCGGATTTGCCTACCGTGGGCCCGAAGTAGATGCTGAGCTTACAGCGAATATTGATTTTAGTCAATCGATGCATCTTTTTACAGTATTTACATAAAATACACTATATACCCTCCAAAGTGCAATATTTTAGTAACGACATTGTTGGACGATCCTTATATGTACAATAATAATATTCCATGGTAAAAATACTATTTTACATAATGTTTGAACTGATAACGGGTGTTTTTTCAAATAATGACATTAAGACAATGTCATTTATGGACACTCCCTGTGTGTATACTAATAAAAGTAGATTTTGAAGATATAAATCTACCAAATTTTGCATTAAGCACTAACAAGGATCCTTAAAATGGTGATTTTGTGATGACGTCATTGATGAAGAATTTCTGTATGTAATTATGCTAGAAAAAGACTTTGTTAGGGATATCCATTATTTGATTTTTTAACTAAAGACAGAAGAAATTTCTATAATCAAAATATTTAAATGACGTCATTTTTAGATCATCCTTGCATAGCTCCTAACTTGTTTAACCCTGAAAGTTAAAATTTAATGTATGAATAACTTATGTATACGATTTACTGGACACTAAAAATTACGAACTGCGTGCCATTTGATTAAAGTATGTTCCTTAAAATTGAGAATTTAAATGACGCCATTAATGGTTTTATCAACTATCTATAAGCTTCGTTCGTATGTTCACAGCATAAAGTAAAAAAAGTTAGGGTGGTTTTTCTAAATGGAAATTTTTAATGACGTTAATTATAAACGGTCCCTTTTCTTCTACGATCAACGTACGTATGTTAACAGCATAAAGTTAAAAAGTCGTAAATCCCACCCGTTTCTTATTTGACGTTGAATATATCATAGTATAATGCAATTGGTTTTTGCCGACATTCCGTACTCCATGCCGATAAGCATAGATTTTTCCGAGTGTGATTTAAATACAGGATAGCGAACCTAAAATATTAAGTTCGTATGCTTGACCAGCTTTGGGTACGGACACAAATGACACAAATTTACCAAAATTATAAGCCTACCCACCTGCTTGTAACCCTTTTAAGCATTGCTTAAATGGATGCCCTTACCGTGGAATGTTAAGTGACCTACCCTTAAGGTAAGCAACGCCATTTGTGTCTGACCCATACCAGCCTTAATGTCGTCAACACAACAAGCAGCCGGCTCTTTTGCAAGACACGAAACGTAGCAGGACTTTCTGTTGGAACGACAGGGAACAAAGCCAACTCGCTTACGGGACTCAATGTATCTTATGGGTTACGCTGGGTACGCTCACAGATTCGAATCAGACATTTTTTAGCTCAGGCTTTTACTGACCCATTGCTGTTTACGGGACTCTAGGTGTCGCTTGCTCCATTCCAACCTTGGCTTCGACGCTTCGAGGCTTCGAATTTTTAGGACGTATTTTACAATTGACCCTGAATTCCCCCCCGCAAAATAACATAACAACATAATAAACATACAAAGGTATATAGGTTATTACTGTTCGGGGGTCGTCCACAATGACGTCCTTGGAAAAAATAAACACAAACTTATATAGGTTATTAATTTAAACAACATAAACATACATAGGTATGTACGTTAATAATGTTCGGGGGTCGTCCACAATGACGTCTTCGGACAAAATAAACATACAAAGGTATATAGGTTATTATTGTCAACAAAGACGTCCTTGGACAACATAAACATACATAGGTATATACGTTATTAATGTTCCGGGGTCGTCCACAATGACGTCCTTGGACAAAATAAACATACAAAGGTGTATGGGTTATTATTGTCCACAAAGACGTCCTTGGACAACATAAACATACATAGGTATATACGTTATTAATGTTCGGGGGTCGTCCACAATGAAGTCCTTTGACAAAATAAACATACATAGGTATATAGGTTATTATTGTTCGGGGGTCGTCCGCAATGACGTCCTTGGACAAAATAAACATACATAGGTATATAGGTTATTAATGTTCGGGGGTCGTCCGCAATGACGTCCTTGGACAAAATAAACATACATAGGTATATAGGTTATTAATGTTCGGTGGTCGTCCTCAATGACGTCCTTGGACAAAATAAACATACATAGGTATATAGGTTATTATTGTTCGGGGGTCGTCCGCAATGACGTCCTTGGACAAAATAAACATACATAGGTATATAGGTTATTAATGTTCGGGGGTCGTCCGCAATGACGTCCTTGGACAAAATAAACATACATAGGTATATAGGTTATTAATGTTCGGTGGTCGTCCTCAATGACGTCCTTGGACAAAATAAACATACATAGGTATATATGTTATTAGTGTTTGGGGGTCGTCAACAATGACGTCCTTAGACAAAATTAACATGCATACTGCAACTGTGCCTTATCAGTAAAGAATATGTTTTATAATTAATGTGATATGGTGGATTTTGGACTGATCAGATTCTTTATTCATTAAATGTGCCAGAGATTGACAAGGCTCAAATAATATATAATGCTTCCGTACATATTCTATATAACAATGCACATAATTCCACTTGGCTCACCGTAGGAGAAACGTGTATGTTGTCAGGGTACAAGGCAAATAAATGGGGACAGTTTAGAACAATATTCAGCATTAAGATGACCCCTTGTATATCCTAGAAACAATATTGTGCAAAACTGATTTAATTCTGGGTTTGGTTTAATCCCATCTGCAAAAAGCTTTCCATTTTCAAGGTTAGTTGAGTTGGCGTTGTTTGCCCAAGTCCAAGTTTTTTTATTGATTGTCTGTCCTCCTACAAACGGATTCCCTACAATGAAATAAATTTCTACAGTTTCAATATTTTGCTGGATTATTTTACCATCAGAATGTTAAAATAAATAGGAAAAGGCTCTCTATAATATAAGGAAGTAACATATATATTTAATTTTAGAGAAACACAAATATTTGTTTTTCAAAAAATAAAATTTAATATATTTTAATTTAATCTTATAAGTAAATGTTAATGTAAGGCATCCATAGTTTTTTGGGCAATTAAAGGAATTGACAAAGTTGTATAACCTCGTTTTTTTTGGGCTCAAAAAAATTTTATATTGTACCCAAGAACTACTTATATTTACTCTATAATTATTATAGTCTTTCATTATTAATTTTACTTACAACGATCATCACCCGCTAATCTTTTAGTTGAGTCTGGATATCCGTTAATCCACTCATACCCAAATTCTGCAAATTCCTTAACCTCTTCGGAATTTCTTAAATCTGCTAAATCTCCTTTAAAGTGATCACGGCAGTGGATGCGGGCTTGAGAAAAGTTAAGCTTCAATTATAAATAATTTGATTGTCAATTATATTTTATGTTGTCAGTAGTTGTACGTTTTATCTTTTAAATTCAAAGTATGGTAACTGATTTATTAATTTTAAAACTTTGTATTATTTGAGTTTTCAGTTTAATTTAAATTAGGTTTCTATTTTTTTTTTATATTTCTTTTTTTATTAAATAATTATTGACCTATTATAGGTAGTACTTACGAATGGATTTTTGACGTATTTAAAATTTCGACCGTTAAGAGAGAAGTCAACAACATCTTTGTTCAGTTTTTTGTCGCCCCAAGGGGCACCTGGAATTGAAAATAACAATTTCGTTTAGTTGTGCATGTTTTTACATTTGTTTTTATATGTATTGGTTATTGTTGACACCAGATTTGGTTTTCGTTTTACTTTTAATATTTAATCCATTGACGTTGCTGCAGAGCAACAGTGTAATCAGAGCAGTCAAAATGTGCATTATATGCAGAGTTGGCTTCATTTTTTCCTACAAGTAATAATTCAGAGTTGGAAATGATTTAATTCAAAAGCAAAAAAAAATCAAAAACTAAAGGTATATTCAATAAAACTCGCTTCTTACAAATTCTGTTCTTAAACAGTTTTAAGTTTGACTTTAAATAATAAAACGATAAACAATGAATAAATAATAATATAATGAATTTCAAAGGGATCTGCTTCAATGATCCTAATTTTCAATTGATTGCTATGTATAACAAAAACAAATTATGTGATTAGGATTGTTGATGTCATTATTATAGGTACTAAAATAGTAGAGAATGATGCAACCACAATCAAAAATACTAAGAACCATGTAACAGGCTGGTGGCACTTGTCGTGTCTTAAAATAATTATATGTATGGAATTTACTAATCCTTTAATTAAATTCATACTTCCTATATTGCCATATTGAAATAAAGTTGAATAAGATTTAATTACGGCTGCAAAATTTCTGGCAACGTTCATGAAATAGGGATCTGAAAAATAGTGATATTTGAATTACGTTTTTTATGGACGATTCACATGAGTTATATTTGCTGAATGACGTGTGTTCCTACCACGTACTACTAAGGTACATCTTTATGTTCCTATATTGTAATATAACTCTTGGGAATTTTTAGATGCTGAGCTTTAGCTGCATCTATTGTAATGGTCATGTCCGTCTGTGTGTCTGTCTGTCTGTCTGTCCGTCCGTCTGTTCTTTATGCTCTACAGGTCACAGTTTTAAAGTGATGCTTCTCAACCAAATTTTAAATAGTCACAAAAGCGAGGGAAAAGTGCCCTATTGTTTTTTGGGTGGATCGGACTCACCAATTTTTTACAATTACTGGTTAAATGGACCCATGTCAAAACGCATTTAGAAGCATACGAAGAAAAACCAGTAAATTTAAGCATAAGCGTGTATAGGTATTTAAAGAGGACAAATTCAGCTAGTGAAGCTTCGTTTCTTCAAATCAACCCGCAACTAAAGTAAAAAAACAAGTGAATCTTGCTGCATTTTTACTAGCTTTAACAAGCCAGTCTCAGTGAGGGGGATGGGGTGAACGGGGTAGTCGACAAATGACGTCACAAAAAATATCACCAGCATATTCAGAACGTCCATAGCTGACGTCACAAAAAATATTACTCGATTCTTGAGATCGTCCGTAAATGAAGTCAAAAAATATTACACGTTTCTTAGGATCGTCCGTAAATGACGTCACAAAAAATATATCTCGTTTATTGCGATCATTCGTAAATGACGCCACAAAAATATTACTCGATTCTTGGGATCGTCCGTTAATGACGTCACAAAAAATATTACTCGTTTCTTAGGATCGTCCGTAAATGACGTCACAAAAAATATAACTCGTTTATTGGGATCGCTCGTACATGACGTTTCAAAAAATATTACTTCCCTAGTGGGATCGTCCGTAAATGACGTCACAAGAAATATCACATGTTTCTTGGGATCGTCCGTAAATGACGTCACAAAAAATATTACTCGTTTCTTGAGATCGTCCGTAAATGACGTCACAAAAAATATTACTCGTTTCTTAAGATCGTCCGTTAATGACGTTGCAAGAAAAATTACTCGATTTTTGGGATCTTTCATAACTGACGTCACAAAAAATATAACTTGTTTCTTGGGATCGTCTGTAAATGACGTCAACAAAAAATATAACCTGTTTATTGGCATGGTTTGTCAATGACGTTACAAAAAATATAACATGTTGATTGGGATCGTCCTTGAGTGACGTCGAAAAATAATTATCGTTTCTTGAAATCCTTCGTAAATGTCGTCAAAAAAATATAACTCGTTTATGGAAATCGTCAGTAAATGACGTCACAAAAAATATTACTTGTTTGTTAGGATCGTCTGTAAATGACGTTAAACAAAAATATAACTTGTTTATTGGAATCGCTCGTTAATGACGTCACAAAAACCATTACTTGTTTATTAGGATCGACCGTAAATGACGTCAGGAATAATATTACTCGTTTATTGGGATCGCTCGTAAATGACGTCGCTAGGAATATTACTTGATGTTTGAAATTGACTGTAAATAACGTCACAAAAAATATTACTTGGTAATGATGATCATCTGTAAATGACGTCACGAAAATTAAAACTTTTTCACTAAGATCGTCCGTGAATGACGTCAACAAAATATTACTCGCTTATTGGGGTGATGTGTGAATGACGTCACTTGAATTATGCATCAGGTAAATTTTTTTTTAAGCCATCAATACCGAACTAAACCTATTGACCAGAGATTATAAGTTAACATGTTATGTTATATGTTTTATGTCATTGTTAACAAACATAGCCGTACCACTCGTCCCTGTCTACCAGATACATCAAATCTCGTTTCGTAAACACTGGTACAGGTGCTTCTCTTACCATGATCCCTCGCGTTGGCACTAGGCGTACTCAGGTAACTATAGCTTGCACAATTTTTTCTCGTACTAGTGCAATATTCAACAAAATCTTTCAAGTCGCGTGTACCCTGCCAAATGGTACCAGCAAAGTTTTCACTTAGCACACTTGTACCGGCAAACCAATTCAAACCTGTGCTGTTAAAAAACCCCCTTGTATCAGCACCACTCAAATACTGTCCATTTTTATCAGCACAACTTGTAACTTAGCCCGCTTTTGTGGACATTAACTGCAAAAACTTTATGTTAGCCTTCCTGTATAAAACAAAGTTTTCCAATGATTAAAACAATTCGCTGTAAGCTCAGCATCTACCTCGGACCCACGGTGGACAAATCCGGCGCGAAGCGCTGGATTTTTATAATCCACGTAGATAAGTTACACTTTCGGGGCCGTCTAATATAATGACGTTATCAGTAGGATCAATGGGTCAGCCCAAAGACTAGTAACATTTAATGGTACGTGCTTTTGTTTTTGTAAAACTGATCACCTAACCTTGATACCTTTAAAAAATTGCAGCATTTGAAGGACCCTATTTATGAACGATCCTCTATTAATACCCAGCCTTACAAAAATGTACGTAGCATGTAATGAGTAAATGAGTCCCGCTTAACCGGGTTTCCCTTTAATCCAAATTTCTCTTGACCGAGTTTGGTTGCAAGTATATTTTTATTCAAAGTAAATGCATGCATGTTTTATTAAGTATTCATCACATGCAAGCGCATTGTTCTGTAAGATTTTGATTTACTTATTATATTTCTATGCTAATGATTCTTTGCCCTTCCTGTTCCTAACTCAGATTCCATTCAATAATTTTAAGCAATGCATCATTGTTTATTTTCAATTTTCTGTGATTAACCGTATAATACTGATTCGTTTTTGACCTACTTGTGCATTTACATGAACTGTATATAAAATTTTTGAGTATAGGCAAAATTTTAGAAAATGACTTCAATTAAATCAACCGAATAACAAAATAAAAAAACATTTTATGAAATCACTCTTTAATTGGCTACTAATTTGTCATTTATTAAATAAATAGGGTTCTAAATTAATTTATGAGATTTTAAATGTGCAGTAGCAGCAAAATAATATTATTTAAGTAAATATTTCTGATTAAAATTATTTGTGCCTTCAATTATTGCTACATAGTGGATATTGTTTTATCTTTTGGCCGAATAAAAAAAAATTCATACTGTTGTTACCCTTGATTTTTAAAAATTACCACGTTAAATGCTATAAGAAAAATCAGTTTTGTAATTTCGAGGCAAACTATCAAAGTTTGAATTGTTTGACTGTTCACTGCGACCAACCAACGCAACGTGCACTTGAGTTACTTTAGATCTGCGCTTTTGAAAAGTATTGCGACATTAAGAAATGAGTCCTTAAGATATATGGGTTTACCCTGTTCCACGTCATTCACTGTTGTAAGTAGGTAATAATTTGGTTGACTTCATCAACATTCTATCTACACTTTACACATCATCTACGTTTATGTAATGGTTACGTTCATAAAACAGGGATCCGGAAAATCGTGATATTTGTATAACGTTATTTATGGACGATTCCAATGAGTTATATTTGCTCAATGACGTGTGTTCTTACCACCTACTAAGCTACATCTTTATGTTCCTATGTATTAACGTTTGGGAATTTTTATATTGCATGTAGATAAGTTACACTGTTTTTGTAATAGTTACACCTTAAGAAATTGTAGTATTTGAAGGACATCATTTATGGACGATCTCCCATTCAAAAACAGCCTTACACAAAAGTACGTGGCATGTGATGAGCAAATGAGTCCCGTTAAACCGGGTTTCCCTTTAATCCAAATTCCTTTAGACCTTGTTGGATTGTAATTTTAGTTTTATTTAAATTAAATTCATTTATGTTCAATAAAGCATTCATCACATTCAAGCGCATTGTTCTGTATGAATTTAAATCACTCAATTAATTTTTATTCTGAAAAATATGCATTGCAATTCCTGTTCCCAATTCAGATTGCATTCAATAATCATAAGCAATTCATCCTTGTTTATCTGCTGTGATAACCTAATTAAAATAATCGATTGTATTTAGTCCGAAATGCGGATAGTTAGATTTGATTTTTTGCCGACTATATTCTATTTTGCAATGCTCTAGCATTTCAATAATTTTATATGCAAAAGTGCACAGGTTCGAGAAAATAAGTCGTTACCTAGCGCGGTACATCGGCTACCGTGGATATCTACGGTCAACCAAGCCTGCGAAAAACTTCCAATCGGCCTTCATACACATAAGCCGTAAAAGGCTTTAGGGTTGGGCATAAATGATGCCACGCAAATTATCTTTTAAAAACCACCCACTCACCTGTCAACTTTACAAATCGCCCGCGCATTGCTGTATAGTTTTTGGTCAAGATCGCAGAAGGACGTTTTTCGCAGCTAACAGTTGAATTAGAAATAGAGCAACTTATTTAATTTTTTTTTAACTTTTTTGACTTTACCAAAAACTGCCGATGACGTCAGATTAGCGTAAATACCTTCTATTTTAGCACTTATGGCATTTTTAAAAGTATTTCTATTTTGTTTTACAAAATTAGAAAAATAATGGTTGTTTGAAGCTGCCAAAAATTGGAAAAATTTTAAGCGCATTTTCAGAGTTAGTTTATAAATGGTGGAACCCTTTAGGATCTACCTTAACCGTGTCTCGACATCCTAACATTGCGTAATTTGCTATCTTTAACATTGTATGTCCATTTTTCAACTAAACTCTTTTACCCATCCAATGACTTCATTTATAGACGATCTGTAACAATTTATACCATAATTGTAACTTTATGCCGTTATACAGATTTTCTTTTTGTTATGTTGTGAAAAGTGGAGATAATCAGATTTGCTTTTTAGTACATCGAGGTGATAGTCAGTATTTATTTTAGGAGGAAATGGAGATATTCAGATTTGAATCTTTGCCGACGAATATTGGTTCCGTTCCGTTTTCTGGCAAGATTTTATAACTTGTATAACAGATAAATGACAGGTCATATTAGAGGATCATGAGAACTGGGAGTTTTTGATGACGCTATTTGTTGACAATCCCTTTTGCAGCAAAACAGCAGTTTGTTGCATACATGTAACATAAAATATGCCTTATTGCTTGTGTTTTTATTGGAAAAATTTGTTAATAATTACTGTTTGAGTTTGAGTTTAAGTGATCTTTATTTAAGTGTCAAGTTTATCAATACAAATGTACTGCTCTCAACCAACGGACACTATTATAATTACACAATAAAATAAGTAAATTAAAAGAAATACTATTACATATTAAACCATACAAAGTCTGGTAGTTACCAATTTATCCTCATACAAGCAAACCACTCTCATGGTGGCTGATAAACCATATACTCAATAGGACTCCTTGAGTCAATTAAATGTTTAGTTAGTAGTGAGTTGAAATTACATGATTCATCTAAACATTTTACATTATCAGGCAACTTATTCCATTCAGTAATGCTTCTATACAGAAATGAATTTCTATAAGCTTCAGTGCTACAATTCACAGGATATTCCAAAATTACCGAATTACTAGACCTGACTACTGGGAGAGTATATGTTTTACCTAGTAGGTTGTAGCATAGGAGTGTTTTGGGGTTGGTGAGGTCAGTTAGAGTGTTGGGAATGAGAAAGACGAAGTAGCTGGGAAGGTATCCGGGAAGGTATATGGGAAGGAACGGGAAGTAATGAGGGGAGATATGGAAGGGATGAAAACGGGAAGATATGATGGGAACGAAAAGGACAGATATCATGAGATGCATTGGGTGACAATGACTGGCAGTGTGTGTGTGTATGTGCAGTAATTAATTAATGCATTGTACTATTAAATTAATCATAATATTATATGAATCCGTGTATCTTTGTAGGTGGGTAGGTACTTACATAGGTAGCTCCCAATGACTGGCAATTTGCCTTGTGTTGTATGCTGAGCATGAGAAGCAAATAAAGAATGAACAGGAAATGAGGAAATTGAGGGCAGGTGGCCCCAGACGGGAATTCGAAACGAGTGCAGCATGGATCTTGGATACGGGGAGTATGTACGGCGGGTGCCTGGGAATGTGGACGGGGTATGGCGGTGGTAGCTGGCGGGTAGTGTGACTTATATATTAAGGGAGGGAAAGGGAGAGGAGACATGCGTATATGATAGGATGGAATGGGATGGGAGATTATACATGGACTTGCATTGATATATGCAGGCATCTATGTAATAATATAATATTATAATAAAAATATTATTAGAGCTTGTGTAGGTAGGTAGGCACTTTAAACGGCAGTCTGCCTTGTATTATATGCTGCGCTTGGAACAGTGAGGAAGAAATGGACAGAAATTGAGGGAAATAAAATAAATAAAAAATAAATGAATTGAATACGGACATTGTAAGTAGTAGGTAAGTAGTAGGTATATAGTATATACGTAATAGGTAGGTACTGGTAAATGAGTATTTTCATTGTGTCGTATGCTGTCAGTAGTAATGTGAGGGAAATGTGGGCTTTGTGTGGGATGTAGGTAGGTAGGTATATACATAGGTACCTATATAGGGACTTGAGCCTAATGTATGTAACAGTGAACGGGGTTGTCTTCAGCACTTAAGTAACGGTAGTAAGTGGTGAACTGGGGAAAACGGACCCAGGCAGTAGTAACAGTACGGTAAAGGGGCTGCATGGTTAATCATACAGTGTGCTGTAGCCATAACAAACCCACCCGTCCTCCTCCCGACTGTTTCAAATGACAGAAATAGTATATAACGGATGTAAACCTTTTACAGTTTGTTCAGAAATGAACCATCTTCGCTCCAAACACTTCGCTCCGAACTCTTCGCTCCGCTTCGCCTCGCTACGACTACGACTCCGACTAAAGCAATCGTACATACGTATTGCATCGGTATCGGCTCACACGTCGACATCCGACTTCGTCTTCCGGCTTCGCTTCCGCTTTATAAATGTTTTGAATTATAAATTCATAAACATAAATCCAGTATACACGAATAATAAAGTATTCTGTCCGAATACAACTACAACTTCCACAAAAGCAAACGTTAATTCGTTTCGCTGAGCTACGCCTCGCTTCGATGTTTTGAATTATGAATTCATAAACATAAATCCAGTATACACGAATATTAAAGTATTTTGTCCGAATACAACTACGAATGGTATAATATTGTATACTTTACTACTCGCATAATAATATCTATTCGATATTATAAACTCTTCGCTACGAATAACTCGATGAATAATATTTTATACTTTACTACTCGCATAATAATATCTATTTGATATTATAAAACTCTTCGCTACGTCTTCTTAAATATAATACTTTAACAACCAAAACTCTGAAATAGAGAATTGGTGTTGTTATTGAATGCATCATGTCATGTTACAAATGCAACTATTTACACTTTGCTACGCACTGCTTGATGTACAACATATTGTGCTTTACTACACTACGCATATATTAAATACACGTTTACATATGTACGTTGCACTACGACTATTAAAATTCTACTTAATGCTTTGTGCATCTTGTTATGTTACAAATGCAAACATTTACACTTTGCTACGTACTATATGCTTCTACGGCAGACTACGCTTCTATACTATTTGAATATTGAATAAATTTAATGCATTTTGACAAATAATTGACAATGGTAGTTAGAACTTTGTATACTTAGTATAGATAAGCATGCAAACTACACTTTACAGAAATGCATATGTATACACCATGTGTTCTTATGCGAATATTACAAAAATACGAAATTGAGCTTTTGGACATGTGACCTACGAGGGGCTATGTAATTAGACGTGCAGAGCGTGCTCCCAAAAGTTTCAAAATTTTGTGTGTTGCCATTAGAAATTTTTAGTTTTAACGCGATATTTAGACTCAACAAAATATGAATTATTTTATGTGCAAATCAAATTTTTAATTTTTGCTCTAGAAAAAAATCACTTTTTTGTTTATAAGGCAAATTTAATTTTTTCTATGCCAATATGCTTCTCTGATTTTTGTAACCCTAAATATCAAAAAACATTTTTAAAATACGCAACAATAAAGATTTTGGGTATACCCTATTGAGCTCTACTTCTTATAACCTGCTTGTTAAATTAATGTTGCTAAACGAATTTTTTATATTAAACCCGATATTTAGACGTTATCGAGCATGGGCTATTTTATAGCATAGTCATTTTTGTGATTTTCGCGCAAAAATTTTAGGGTTATTTTAAGGGTAAATTTTAGGGTATGTAAATTTTTTTTCGGACGAACTATTTTTTATTGATAGTTTAAGCTTGCAGGCTTGCCGTCTGCAAAAACAGAATTTGAAAATTCGAAAAAATAAAAACCGGATCGGACAGGCCGGACAAACCGATCCGACCGGTGCACACTATGTATTGCCTTAATCTATATTGATCGAGAACCAGTTGACGTAGAAAGATGCGGCTAGCGCCATCTGATAGATCTTACTTGTAGCTACATTCTGTAGAAACAACAACACCGTGCAAAAAATACTACCTAGGTAAAACCGATATTTCGGTTTTCATATGTATCTTTTGAACCTAATGCAATATTTTAAATCTTTTTCGAGATTATTATTGTGCTAGGAAATGCGGAATTAATTACATAAAACAATCATATGAAAATATCATAAATTTATGGTTTTTGTGTAAACCTGTATAAAACCACGGGATTTTGGAATGATTTTTTTGTAAATTCTGGTACTATTTGCATTTTTATTTTTTTAGTTTCTATTTTCATAAATTGTCTTGTCTTTGCGCTGGCTATGTTCCTTAGTACATTATGTGTAGTTTTCTCAGCAAATAGGTCACAAAAGCTTAAATAAGGAAAAATAGTTAGCAAATATAATAAATAAATAAAATACAGACACTGTGAGTACCTTGTAGATTGTCAGTAGGTAATACATTGGTTCTTGCTAGTGCTGGTTTTTATTTGTTAGTATGCTAGTTGTATTAATTCAAGAGGAACGAGATACAGGATAATAACATACATGTAGGTAGGCAGGTGAGTACAAAAGTACCTATCTAGGGACTCCAGCTTAAAGTATGTAGCATTATACAAAGCTAGACTTTGCATTGGAGAAGCAGTCGTGAATAGTGAAGTAAAAGTACAGGGAGCAGAATAGATCCATGTAGAAGTAATGCAGTTAAGGGGTCGGCAATGGTAAGTTTACACTGCCTTGTACCCTAACGATTTTCTCCTCACCCTTTTGTCTTTCAAACATAATTAAAAATGTATGAATGAAAACTCCACATTGAAAAACATTGTCACTTGTTGGCCACTTCTACGACTACGATCACTACTGCTACCTCTCCTCTCCGCTACGATTACGACTTTGACAAAAGCAAACATTAATTTGTATTGCTTAGCTACGTCTTGCTTCGAAATGTTTTGAATTATAAATTCATGAACATATGTCCAGTATACACGAATATAAAAGTATTCTGTCCGAATACAACTACGACTTCCGGCTTCGCTTCCGCTTTGTAAATGTTTTGAATTATAAATTCATAAACATAAATCCAGTTTACACAAATATAAAAGTATTCTGTTCAAATACAACTACGACTTTCGGCTTTGCTTCCGCTTCGTAAATGTTTTGAATTATAAATTCATAAACATAAATCCAGTATACACGAATATAAAAGTATTCTGTCCGAATACAACTACGACTTCGACAAAAGCAAACGTTAATTCGTTTTGCTGAGCTACGCCTCGCTTTGATGTTTTAAATTATAAATTTATAAACATAAATCCAGTATACACGAATATAAAAGTATTCTGTCCAAAAACAACTACGACTTCGACAAAAGCAAACGTTAATTCGTTTTGCTGAGCTACGCCTCGCTTTGATGTTTTAAATTATAAATTCAAAAACATAAATCCAGTATACACGAATCTAAAAGTATTCTGTCCGGATACAACTACGACTTCGACACAAGCAAACGTTAATTCGTTTTGCTGAGCTACGCCTCGCTTTGATGTTTTGAATTATAAATCTATAAACATAAATCCAGTATACACTAATATAAAAGTATTCTGTCAGAATACAACTACGACTTAAACTTCCGGCTTTTGCATCCGCTTTCAAATGTTTTGAATTATAAATTCATAAACATAAATCCAGTATACACGAATATAAAAGTATTCTGTCCGAATACAACTACGACTTCGACTTTCGGCTTTCGCTTTTGGTTTTAAATGTTTTTAATTATAAATTCATAAACATTTATCCGGTATACACGATTATAAAATTATTTTTTATGAATTTGATTTTTTTCTGCTTACATATAAGCGATGAAAGTAATTTTAGAACCCACTGTCACAGGACTGTTTCCATTTGAGTATTGTACATATGCGTTTTTATCTAAGAAGCTACGCAAGAATCATGTAATAAAAAGCCATTCAAAGTACGAACGATATTTAATTTTACAAAACCGTCAGTTTAAAGTGTTTCAAACATTTTGTGAACCAACTGTGATCCAGTTAGGTCAATTAACGTTGGATACAACAAGCTAAATTTTGTTATAAAAAAGCAGCCTTTAGAACATAACGCTAGCAGTAAAAACCCTACCATGCTGATTTTACGTATTTTATTAAAAGTTTCATCTGAAATGTATAAATTATTGCATGTGTTCGAATTATAAATGTTATATTGTAATAACCAAACACGTTTTTAAAGAATGAAAAGAAAGTGATATATACAATTTTACTATATGATAGTTGTAAGGTAATGCAATACTGTATGATTCAAACAATTCAACAATTCTGTAAATATTAGAAGTACCACTGTATTAGTATTTACAAAATATAAAAATTACTTAGTAGGTAAATGTAAAATAATAGAAAACATTTAATGATTGTAGATTTATGGTTACTGTTGTTTACTGTATATAAATAGAAATAGCAGATTGTAGCTAGTAAATAATATATTGCAATAGGCAAAAAGTTTTGTAAATATCTGTGAATATATAGTCATGTAATTAGGAAACATTGAACTAGTAAAAATAGAGAAATACATATAATACAGCTATGTGTGACACCTTTTTATTATTGTTTGCAGTGAGGTACAATTATTAAAAACAAATTAAAAAAGCACAAATAGTAGGTTAACTTTATAGTGCAATACAAAGTGTGCTAAAAAGAAGAAATGAAATTGTATAATTGCACTTAAATTATAATAAAAATCAATGATACGTTGTAGTAATACATAAATACAACAATAATGAAAATGTTCAATAAATAAAATCTTGGCTACATATAAATTGTAAAATACTTAAAACGTCTGGTTTACTAAAATTTTGCGCAGTTTTACTAACAGCTGACTCAGTGACAGTCGCAAACTTTTGTATGTATACAATGGCAGTAATTTGTAAGTCATATTTAAATTTAATTATAAAAGGCTCATTCTCTGCCCTAAGTCGATTTATAAAAAACAATAAGCATTTTCACGACAAGAAAAAAGTTGACAAAGAACTAAGCCAACTTAATTCATTTAGTCTACACAGACCTATAAGGAAGAATTTTAGGCGCAGGAGAACCATTGTGAACATGGCAGGAAAAATTTTTTGCGTTGATTTAAAAATCTTAGGGTCAGTCTTATCAAAAGCGAATTCCGGATATGAAAACATACTTTTTTGCATTGACGCTTTTACGAAAAAGCTTTTTTGTAGATTCATAAAGAACAAAAGACCAGAAACAGTAATTAAAGCAATGAAAAGTATATTCCATGAAGCAAAAATAACACCAATTTATTTATTTACAGACCAAGGTTAGCTGCAAACAGCTAATAGGGTAACATAGAACCAATTTAAACGTTTTAAATAATTTTGGTATAATATATAGGACTAACAACGATATTAATATATTATTTTGTTACTTATAGGTACTGAATTTCAAGCAGAGTCTTTTCGCAAGTTTTTAAAGAGCAAGGGAATAAAATACTATAATACATATAGTGAGACCAAATCAAGGATAGTAGAAAGAGTCATAAGGTCAGCTGAAATACACACTAACTAACAAGTTTTCTATACAAAACTCAATATAAAGTTGACGCACATGCTATAACACATTATTTATTTGTTTATGTAGGACCATTTTTGAGAAGGTGGCTAGGTTCATAACAGAAAAGCAAACAAACCGTATTCTTGCAATATTGCCTGCATTTGTAAAAACGTACAACAACATTTTTCATTCAACAATCCAGATGTCGCCTAATAGCGTGAACAGTTTGAATGAAAACGATGTATGGAGAACCATGTATTCAGACCTTATTAACGGCACTACGAAACGTAGACCAGTGTTCAAGCCTGGCGACCGTGTGCGAATTAGTCGTACTAAATTAACATTTAAGAAAGTTAAGTATAATATAGCGTACCACGTGAGCTAAAATAACAGATTAAAAAACATGTATAAATAGGGAGACTTTCGAACAATCCAGTTAATGTATTTCTATCCTTTACCCAGGCTACAACCAAAGCTTTAGCGTTAAATGGTTCATTGTAAAGTCCGTAAACTTGGAAACCATACCTATAACATACTACGTGGAAGATTTAAATCACAACAGCATTACTGGATCATTTTATAAGGAAGAACTTAGCCGAGTTGAAGAATAAACATGAATTCTACACCGTTTATTCCATACTTTACCAATGCTATCAAGCAGCATATCAACAACAAACGCAGGAAATTAGACAAACACTGCTGTTTCCAATTAGATCGAGACCCAGCAGGTACCGAAAATATCTACATGACGATTACAAGTGACCAGCAAAACAATAATTATACTGCAAACACCCCGTCTAACTTTGTTGCTGTCCTCCCTACCCCTCTAAACCTTGAAAATTACGACGTCGGACTAGTGAGTTTGAGATATACAAGCAGCATACAGCCAGCTATAGTTCAGCATGTACCAGCTTCCCCAATACGTACCGTACGTAGCGCTGAAGTTTCTGACCTCGAGCCTATTAAAAAACTGTTTCATAACTACAAGCCAACAGTAAAAAGTTTTTTTAACTTCCAGAAACAAGAAACAACAGTACACCAATTCATGGCTAGACTTAACGATGCGTAAAGCTAAATCAAGACAAAGTGCTGCTTAAAATTGAACAAAAAGCTCTCAGCTTAGACCCTGAGGAAATACATATGATCCTTTTAAACGTGTCAAAATCAATTAATGTAATTCTTGCAATCCCCACACCTCTTGCATTGTTTTTTAAGCAAGGCAGATCACGGTTTATGTCTGGAAACCATTTACCGTACGACTACTCACGTCAAGAAGATTTCGAGATAATTCCAATGGACACGAATTTCAATTTTGGGGCTGAAAAAATTGAAAGTATGGAGAACGTAATACAGTTATACCAGGGATTTGAGACTTTTATAATTTTCAGAAAACAAATAAATACAGGAGATTCTGACTATCGTAAATGTTTTGAACGTTTTAACTCTGAGATGCGTGATCCAGAAAATAATGACACAAATCTAAAAATTGAGTTTCCTTCTGATACAAGCAATACCAAATGCAAATTAACGTTTGAAGGAAACGAAGGGGATTATGTTGTGTTACCTGAACCAATAGCACTGTGCTTAGGCTTGCAGCAACACGACAAGTTTTACAATGGCGTCTACGAATCTGAATTTGACTATGACGAAGAGAAATACAATGAAATTGTAGACTATGATTACATGAACATTCGCCTGTTTAAAATGTGTGCACATTATATGCCAATAAAAGAACCAGAAAAAATGGACTTGGATCACATAGTGCATGAAATTAACCGCACTTTAAATGAGCGGCTTTGGAGTGATACGACTGTACAGTTTAAACAGCTCAGTATTAAGTAAGACGGACAGCTCAGTATTCCAAACCTACGAGAAGACATAAGTGTACAGCTCCCACCACTTGTTAATAGATTCTTTGGGTTTGATGACAATTTCATATTCAAAGATGGTGTCGTCGCCAACTTGCAACCGGAATTAGCAAAGGAAGAAGAACAAGAGAAAGAAAATGAAGAAAATGAAGAAGATGTAGAACCTGAGCATACTGAACAAGCTAAGCAAATGCTTGTAACATGCAATTTGATAGAAAACCAGCTCTATGCTACCCATGCTCTACCGTTGCTGCGCTCAGTTGATATCTCAAGCCAATATAATAAAGACACAGTGCACAACTTTTTGCCAATATTATATTTGCCACTTAAACAGCAGGAACAGCAAGTAATACGGATTACCCTTTTAAACGAATACCGAAGCCTTGTCACACTGCCTGAGAATTCGCAAACTATCATAGAATTGCAGTTTAAGCCTCGCAAAGTTCAAAACATATTTAATATAAAAAGACATAGTTCTTTATTTGCGAATCATTCTTAATTCAACTCTCAAACAACAACAACATCATTTTATTTACAGTGCTTCTTAATAAATTAAATTCAAAAATAAATTTGCGGTGCATTGCCTTACATGTACAACGACGATCCAATACACAAAGTGGTAGATCTTCTGTAGTTCTTACTTCTGCCCAGTTTCAGAACAAACGTCTGAAAAATACGGAGAATGGTTGGGTCCGCAAATTGAATTGAACTACGATGAAATTGAAAACCTTGTGTTGTTCTTAACCTAAGATTGCAAATTGTAAAGTTTGTTGTGCGAAAAACATGAATACATTAACTGTGAAAAGTTTGTTGTGTGAGGCATGCCAGTTCTGCTGGTTGAACTATACGCCGTCAAGTGTGCAAACTGTCATGTATAAAAACAAACAATACTGTACGCGATGTGAAATGCAAGAAAGGAAAAAAGATGAACAAGTACTTGCCAGCTTAAATACACCGTACGGTAAGTGGATTGACTTTGATGATTTCAACAATGTTAGCAATTGGTGTGAAGTAACCCAAAGTTTTAAAAATATTGATTGTCTTGTGTGTAAATTCGATGCTGGTGATGTTTCGTCAGTCAGAGGCGAACCCGATGCAAAGTATATTCACAGCATATCTTTGTATGGGGAAACAGTTTACATTTACAAGAACATGCCAGAAATCAAAGTATTCAACTACTGCATGTTTTGGCGATATATAGAAGTAGACAGGGGTCCTTTAGGGAAAATAATTCAGGGGAATTAAAATATATACAGAAGTGGAGAGACTCCTTCAGAGTAAAAAAGTATATAGAAGTAGAGAAATTAATTCAGGGAATTAAATCTATATAGGAGTTGAGAGACTCCTTTAATGAGATACATAATATTGGGAATATTATACGTTTTGAAAGTCAAGTGCGGGGGGCAAAATTGACGTGTGCGCAAATTTTCTGTAGTGTGTATACAGTAGTTGCATTGTGAACCTGAAAATTACCCTTACGCGTAAATTCCTCATTCTATCCTTTGTCGCTTGTGCATAGTGAATTTTGCTAAACTAACAAATAAAATCGTGGACGGAATTTATTAAGTGGAGAGTGAACGCGGAGAGTGAAACAAGGTCAATTTACATATATTGGCGGAGTAAAGTTACATACTTGGTTTGGTGGTTACAAGTGTGTATAGTCGTCACGGATCCAGGGTAAGGTACTTATAAGGTATAGTACACACAACTGTCGATATTCTTTTAATTATTTGTTTACATTGAGGCATTTATTTTTGAAAGAGTATCAACCGCACTGGTCATTCGGTGCAAAAGCGCTTATCTTTGATTTTAAGGCCTGGCGGAAGCAGTATAGTAGTATAGGGACACTAAAAGACTGACTATAGGCTTTGCGTGACATTGCAATAAGTAGATAGCTGGGAGGTTAAATTATACTCGCATCTACATTCCAGTAGGAAATTATAGTATCTCAATTTAGAATTACGAGGGTGATAAAGTTTATAATTAACTGGAATAGATTTAAACAAAGAGAATTATTTTATCTCGATATAGAATTACGAGAGTGATAAAGTACATAATTAGTTAAAATCGTCTACTTTGGGTAGGTAGAGAACCTAATTGGAGGCTTTTATTTTAGGAATCAGAGATTCAGCCCAATTAAGAAGCCCTAGTTGTGTGTATTAGCTCAGCGTTAAATAGTGACCGCTTGAAATTACTCAGCGTAAGACAGTTACAGCTTAGAGTATAAATATTTTTAAGACTTTCAGGAAGTCAAAAACGAATACTAGGTACGGAAACTACTATATTTGGAGGAATATTATTATTGACAACAAGGGTTGAGCTGGATAAATTTCGGGGGAAATAAAAGACTACATAGATACAGACCAGTAGCAGTAGGCCTAGAGATATTCGGTACACACAGCAACGAGAGATTCAAGCCTAGAAAACTATTTTAGAAATTTAGAGTCGCAAGCATACAAGATTAGTCCAGACGCAATTTATTGAGAAAAGAGAGCACTAAAAGAATAATTTTCAAGTCCAACAGCAGACAAATTTCAACCATGATATCAAGCACAGGAGAAAGTTGCAGCCAAGAAGAAGTCCAAGGATCCAGTCAAGACAAGCAGAGGGACACCAGCAGTGGAATTGTACCTAATAGCCCAGTGGGCGAAATTAAAATGGAAACCGAAGAAGACATGGGATAAATTGGCCCCAGTACCACAAATCAGGACCGGGATTTTCAAGATAAGGAAATAGTGTGTGAGTGCCCAGACGGAGGATCAGAATAGGAAATGGACTGAAGAGAATTAACGGGCGAAGACTACATTGAAACAACGTATGGCCCTGGAGGAAACGATCGAATCATGGCGAATATCCAAAAACTTATTAATGAAGGATTAATAAAAATAGCAAATGGAATAAACGGGAGCTCACAAGAAAATTTGGATACTAGAAGGAACGAGGCCCTAGAAGTCACCAGCTCAAGTAACAACGAAACACTTAAAGCTAATCAAATAGAAAATAACGGGATCTCAAACGGAGAGGACCAGGTAACAGACATTCAAGATGAAAGGAATAGAAGCCCGCAAGAAAATGGAAATTTCGATATGTACGTTGATATGAGAGCAAAGAAGCAGATAACAAGTGCGCGTCATACTACTGAAATTCAAGGGGAGGTAGCAGTCGGGTTTGTTAACAGGGATTTACTACGGGAACGCTGTGAAGAATCAGTAAGAGAGAACGGGACTGAGGGTAAGAATAATAAAGTAACTGAATTAGACTCAGTATTATGTATGCAATTGACTAGCCCATTAAATTTAACGCGGCCAGGAGATAATTTAAAATTGAATAGTAGAGATTCAGTTAAGACATTGCCATATATGCCATATATCACAAATTGATATCTTGGGAAAGATACAGGAAGGATTTATGTTCGACCGCCTTTATAAACAAGTAGTAAGTAGAATAAGTCTAAGCCAATTTGGTTCTCTAAAAGCATCTTCTACTTTGCATTATTTAATAAATTTATTCGACTTTATTAATAAATCATTAGATGAATCCGATTCGTATGTTATTGTTGTTTTCTTAGATCTGTCAAAAGCATTTGACCTTGTAGACCACAATATGCTAGCACAAGAACTTGTAAAAATGAATGTAAATGGAAATGACATTATGTGGCTAATGGACTTTCTTTCAAACAGATACCAGTGTGTTAGAAATAAAAATGAATTGTCAGAATTTTGTGAGATTTTTAACGGAACGCCCCAGGGAACAAAACTTGCCCCTTTATTGTTCATAATATTAATGAATAGGATACTGACTAATTTTAATGAAAAATATTAATCTAATGTGAATAATCGTGATAATTTACTCATTGGTTATGTGGATGATTTGACGGTAGCTGAACAAGTAAAATTTGATTCCGAGCCTCAAATGCAAAATTACTTAAATGATATTAACCGGTGGACAAGTGAACTGAAAATGAAATTAAACTCTATTAAGTGTAACGTGATGCTAATCAATAAGTCACGTAAAATTAAAAATATTTAAACAAAGTTCTCGCTCAATAATACTGAGCTACCTGTTGTTACTAGTTCAAAATTACTTTGTGTACAAATAAACAATTCACTTAAATGTGATGATCATGTGGAAAATAAAGTTAAGAAAGCTACCAAAAAAATGTATATATTAAGAAAACTAAAGCATTGTGGATTTAAAAGCAATGAACTAATGCACGTCTATAAAACATATATCAGGAGTAACTTAGAGTATGCCTCTCAGGTATTCAGCCAAAGCCTACCGACTAAGCTAATGACGATGATATCAAAAGTTGAAAAAAAATGTTAAGCAATAATTTCTCAAAAATAAGTTAGTGAAAAAAATAATAACTGTATAACCAAATTGTTGGGAATCGAAAAAATTGAATGTAGGTATATCAAATTGTTAATTAACTTTGGGAAAAAACTCTTAAAATCTGAAAAATACTCAAATTGGTTAACTCCTCAAAAACGTTGTAATAGCAAACCATCTAGAAATAACCTAAAATACAGAATTATGAAGTGTAATACGAAAAGGTATCGTAAGTCTGCGATTCCTTCACTAGTTAGATTATTATAAATAGAGTACAATAGATTATGCTATTAATTTGTGTTTCTTTACTCCACTGCGCTGAATCTCTGTCGCGTGGGCTTCTTCTTTTTTCAATGGCAAATTACAATTAGGGTTTCAACTTATTGTTATAAAAGCTGTATAATTATATTCTACACCTTTTAATGAATTATATTTTATGTTGACCCTGAATTTATAATACAAACTATCTCTTATATGTACTATCTTCGATAGTGACAATGCATTAACTTGTGTCATTCTTGTGTATGTGCTAAACAATTCGATTTTTAAAAATAAAACCCAGCATAATAATAATAATAATAATAATATGTAGGTCTGAATTTAGTAAAAAGAGAAAGTAAATGGAATTTCAGGCGCGTAGGAGGGATTAAGAAATTTTGGGCGAGGGAAATAGAGTCAATTAAAAGGGAAATTAAGCGACTAGAGGCTAAAGTAAGAATCATTACGAGACACACGACGCATTGAAAGATTATACCAAGCAATCTGACGAGCGATAAAATGTTAGGCATTTAAAAAAAATGGGGAACGTCCATTGAGCAGACTGAAATAGCGATGATAGGCATCATAGGTGACCAGTTGCCATGTATACTAGTAAAGTATTATGCGAAGGAGTATTACGCATTATTGGACACAGGGAGCTCGAGAACTTTAGTTAAAATGGCTATTCTACCAGTTAAGATAAAACCAGTATCAGAGATACAAGTTGCCGGGATTAATAGCTTGAGAAGCACCCCGAAGGGTAGGGCAGATTTAAGATTTTATAAAGATAGCCACCAGATCGATATGCAGGCTTTGGTAATCGAGAATCTTACACTATCGATAGTATTAGGATGGGACTTTTTAAAAAAGTATGGCGTCATTATGAATTACAAGACAGGAATGTGTAATTCGTTCGAACTAGGTCAGTTCAAGTTCGAACTACATAGTTTAGTGCTAATAAGGTAGCAAATAACTTTATGAGAAGACCGACGTTAAAAGAGTTAGAAGCGGAAGTGAGGCAAGAGGAAATACCGCTATCCACAACGTCAGCAGAAAACTTAGAAGGTACTATAGATGCTTTAAGTAAATACAATGGACAGACCAAGTTTAGTAACCCCAGACATGTATGGGATACATGCACATCATGCAAGTCCCAAGTGACTAGAGCAAGTCCATCTACAGATAGCTGTTACGTATCAAAAGAAGAAGTACATAGAAAAGTACGGATGGACGATAAACCGGAGGAGAAACGCGAGCAGGAGCTGCCGCGACCTAGTCACAGAAGGCTCAGCCATAGGACAAACGGAGAGCGCTTCAGGAAACAAGAGGATAGGGAACGCATGAAAAATAACATGAGGTATGGTAACTCGGCGGAATTTGCAGACGATATGGAAGAATTGCACCGCGATTAGGAAAGGGAATCAAGAGCTAGGGGATTACACAAGGCTAACAAAGGAGGGCCACTAAAAGAAGATACTTGGATAACTTTGTCACTCAGGGAAAGGATTTGGGACAGACCATGGAGAGGTGCGGCCGGACGGGCCGACCATATAAAAGCAGCTAGGCAAGGCGCTAGTAAGTTAGTACGAGCCTCAGGATCGCGCCGGGAACAAGTAGGAGCAGCCATGAGAGCAGCTTAAGCCAAGACGGACCCAACCAGAAGGGAAGCGTGCCAACAAGAGGACACCTAGAGACATGAACTGACCAGGAGGACACGGGACAGGTCAATTGGACGCAAGGCTGAGGCGGATCGAGAAAGTGGTTTGGTACCACCATCTAAATACTTGTTTATAGTACACGGAGGAGTAAGGCATCATGCAAAAATTAAGCAGTACAGGGGGGAAACCAGGAGCATACGTAATACTGAAGTCGGGGGACCTCAGGAGAAGAATTGTCATGTACCAATAAAATATAGATTCTACGTAGTGGACGAAACCAGGAGACTAGGAGTTTTCTATATCAGAGTATCGATTGAAAAAGGATTTGACCCGGAGTTAGCAGCGGAGTTTGTGTGCTGTTATTATTCAAACAAGAGAATAGGAGAATTTTGTCCCGAGTAGAGATTTGAAAATTTAGAATCAGGGGCTTTAGCAGATTATTGTACGCTGAAATGGAGAGGAAACCATAGCCCTAACCTGGTTTACGCAAACAAGTGTCAGCACCCAGAGGGGGGAGATTGCAGGTACTGCGGCATGCATCATGTTTGGGACGCGGTATGCGGAATGAAGGCTCTGGAACCAGGAAAAATAAGACACGATAACAAGAAATATTTGGACAGAAACGAAATTATCAAGGGAACCGTATTTCGTAGGCAAAGGCAGAAGAAAAACGCATTAAGAAGAGAAAGTCCTCAGGTCGAATGCCAAGAAAAAAATGCGGGGGGCACTAAAGCTGGGACCGCGTACAGTAAAAAAGATCGGGGATTTTCAAGAACCAGCAATTATGAGGACAGGGAACCTCTAAGAAAAGATAATTTAAACACAAAAAGAGGGTTTTTACGGATCAAGAGGAACATGTTTTTCATATTTAATTTAATATTAATTACCATGTACACGCTGATACTTTTTCAGGGAAAAACTCAAGCAAGCTGGTGGGGGAAAATTTTCGGAGGCGGAAATAGTGGACCAAGTGGAGCAGGACGAATTGCAGCTTCATTATCTGGATCGCGTATAGTAGGATACGGAATACCAGCAGGACCCCCAGGCTATGGACAGCCATTAGGACCAGCAGGATACGGAGCACTGGCACCCGGAAACGTAAACATAGCAAGACCATATAGTCCATCGGCGGTAGAAGCTGCCAATTCAGTTTACGCAAGACCAGGAGTGGGAGAAAACCCATTCCTTACACCCGGTAGAGTAGTACCGGATCCAATATTTAACATACTGCCAGGGTCCAGGGGTATGCAAGGTCAGATGACGGGGTCATCACCGATAGCAGGGAGCATGGCCAGCGGGGCTTCGGAAACAGCGTTGGGAAAGACATGAAAGGTAGCAAAGTCAATGATACCAAATGGAAAGGACGTGAAGCGGGCAATGGTCTTCGGGGGAGGCCTAGTAGGAGTAAATACCGACTAGCATCTTATTAATGGGGAAATAGATAAGAGCAAGTTTGAGGAAATGCACAAGAAACAATTGCAGTGGGAAGGAGAACAAGCCAGTGCATTGAGACAAGATATGGAGCCATACAAATCCGGACCGGGTTCAGAAAGAATATCACTCAGACGAGAAATTGCGTGCGATATTGGAAAAGGGAAAACCATCAAATCGTGCCGCGGGGCATCAAGGGTACAGTAGCAGTAAAGACGATGACGAGCCGCTACAGTTGCAGATAGTACTAGCATGGCTGCCACAGGCCATTCGAGAGGCGAATGAAACCCACTTCAACGGGACTTTAAGGAGACAGTATCGAAGAAACAATCAAGATCAAGGACAGAATCAAGATCAAGGAAGGCGATCTGAAGCGTTGGTGAACGGTGGAATAATACATGAGACCTATAACGGAGGGAGCTATTTAATCACACTTGGAGTGTCGGGGGTAGTATTTGTAGTCGTACTAATAGCTATTATGGGAGTATTTTATATTTATTTTTCACACAGAACGCAAACACTTAGGGAGAAAGTGGAACTCAAGAGGAGTCAATGAAGAAATCGGAGCCAACAGATGACTGGATACTCACCACTTAGTCAGGAGAAAGCAGAAGCAAAGGACCTTATGGAAAGCAGAATACTTTCTCGGGGAGAAGATGTGACTGGGACTAAGAACGAGAAGCTAGTCGGGGTATCGTCATCGGAACGAGATATACTAGAGAAAGTCAAGAACGAATTTAAAGAACAATTCGATGCCTATACTCAGCAGAGGATGCAGTAAAGGAAAGCTAAAATGATGGCGCTTGGAACGTTGACATCATTGCATGGTCGGGGACTGTGCGCTGCGGAAGAAAAAGGGAGCCCATCAGCAATTAGATGGACGACCGCGGATGAAGAGGAGAGTCCAACAGCACAAGTAACGATAACTGCGGATGAAGATGGCCCAGCAGTTGGAGATGAAAAATGATCTCGGAGAGACAAGACTAAAGAAGCACTACCAGACGTGCGGGACGATTTGGCGATTTAATTAATTTGGAATTTTATTTTGCTTCGCGATATTTCAGTCTAAATTATTTTTATTATACATGTACTTATTCAGAATTAATAGTTAGGGAACTATTTTATACAATAATCATATATTTTGGATATATTTACCTGTTATAGTTTTGGGAACTATTTCCCATTAATGTGATATTTTGGTAATTTTTTTTAGTAGGGGGCTACTAAATTGGGGAAAATTTATTTTGTTACAGAGGGGATTGTTGTATAGTGCGGAGGCACGAGCATGTAGTTAGTTTTGATACTTTAAAATGTATGAATGAGATTAGAGTTGCAGTTTGGTATGAATGTCATGGCACAGCAAATATTTGGGAATGACTCAGCTGGCATGAATTCTGTGACCTTCCATCAGCGGATTTGTCAAAGGACGAGGTCCTAGTTTTACAATTCGAAACGTATTTTTAAGTTAAACAAAAGTTGTAATTTGAGCGAAAGCGACTAACCGATAGTCACTTCTCTACACACTTCCAAACCTACAAGTTGTACTTTGTAAACTCTATCAGTGAACCAATAAATTGTGAATTCGTTACTTGTTATCTAACTTCGGCGTTGGTCTCTCACTCATTATCACACATCAAATCGTTGCACTTTTGACAAGTATACTAAGAGCATCCACCGATTATAACGATATGTCAATAATACTGGAGCTCACAATTTTTGTTTCAAAAACATAAATATTTGTTATTTTGTTATAAATTAAGTTGTTGTAAAACATCGTCCAAAAATGATGTCGTAAGCCATTTCCTATTTTTGTCATCCTTGTGCTCCCCCTCGCTTGGCATATGTTCAACCATTGTAATAATAGTAAATTATTGGCAATCTCTAACATGAGGTGGAACAACTAAGTTCACCTATTGATGATATTCATGTGATAACGTAATTTGTGGACGATCCGTGATGACGTACTATCTATACTGGAATTATTAGCACCGAGGACAATACTCTAACCCCCACCCCCCCCTCCCCCTTCGGATAATTTTAATTAATATCTGGTATTCTTCATATTATGCAACATCACATGTCATGGATGTCACCCAAAAACCTAACGAAAAGTTCTGCTGCGAGAGCACGCCTCTTCATCGGTGAAGCGGTCATCGAACGAACATGTAAAAACCGACGTTCCACCGGCATGCCCATACAAACCTAAACACCGCGCCAACCACCGGCTTGTTTGCTGCTGAATTTTAAAAAGAATATTTTGCACTTTTCAAAAACATGTGGATAGAACATGTTTACACTTTTCATAAACATGTAGACATAACATTTTTACACTTTTAAAAAACATGTAGATAGAACATGTTTACACTTTTTATAAACATGTACAGAGAACATGTTTACAATTTTCATAAACATGTAGATATACCATTTTTACACTTTTAAAAAACATGTAAATAGAACATGTTTACACTTTTCATAAACATGTAGATAGAGTATTTTTACACTTTGAAAAAACATGTAGATAGAACATTTTTACACTTTGAAAAAACATAGAGATATAACATTTTTACACTTTTAAAAAACATGTAGATAAAACATTTTTACACTTTGAAAAAACATGTAGATAAAACATTTTGACACTTTGAAAAAACATGTAGATATAACATTTTACACTTTGAAAAAACATGTAGATAAAACATTTTGACACATTTACAAAACATGTAGATATAACATTTTTACACATTTACAAAACATGTAGATAGAACAATAAATGTAGGAATGTGCTAAAATAGAGTCGGCTATTTATGCCGACAGCGAAATAAAGTCGGTTTAGCTATCGGTTATTCACCGGATCGGTGGTTTGCATAAAACTTAATGATCAGGTCGGTAACCGTGGAGAGGCGTGTGCGAGAGATCAAACAGGAACAAGGAGCTTCAACTACTCGGATGTAACGATTTAATTCTTCAAGCAACATTATAAGTCCAGACCGAGAAGCACACATTATACGACTAGCACTTCTTATTTTATATGGAGTACTAAATTTGGATACTTCTCCATGTATTCACTTCCTTAATGCATGGTGTGAAATTTGTGGATTCTTTTTGTAACCATATTTTTGTAATTGGATTTTTTTTTCGAATACTAGACTTGATATTATTATTGTAACCGAATACTGTGTCTGTTTTCAGAATGAGGTACTAACTAAAAAAGTTTGAACTGTATAATTTTTCACTTAAATAAAGCTCACAAAAAAACAAAGAAACAAATAGCTTGCATTTGCCTATAATAAACTAACATGTAAGGTGGAACTGGAAAAAAGAATCGATAAGGTTGATTAATAAATTATTTATAAATGCTTTATCCTTGTAAATATCTAATACGAAATGTTTTAAAAATGCTCAAAATGTGTCCTCATGTTTTTATAATGTGCAAACTGTTCAGTTGTCCTGTTTTTAAAAAGTGCACAAAGTTGCATTTAAAAGTTACCTATTTAATTAGATAATTTAACTTTTGAATTTGTAAACATCAGATGCACTCAGCCCGTACTACTATGCAATGCAAACAAATACCTGTTTCTGTGCAAGACGTACTGCCCTGGTAGGCTGATTAATGAAATGTAATAATTGGCTTTGTAGAAGAACGAAAGTCCTTACCTGATACCCTCCGAACGGTACTCCTATGCCGGCACCACTCAAATTGGCATTAGCTGTGCAGCTTTTACCTGTTGCAATTCGTACATTTTTCCCTAGCACAGAGACAAAGATGACTCACTCAGACCTGAACCGACACAGGCACACGGGCATTTGTAAAGGCACCACTTACCACACGCACCTAGCTATTTATTACTAAAACATTGTTTTAGAGCCTACACTGACTCAAAATATGCGTTTTATACTTATTTGACTTTGCACCTCTTGTGGCAGCGTAATTCAATCAGTCATCACATCTACCCACAGACGGTTTCAGATCGTTATTGACCGGGCCAGACTAGGTCAGAAAAGGGCGGCCCTGACCAGACCTTTTTGGACCTGATTAGATCAGTCTAGACTGAACCGTACCAGACCATAATACACCAGACGAGACCATACCAGATCACATCATACCACAACAGACCAAGTTGCTTTAACTATGCTCTACTGTTTTATTAACGCTCAGGTTTACTAATAGCTCAGCATCTACTCTAGTCCCACGGTGGACAAAAACTTTTTTTATCTTGAAACATTTATTTAATTTTTGGTCGGTTTAGCTGCTAATTGCGAAAAAATTATAACTTTAATAATAACCGAAAACTGTACAGCACTTCTGTCTCTTTTTCTAGGCAATTAGAAGTTGTTTGCATTTAAAAGCTTAACAAATGCGTCCTGTAGCGTGTGACTAACAGCGATGCAAACAGACAGACAGACAGACAGACAGCCAACACCAGACCAATAGACCAACGACCAACAGATGCTTGCTCACCATTCAAAAACTAGATCTTACTTAAAATATTAAATTGATTCTAGCATTTATGTGCGCCTTTTAGGTTTTAAAAAAGCCGCAATTTTAATCATTGTTTATATGAAATACGTAAAGAAAGCGGCACTTACAGAGGAAAAATACACAGATATCATAAAACTACAAACAATTAAATATTATAATACAGGAAGTCTTAAGGTGATGTTTTAGTTTGCAATATTCTAAAACAACATTTTGCGAATAATGAAAAAGTAGATTTAAAAGTGTGTTTTTTCAATCGTTGGCAAAATCAGCAAAGAAGTGCAGTTGCAAAGAAAAACTTTGGTATTTACGCAACAAATTCTCTTTAAACCAAAACCATACAGCCTGAATAAGTATTTCTGCGTTTACCATTTCGATCTTTATCACTTATATTTTTACTTGCAGATATGTTTGCTGTGGTTCAACTTCGAAACCTATTTCTGCGACAACTTAAAATCTCGTCCATGTGCCTACATACAAGAGTTTCTTCGAGAATAGATATTGATACAGGAATAGAAGGTTTTGAAAAAAACAAAAAGAAATATCGCTTTTCACACAAAAACCCTCTTCTGTCATGGTTGGATAACGCGCAAAACTTATTCAGCGATCAAGAGTTAACTAAATTGTACGATGAGTTCAAAACAATTGTTAACGATATGACCACTATAAAATGGACAAATGGAGGAAGACGAGGAAACAAGAGGACAAAGGATATGATGGAGTACGTACTACCGTGGACACCTGTGTGGTAAAATTGTTTTTAAATTATTATTATAAGGTCATACAATACTTTTTTTAAATATGTTAAAAAAACGTATCACTAAAGAATTAATCAATCATCCAATCAATCAAAATTAAGAATAATTTAATTACAGTGCTGTGCAATTTTTAATTGGTAACGCCTACTATACTAAGTTGCGTCAGGCTTCAGGAAAAACGTTGGCAAATGAAGAAGAGCATTATCAGCTGTCGTTCAAACTAGCTTGGGCTCTTGAAATGGTTTTTGCAATAGCAAATATTTTATTTTACACTTTAAATTGGGAATGTGGCAGAGTGTATATTTAATTTTGGCATAGCGTTATAGTACTTATTCGCAATACTTTTAAGCAAGGCAACAAATTCCTATATAATAGCTTTTAAATTTAATTTTTTAAAAAAATGTACAGATTGCGAGGACGCCTTATATGATTGACGACGCAATAGACGAAGGAACAGTGAGACAGAACCTACCGTGTTGGAAGACGGTGCCAGGAGTTGGACTTCGGGAAGTTAATGATATAGCTATATTAATTCATGGGGGTTACAGCATTCTAACAAAATACTTTTTAACTAACAGCATTTTCCCTTATTTGATAAAACTTGTCTCTGAATGCTTCATTACGACAGCAGTTGGAGAAAATAACTTGTTTCTTTTGTCGTGCGAAATAAATTCTCCAAACTACGTGTAGGTTTAATTTCTTAAATTAATTAAAAAATGTATCATATAATTATACTAACATGATCAGTTTTTTAATCAAACCCCCTTGCACACAATTTGTACTTTTTTGTAAACCTATTTAAGGTACGAGGAGAAAGACTTTATTCGGGCAAAGGTACTTCTAAACGCAATACTTTTACCAACAATGCCAGTTGTTGCAGCTATGGTGTATGTAAGTTAATAACTAAAATTGTCTAATAAAATGATAGAAAATCGATAATGACAATTGTACTTTCAGCTATTTAAAATGTTGTTCAACTAATCACGTGTACAAACAAACTATGTATTAGAATGGAATTAACGATTCAGCCCTCATACAAAAAGCAGTTGAAATTGGAGATATGATAGCAACTTACTACACAAAAGGTGAAGACTGGGTAGACGTCTACGGAGGAAACGCAGGAAATGAAAGAGAAAGCCGTGATATTCAGGAAGGATACCCGTCATGGCTTTTTTACGCAGCGTTTAAACATGCAAACGAAAATCAGCGGAACCATTTGATTGTAAGAACGCCAATTGGTTTTTATAGAAAGCAAATTTTGTACTTAATAATTATTATGTGCGACATATAAGAAAATATACACAATGCAAGGATGACTAAACAACATTTAAAAACATTTTTTATTAAAGGCAAACTACGGAAAGGAAGACCCAGCTGCAGTAAAGGAAGTACTCAAGATTTACTCAGATTTACATGTTTCTGAGATTGTGTATGAAATGGGGGAAAAAGATCTTTACAAATTAGAATTACAAATATCTCAACTTCCACGCGATACGTATCCCAAAACAGTTTGGTTTAATCTACTAAATCACTACAAACAAGCATTACTTGGACAAGCTGCAAGATGTTAGTAAAAGACACGACAATTTTACAAAAAGCATGTACAAATAGGTTGAGTAGTGCTACATAATAGTATTTTTAAAGAGACCTTTTGATTTGCTACTAGAAGTATTAATTATATTTCTAGGTATTCTAAAAATTTAAAATTTTCAATTTGTTCCTATGAATTTGCCACTGCAAGTTTGGAAAAAACATATTGTTGTAAAAGATTTATTTTGTTAAGCATTGTAACTTCCTTACTTTCATTTGGTTTTTAAAAATGCTGTAGTTTATCAATATAACGTTAATAAAAAGTAAATTCTAGGTTTTAAAATAACCAATAATGCAAGTGTATGTACTACGAAATGTATGTCGACCTACTGTCGTTTGCTTTCCATTGTCGTCAACGCAGCAATGTCGTATGGTGAAATGTTGTTTCCACTCATCGTCAGTTTCGTAATATTTTCTTAACCTACGCTGCGTATACGCTATATGGATTGATAATTAACCAAAACGGCTAAAATTTTCAATTTTGTCTCGATTCGTATGAGTCATTTTATTCTCTATTTAATTGGTAATTGGACTATAGTACTATAATTATATTAAACAGCCACACGGAAATTGTTGAATTCAATCTATTGACAATTACCCATGTAATTTAGTATGAATAGGGTAAACACAGTGTTAATGATGCATAAAAAAATACTAATTTAACTGTGACCTGCTTGAATTTATTTATGTTGTTAATTATTGCCATGAAATTGCGCAGGTGCATACTAAAAGACCTGACACCATAACGTCGATATTTATTTATCTGCCCTTTTTTAACGCGTAGTTATTTTAATTTCAAAAGGATGTGGTGAAAATGAAAGTCCAAAATGACCCTCATTCGATGGAACGTTATCAACAGAAATGGGTGAAATTTCAAATTTCTGAAAAAAACTTGTTAAGATTAAAAACAACTCATTTCGTGCAAAACCTTCACCCGGACAACTTCGTTTACCATAACAAAATGGAATAAAATTCCTTGTTAATGATGTTGGTGTTTGATCTAATGAGTTTGTGTTTAAAAATCTTTCAGGAAGGAATTTGTGAGGCTCTGACCAAATTTCTGGGTCATTATGAACTCCCAAAAGATTAGAAATGACCATTGTACCCTTTGGAATAGCAAAACCATAAAAGTCTGGGATATCCTCAGTTGTGACATGAAAGACTGCCAAAGGAAGTAGTGTTGCAATGCGGAGAATTTCATTGATGACAGCTTCTGTGTATGGCATTTTAGAACGATGTAAGATTGAAGGGTTTTCAAAGGTACTGTTCTTAGCATTAGCGGATCCCATAACGGCGTCAATTTCTTGTAAAAGCTTTCTCTGAACTTCTGGTTCTCTGGCCATGTAAAGAAGAAGCCAATCTAGTGCTGCCGTTCCAGTTTCAATAGCACCCAAATACACGTCCCCAGTCGTCGTTACTTGTTCACTTCCTAAATTAAATAACGCAAAAAATTGAATTGATTTTCATTTAAATTGACTGAGTCAGATGTCGTTTGTGAAGAGAACCATATGACCCAAATACAATTTAAGCTAGAATCAAGAATCAAAATGGGCTATGCTATGTCACAAAAAATTATTAGATAACAAGCATAAACTGTTGATTTTTTGTTTTTGAAAACAGTCAAATGTTCGATTTAAATCTTCGTGAAAAGGTGCAAAAAGTTGTAATTTCATGTTTGTAAAAAAGCTCAAAATGTTAAAATTCCATGTTTTTGAAAATTTGCAAAATGTTCTAATTCTATGTTTATAAAAACGCTCAAAATGTTTAAATTCCATGTTTTTGAAAAGGTGCAAAATGTTCTAATTCCATGTTTTTAAAAATGTTAAAAATGTTTAAATTCCATGTATTTGAAAAGGTGCAAAATGTTCTAATTCCATGTTTTTAAAAAGGTTAAAAATGTTTAAATTCTATATTTTTGAAAAGGTGCAAAATGTTCTAATTTCATGCTTTTGAAAGGGTGCAAAATGTTCTAATTTTATGTTCTTGAAAAGGTGCAATATGTTCTATTTACATGTTTTTAAAAAGGTGCAAAATGTTCTAATTCCATGCTTTTGAAAGGGTTCAAAATGTTCTAATTTTTTGTTTTTGGAAAGGTACAAAATGTTCTATTTACATGTTGTTGAAAAGTGCAAAATGTTCAATTTAAATCTTCTCAAGGAATGTTTAAATATTTTTGTACATAGCTGATATTTGTTTTTAACTAAACATGTATATAGGTTATTTTGGTTCTTCACAGACAATATTATTATTTTGGTTATTTAAAAGGCAGGTGAACTGGAAACAGACTAGACTGACTCGACTCGTGGAATCCTGAGTTAATATCTTTGGTGATGGCAATCTGATCAAAGTACGCATGCGTAAAGTTCTTAGGATGTCCTGGAACATAGTCCAATTTGCCGTCTTCAATAAATTTTCCCATTTGAGAATAAAATGTCCGCATTCCACTTACAACTAAATTACGTCCAAGAAAACAGAGAAGCTTGGACACCCATGGGATGAACCATGACACACCTACCACTATACTACTGCTCGTGTCAAGAGCTCTGTCGAATCCAATATAAGTGGAAATTAACGTTATAAACATTTGCTACAAAATCAGAATTCATTTTCAGCTGTTTACATCTATACTTAACACTAATCATTCATATTGATCGGTTTTCAATACGCATAATTATACTTTAAAATCATAACTAAATGTATATCGTCGGTAAAGAGTCATTTTGCGGTAGGTCTAGTGCACAGCTAAAATCATTCTGTCGCAAGTCCATTCAATTGGTAGCTGCTGTCGAGGTCGCTACTGCATTGTCCTTTGCATTAGGATGAAGTGGTATGTTACTCGCTGCATTGTAATTACTAATGATGAAAACTTAGGAGTCGTCTACAAAAAAAGTGATAAAAATTCTATTTCCTGCACATTTTGCACTTTTTAAAACCACATTTCAAAAAGTGCAAAATGTTGTATTTCCATGTTTTTGAAAAAAGTGAAATGTTCTATTTACATGTTTTCAAAAAGTTCCTAATGTTGTATTTTCATGTTTTTGAAAAGTGCAAAATGTTGTATTTCCATGTTTTTGAAAAGTGCAAAATGTTGTATTTCCATGTTTTTGAAAAGTGCAAAATGTTGTATTTCCATGTTTTTGAAAAGTGCAAAATGTTGTATTTCCATGTTTTTGAAAAGTGCAAAATGTTGTATTTCCATGTTTTTGAAAAGTGCAAAATGTTGTATTTCCATGTTTTTGAAAAGTGCAAAATGTTGTATTTTCATGTTTTTGAAAAGTGCAAAATGTTGTATTTCCATGTTTTTGAAAAGTGCAAAATGTTGTATTTCCATGTTTTTGAAAAGTGCAAAATGTTGTATTTCCATGTTTTTGAAAAGTGCAAAATGTTGTATTTCCATGTTTTTGAAAAGTGCAAAATGTTGTATTTCCATGTTTTTGAAAAGTGCAAAATGTTGTATTTCCATGTTTTTGAAAAGTGCAAAATGTTGTATTTCCATGTTTTTGAAAAGTGCAAAATGTTGTATTTCCATGTTTTTGAAAAGTGCAAAATGTTGTATTTCCATGTTTTTGAAAAGTGCAAAATGTTGTATTTCCATGTTTTTGAAAAGTGCAAAATGTTGTATTTCCATGTTTTTGAAAAAACACAAATTTTTGTATTTCCATGTTTTGAACAGTGTAAAATGTTTTATTCACATGTTTATGGAAAGTGCAAAATGTTTTAGAAACGGAATTTTTATTACGTTTCTTATAGACGACCTCTAAGACTTTGATTTAACTAGCGTTTTTAACAATTGTTAACTCTAACAACATTAAGCTAATCACTCATTTGTACGTGAAATGTGAACTAACGATAATTGTTAAGCACTTTTTTAACTATAATTAACTTTTGTAACTAAAAATTGGTAATGTATGCAGTAAAATCACGTTAACGTTTGTTAAACTTGACTATTTTAAATTTTAGCGGGATAATTATATATATGGCTAACAATTGTAAATTATGTAGTGAAATCCCACTAATCGTTAATAGTTTAAGAATTAGTAAGTACTTGTAAAATCGCAAAGTTACACATTGATAACTTAGCCATTGTTAACTAACAGTTGTTAAAGTCGCTAGTGAAACCAAGGTCTAACAATAAGTGCACGTTATGAGCCACCCCTACCTAACGCAAAGGACAACGCGGAAGCGACCTCGAATACATCTACCAATTAAATTGACTTGCAACAGAATGACTTTAATAAATCGTATTGACTTGGGACAGAATCATTCTTTACCGACAAAATAGTTATTTAAGGTCAAAAATCAACGTAGTTGTTGTTACTTGTCAATATGAGACACGAAATTCGTAAGCATGGGATCATTTTCATTAAATCTTTGCCCCACCATAGCATCCCAAAAGACGTTGATGACAGGGGCTTGAAAGAATTTTTTGATTTGAAATGTAGACGTCATTTGGATGTTGCACGAACTTGAATTTAAACTTGTAATTTTGTTTAACCTATTTTTTAAATTACTCGAAAAAATTGACATTTCATCCTTAACTCTGTATTCCATTTCAGTTTTTCCAACACCTACAAAATCTCGAAGGGATTTGAGAGTGAACTTTCTTTGTTCTACTTGACGGGGCCCAGCAGATGCGAAACCAAGTCCTTCACACGTAGTACCTATACGAATCATGTGTTTGATTGTCAATTTAAATTTTATAATACGATATGTACATACATAATATAATTATTAATTTTACTAAAAATTTAAAAACAAATCTCCCAAGTTTTTTTCATAGTTTTTTTTGTTTTAGTATTTGCAAATTTCACACCTTGACTCCTTGTCATCTTAATCCAGTTGTTAAGAGGCGGACGCCCAGAAAATCTTTCCTGGCTAAATGCATGTTTGATTATCTTTACGTCATTGAGAACGACGGTTCTATATAAAACCAAACAATTAAGCTATTTCAGCGATTTTTGCATAAGAGTTCAAGTAAAACTTTGGCAATTAAAATCACGCTACGCGCGGAGTGTAGTCAGTGCAGTGCAGCAATAATTTCAATATTTCAATTCAAATTTTAGATTGTTTCGTATCTGTCGTAATTATATTTGACATAAAACCAAACTTACGGTATGCTACCAAATTTAACAGAAAATATGGGTCCATAAATCTTTTTCCACTCTATAAACTTCATTGATGGGTTCTTGCCTAAAAGAGGAAGATGACCCAAGATTGGGAATCCCCATGGCCCTGTTCATTTTGTGATCAGCGTAACATTTTGAAATAAATGCACAGTTAAAATACTACATTTATGCATGTTATGATTACAAACTTACACAAGAGATAATATTCCTTAAGTGTAAAATTTGAAATAAAACAATAGATATTAATGAAAAGGAAATTCTTGAGCTCCTTGGAAAGAAGATGCAGCAGTACTCGAGAAAGGTACCGAATTCTCACGTGACTAACGGTCAGAGATTATAGGAGCGAGGAAAGAAAATTTCAGACAGTAGATTTTCTATTCCAGACCGTAGGATAGATTCAAACAAAAGAAGGACGCTCTCATACGAGCCTTTCTCAAGCTGAGATTCGTAAAATCCCAGTCAGTCAGTCTTTCGCCATTCGATCCTTAACAATTTTTAAATTTTACTCTCGATATTTCGTTCGTAGCTTTCGTAACTTTCGTATTTTGAACCAAAATATTTCTGACTCTATTTTGTGTCTTTTTCGTAACTCGTAATTCTTTTATAAATCACGATTATTTTATCCTTTTCGAAAGTAAAATATCTTTGAAGTTAGATTCACAATTATTTGAACGTAGTTTATTCGTAGTATTATAAATTAGTGACAAATCTGTAGCTGACCCAGCCGACCCTCTGACCAAAAGTACGTGCGTTAATTCTGGTATCGTATCTTTATATATTATTATTGATTATAAATAATTTGGCCGAATTCATAAAAAAAAAATTTAGCTTTTCCGTTTCGTTTCATTTTCCGATAAAGGTAAACGTATCATATTATTAGGAAATAATTTGTTTTCGGGAATTAATCCTATTTTCCTTTCCGTTGAATAAATTCGTAAAGTAACGTAAATTAAATTAATATAATTTATCTGTGTTCCTACGTCCATAATATTATTGCATTGTGTATTCAATTACTTACTATTAACTATAAAGTTTTAAAAGCATACATAATATAATATATTCATTCGATTTCATCCATACAGATATTAGTAAGCAGTAGCTCACCAACTCACCCACCATAATCATAGCTAAGTATATAATTACTGGGTCCTTAATACATATCATATTCCCCATCGCTCATACCTCTCATATTTGCCATAAGGATATATTGTATTTCTTGGATTTGGGTTTTCAGCACTTCTGCCGTTCCCCCAGCATCAAATATAATTGTTTCCAGAAAGTAGGAAAAGTCCACGTTCGTTTTTTTTCCCTTTCAATTAAGGTGCGGGGTATTTTGATACTGACCCCGTAACCCGCGTTTGACTCGTAAAAATATTTTAGAAACAATAGATATTTCGTCCAAAACCGTTAGAATAATTTAATTTAGAAAAAGTAAGTGTAAACTGAGGCACTGCCAGTCACCGCAAGTTTGATTCTGACACTTGCGTTGGTAGTAGAAGACGGTTACTAATAGTTACAGTAAAAATTGAGAAAAGTGCGAATTAACACTTGCGTGAAGTCGTAGCAAGTAGTTGTTGATTAAACGCGGCACTTGCGCCTCTAGTAAACTGCAATTAAATATAATTAAGGTAGGTTATTTTATAATTCCGAATTTAAAAGTAAACTGTAACTAAAACTAGGAAATTATAGACATCGTAGTGTTAAACCACGGAAAGCATTGCGCTCTTTTTGTGACGATATTAGGTAATTTGATACACCTAGCTGTAGTGTATTCCAATAGTAAAGCTTTAAAATTGTGAATTGTGAAGGTAGACAATAGTGGTGGTAAGTTAGCGTTACCCACGCCTTTCACTTTCTCTCGTCCGTTAGTTTTGCCGGCTCAGAAAGACAAGCCAGTCTGCCGCTAGTATTTCATCATCCCAAACTTATTGCTAAACTTGCTGACTATTCGAATTCAGTTTCGAAACTTAAAAGTTTAAAATCTCGTATTATTGTTTGATTTTTAAAAGTAGCCATTCAACAGTGCGAAGCTGATATTGAACGTAGGCTCATTATTCTATTTTTAGACGAATTAGTTATCGTAAGTGACAAATCTCTCGTAAAGTCGAAACAATTGCAAAGTGCCATTTTACATTCGTGAGTCTGTGACCGTAAGTTTTTGTATCTTTTCCTATGCACCCAGTAACTCGTCACTTGGCTGCCGATATTTTGAACGCAATTTTGGACTTTTATATTTTCGTAGGCTTCTATAAATTACACTACGAAAACTTTTTGCCCTTATATCTCGTAATTTTATTAAGTTTTGTAATCGTTATAAAAATTTGCGACTTCTCAATTCAGCCCTGTATTTATAGACCAATCGTAAAACCTAAGCATATCTGCAAATCGCTGCTCCGTAAACCCAAATCCCGTAGGATTATCTATTATCGTCATTTTCGTTATAATCACGGTTTTGCTTACCGTGGCTTTCGTCGTAATCAACCGTTTAACTTATTAGACTGAAACCGATTCATTATTTGTCCGATAAAAAATAATTTGAGGTCAAATTATTCGCTTAACAAATCGTAAGAAATATTTCGTATTAGTTCTTGTTCGAATTTCTTTTCGTTACCGTTTCCGTTTCGTTATATTAATCAATTACGTTCCGCTTATATTCGTAACTCGTATTCAAAGGTCAATAAAATTTACACGTCGTTAAAATATATTACTTTTGTTCGTTCCGTATACATTAGCTCGTTTCCGAATAAACCGAATCGATTTCAACCTAAATTCGAGGTCATTGAAAAATATATGCTTACGTATGCGCTAATTTTACGTCTACACTCGAATGTGTGAGGTCATTTCGTTTACCGACAAAACTGTTAAATTGCGACTATCGAAATAACACTATTATTTACGTCATGTTCAAAAGTTTATTAATTGAAATTTTATGTTCTATATTTTAGTTTAGAAAACTGACTATTTTGAAGCTTATCCGAGTAATCACTTCCGTATTATCGAACGTAGAGGAAAACTTCCGAATTTCACCCGCTGACCAAGGACCGAGAGCCAAATCCGTATCGTTTCGAATCTTTTACATCCGATCGTAGGGAAGAAACCCTAATTTATTCGAAAACCGAATTTTTGAGAGCCGTATCATTTAAATTCCGTTCGTAGTCATCGAATCGTCATTAAAACCGTGATTAATCGATTTAATCAAACGTATTAAATTCGACCCAAGGTACATAATACATTATACGAAACAGATTATCATTATACACATTACGATAAAATATTTTGCTTGCTTTCGTAGAACGCTTATTAAAATTTAAGTGCATTAAAATTGTGTATGTTGCGCGAGCCGACCGCCCGTATCTCACAGGCTAAGTTTTAACCCCATAAGATATTGCGTTTCATAGATTTTATACGAAATTACGAACTTTGATTTTTTGTACCTTTATATTATTCTTTTCTATACGATCGTAGGACCGCATCGACCGTAGGCCATTGCATTTACCGCGCATCGTTAACGAATACATATTACATCGAACACGCCGCTTCTAACGACAATTTATATCGACGTAAATATCGCCTATTCGTGAACTTACTTGACCTTATCGTGAACTTTCGAATCGTATTATAAAATCTAATTTCGCTGTCGCCACGAATTAGCATAAAATAACCATTATCGATTATCTTCGTCTACGAACTCAGACAGTCTCGAAATAAATTATTAGCAGTCTCGATTTTCTTTTGTCGAGCGTACATCGACCCCAGTCTGGAATTTAAAATCTTTGTTCGATTTCCCTAATCTCTTTTGAACTCAAACGAGACAATAAGAAAGAATTTTCGTTTCCGCTGATAAAGGTTAAATCAGCGCACAGAACTGCTTAATAGTCATCATTTAAAATAATTATCGACGTACTTCGAAATTCTTTACATACGAACGTAGCTTAATTAAATTAAGTAATTAGTTACTAGTCATAAATAGCTTTAGTCAGTAGTATGCTTTGAAGCATTACTACATCGTAGGTACGAACCGTGGGGATAATCAGAGAAAACGAAGGAACTCCCTTTTGCTTCTTGACTATTAATTAAGTATATAACATTATCGTTTAAATCATAAATAGATACATACTATAGTAGGTACTTTTGAAAATCTAAGAAAAGTAGGTACCTATATAAACGACAACTTACATCGAACATAATAATTTCTTTTCGTTTCTTGTTATTGTGTATGGCCCTCAATCATTTACATCATACGATCTACCGACCTGGTATAAATGCTAACGAATACGTAATTAATCGATTACACGCATTAATTCAGATTAACCCTAACGTAGGCAACGAAGCTAAATTACAAATTCTAATTCAAGGACTGCCTGACTGCTTTTCCCAACATGTTATCGCCTGCCCGACAATAGACAGCTTGATCAAAACGCTGAATCGCTTACTTGCTAGATCGATCTATGTACAATATTACAAATTGTAAGTGACGATAAAGTATATTATATTACAAATACTCTGAATTTCCAGAGTCCAATTCATCGTATGTCTTGCTAAAATACCGTATGGAAGAACAAGCCTTACAAAATACGACATACCGACGTGGACAGACTGCATACGCCTACGTCCAAAACCGCCTTCGAACTTTATTAATTCATTTTCCGAATTTAAGGACGTCCCTTCAAATTCAACTGTTGATACTTGGATTGCCGCAGAATTTATCTGAGGAACCATTCTTTTCTACGACTATCGACGATTTTGTAGCCAAATTAGATAATCGCATTAACGAGTTGCGAATCACGATTTGGTAAGTTTAATTTTAAATCGACATCTCACTAAATATAAAACATTACAAATCGTAGGTATAGCCTAATACACTTAGTAGTAGCCATAACCATACAGATTTATCTGCCGACTCAATTTATTAAATCAGCAACTCGGGAGTTTAATATCTCCGAGATATTAACACCCTGGCCGACTCAAAGAAGCCCATTCTCGATAATAACGATGAAGAGACAGAGAAAAATCAAAATTCTCATAATTTGGAGTCTGACGTTAAATCCGAATCTCCACTCGCCGCTGAAATTACTGATTTTAGTGCTTTCTCGCTACACGAAGAAACGACTTAAGAAAGTCTTGGTGCCGATCTTTATCGGTTACCTGGTGAAAGTGAATCCGATCACCTCACCCGCTTAAATCGCGAAGCGTTACTTTTCCATAGGCAAGTGGACGATCTGTTCAAAGCCGGAAAAGTAGACGAATTCGAAGCGGACGGTAAATTAGAAGAATTATTTTTCGAACGCGATTCGAATATTATTAATCCTACGACCGGCCGACCCATATTCAAATTAAAACCGATCGAAGTAGCCACTGCTAACGTATCTAAATTTTTCGCATCCAAAATGCCCGGGAACCAGGATGGACAAAATGCAGCTGCTGCAATTCCGGGTGGTAATACTGTTGTTACCCCTTCTACAGCTACTGCCGTCCCAAGTACGAATCATTTGACAGCTGAACATATTGCGGCTATCGTTCAGCCCTTCTATCAGATATGTTTAGGAGGAATGGACATGACGCAAATTCGTTTGATTAATAAGCAGAAACTCATTGAGCCTATCGGTCACTTTCGAAGTGAGCGAGAAGCTGCATATTGGCTCATCGACTACAAAAAGGAAATATTAGGGCGTAATATTACTGCATATTAAGCCAATTTGTCGCTTAATCAACTTCTTAGAGGCCCTGCGAAAAAGTGGTGGGACTCTGAAAAAGTCCATTATATTCCCACTTTAAACGAAGCTGATTTAGACGAATGCGAAGAAACGTGGAATCGCATTATGGATGCCATGGTCCTACGATTTGACCGACCCCATATGTCGACACGAGCTGCAGCTGACCTGCCTAAGACTTTATACCAACCTGGTATGAGTGGTAGTGACTATGTAGCCGGACGAATGCAAGTAATGGCACAAATCGACCCCAACATGCAATTAGAATCGAAAATTAAATTGCTAATTGAGGGACTTCCGGATCTCTTTGCCGACAAAGTAATGTCATGCGCTTTGATTGATAATATGACGAAAACATTAAATCGAATCATCGATTTAAATTCAAAGAAAATCCAGCAAGTCAAACAGACTTATTTATATGACACATTAGCTCAGAAGCCTGCTTTTGCCCGTAGCAATAAAATAGTTAATGCACTGGACATTAACAATGCTGCAAATTTTTTGGGGCATCCCAATCATAATACCAACCGCAATAACAATAATCGTAGTAACAATAATAATTCTAATCGACAAAATCCTAATAAATATACTGACGTCCAATTTACGAACAGTTTTTCGGCCGAACACAAAGCTTCATGTGTTACTCCAGACGGGAGGCCGACTTGTTTTCGATGCAAGAGCCCACGCCATAGCGTATGGAAGTGTTAGCTGTTTATGGACGAAAACAATATACCATTACCACCAGAGGCGAGTGGTTGGAAACAGTATCGATCGGGAGGAAATAATTCAAACTCCAATAACTATAATAACTCTAACCGGAATAATAACAATTATAACAATAAAAACAATTATGATAGTCGGCGTTCCTACAATAATAACCAAAATCTAAACTCTGGCTATATTAACAATACGAATCAGGGACAACAGAACGTAGGTATGCCTACACAACAGGAATTTGCTCGTTTATTCCAATTATTTTCACCATATTTAGCAAATAATAATTCGCAAAATAATAACACTATCATTACGCCCGTAGATAATGACACTGATGTAGTGCCACATAATTATCAGGTTCGTGATCGTATGGCTCATAATCAGCCCAACAATAATAACATGTACATGCGAATGTTTAATCTACGTATACCTAGCGACCCAGCAGTACTTACTTACAAGACAATACAGAATACCATCGCCTTTCGCAAATTACAGGGACACGCTATGACGGATAGTAGGAACCCCTCGAGCTGCATTGTACCCGAATCTTTATTAGAATTCCCGGACACTAACGAGGTCCACCATATTCGCTCAAACCGACTTTTAGGTAAAGAAATCAAACGACATTTCACATTTCAGCATATGACTGGAAAAGGATTGAAAATTAATGTTCTCACTGATACCGGAGCCTCTATCAGCTCAATCAGTCCGTTCGCTGTTTCATGCCTTGGCATGACAGACTTGATTTAACCGTGTCGACCCATTCAAGCAGTTCTATCTATCGATACTGGAACTCCTTAATTCGTAGACAAATTTATTTTCTTACGATTCCACATCCCAGAATTGGATAAATGGATTCTTTGGGGATTTTTCGTTATTGATTCCCCCAGTAACGACGTTGTATTTGGCATAGATTTAATGACTACGTACGACGCGATAGTTCATTGTAGACTAGGTATAGTAAAGTTCACGACAACTAATCAATATATTGCTGATAAACCAGAATTTTACCAAAATTCTGCACCTGACCCCGTTTTACCCAGTAATCGTAGAGTTGGTCGCGTACGTAAAATACAACCCACTGAGGCAAATAAATCGGAAATTGCATCATTAATGACTAATAATAATGACATAAATTCAAGGAGAAATCTTCCACCGACATTAGCCATATCTGATCCACTCAGTACCGCCGTTGCATCCGCTGTAGGAAAAATTACTGTCGACTGTTTATCAGAAATATAAAATCTGTTAAATTTACCATTTAAGCCTGTAGTAACGCCCTAACATAGGACACCCACACAAATTGGAGGTACTAATACGATTCGCCCCGAACTTGAAACTACAAGTTCTTTTGACGAGGCTGTACGTAGTATTGACACGTCTATTATGTCCAGCACGGCCGAAGCCGAGCTGCCTAAATTTAAATTACGACTATTTACGACTCATCCCGTACAATTGAATGTAGGAGAATTAACGAAAATTCCCATTTATACCGCCAATCGAAATTATTCTGGCCCGATCATAGTTGAGCCGAATTTTCATTTATTCATTAAATTCGGTGCTCTCATTGAAGAGAACTGAATTGACATTGAAAATAGTACTGGCTACTGCCATACCACAAGTATTGACGACGATTTTATTCTACCCAAACAGGGAATTTTTAGTACGTATCGCCCGATCCCTAAATGTTATGTACGTAGCAACAAAGTTCATATTGACAATCAACAATGCCCAATAGGTGACGAAACTAAACCAGTACCCGACATAATTCCAGGTAGTCAGGATCTTACGGATGACGAATGGAATCAATTCAAAATTTACAAGGGATTGTCTGTTTTCGAAAAACTACAAGTCCGTATTTTACTTTCACGTTATTATCCCGTCTTTGGTTGGAAACCCGAAAATTTCCATACCTCAATCGTTGATCCACTGACAGGAAAAACTATCCAAGCGACAGTAGATCTCCTCGATCCGACGCCCCTCATTAATCCGCCTGCTGCATTGTCGAATCTTTTCAAAGTCGTTTGTCGCGATGATACCGATGACCTGCTCATGAAACAAATTATTGAGCCATGTCATTCTAACTGGGTATCACCACAACGTGTTGTAAGAAAAGGTACGAACGGATGGCGCCCAGTAATCCACCTACGAGAAATAAATAAGAGAGTGAAACTTATCGCTGTTCCCCTCCCACCGATTGTAGACGAAATAAATAAATTATCTGCATGCACTCATTATTGTCAGGTCGACATGGCAAGCTCCTACTAGCAAATCGAAGTACACGAAGACAGTAGGAATTGTCTAGCATACATTAACCACTGCGGTACTTGGCGAAAAAAACGACTTCCTTTTGGCTTTAATAATAGTGGCGCACTATTTCAATCTGTTATGTCTTAAATATTAAAACCCTACATTTATAAATGGCTAAGTGCATATGTAGATGACTCAGGTTTTGGCGGAAAATCCTTCGACGAAATGTTGCATCGTTTAGAATTGTTATTATGGTTATTTGTTCAGGCTAATATTAAGCTTAAGCCTTCGAAATGTTTCATAGGATTTCCGAGCATCATTTTTTTAGGACACCGAGTCAATGCCGAAGGTGTTTCTATCGATGCCGATCGCATTAAAACTATTGTAGAATACCCGTATCCTACAACCACGACTGAAATCCGTCGTTTCATTGGGATTTTGAACTTCTTTCGCCGCATGATCCACGGATATTCTCGGTTAGCACGACCACTCTATCATTTACTTATGAAAGACGTGCCCTTCATATTCGATTTTGCTTGCCGTCAAGCAGTCGATAATATTAAATCTGCGATTACTCATGCTCCGATTTTAGCGTTCCCAGACGAGAACGCCCAGCTGGAACTATGGACCAATGCATCCGAATTCGAGATTGCGGGCTATTTAGTTCAGAAAGTAGGTAAACTTCGACGCCCACTTAGATTCGCTTCGCACACTCTCACGACACCAGAACGTAAATGGTCCGTGACTGATAAAGAGTGTTACGCAATCATATACAGTTTGCAAAAATTTCGCAACTTCGTACTTGGTCGCAAGGTACATGTGTACACGGACCATTCGGCGCTTACTTCAATCTTACATACGTCCGAATGTAATAGTCGACTCATTTGTTGGAGTTTAAAACTCAGTGAGTATGACCTGAAGATTTATCACGTCGCCGGGAAATGCAACGAAATGGCGGATGGACTCAGTCGTCCTCCGAGAAACAACCGTGTCCGTGCTCACGAAAGTGAACCCGAAATCAAATCAATTTATATTCGTTCTCTCGTTGATGTTGACTTTATTAAGCGATGCGATAGAATTAAAGGCAATCTTAACCGATTGAAACATTTTCAAATTAATGACAAACGCATCAGTAAAATTATTCTTTCGCTACGTAAGGACATAGAAAATAAATTCATTGGTTATAATAAGTATAGGAAAAACTTTCAATTAAATCCTGACTCCGGCATCCTTGAAAGATTATCAGGTGAACCATTTGGTAAATTATGGGTGCCCGTGCTTCTAGAAAATTTAGCTAAGCAATCTATTAAATATTTGCATGAACGATCGCACCTCGGCCATGAGAAAATTTATGCTGCATTACGGGAAGAATACTGGTTCTTTCAAATGCACAAATTAGTTATAGACGTGTGTCGCTTCTGCGACACATGTCAACGGCACTTCATTAAGCGACGGAGCCGCTCCGGTCCGCTTCACGTCATGATAACACCACAACTTTCTTATGCTAAAGTAAGTATCGATTATTCAGGCCCACTGAACCGTACCTAAAAAGGCAATCAATACATCCTTGCATGCATTGACCAATGTATTTGATACCTCTACCTTTTTCCTACTTCCGGCCCTTCTACAGACGAAACGATACGATGTTTGGAACCTCTCGTCCACAAGCATGAAATACAGGCACTTGTCTCCGATAATGGAGCATGCTTTACTTCTAACGAATATTTTAGATTTTGCGAAAATTATGGCATTATCCGTATTGCCACTTCAGCATGCCACGCCAGTAGTAACGCCTTCGTTGAACGTAGTAATTCGACATTCGGTTCGATACTCAAAAAGTTAAAATTTGATACGGATGAACCATGGGATACTTCACTTCCGCATGTAGCTAACGATCACAATGCTGCCAAGCACAGCAGTACTAGATATAGTCCCTACTTTTTAATGTTTGGTAGGTCTCTTACTCACCCGTATGACCAAGCCGTTAACAAAAGCTCTTCATCTGATGACGACCCCGAGAGGCATCTTATTCGCATTGGTGAACTATTTAAACACCGAATGCAAGCGCATCAAAACTCATGCGAAAATCAACTTAAGCGAAAGTTGGAGTTTGATAGTAGACATCCACATATGAATTATAATATTGGTAATTTAGTACTTCGACGAAATTACACACGAAAGACAGGAACTCCGAGCAAGTTTATGGTCCGCTATTCAGGGCCGTACAAAGTATACAGCCTAATTGAAAATAAGCATGTGTATTTTTTGTGTCCTGCCGAATTCGATCTGAATTCTATTGAAAAACCTAGTAAAGTGGAAATGGTACATGGACACAACCTTATTCCATACATTCCCGAAGTAGCAGAAATCGCTACCGAAACTCAAATTGAAGTCGATGAAAATATGGAATGGCTTAATTTATTTAAGCCCACTCAGGCAGATCATGTTTTCTTTATCGAGCCTACTATCGACCTTACCAAACCACCCCGTGAGGATGGTACAAATGTTTTTCCGGATGTTGTTCCTCGAGGAATATACAATGCCAGTGCGACAGCTCACCGTGAGCTCCCGCCAAGTGCTCCGCCCTACGATTTATTTTCAAGTAAGAGTGATGATTCTTGCCCCGAGCTGGAAGACGATGTCAGCACTGACAATTCGCATCACTCATGGTACGGCCAAACAATTATTGAGAGTCCCGAAACTCGCCCGTCTCCAAACCCACAGGGGGGAGAAGAGAGTAGTTCCGTGTCTGCCGTGACACGTCAGGAAAATACGAACGTAAGTCCCAGAAACAGAACGTGTAGCATTTGAGATCGCTTCGACAGCGCCCAAGAAACCTTCAATTCGCCATCTCCACCTCAAAAACAAACTTCACCTAAAACTAAAACTTCGAAATCTGCAACTCCGTCTTCAATTAATACTAATGCTGTACAGGGTAATTTACAGAACCCCACGAAGGTAAAGTCCGTAGGCATCGAAAATCCAGGCGCTACTGGAACGTCCAGATCTCAAATCCCCGTCCCCGTTCCTGCGGAACCGAGACGAGGAATACGTCAACGAGTGTGGAATAAAAATTTAGATTCGTTACTTTACGACCTTTGAAAATTAAAAATTCTTCAATATGACCGTAGTCGTGAGTTTAAAAAATTCGTGGACTTAATGATTGAAGTCCAAAACAATATTTATAGTGAAAGTAGTCCTGCAGAAGAAAGTAGCGTAGAAGAACGTAGCATAGAAGATGTAGATTAATGCTGAAATCGAATGAACATATTATGAATGTAAATATTCATAAAGGTTTGACTTAATTATGCGTGCAAATAAGATGTCACATATTAGCGAAGACGATTTGCTAATGGCAAACGACGATGATGACGTGGTAATCAATCCGGGCGAGGATGAAAATCTGATTCTGATGGACGTCGACGAAGATAGTCCAGTGAAAGTTGTAAGTTCGGAGGCTCCCGATAGTCCCGACGAGAAAATGATAGAAGACCAGGATCCAAAATTGGGCGAGGATCAGCAAAAGCGTCAAAACTGCGTTGGATGTTCTTTGGCAAACCTTTGCAGAAATCCACAAAAAAATTAAAGACGAAAAAAGAGCCATAAAGTTCTTAGAAGCCGCGACAACTAAAGAAAAATTAGTGGAGAAAATCCCCGATGAAGAATACGTACCGAAATTGAGCGTACCAAAAATCCGGGAATGTCCCGTCTGCATTATAAGAGGAATCCGAGAAAATCTGCGACACGTCTTCGATGAGTGTCTCGTCAAACGTAATCAACGACTCCAGCCGTTTTCTCCGAACGTGAAGTTATGTTAGTCATGTCAGGGACCACACTTGTACTGAAATTGTCCCAACCATAATTAGCAATTTCCAATGTTGAAAATCCGTGTATATACGAACGTAGTTTCTACGAAGTTATAAATTATAAATTAATAATTTATATACATTATTCTATTCAGCAGTACACTCCGGTGAACTTGCACTTTTGCTTTAAAGTAACCAGTTATAAAATCGAAAGTAGTTAGACTAAGCACAAAACGAAAGTAGGTTTAATGTTTTACCGTTCTGTGTCCAGCAAATACAACCGGAGAGTTTTTACTTTTTATTTTTTTTTTTTCCTTTCCCCCTTTTTCTGCACCCAGATGGAAAATGATCCGAATGTAGAATCGGCAGTCGAAGCAGTCTTCGTGATGGACCCCGAGAAAAGCAATTTCTCCGGTAAACGCTTAACATTGCACGAAAAAAAGAATAAAATAATAATTTTGATGAACGTATGTATTATATGGAAAGTAGGATGTTAATATTTGTGGGTATTTTGTTTGTATTAGATTACAGAAATCCTCCCCAATATAATGAGGACGATTCTGACAACGAAGGTCTAACGGAAATCGTACCTGAGGATATGCTTCACACAGAGAATCAGTATGACAGGGAACCTTATTCCCGATTCCCCAAGAGTTGGAGCGAACACGAAAGCTCAAACAGAGAAAAGACGATTTTCTTCAAGCACGACAAGCGGAACACTTATGAGGATGTATTGCGTTATACGAAAATCCAAATGCGTGCGGTCGAACTTCACACTAGGCCGTACCACCAATTTGTCCTTACAAAGCCAGTTAGAAGTCCCCAGGTTAAGCGTGAACGTGAGGATGATCTGCCAGAAGATCCGATTAGCCATAAGATTTATATGGTAGAAATGGGGAGCACTCAAACCGAAGTCAAACTTTGCCCTTCCCCTGAGCCGACTTATCCTCCTCTGAAGCCAACTTGGCCGCCGCGTCGGCGAGTTGCAAAGTTTAATAAGATTGTAAATGTCTCCAGCGGCAGGCATATTTTTACTAGTTTGTAGAAAATTTATTCCCCGTGAGGAATTTATCGTTTCTTTTTCGCCCACAACCTTCTGTTGTGTGGCAGACGTAAAATTTTCGTTAATGTATTGTATCATTATTTGCTTGTTATGTACTTTAGGTACTTTGTCGTTTAGTGACGTTTGGTGTGCCGCCTCAGGTACTTACATTTTATTTCGATGTTTGCTTTATTCGTCTCGTATTTAGCACTTGAACGTTTCCGTAACATTTGCATTTCTTGACTGTAGCATTTATTAATGTTGACTTATTTGTTGTTTGACGTTCAATAGTCTAGCTGTGTTCTGTAGAATTTGACATTTCGTATATTTCGTTCCCATCAGCGGGAAACGACAGTCAATCGTAATTATATATTCCTACCATTAACTTAATCGAAGTAATAATGATCTCCGAGAGAAAGAATTTTATGCGTTACAATCTATTATTTGTTTTGGTATTTAGTAAGCAGTGAGGTAAGTGTAATAATAATACCCTCAACCCTTTATTCATTTTCATTTTGTGTTCGTAATCGTAATGATCCCATGAACCGATGGATCAGAGAAATATTTTTGCAAATAAAGCGACCGTAGGAAAAGAAATTTAATTGTGTGTTTTTCTTTCCCATAAAATTTCTTTTCAGCAAAGCATTACCGTTATCGGATTCGTTATTCTTGGCCATCGAGCGCGGACGTCGATACCAGGGCGAGGATTTTGAAAAGAAAATTCTTGAGCTCCTTGTAAAGAAGATGCAGCAGTACTTGAGAAAGGTACCGAATTCTCACGTGACTTACGGTCAGAGATTATAGGAGCGAAGGAAGAAAATCCCAGACAGTAGATTTTCTATTCCAGAACGTAGGATAGATTCAAACAAAAGAAGGACGCTCTCATACGAGCCTTCCTCAAGCTGAGATTCGTAAAATCCCAGTCAGTCAGTCTTTCGCCATTCGATCCTTAACAACTTCTAAATTGTACTCTCGATATTTCGTTCGTAGCTTTCGTAACTTTCGTATTTTGAATTAAAATATTTCTGACTCTATTTTGTGTCTTTTTCGTAACTCGTAATTCTTTTATAAATCACGACTAGTTTATTCTTTTCGAAAGTAGAATATCTTTAAAGTTAGATTCACAATTATTTGAACGTAGTTTATCCGTAGTATTATAAATTAGTGACAAATCTGTAGCTGACCCAGCCGACCCTCTGACCAAAAGTACGTGCGTTAATTCTGGTATCGTATCTTTATATATTATTATTGATTATAAATAATTTGGACGTATTCATAAAAAGAATATTTAGTTTTTCCGTTTCGTTTCATTTTCCGATTAAAGTAAACGTATCATTTTATTAAGACATAATTTGTTTTCGGGAATTAATTCCATTTTCCTTTCCGTTGAATAAATTCGTAAAGTAACGTAAATTAAATTAATATAATTTGTCTGTGTTCCTACGTCCATAATATTATTGCATTGTGTATTTGATTACTCACTATTAACTTAAAGTTTTAAAAGCATACATAACATAATATATTCATTCGATTTCATTTATACAGATATTAGTAAGTAGTAGCTTACCAATTTACCCACCATAATCATAGTTAAGTATATAATTACCGGGTCTTAAATACATATCATATTCCCCATCGCTCATACCTCTCATATTTGCCATAAGGATATATTGTATTTCTTGCATTTGGGTTTTCAGCACTTCGGCCGTTCCCCCAGCATCAAATATAATTGTTTCTAGAAAGTAGGAAAAGTCCACGTTTGTATTTTTTCCCTTTCATTAAAATATATTTTACCCTACCAGGAAAAATAATTACCGTGTGTAAAGAACCAAAGTGACCTATGTACAATTTAAGCTTGAATTAAAATGAGCTATGTCATTTAAAAAAATTTAAAAACATACGTAAAAGTTGTTAATCAGGAGTTTTTAAAGAGCGTAAAATGTTCTATTTGCATTGTTTTGAAATGTTTGAAATGTTCTATGTAGATTTTTTTAAAACGTGAAGAATGTTGCAATTGCAAGTTTTAAAAACGTGTTTTATTTTCTATTTACATGTTTTTAAAAAGTGTAAAATGTTTTATTTTCTTATTTTATGAAATGTGTTAAATGTTTTATTCAAATTTTGGCAAAAGTGTGAAATGTTTTATTCACACGTTTTTTAAAAAGGGTAAAATGTTCTATTTACATGTTTTCGAAAAGTTGTAAATGTTCTATTTTCTTGTTATTTAAAAAGTGTCAAGTGTTCTATTCCCACATTTTTGAAAAGTGTGGAATGTTTTATTCACACGTTTTTTGACAATAGTCGAATGTTCTATTTACATACTCATATTTAGAAAGGTGCAAAATATACTATTTAAATGCTTCTAAGGCATGTTTCTATATTTTTGTATATAGTGCATATTGTTTTTTTAAGCTACAAATGGATGTAGGTCATTTTAATTTTGGTTTTTCATAGACAATATGCTGTAGCAGAGGGGCGCGAGCGTTTGAAGTGACAACAAGTACTTTCCAGAGCTAAAACACTTTAAACACTAAAAACCAAATACCATGGAAACGAAAATAGTAACAACCCTCAAACAAACATAAACATATGCCAAAAATTATACTCTATAACAATCAGATCGAAGATTAGAGTGTCAACAACTAGTTCTTGAAATTTGATCTAAAAAAACGAACGTGTTAATTCTTAATTTCTGCCTCGTGAGAAAAGAAGAATACCTAACAAAACCTGGAACACAAAATCGCCCCTTCACTCCGCTCCACTCCTCTTACAACACGTGCAACCAGCTCCTTTTGCCTAGGTATTAATACCTTAAATAGTGGAACCAAAAGCAGACACGTTGTAGGTTTTATTTAAGCCGTTAACTAATACAACAGAAACATATATACCTACATCAGTTTAACTGGCTGAAAATGCCTGAAGAAACAGATCCACTTGCTGCAATAATGAAAAAACTTGACAAACTGGATAACATAGAAAAAAAGATCGACAAATTGAAAACCATGGAAAAAAAGATCGACAAATTGGAAACCATGGAAAAAAAGATCGACAAATTGGACAAAAACTTGGAAGCCACAGTATTAAAAGCAGTACGCGATGCATTGACTAACATTAACTCAAAGTTAAAGGAATTTGACAGTCGGATACGAGGAGTGGAATTTCGACTCAGTGCTATGGACAAAAACCTCGGTGCCGACAAGTTATTCATTCTGATCCATGAAGCTAACAACGATGACGATCCTCTTGAATTGGCAATAAATGTGATTACAAAAATATTAGAAATCAGACATGTCATGGTTCTTTCCGCAAAAAGACTAAGAAGTAAAACTAATGCCAAGGAAGAGGATAAAAACCAAACACCACTACTAGTACAGCTCCCGAGCAGAAGTACAGCAATTGACGTGTTAATGCAAAGCAAAAAGCTCATGAAAACCCAGTACAAAATTAGCAAAAATCTTACAGTTAAGGAACGGGAGGTAAAAAAAGAAATGCTGAAAGAAATCAAGACGCTGAGGGATGATAAAGAAGTCGTAAAAATTAAAGCTTTTAACAAGTGCGAAGTAGACGGGGAGATTTTTGTTTTTGAGGGAAAGAAACTACGGAAACATGAAGAATAGAACAACACCCCTCTCTCGAAATCAATTTAATTCAACAAACAATACCAATACTTCGTCTTATCTTATCTAATCGCATCTAGTTTCGTAATTAAAACAACATGCTGGAACATCCATGGATTTAAAAACTACTATTTCACTTTGGAACTATTTGGACAATTAACTGATACACAACTGGAACTGGATCTAAACCGCAGCCGGCATAAACTTCCAAATACTACAGTCAAGTTTAATACTACGGTTTCCGGATTTCAAAACTTTCAAAACATCAAACAACTTACCATAGAGACATAAAATCAACAATAATCAAACAACTGGATCTAGATCGAACCCTCAGCTCAACCCGCAGCTGTAATAGACATAATAAACGTCTACCATTAAACTAATAATTAATATACAACTGTATAACCTTCAATATTACCAATTTACTTATGTTAACTTTAATAATTCTATTGTATCAAATATATTTTCAAACATAATTTCAAAAATAACTATGTAACCTTCAATATTACCAACGTAATAATAATATAATTTTTAATAATTCTATTTTACCAAATATAAATCAAATTAAAAAGTACTCTCTGATAACTTTGTGTGATGGGTGTAATGCCTTCAGGCACAATAAAGACAATCAATCAATCAATCAATCAATCAATCAATCGATATGCTGTAGCAGCTTGCGTTTAACTTTAGGGTTTACACTTTAAAAATCTATTTTGTGAGATTATACATAAATTAACCATTACATGTAAAATTAGAAAATAAAATATGTTTGCTACCTGGAGGAAATCTGGTTTGTTTTAAATTTTTAATTTTTCTTAGAGTCCACAAATATTGTGTAATTATGAAAATACCTGCACAAGAAACAACTATTTCTATAATCATAACGATTGCGTATTTTAAATATTTTTTGCAGTTTTTAAAATTCCAAAAGAAGGAGCAATAAATTGTAATTTAAATTTATGTCTTGAAAAAAAACTTTTTTTCTGTCAAATCTTCAAATCACATTGACTTTAACAAACGCTTTACGACAATTAACGCAAGATTGGTAAAAAAATAATAATGGCTGTGGAGCTAAAAGCTTTTTAAATTATTTCTAAACTGTGGCATTGAAATAATGAAAATCAAATCTACTACAACAGTAATTATTACGATTATTTCTGTAATACGTTCTATAGCTTAAAAACTAAAGCGTTAATATTCTTAAGGATAATAAAAACCATGTAGTACACTAATTAAATTTTCCTTTGTAACTCAAAGCGGCATTTCTAACTTTGATAACAACATAGAGATGAACATTGAAAAATGCAATCAGCATTGCAATAATTGTTTAATATTATATAGTTTACTTTATTTATTCTAACGAGCCTCAGTACTTGCCTTTTAAAAATTAAACTAATTGTTACTTCATTATTTAAGTAGAAAGAAAAGTATTAAAATTATTTGAAGCCAACCGAAATTTCTAAAACACTGTTTTATTTCTTTCGTTAATTATTGTTTTGGTGTAATATTCTCTACTAGAAGTGGGGCCCCCCTGCCTACGGCAGTGCCCCCCTGGGGGTGGGGGGAGAAATCAAGCGCATGGAAAAAATGTAATACCTTTATTCACTGTTAATAGGTGACACACATTAGAAACACCAGCGACAGAGGGAGAGCAAAATGGAACAAATGTAAAGTTAGAAGTTGTATAGCACAAAGGATGAGGGAGTACAAAAATGCTTCGTAGCGACGTTAGAACATGTGGTGCACGTGGGTGGCATCACGGAAGGTTCCCCAGTTTCTTTTTGAGTTGGAATTTTAATGAAGTCGTGGCGGAAGAAGTCCTGTCCTTGGGTTGTGACCAAAGCTGGCTGGGTGTGTTTTTTTTTGAAGACTTGGAGTTCCACTGTTGGGGGAACGGAGCGTAAGCAGAAAAACGCAGGAGGGGTGCGCTGGCTGGCGATGACTTGAGGGGTCGTTTGTTGGGCAAGATCTGAGACTGCAGTAAAGCATTTTGCAGAGTCTGGTTGGCCTGCGTGCAGCATTGCCAGTTGCCTTCCTGCAGATACCACCACGCAGGTTCCACAGCAACGCTGTGGAACTGGGCAAAAGATCATGTGCCGCTAGGGCATGGCACAGTGGCATACGCGTTTGGCCGGAAGTTAGCAGGCGCAGCTATTGTACTGAAATGAATTTACGTGAAAACGAAAGAAAACCGACCTACTTGCGCCTTAAGCGCTTGCATAATGAGAAAGAGAATGGATAGGCAACCTTTTAATGGTCTGGTTATGCCGTAGAAAGAAATGAGTAAACAGCATCTTTATTATTATAAAAATAAGGCACGTAGCTTCATGTGCAGAAACAGCATTACACAATACTATAAAGCACGAGGATACGCAGTCCATTAAAAAGTAGTACACACAACACAAAGGAGCTGCAAAGTGGGCGTGAGCTGTTGCTGGCGTCACCTGTTTGGAAATGCCATGTGACGTATTGGGGCGCCTGAGAAAGAGAATGATGGGTGGATGAGGACTGCTTTGTACCCACCCGTTCCGAGAGCAGCAAAGGCCTGGCAAAGATGCTCGAAGACTCATCGTTGCAAAAACTCCAATTGCAGCTCTGCAAAGTGGAGTTGGCGCAGAACAACTAGTTGGTGTCGCAATTTCACTCAATAATCCATTTGATAAAGCGCCGAGTATTTTTAGCTTGCACTAACTCCAGCAGGCAAAATGTTTGCACTTAGTGGGCAAAATGGGCCAGCTGCCTCTGATTCTCACATGCACAAGCGCGATTGGTTGCCAAGCAAATAAAGAGACACTGGTCGACTGCAAGATAAAACAGCTAATCACCACGGGAAACCGTAATCATGTTAGTGGTAATGCAACGGTAGTGTCTGGAAAACAGGAGGCACGAAGGCAAAATTACACATAACTAACTAAGCGCGGGTTGATGAAGAGTAAAAGCAGTGCACGGAAGGGGCTAGTCTTAAAGTCAAGCCGTGTGAAAAACGTACCTGGTATCGTATTGAGGAATGTTGGTGTTGGTGCTGCGCCGTGGTACAGACAAGGTTGATCTGTAGCAGAAGTAAGGTAAGAACAAACAAGTGCGGGTAGGGACGTCGGCGAAAGATAAATACTAAGGCAAAAAAAAAGGCCTTCAGCTAATTTTTGCACAAGTAGTGCGCACTTCTGTCTTGCAAATGGCTTAACGTTTTGCAGCAACTGCTTATAGCACGTTTAGCTTGGTAACTGCTTTTAGTTGGCTCTGTATGCTACTGTCTCGCAGGTTAAGCGTTGAAACTGGAGCCGACCAGTCGCATTTTAAGAGCTCCTACTCCGACTGTGTCCTTCAGTACTGCAATTCATACACAAGTTAGTGTGCTGCTCTCTGATTTAGTTGTCCGGGTTTGGAGAAAAGGATGTGATAAGATAATCTCGCAATCGGATTCTCGAGTCTGGAGGCCGATAGTCTTTATTTTCATTTCAACTGAAGTCCCAGTGCACGAGGATACAGATATAAATAAAGAAGCTATCAGTGAGGGCAGTTTATTGAAATCATATAAATACTCCTTTCTAGAATGCTACCTTGAACTCCAAGGTATTAGCAGTTGAGGAGGAAAGGCAGATAGAGAAAATCAGTCTCCAGGCTCTCTACTCCGGAGGCTTAAAGTACCTTTTTTACTGAATTCCTTTTAATCTGGATTATCCAAATGCGTGGGGAATCTTGACCGCATTGCATGATCTGTCGGTTATGTAAGGTCTACTCACGGAATGCTTTACGCACTTTACTTATTTGGTATGTCTAAGGTACAAATTCCTTATAACAAATTGTTCTTAGAAAATGGAGCAGCAATGGTTCAGTCATGAAATGGGCTATGAAATGACTGATACGAATTTGTAAGCGTGTGAGTCATGGATCCAATAGGATACATACTTACAAACTGTCTCGTACAAGCTGCAATATATGCAACGGCAAGTGCAATGGGGCAACCAACGCGTGAACACGTGAGTAGCTGCCATTTTGGTCACTGCCTTGGGCAGTTCCTGACAACTAAATAATACAGTTGACAACAATAGTCTAAAGTCTGGGCTACCGAATGGTATACAAATTACCCAGTAATTATCATTAGTTTGTGCGATCTTTTAATATCTAAAAATTGGAAAAATTTCAAACCATCCCCGACCGCGTGTCTGTGCTGGTGAGTAGATGCCGGTAGATATTGTGCATTGTAGGTACATACATATGTAACACTTTAGGTCTGCCTTGGCTTCAAATTGCAATAAGGTCGCAATAAGCGATCGACAACTAATAAAATTAGTTTACATAGTTAGATTAAAGTCCAGCTAATTGTTTAGCCATATATTCTATGCTGTTTGACCATAAGATTGTGTCTGTGTAGTGATTTAAAATTGGTTATATTGAAAAACATCAAACAAACTTCAAAATTGTTCTCCGTCTGTGTTTGCTATCGTGTGTGGAAGCTTGTACATACTTGGTATAGTTAGTATGTACATACGTTAGTTTGTAGCTTTACAACCAAGTATCCTATCGCCACGCCGCAAGCTGATGAGAGCCAAATCAACCCAAGTGGACAACATTAATAACAGAATCTGGCCTTTCTTCTATGAATACCCGTTCAATTATGAAGTCTAGGGGAAATTTATAGTACCCCCTGTGCGTGTAAGTACAAATCAGTTTTCATGTTTCCTGAATTATCTTTTTATTTATTACCATACTCTATCAAACCTAAATGAACTCAGTATACTAATACAGTCGATCGATTTGTCACATTATGTTTCGGTTTTAACAATGGATCCAAAATGATGGCTATCACTTACTGGAAATTTATTACAAATTAAACTCCCGAGAGTATGTTTGGAGCTTAATTATACAATTTTGTATAAGTACATTGGCATCCTTTTGGCAGAACGAAATAAGTGTAAAATCAGAGCAGGGATTAGAAAAATTTGGACAAAATCAAATGCAAGACTAAATCAAGTACGAACTCTAAACTGAAATAAATTTTTAAGCAAGAATTCCTCTTCCTCTATCAATAGTCAAGTCAGTATCCCATACGTGCTACCAAGGATTTTCAACCATAATGCTACCTCCTTAACTCAAGATAAATTAGAAAATTCAGAAGTTATAAGTGGTAATTTTGATGTGCTCATAGTAACTAAAACTTGGGGTAATCAATTAAAAAATATACATTTTAATTATTTTACAAGTTATGAAACAATATGTAAATATGAGTCAGGTGGTATAACAGTGATCTACGTCAAAAATAACATTCATAGTATGAAGTATTGCAATTTTGTGAATCATAATTCCAATGTTTTCGAAATTAAGTGTGTACTGATAACGCTGCAATACCTACCTAGGAATATCTTTGTAATATTATTAGTGTGTGCTAACCTAATTACGTACTGCCTAATAGTAGTAAAGATGTGCAGTATAAATCATACGAAGCCATATTAGATATATATGAGAAAAAACTAAATATGTATCTCCAGGTCTAGTGATTGTGGGCGATTTTAATCACTGGGAATTCAACAGTAATATTGGTAGGACAACTAAACTTAAACAAATTATAAAATTCAAAACATTTTATTCCAGTAATAACAATAATAATAATCCCGTGGATCTCATATACACTTATCTGTCGAAATTCTACAGTACCCCACTTGTAACTTTGCCGCTTATAGTGGCACTGTCTGGACATGTGGGTATAGAACAACTACCAAAAAAAATATCATTGTGTTAATATGCCAAAAAAAGTAATTGTGACTAGACAGTATACTAATGTAAACATAGCAATTTTTGTTAGTCAATTAGAAAAAGCTGATTGGTCTGTATTTTATACCTGTAATGGCATTAATTTAAACAAAATTATTTTAAGTACATACCTAGACAAGGCACTAAATACTGCTTTTCCAGTAGAAACCAAAACTGTAAAAACTGGCAACCCATCATGGATTACCAACAATATTATAGCCTTATCTAGAAAAATTCAAAAATGTAAAGATATAGTATCTTATAACGAGCAAAAAATAAATCTTGGTAAGTTAATCTCAGTAGCTAAGAATAATTAAAACTTAAAGATACAAACAAAAGTACAAAATGGTAAATCTAAACATTACTATAATTTAATCTCCTACATATGTGAAACGAAAGAAAAACAATCTGTTATTGACTTAATCAAACTAGAATCGAATGTTAGTGATACTTTGCCTATGCTAAACGAAATTAATCAATACTTTTCTGAAATTATTAGATCTAATAATCCTATCAATATGCCACCGTGTGTAAGTGATGAAGTGACTGACCCGATCATAAAAGTTAATGAATTAATTGTACTAAAACAACTCGATAAGATAAAGATAAGTAAATTAAATGTACCGAAAGGCCTGTCGGCCAAATTACTTAAGGAAATGGGGTTTTTAATAGCTGCTCCTCTAACACACCTGTATAACTATTGTTTTAAAAATAATGTGATACCACAAATTAAAAAAACAGGCTATATTACTCCAATTCCAAAAAACTTAGATAATAGTTCATTACAAAATCTCCGACTGTTATCCCAGACAGATATATTTTCCAAAATTCAAGAAGGTTTCATGTTTAAAAGAATATATCATTAAATTAGTCCTAAAATTAGCAGCACTCAATATAGCTTTGTCAAAGGTGCGTCTTTAACTCACTATTTAGGTATTCTTATGGATTTTGTATATAGAGTGCTAGAGACTCCAAATTCTTATGTTATTCTTGTCCTCTTAGATTTAAGCAAAGCGTTTGATTTAGTTGATCATAACGTACTAATTAGAGAACTTATATAATTAGAAGTAGAAAGCTGTGACATTTTCTTGCTCGAAGAATTTTTGTTTATGAGAACCAAATGTGTCAGAGAAAGTGACCAAGTCTCAAGTCTTACTGAAATTTTCAATTGTACTCCACAGGGTACCAAATAAGCTTTATTATTATTTATAGTTTTAATATTTAGGATACTCACAAATTTCGAATCAGAATACTAAAAGGAAGGTAGTGACGAAAAAAATGTTCTGAATGGATATGTTGATAATTTAACGTTAGGAGAAAAAGTAATTGGAAATTCCTTACCTCAAACTCAATATAACCTAACTGATAATAATAATTGGGCAAGTAAAATGAAACTGAAGCTTAATCCTATAAAATGATGTGTTTTGTTAGTAAGTGGGTCAAAAACGAAAATAAACATTAACTTACAATTATGACCTAATAATACTTCTCTTTCCGTTGTAAAAAAGGCTGAGTTATTAGGTGTCCAAATTAATAATGAGGTCTCGTGGACTAACCAAGTTGATTATATTACGATGATAGCGTCACAAAAAATATTTATCTTAAGAAAAATGAAATATTGTGGGTTCAACTAGAATCAACTATTAGACGCATACAAAACATATATTCGAAGTAATTTGGAATATGCCTCCTAAGTAATGAGCTTTAATCTAACTAAAAAATTAATTTAAAAGATTAACACTGTTGAGCGTAGATGTCTAGGAATAATCAAAAATTGCTACGTTAGTAAAAATAAGCACCAATTAATAGCTTCTAAGCTAGGAATTGATGCCATAGAAGAGAGATATAAAAAATTGCTTAAATTATTCGGGAAAAAAATTGGCAAATCCGAAAGATTCAGTGTATGGCTGAAACCATATCTACGACTTAAAACACGACCCAATAGGCCTAATAAAAATTATAATTTAGTTAGCTGTAAAACTGAAAGATATAGGAAATCAACTATACCGTTTATAATAAAAGCTTTAAACTAAATATGTTATTACTTGTTGCTCTAATAGAATGTACGAAATAAGGTGAATACTATAAGGTAATAATTTAGTAATAATTAAATTGTGAATAGTAATATCATTACCACTCTACTCTATCTTGTGTTATAATAAATGTATTAGCCTAACTTTTCTTTCCTCGGCGCCTGATATATGTCGCGAGGGCTTCTTCATTTTTCCTCAACAAAATTGTTCGCTTATACTTGGAGTATTTGGGTATATATGTTAATGTTAAGCAAATTTTTACCTATCTTTACTAGTACTGTTTTCAAGATTGATTAAACATTTTTATGTGTCTCTTTTGTGTATGTACAAGTTGTAATATGAATCAAAGAAATAAAACCACAAATAATAATAATAATTTTCTTAAGGGGCAGCTTTCTAGTGGCGCCTCAGTAGTAGTAACTGCCTTCTGGCATCTTCCTTGTGGCTACTGCATAAAGAAAATTGTATGCAGCAAAGTGATCGGTGGCAACTGCTCAGGGGCAACTACGTGCTGGTATCTGTCTGGTGGCCCCTGCTTGAAGAACAATCCCTGGTGGCAACTGCCACACGGTTACTGCCTGGTTGCAACTGCTGAGTTGAAACCGAATAACCTAAACTACCTCATGATAACTGCCTTTTTCAATAAAAAGTTCGTCTTCGGGTGGGTTACAGTTTTAGACGAAGGTCTTCGGGTAGCTTGTACTGAACTTATTAGTCCAGGTTGCAGAATCAAAGTATTTATTCAAAAATTCACACGAATAAAAATCCAAATTAACAAGATGAAAATATTATAACTATAATATTATTATAATATTTTAACTAACTAATCTAACAGAGATAATGTTTTGGAAATGTGAACTGAAAACTAAGAAAATATAAACTAGTCTTTGATGCTAACACAATTGCGGAGACAAAATGAGACGAAATGGTAGTTTTAAATTTTACAACCTAGAATATGTGACAATTCTGTGCGCAACTTACCTGCTTACTAATAGATCACGCAGTATACTTGTTATATTCACTGTTACTGATGGTTTTATCCACTGTTAATAATGATTTTGTGGTTCTGTAATCAAATGAAAATCAAGTCATAATTAATATTGAGTCAACAGTTTTATAGTAACCAATAAAATGAGTATCAAATTTAGAGTTTTTATTCAAAAATCCAAACTAATCTAAATCCTAATTGAAAAAATAAAAGCGTTATAATATTATATTAACTAACTTATCTTACAAAATGGATGCTCTCGAAATGTGAATTAAAAATTAAGAAAATAAAAAGTTGCCGTTGATGCTAACACGATTGCGGAAACAAAATGAGACTAGATGGTAGTTTTAAATTTTAGCACCTAAAATATTTGACAATTCTGTGCATTCTGAAGGGCATGCGTGGAAATGCGTTGAGCTGAACGGTCTATTTTGATACGGCAGCATTTACAAATAATGCCATCCTTCGACTAGTTGCGTGAGTCTGGAAAAATATTTTGAAAAAAAATTAAAGTTGTAAAGGGGATAACTAAATCCCCCTAGATCCTAAATTTTCACTTTTAACTTTACCAAAACATAAAGCACTAGTGAGTGAGTTTTGTAATTAATTAAAGAGAAAATTACGACAGTTAATTAGAGGAACTCAATTAAAAGGCATGAATTACGAATTTTAAAAGATGTTCAATGTTGACTATTTCCTACAGTAAAATGTCACATGTTTAAAAGTTAAAATCTAAGCTAATAAATGTGCAAGTGAAATTGAGAAATGTAAAAGCAAAATACCTAATTATGTAATGTGAATGTAAAAAAACAATTTGAATGTTCGCGCTTCTGCAAGAAGAGAACCAAGTCATTATGAGCGATTACTTTATTCTTTTTAGAATAATTTTCTCAAATGTTAAATATTTATTATTTTAATATTAAAGTTTTTAAGGTGCTTTGTAGAAATGGCAGTTTGATAATTCCCAGGGAATTTGGCAGTTTTGGGAGCGGGAATGTACAGGGAATTTTGGGAGTTTTCAATACTAGGAATTAATTAAAAACTACCTTTGATTGCATTTACAAAGATTTCCAATATGCCGAGAATCTTCAGGGAGGGAATTGTGGGAGTTTTGGATTAGAATTGTATGTTTATTACATTGACATCTACACTAGCCGCAAACATTTTCAATACAAGAGATTCTAACAACATAAATTAGTTGTAGACACCACATTTAACATTTTAATTTTAATCAATTTATTCAAAATTTTCAATCCTGATTATCACACAGCAATTTCGATTTTGATTTTTACAAAAACCATTATATAGCTTCTAGACAACGAAGCTAAGTTAAACGAATTAATTACAGATCCTTTGGACTGTAATAAGATGTAAAACTACGTAATATGGTTGGATCCGGATACCGTAATACATCCTTTTGTACATTTGGGTTTAGACTGTTGTTGTTTCTGTTTGTAAAACTTAAGTTTAATTCTTTAGAATTTCCGTTTTTCGTTGCATTTTTATATATTTATTTATCTCAAACGAACTAATCATACTTTCATGCTACTACTAATTTTGTCTTGCTCAACTAATCAAAATAATGTTTTTTATTTTTTCAAAAAATGTTGTTTCTTCTGTTTCAAGGGAATATTGGGAATATTCCCAAGGAATAGTAGGAACATTGGGAATTTTTCTCTGGAATTTTAGGAGTTTTTAAATAAGGGAATTGTATGGGAATTTTGGGCATTTTTAGGGAATTTTGAGAGTTTTGAAAATGCCGGGCATATTCAGCCAAAAATGGGAATTTTGCAATCCCTAGTGCTCTGAACTTTAATTTTCCCAATTTAAGGTCAATTATTTTCTTCACCTTAGTTTTTCTTTATTTTCATTTCGAACAGATTTGAAAAATTCCAGGATGCAGTTGTTAATTTAGCTTAGTTTTTAGTTCAGTCAGTTCTGTCATTTTATTAGCATTTAAGCATATTATTTTAATATTATCTACAGTGCAATAGGTGTACACGGTCACTAACTACAATCAGATGTGCTTTGACATTTAATTTCTATTCAAAAAATTGTTCAAAAAATCAAATCCGGCGCGAAGCGCCGGATTTTTCTGCTCTGCACATCTTGCACTATCTTAGTGTCACTTCAGTCGATGAGGAGCTTCCGCTGAGGCAACTTCATGATGTGATTGTAATAGAATGCTTCTTTGGGAGGTAGATGGTCAATATTAAAATCGTTATCTTTTTTAACAAAGCTATATGGATCAACACCTTTTTTAAGTAAAAGCTTAAAGTCTTTAGCCCCTCCACGACTATTCCATTTATCACAAAACTGTTTAGTCACTACAAATTTTTCTTCTTTCTCTTAAAGTTGTATCACAAGTTTTTCTAAAGAACAGTTCATAAATTTCATACTATTAATAAAATTATTATGATCATTTATTCGTAAAAAAATAAATTTTTCAGAAATCAATGGTGTTATTTGAGAATTTTAAATGCATTCATTATCAAGTAGTTTGATAATTGGATGGCTGTCGTATCCAGAAAAATTATGCATTATTACTGTAACTTTGTAGGATATTTAAGATTGCAAATTACAGTATTCATGTGCACATCCTACAAATTTTCCATTAAAGTGTAAATGATGACAGACAGCAATATCTGCACTAATGTTTTCGTCACAAAACCAACATTTGTCAATGGGTATATTCATATCTGCACGAGTAAATATCATATTCTTAAAATCTTTATATTTTGTATATCTTCCTTTCATTACAGTTTTGAGTTTTTGACACACCTTTACAATTTTACGTATAAATATACGTGCAACATCTTTATTGTCATCAGTAGTGTAATAATCATTTTGTAAATAAATATTTCCATCTTCATTTATACATTTCCATAAATATCCACATGGTTTATGTATCTGAGTATACTAAGTAGCACCGGAAGTTTCTCCATCAGTAAATTTAAAGTTGTAATGATCAAGAATTTTCTTTTTTATAATTAGTTTACCACTCACATTGTCCACAAGTATACACTCAAAGTCAGCATATATTCTAAATGGTATTGGAGTCATATATCTATAGTTTCTAAAGTAAAAGTGTGTTTCCTCAGGTTTAGGGAATGTAGTTTTTTAAACGCCAAAGGTAGCACATTTTTGCATATGTGAAAGTAATGTTGTCTCACTGGTTAATTCTTGAAGGCAGTATTTACACATATATCTTATAGGTGTTTATGGAATTCTGAGCAGTTTAAATAATCCTCTATTCTTTCCGAGAGCAACAAAATGTACCTTGTTATTCTTTTCAATTAAAAGCAAATCAATATCAACTCGTGTAGTCTAATTGTATGATGAAATGTAAATTGGACATGTATTTTTGTATATAATGTTAGCTAGTTTCTTTGCTTCTTTAGGTTCTTTTTCACGGTTTATTGCATTTGCTAGTAAGGGGTTTCTGTTGTATTTATTATCATCATCAATATCTTTTAACGACAACTCTGTCTCACCATGATCTATGTAGTAAAAAACATTATTTCTATATTTAGGATTTTGTTTGTCAAATTTGTATATTTGATTCACTGTCATTGGGAAAACAAGACCTTTTAAATTAAGTTTGCCAGCAGCTTTACGATAGTTATTAATATTATTAGATTTTTGACTTAACTTGCAATCTTTTTCAGCTGCTAACAGTGACCATACAAATCACTGTTTATCTTCATTTGCACTATTATCAACATTTATTAAACAATCTTGTTTTATTGCAAGTAATGGTGGTAGTGGCATGTATGACTCTCCGCAAAATGGTTTAAACTTAAAACATTGTACGTGATATTTATTGATTACTGTTACTGCAGAGCCTGAACCTCCTTTACAAAAAGTGTCGATTTGCTCGAGAATTTTTCCGATGCATGCCTTAACAACAACGTTAATACTGTCTTTATAGAGTAGCTGATGACCCAATGAAGAAATCTATTTTTATTATAATTTCCATTTAACTCAAAAACTACATGCATTTTTAGTATTATTTTTGAACTTGTTTTAAGATTAAGTTCATCTTGTAACACTATAAATAACTGATCTTTAGTAGAAGTAACTAGACCTACTACACTTGTAAATTATGTCCAGTCAGATTTGCTTCATACAAGGTTACAACATCTTCAAAATTTTCTTCAACTTTTACAAAAGAAATAGCAGTAATACTACGTCCTGAACCTAACTGAAAAGATGCAAACATGTTGCTATGCACTGTGAATATATGTCTGTCAGCACTTTCAACATCCCTTAATTTTACAGTACACTCAAGGCAGAAAAGGTTTCGACGAATATGATTGAGAAGTGGCACAAATTCTGGTATGTTTACTTCCACTGCACGACTGTTTCCAACACCTTTAAATAGAGTATTATTCTGTGAACTTTTAAATTCATTCTCTTGCACTTTGTTAAGGTAGTCATCATACGCTTCAAGACACTGTTTATTTTCTTTGACTTCTTTTTTACTTCTGAATAAAGCATACGAAGGAGTACATCTTGACCAGACAACACTTGAGACTGATCGACCACCCCAAATCTTTTGTCCAGCATTTGGAATTCGAGAAGGACAAGCTATAATTATTTAAGAGTACTTATTGTTAATTAGGATATATATATTTATATTTATACATTTATTACACTCATATTAACCAATAGATCTTTATATACCTCAAGAATCTTTAAATATAAATTGAGAAAAATTACCTTGACTATGACATTGTCCGTCTACTCGACTGCGCTTGCTTGGAGGAGATTTAACTTGTTCAGCCATAATGAATCGTATGTAAAGTAATAGGTGTTTTCACGATGAGAGAAAAAATTGAAATGAAATAAATTTAATTTTGACTTGGTACTTATATACAAAAACATATTTAAAAATAAATATATAGAAGTATAATCGTTTTAAAGGATTAAAGTTATGATTATAGTTTGTAGTAATTCGTTTCGTTGTGTAAAAATTCAAGGAATTGGGGATTAAAACAGAAAGCGTTGTGTATAAATTCCATACATTGGGGATTAAAAAAGGAAACGTTGTGTATCAGTTCCATACATTGGGGATTAAAAATAGGTAACGTTGTGTATAAATTCTATACATTGGGGATTAAAAAAGGAAACGTTGTGTATCAATTCCATACATTGGGGATTAAAAATAGGTAACGCTGTGTATAAATTCCATACATTGGGGATTAAAAAAGGAAACGTTGTGTATGAATTCCATTCATTAGGGATTTAAAAGGGTAACGTTTTTCAAGAAATAAAATACAAAAATAAATAATAGCTTACTTTCACGTCCGCCCATCCCTATAAAAGCAGCAGTCAATCTTTAACATGTATTTATTACAACTTTTGTTTCTCTCTGAACAAGTTACTTGTAAAACTCTCTTCTTATTTACGTAGGGAGTACTCCAATTTATCTAGAAAAGCATCACCTTTGTCTATTATGGGTAAGTCTTTTTTTAGTTGTACAATAGATACGTTTTACTTTTGTGTGGTGTACTTTTGTTGTTGAAATCGATTATATTTATTTTTTTTTTTATTTTTTTATTCTTTTCAGGAAGACGATATGCACCATACAAAATGGCCGCTCGTGTAGAACCTCTACCAACGCCGTCAACAGCAGCATCAACCGCAACCATTCCACGCTTGCAGTGTTTCGATTGTGGCTACCTTTACATGTACTGTTTGAACGTCGAACCTGATGTCAAAAAATGTGGATTTATATATTACTGCAGCAGGTGTTTCAAAAAACATCTAAGAATTGAGGATCAAGCAAAACCCCTGAATATGGATGATGCGAAGCAGGCTGAGGAAATCACGGATATAAATAATTGGTTTTGTGTGTTGCGGGATTTTTGTACACTAGATTGTACTTTATGCGGTGATGATGCTGTTGATAAACCAATTAATCGAGTTCAGGTACCTGGACATGGATCAACAACAAAGTGTCAACAATACCTTATAATTAAGGAGATTGTCATATGTCGTGCTTGTTTTAGTGCATGTGCAGTTCTGGAAACTGACAAATTAGTTGAAGTTGTTCAAGAGATTATTAATGATATGTAATATAAAGTTTTATTGTTTATATACAATTATTGTCTTCATTGAAGTTTCCCTATTGTTTAAAAGAAAATAAATAATCTTAATAGTTAACTGTTTAATATATGTATTGCTGGGTGAATGTATGTACTTATTTACTTTTCTATATTTTTACTTTTTCATCATGATACTTCTACATACAACTTTAAAATTTGTACAGCATATCATACTAAATATCTTTAACATCTCAATAATACTTACTCATGCATACTTTTTAACTCGCCACATGTCACAATTTACTTGTCATATGTTACTCTACCTACTCTGCAACTATGGATAGCATTATGTGTTTGTAAATTTTATATGTTCTTATTGTAACTCTTTTTGATGTTTTTTGGCTTTTTGTTTTCTGTAATTTTTTTAAAATTTTTACCCCACCCACCCTTTGCATACTTTTTCACCCCTCACACGTCACAATTTACACGACGTCATTTACTAATCCACTTCTGCATCATTTCAACATAAAGTACATATTTATGTACATAGCTATTTCCTAATGGGATTTAACATGCAAAATTCCTGATACGCTTGCGTATATACCTAAACCTACTATCCTGGTAAAAAACTTTTAATTCTACACTAACATCTCCAAGGAGCGGCTTTGAGTATGGCTCTCTTAGTCATTGACATTGACCATATACCTACAGTTGTGGTTATCAAAATAAACTGAAATTTATTACTGAGAAAAATAAATCACTTGCGATTCGTAGGAATTGGGCGTAGTGAGCAATTTAAGATTTACTGGAAATAAATGAGAAATAAAATTCCTTTTTATTTAAATACGCTTGTTCCAAGTTTCCAAGTAATGATATGTCATCATCACGACCAGAGTTAAAATTATGTATGAATGGATTAATTGCATTTTAGGCCGGGACGAGCGGTCGGTGTACTGATTGTATTCTACAATTTGGTACATAATATTTTTTAAGGTATAATATTGAAAAACTAACTAGCCTAATTATTTCTTCTAATTATATAATCTTAATAATGTATTACAACCTCATTCTTTTTGGCTTTTTCGTTTTAGCAAAGCGCAAAATCCACTGCCTGCAAGTTCAATTAAATTTCAAAATACAAGGAAATGTAGCCGTTTGCATTTTTAAAAAAATCATTCAAATGTTGGTTTTAATACTACTTTTTACAACATACATGGAAATAAAATAATTTTAATATCTAGCGTAGCAGTTGAAGTGATTATTAACATTTTATCCTGTGCTTTAAAAATATGGTCACTTGGATAACATCATTTATGAACTATCCCACCACGACGCATGTATATTTAATATTTATTTAAAACATTTATACCGCGATTGTACTGTATGATCTAGAGGTGTTTTCTAGAACTCTGAATGAATGCGCGGTTATCCCCATTTCCGTTGATTTCCCACTTCTTAAAATATAATTCGTATATTTTCTCACAAAATGTGTGTCCGTGTGTGTTTTAAATGTGGTGTTTTCTATTTCCTTTGGTAATGTATTTATAATTAATTCTACACGACCAGGAGAAGTTTTTCTTATCAACAAGAAAGCAGCTCACGCTCCGCACTATCATTTTAATTGTCAATTCCCTAAAGGAAACACCAATCCTAAGCCCATAGCAGTTTGCGATTGAAATTGTTTAATTAAGGTGTACACTAAATTATTTTTTGTTGCTATTCTACAACACAGAATCACACAGTTTGATATTTTTTCATGTTCAAAGTTAATACGCTGCTGTGGACAACACGTTAGTTTGGAAATAAAAATTATTTTATGTTACAAAATATCGTGTCTCATCGAACTGCATGATTGAAGTAAAGTCAATTTTATGTAGGTACCTTTAGTAAAATCTGCTGTACTATGCACGTCTCGAATTGATTATCATTACAATTTAGTCTAGATTTAAAGAATGGCGAGCAATCAGAATATAACTGGAGTGAACGTAACCGGGAATTTAATTGCAAATAACATTAACGTTGTAATAGCAAATCAGGTTAGGAAAACCAGCATCATCTTACTTAATTTAATTTTAGATACATAATGGCATCAAATAGTTTGTATGTGAGCTACATTTGTTAACATGCAACACAACATATTGTTAATACAAAGCCCTTTATTTGTTCAGCCCCTTGATCCTCTGCCAAAAAATATCAGATTTAAAGTTGAAAAACCAATTCAGACTTTCACTGGACGGGAAGCATTTCTTAAAGACCTTCACAGGGTCGTGAAGGAGGGTCAAGTAACAGTTCTGACACAGGCGCCGTTTTCAGTTGTGGCTGCCACCGGGGGAATCGGCAAAACTGAAACCGTGCGCATGTACATCCAACTACATGCGCATGAGTACGACCATGTCATTTGGATCGAAGCAGAAGACACTTCGTCCGCAAGAACCCAATTCACCCAACTCGCCATAAAATTAAATATTTGTACAGAGTTTGAGGGGAAGCCAAAAGAATTTGAGTTGATGCGAGAACAAATCTTTGAGAAACTACTTCATGATGCCCACGTGGTACTTTTGGTGTTAGACAACGCAGAAGCTTTCGAAGACGATGAGGAGCTCAAGTTGCACGGAATCAGATGCCTTCTCCCAAAATCCCTGTCCCCGTTTTTCGTGGAGCCAACAGTCATTGTCACGTCGCGGAATCAAAACTGGAACCTTCAAAAAGTAATTCAACTGGACTTGTGGACCGAAGCAGAAGTCATGGTCTTTGTGATTCACAGACTTGGAATTGAAAAAACACAAGAGAACCAAAAACTGGCGGAGCAACTTGGAAATTTGTTCGGTCGTCTGCCCATCGCCCTGCAGGCGGCTGTGGCTGTCATTCTCCAGCAACAGAAACGCAGAAATAAAACGTATGGAATTCAAACCTTAATTGATGATTACGAAAGCGGGGGCAGAAAAGTGTTGGTGCAAAAGCCGTTGGATGGAAATATGAGACCCACACAGACGAGCATTACAATGTTAGTTCTATGGAACATTTCTTTCAAGAAAATAGTCAACTTCCCAGATGGGGAATTAGCAATCCAGATTCTGTGTTTCATGGCCTATTTGTCCCCTACAAGAATTCCGCAGGATTTCCTATTTGTGCTTTTTCAGGAAGACTTTAGTGATGATTCCTTCGAAAATGCGCTTGAAATTCTGGAGGACCACTGTTTAATTGCAACTTTTGGATCTGGCGATTCCGAATCACGAAACTTGACGATCCATCGAATGATCCAAGACGCGACCATTGAAAATCTGAAATTCAACGAGACACAGAAGCCATGTGTCATTTTTAACAATAACACATTTTTAAACGAGACTGAAGTGCTCTTGAAATTGTCAGTAGAGTCTTTGAATTACATTGAAACATTTGACACACGCGGACTTTTACGTGGAGATGAAATTGTGGAAAACTTGGTGCAGATCACAGAGCACGTGTCAAAAAATCTCGACGTCGTTGAATTTAGAGATTTGACTACGAAAGTTGCTGGTGTCTTACGAAAAACAAATGACTTTGCAAAACGCATCAAACTCTACGAAAACGTTCTCAAAGCGACCCCTGCATTGGGCGACGTTAAAACTACGTTTTTTGACATAGTTAAACTCAAAACACTCAAAAAAACCCTCGCTATGACGTACAGCGAAGGAGGGTTTGATCAGAAATCGATACAGTTATTAACGGAAATTCTTGAAGATCAGACAAGCGCACTTGGCCCACATCACACACAAACACTTGGAACGAAATGCAACATCGCAACTGTACTTCCAAATATGGGGAGGTTTGATGAAGCAGGGGCAAAATTAAGTGAAGCTCTTCATGACTTTCAAAATAATCAAGACAATCAAAGCGAAGCCTTTCTAACAACAAAAAACAACTACACACTTCTATTGGATACTCAGGGGAAGACTGAACAGGCATTGAAGCTTTTGACAGAAGTGTTGGAAGAAGAGGAAAAGAATCCAGATCTGAACTCTGAGCGAATCATGAGTACAAAAGGAAATATAGCGACTGTGCTGATAGAACAAGGAAAGTTTGAGGAAGCAGCTGCGATGATGCTGCAAACCCTTTCAGATGCAACTCGAGTCTTTGGACCCTTCCACCTTGACACATTTACATTTAAAAGATATTACGCAAGTCTAATTCATGCCCAAGGGAAACATGAGGAAGCGGCTCAGCTTTTTTTAGAGTTGTTAGAAATACAAGAAACTCAATTGGGCTCCGAGCACCCAGATACACTTTACACAAAGCACGACTTGGCAATTTCATATCTTGGCACTAAGGAGTTTGACAAAGCACTGTCCTTGTTGGACGTCGCGGTTTTTGAGAAAGTATTCGGCCCCAAACATCCGCAAACAATGACCACTACTAGTAACGTTGCGATTGTCATGCTGAACCAAGGGAAGTTTCAGCAAGCTTTGTCATTACATAACAAAGTTTTAAATATTCGCAATCAAGTTTTAGGGCCTAATCATCCACAGACACTGAGCACGATGTACTTCGTAGGTGCCTCACATTACGAAATGAAAGAATTTGACAAGGCTACGGAAGTTTTTCAAGATGTTTTGCCGCGTCAAGTGGAAATTCTGGGGGAAAAACATCCTGAAACTATGGAGACATTAAATTTGGTCACAAAATGTAAAAGCATTCTTGATGAGCGAAATGATTCAATTGTAAAGTTCATGATGATGGTGTCGGTTGATGCAGAACTTGGGCGAAGCTTATTAGAAGCGTCTAACTGAAACACAAAGGTATTACTTTGTGCTGTGTAGTGCCGTAATATTGTAAAACTATTGTAAGAAAAATATTGTATTGTATTGTAAATTAATATTGTATTGTAATTGTAATTGTAAATTACAATACAATTACAATATAAAATTACAATTTGAACTTTTGGAACCTTAATTTGACCCCTAATTAGGATTAAATTACTGACTTGATATTTACCATGAATACTATCATTTAGATACACGGTTTCAGCGTAAAACAAAAGGCTCAGAACACACTGCAGAAAATAAATTTGATATTGTATTGTATTGTAATTGTATTTACAATTTACAATTCTAATTGTAAATGTAATTTTATAAAAATACAATTACAATTACAATTTACAATATTACGGCACTAGTGCTGTGCATTAACTTGATTGTTTTTATTTAAGTAAAAGTACCTATTTATCTTTATGTATTGCTGACACTTTTTAGGGCTGCGCTCGAAAAATTTTTCAACTCGAAGTCTACTAAAGACAACGCAGGTTCAGAAGAGCCGGGCGACGAAGATTTTATCGCGTAATTTAATTTTCCTAACTGACGCAAACCACTTTTAAACAGTTTTTTGAACTCGTATCTCACGCACAATTTTGAAATATTTGTTTTATTAACAGATCAAGTACAACAACTGATTTTCAAAACAAGAGTTTGGATGTAATTTCTGCCAACGCGACGAAAGGCCGTCAAATCCAAGACGTTTAGGTGCAGATGAAAACAGTCCCAAAACGTAATTAGTAGTGCGTTCCACCCTGAAACAACCCTATGAATAAAAAAAACGTTTTTCATGCTGTAAATCGCTAGTTAAGTTAAATTCCTGTTGTTTGCAACAACAACGGTGTAAAAAATGTAGAAAACATGCGGGACATTCTGAAAAATAGAGAAACAAATAAAAAGCTGTAAATAAAGAAAACGTTGTTTTTGTTTGTATTCCGTTGCTGACATTTTAGATATTTTTAACCAAAAACAAAAATAAATGCACATATTTTAATATCATAATGCACTTAGGCATCGTCGATATATATCGCAGAGAGTGCCTAGTAAGACCGCCAGCAGGACATTACTACACTCATACTTATTGTCAGTGCTACTAAAAACAAAAATGAAACATTTGGCGCTTCGCGCTAGATTTATCAACCGTTGGCCTGAAGTAGATGCTGAGCTTACAACGAGCTGGTTATATTACTGACAAAAAAACAATTTTTAGTAAAGCAAGCATAAAACCCAGCATATGGCGCCGGTGCAAACGGGCTAGGATGGAGCTATGCTGTTAACAGTAGTCCAGATACATGAACATGTGTAACCGTTTCGAGTGTGTCTGGTTACAATAGTGCAATTACGAGTGAACAAGGTAAGATTGTTGATGACAGGAGTGGGCGGGGTACAAGTTGTGCTAGTAAGTTGACTGGACGCAAGTTACAGCAAACCAAGTGGGAAGAGAATGAGATATTCCGATACGATTTAGCTCTGTAAAATAAGCGCCGGAACGGGTTGTGCTGGTACAAGTTTTACTGATTCATGTCACAGTTCATGTATGGACAGCCCCTTAAAAAAATCAAAAAATCAAAATGTGAACGAAGTGAAAAATTATTAAAGTGACGTTTAAAAGTGTGATTGTAGCTCTTGCCGCAATTCGTTTAACACGACTGTACTGTATTAACGAAGTTGTTCAGGCAATGCAGAGTGGCAGAACTCTAAGACACTACGCAAACCTGAAAACCCACGCCCTAAGATCAGAATACTTTGAGATGAACCTAGCCTGGAACACGGTAAAATTTGTACTGAATTTAAGAGCTGGTCTTCCCAGAATTGTCCTTAGAGGAAAAACTACCAACCTTAATGGAATGAAGAAAATTTGGAAGCAAGCTGAAACATCCGACTACGAGCTATGCGGAAGAGAGGAAGAAGACACCTACCACATAATGCTTAAATGTCCACATTATATATCACCCAAAACAAAATTCCTTAGCGAGCTGAGTGAAGCAAGACCGACCAGGAAAACTCTCATACTGAAAATCTTCAGCTGCTACCCAGATGCAAAAGGATTTGAACTACTCTTCAATTTTTGGGATGAAGCCCTAAGGACCAGGAATTTTTACTTTAAATGTATCGAGGAAGAATAACCCCCACCCCCCACTACACCACCCCTGTCCCCCCTCCCTCACTCTACTCTATATAGAAAAATGATTTCTACCTGTATTATATTGCATTACTACCTTAAATGCTCTCTGTGACTCCTGTGATTAATACTTCAAATAACTAACTGTAATTTGTTTACCATGAACCATGACGCATTCAAGGCTAATTTATATCATGCTTTTCGTACAGGCTAAAAACAAAATTCAAGAAACTACCAACGCACTTTTATACATACATACTGATATCTATACTCTATATCTTACACAAATACCTTATTCAACCAAGGATCAATATCCTTGCAAAACCAAATGTAAATTACCAATGTTGTATGGGCTGCGGCCAAATCGACTTATTGAATAAATTATTAATTATAATTCGTTTAACAATAGGCAACCTTTAAATAATTGTTATATTCAAAAAATTGTGTGATTGTTAATTTATGCTAATTAAGGTGAACAATGACAATTCTACCACTGTGTTCATGCTGCTTCTCCTCTGTCTTTGCATGTCACGTCGGCATAAGTTTTTTCATTTGTTCCCAGTAAAGTAAATCCGCACTGCATTGACGCGAAGCAGTTCAACAACCAGGTAACGAGAGATTGCACTAACCCGAACGAGTCACGTATAGAAGGCGTAGCGAGTGGAACTGCTGACTTATTCAGAGGAAAGTTTGAAGTTCAAATATTGGTCCGTCAGTGTTTTCTCCACTCATCTGGGGAGTCAATGGCGGACGGTTGTACTGACTACACTGGGGTTGCCTATGGTTCTAATTTTAGCATTAATTGGGGTGCGGCTGGAAGATCGCTTCCGTGGGTGTTTACAGAAACTTCACAAGGTCTTCATAGGGCTGTTGAATCTGTATTAAAAGCACACCAATATATTCACTTACAAGACTTGGATGTTACTGGAACGTACTGTGTCTGTGAGGAAAAAGATGACTGCAACGACGCCAAGGGGATGCAGGTGGGCGATACTGGTAATGGTAATGGTAATACAAAAACAACCACGTCCATCACCGTGTCCAATTCCAACGCTGCCCCTGCCGTCCCGGCTCCTGCTGACCAAGTCACAGATGGAAGCCCTATACAAAACTCTGAGCTGCAGGAACTCGTATTTTCCTTCATGGTCTCCGTCATTGTGTGGCTCCAAATTTTGTAAATTGTTTCCGATTTCATTAATATCAGAATCTAAATAAAGAGGGCGAGGACTGAAGCTGGAAGTAAAGCATTCGACGTTGAATTTCCGAGGATCAAGACAAACACAGTTTTAATTAAATAACGGCAGTATACATACAAACATTAGGTAAGAATAATGGAACTGATAAATAATTTAATATTGAAAAATAAATGCTAAGCGTTTCAAAAATGCATACAAATTAATAGCTGCCTAATCCCGTGCTTTAGGATTTATATAAATTCTTTAATTTCGCAAGCATAATAGTAGTAGTGTGTACATTGTTTACTGAATAATTATATCCCGGCTCGGCGGCCAAGTGGTTTAACTACTGAGCTGCTGGGTCGGGGGAGTCAGTGGCGCTCTGGATTGGAGTCGGTGTTGGTGATAGAGCTTGGTATGTCGGTGGGGAGTTGAGCTGGGGTGGGAGTGAGAGTTTAAGGGAGTTGGGTGCAGGCTGAAAAAATCCGTGGTAGTTATCTACCTGAGACGGAGTTTCAGTGCTGCTTAATAGTAGGTACCTACTTTGCCTGACTCTCGTACATTCAAATGTATAAACTCAAGATTTTCTCCTCGAAGCACTTCGCTCCTAAGTATACTGCAAGCGTCGCCACCCGATGACATTCAATAGAGTTGCTCGCTGATGGGTTGGCATGGCAGAGCGTACTGAAGTCGTGGGGACCGTGAGAAAGTCGTCTCGATTCTATAAAATACTCTGTTGTGTTTTTCCTCCGAAAGGGAAATATAGGCACTGCGTCTGGTGTAAACCAGCAACCAGCCTAAATATATGTCTTGCATAGTGGTCTACAGAAACACGTAACTATACCAAATACTACAAGTGTAGGTGACAGGATGTGGAGTACTGTAGCAGTTACTATATCTGCTTACGGTGCTCCGACCATCCGAAAAATAAAGTTGTATGAAATCACAGTTGGCCATACCCAAAGGGTGCTTATCCGGCTGTATAAATACAAACATAATAATAATAACAATAATAATAATAATAATAATAATAATACTGAATAATTATTGGAACTGGGAAAGATTTGTTTTGTCTTAAGATATTTTGAATGTTTTCTTAAAAACCAGTAATTTATTGAAGCAATATCATTATTATAAGGTTTTCTCACTGGTTTAAAAAAAACGAGAAGCGACTAATAACCTTACCTAACCTAACGTAACCTAACTTAGCCCAACCTAACAATATTATTGACGGAGACTCAGAGGCAGACTGTCATTGTCAAAAGTGTCAATAGTGTTGAGCTTGATTTTAGCTATTTTTTTCGAGCTACAGGTCAGTTACAGATTTTTTAAAAATAAAAAATATTTTATTTTTCAAATTTAAAATTTTTGAAACTTCGCGCGCGACAGATTTACAAAAAATTGACCCTTGTCCGCATATGAAAGTGATAGCCGAGTTAATTCTAAGCATACTAAAATTCCCGTTATGCCAGTACGTTGAAAACTGCTATCGTTGGAGCACAATCAAAAATAATTACATGTTTTGTCATTCAAGCCATGTTAAATATTCGAACACAACAATTTGCGGCGCAGAAGCAGTGTGTTCGATTGTGTCTAAGATTTTTACTGCAGCTGATCTCTGCCTTAGTACTGGCCACAAAAAATTTAAAGAATGTTAGTACACTTTCAGTTTTTTGTCCTAACATACCCAGCTGTCAAAATTCATTGAAATATTCACTATGTGCGTTGTTACTTACCCGGCTTTTCCGCCGGGAACTATTTTCTCAGCTGTCCTAGGTAAAGGGCATCTGGACTTCATTGACCTGTCGCAGTGACTGATAGTGATTATTGGTGACTTATTCCGTATGTATCTCATGTCTTTAGCTCGACGTAGGTTTGGAAGTGGTGCGTGCTCCAGAACTAATTTTCTAGCCCTCAATGATCTGTGAATTCATTGGAAAAATGATCAAAGTCAAATTCAAGGTCAACTGAAAATTTGTAGCCAAAGCCAAGGGATTTTGAACTTTATCGCAACCGCAATTCTTTACCTCCGCCTCCGTTTTTCGGCGTCTACTCCCCTCAGGCAGCACCATTAGTTCAAACCCTCACATCAAGACACTTCGCCATCGAACGAATGCGCATTTAGGTGCAAGTGTTGCCCTATGCTCCATAGTTTAAACGATTCCGCACCCTTCAAGCTTCCATGATAAATACTTTGTACTTTAATAAACATGGTTTTGTAAACATTGGGAAATGAAAACAACACTTAATTTGTAACTGCGTTCTTGGATCTCTAGAAGCTGATAATAATTTAATTGTAGTTAGTTTTGTATGCAGTTATAACCGTATAAATGTTAAGGCAGCTTAAAAGATGAAACAAGCAGCTAAAATACAAGAAAAGTTACTGACCTGACTTCTATTTTGATATTATGTGAAATTAGTTATGAAAAATATACTACTAAATGTTATGTCAATAGCGTTTGTTAAATAGTAGTAATTGTAACTTATTTCTGTTTAAACGAATAATACAAATGTAAATACAAGCAGGTAGGAGATTACTGGCAAACAGAATTTTGTGGTGTCGTGACTGCCTGAGATTTCACTTGCACTCACAACTTGCACAATTTACAATGCTGCGGACTGCAAAGTTAAAACTTACACGCGAAGCTATATCACTATTAGTAGTCATAAATTGAGATACTTGTTTACTCTTAAAATTCTTTAAAAATGTTTTACAAAATGTTTTTCTGCTTAAAACCCAATTCGAATCACACATTTCATAAATTAGGTTAGGTTGGGTTATGTTAGGTTAGGTTAGAACTAAGGATTAATCATACATTACGTAATCAGAAATCATCATCTTTCTGATAATTCTCCCACTCATCAGGGGAGTAGTGAGTAACTAAAAATACGGCCTAAAAGTTAAAATTAAACGCAAAAAATTAAATTATTAAATGAGCTGCCGCCAGCTACATACCTCAACTTTTAATGATATGTACCATACCAACCTGGTAAAGTAAAAACCTCTAATCTCTGATGACTCATTTAGCACTACGTGTCATGCATCATATATGTTCATCCTGGCCGACGCTAAAATTGCGTAATACTTTGAACTGAACTTTAGCTTATCGCACTTTCCACCTTATATCAGTCGTCAGGTGAGATAGCGAATACGTTTGGCTTTCCATGCTGATTTACTTTTCCAATTCCCATTCAGTTTACCATAACGAAGTAGTCCCATTTATTACTGAAATTTATTTTTAGTAAAAAACAACACAAATCAAAGACCAGTGAATGTGAATAAAATTCTACCTTTTCCTTTGTAATTTGCATTTGCCTAAATACTTGAAATATATTTTTAAAAGCAAAAGTAAAAATTAAATAACAGCTAAACGATAATTAATTCCAATTAAAAATAAAAATAATGCAAAACTTGCCTACTTTATTTATTGACACTGTAGTTTTCACAAAAAAGAATCTTTAATTTAAATTCAAAGTCCAGCAGCTTACAATTGAATTTACAGTGCTAAAATAAATTATTCTGTCACAATCCCACGAACAAAAACACGCAAGTTCTTATTTTTAGGCGTCTCAAGTAAAGTGAATGTTGTAGTTAATACAAAAGTAAGTTCAGAATTTGAAAATATTTTGTTTCAAAATTTATTTTCCGAACATGAGGTCGACTGAAATCACATTTTATTTTGTTTTTTTCACCAGTATCGGCAGCAAAACTAATTTCTCGAGTTAATTTGAGCCACTTTTGAATCTCGATTTTGAAAATAGCGAGCAGTTTATATACAACTGGATTGAGCATAGCTGCAAATTCATCTGCACGTGACAAACAAGTTTTAATGGAGTCTCAGGTGAGCAAAAATAGAACTAACCTACTTTTCCACCCTGCGCAATGTAGCTTTTTATTTCAGACGTGGCGTTTAATAGTTCGTTTGTTTGGGTTATTTTGTAATATCAAATAAAACATTTCGTAAATATAAAATTTCATATTTTACCTGCGTCCAGAATCCCCTGCAAAAGACAATCAGATTTCAAGTAGAAAAGCCAATACAGACTTTCACTGGGCGGGAATTATTTCTTGATGAACTTCACGAGGTCGTTAAGAAAAGTCAAGTAACAGTTCTCACGAAAGCGCCTTTCTCCGTTGTGGCTGCCACCGGTGGAATGGGCAAAACTGAGACTGTGCGCATGTACATTCAATCCCATGCACATGAGTTCGACCATGTGATTTGGATCGATGCAGAAGTAAATTCGTCCGCCAAAAACCAATTTAACCAGCTTGCCATTGAACTGGGAATTTCCACAGATTTTGAGGGGAAACAAAACGAATTTAAATTAATTAAAAAACAAATTTTTGAGAATTTGCTTCAACACAAAAGCGTGGTTCTTCTAGTATTTGACAATGCAGAAGCTTTCGAGGACGATTATGACCTCAAGTTGAACGGAATCAGATGCCTGCTCCCAAAATCTCTTTCCCCTTCTTTTGTTGAACCCACAATCATTGTGACGTCACGAAACCAAAACTGGAATCTTCAAAACGTCATTCAACTGGATCTGTGGACCGAAGGTGAAGTCGTCGTCTTTGTGATTGAAAGACTTGAACTTAAAAAAACAGCTGAGAATTATGAACTGGCGACGCAACTTGGAAATCTCTTCGGTCGTCTCCCAATCGCACTTCAGGCGGCTGTGGCCGTCATTCTGCAGCAAATTAAACGGAAGAAAAAGTACGCAATTCAAAATTTAATTGACGAGTACCACAACGGGAGCAGGAAAGTTCTTGCACGGAAGCCACTAGATGCAAACATGAGACCGACACGGGCGAGTAATGCTATGATGGTCCTGTGGAACATCTCATTCGAGAAAGTAGTGAAATTCCCAGATGGGGAACTTGCAATGAAAATTCTGTGTTTCATGGCCTATTTGTCCCCCACAAAAATTCCACAGGATTTCCTATTCGCCCTTTTTCAATCAGAACATAGTCAGGATTCCTTTGACAATGCGATAGAAATCCTGGAGGATCACTCACTGATTGCATCTTTTGGATCTGCTGACTCCGACTCACGAAGTTTCTCTATCCACCGGATGATTCAAGACGCGACGATTCAAAATTTGAAAACCCACGAGGAACAGAAACCGCACATTATTTTCAACAAAAGCACATTTCCAAACGAGGCCAATGTGCTCCTAAAATTATCAGCTGAGACCATTAAATTCATTGAAAGATTGGACAGACGAAAACTTCGACGTGGAAGTGAAATTGTGGTTAACTTAGTGCAGATCACAGCGCACGTGTCAAAAGATCTCAGTGTCAAGGAATTCCGAGATTTGACCGCAAAAGTTGCTGGTGTTTTAAGAAGTTCAAATGACTTTGCAAAATCCATTGAACTCTACGAAAGAGTTCTCAATGCGACGCCTGCATAAGATGTTGATAGTGAGATTCTAGACAAAATTGAACTCAAAGAGGATCTTGCTCACGCGTACAGTGGAGGAGGGTTTCACCAGAAATCAATTGAAGTACTTGAAGAAGTTCTGGAGGATAAGAAGCGTGCATTTGGTCCACACCACAAAGAGACACTTGAAACAAAAGGCAGCATTGCAAATGCACTTCGTGAAATGGGAAAGTACGATGCAGCAGAAGAAACATTCAGTGAAGTTCTTCAAGATTTTCAAAAAAATCAAGACACTAAAAGCAAATCCTTCCTCAATACTAAAAACAACTACGCACTTCTATTGCACGATCAGGGGAAGACTGAAGAGGCATTAAAGCTTTATACAGAAGTAGAAGGGGAATCGGTTGGCGCAAACCACCAGTTTTCCAAACCGGTTTCAACCACCCCACCCACCCAGGTCCAGAGCCACCCTCCCGCCCCTCCCCCCTACCGTCAGCCGGAGGTTATTGCCCCCACCACGTGACAGAGTGAGACCACTGACGTCAACGGGTACGCGTCACGGGGCCCGTGCCCGGTTCAGTGGCGGTTGCGGAGCCGGAGCTGGGAAAGTGTACGACATCGACACTGTGACGCATGAGTCACGATGATTACAGCGACACTGTGACGCATCAATCATGATAATTACATCGACACTATGACGCATTGCTCATGCATTACTAACGTAAAAAGAAATATGGCACAAATTATAATAAGATGCAAATATGTTTATCTCTTTCAGTTATCAAATCAGTTCAACTCTTATAAGTTTTTAAGATGTAGAAATTACAGTTTTGTATTTATTTGCTAAAAACTTAATAGAATTTTTATTTTATTTACAATATGTACAATATGATTTATTACTTAAACTCTAACTTTATAATGTCCAAAGGGAAGACTATAGTTTATATCATCACCATCTGGATACACTCTATTAACATCAAGCGCATGAAAAGCAATTTTGTCAACATTAATTAAGTACAACCGATGATCAAACGATCGTATAAATTTACTATTTTTAATCACTACTTTATTGTGCAATACTACCTCTTTCATCTCTTGATGAGTACATTGTTTCAAAGTAGTTTTAGGAGTACCTTTACATTTTATATCCCAGGTCTCATCATAAAATAACAACGAATATTGCTTTGCCTTAAGAATAACAGCCTCAGCTATATCTAAACTTTCTATTTTCCATAATCCTCGTTCTCCTGCAGAACGGGTTTGAAGATTAGGAACACTTGGATATTTTACAAATACATCGTGTCTCGCAGGTATTTTACTAAAGTCAAAAATCTCATTATTTTTGACCAGCTTTTCAAGAAAATCATTCTCACTGTCATCGTAATTAACCACGGCCGAGTCTGTATCTACATATATACAGGTTAGTTTCTCCCCAAAGATAGCTTTCAACCCTTGATAAAATCTGGTGTAATATGTTTCCTTACTTATTTCTAAACATGTGAAACCATCAATCATAATACAATCTAGTTCTACAGTTTTAGGTTTAAAATAAATCATAGTTAAAGTAGGACTCAATTCTTTAAAATCTTTAAATAAAGGAGAGGAAATTAGTTTAGTAGTTTCAACGCGTGAGGTCGAAAATATAATTTGAACCCGCCCAAAGGGATTCTGCAATGTTTTTCCATAGATGGCATTATTTAATAATTTGTAAAAGTCTTTACCAAAAGCACTTTTTGCTAATCTACGAAGTTCTAGATTTGCTAAAATGTATGGTTTAAATAAATTGCTTTCAGTAAATTTTATTGCTGAATGAACTTCTTCAAGTACCATACCTTGAGACAAGTAGTATTGTAAAGTTTTATAATGTACAACATAATCTTTTTTATCGTAACATGTTAACAACAGCCGGGGTTTTGTTAAAAATCCTTTTGAAACTTGTGTATAACTTTTTATTTGCTGTCGTTGTTTGTTAGATAATTCCTGATAGTTTATTTTAGTTTTTTCTGGGGCCAGTGGTACTTCTTGAGTTTTATCATGAATAGAATCTGGATATTTAAGTGAAACTCTAAGAATATATCCTTTATTAGGCTCAAGTTCAGGATTTCGCCAATTAATATTATTCAAATCTTTACCATCAATATACTCAAAGTCACCTTGCGGGTATTTTTTACAGAGCGAATCAGCGTAAAGAGCATTCAAATCAAAGTACGCAATTTGGCTACGTTTTACATTTGGATTATAATTTGGCATGCGCTCGTTATTTGCAGTAACCACTTTTGCAGCTCCATATGTAATTCCTCCTCGTATACCATCCTGAACCATTTTTAACATACGATCATCCCTTATATAATCTACTTCTATGCCGGTCGATTTTAGCATACACTGCCAACTGTATGATGAAATTGTTGGACAGTAAGTTGGATCAAGGTTATACGTTCTCATTCCTTCCATTCTAAAATTTTCCCACACCACTGCTAATAGTACTACATCCAACATATTGTAGAGTCGCAAATAACTTTTAAAATTGGTAATATTAAATGTTTTACAGGTTTCCAATACAGAATTCCAATCATCATCGGAAATTTTTGTATTTGTTAGTTCATTATTAAAATATTCCCTGCTAGGCATTCCAACATTATCACCTAATACTTCTGGCCCAGTCAAGAATTTGTATGGAAAATCAATTTTTTTTAGCAACAGGTTTCTAGACTCTGCATTTAATTTACTAATTGAATTTGGTAGCATTCTAGAAAAGCACTGATCTATTAGGTAGAAATACTCGTTGTTTTCTTTTTGAAGGTTAGAGACAAGGTTGCTTAAACTAGTATTAAGAAATTGACACGAATCCACAAACCTAACTTTTGCCTTGACCGCTATCTTTTTATCGCCGGTCCCTATAAACTGATTAGAAGTTATTTCCATTTGAATAAATTTTTCTCCCGTTTTTGCAATCACTTTTACATCTTTAGGTTTAAATAATTTTGAATCTAAACATTGAGTAACTAAATGAAGGTCAAAGCCAGAGGAGTTGTGGGCAATAACAAGCAGTTCAAACTTGTATTTAATCCTAAGATTACAATAGCTGCAAATAGTACCAATGTTTGAATACCCTCCCGTCTGGTGGTTGTGATGCCACGTTTTTTTACAGGTTTTTCCATCAAATTCTCTATGACATATTGAACACTCTGTAGCGGTTTCAAATTCTAATACATCTTCCGGTCTGCGATATGCAAAATTATTTGTCCTTTGTATATCTGATATTAAACGTTTAGACCAGGTAAATATTCTGCTAAAAAAATGTTCAATTACGTTTTCGCCATCGTAATATTCCGCTGCAATTACAAACAAACTACCTTCAACGTTTTTTATAACAACGATTGAATAACTAGCAGGCACAAATTCATTTTCTAAGGTAGTTGACATTCCTTTTTTTATATTTAATGGTGTTGAATACGTTTCCATGTCGTAATATAAACAGTAAGGGAAAGGAAGCGTCATTTCTAATCGAGAAAACTTTAATCGTTTATCTTTTTTTGGAAATTGGTAATCCTGACCTTTTAATTCTACGCAAATTTGAGTATGCGCGTTAAATTTAACTTCATTTTTATAACTGGAAAGACATTTGGGACAATAAAATAATTTATTTTTATTCTTCCCAATAAACCTGCCCATATCAGTTATAAGAACAAAGTGATGCTCACTTCGTCCGTTAGTTGAATGATTTAACAAAAATAAATTAACTACTTTAGAAGTTGTTAAAAGGCTTTGTCGCAGAGGCACAATGTTTTCATCTTTATGTGTTAAAATATTAATGGCAATGTTATTGTTTTCTTCAAAAAGTAATATATCAGTATTAACATTAACTGCTTCTCCTATTCCTGTAAAATCAAAGCGGGTTAAATACTTTTTCCACTTGCTTGCTCTGCGGAGATGATCTGGGTTATCTTTTAAATGATCCTTTATAAACATTCCTGCGGCCACACAATAATGGAAACATTTTTCTTTTGTATCAATATTGAGCTTGCCTTTTTTGTTCTTAAACCATTGGGGTACATCAACTTTACCTTTGCCTTTTATAGTGTTTAATAATAAAATTTCGCCAAGCCTATATTGTAATGATATAAATTTTTTAACATACCATCCTGATCCTCGCTCTGTAAATTCATGGACCTGCTCGAGAATATCTGAAGTTGCATTTATCAAGACATTTGAAACTCCGCTGATATCATACAGCGTAAAATACTCGGAATACATGTATCTATCATCTTGTTCGTATTTTCGAATTGCCTCCCCTTTTTCATCTAGATCGCTTATTTCTTTTTCCCAAAGTATGTGCATACACACTTGCAACTTAATACCGCCTACTCTTGCATCTAGCACTTGCGATATAAGTTTTATTGATTCTACTTCGATAGAAGTCATAAGTGCTTGAATTTCCGAAAACTCTTGGGTAGGAGTGTAAATGTACGATACAGTTGCCCCCCTGTTGCTTCTTGATTTTTCTTTAAAAATTGATAAGTCAATTTTAGAACGCCCTCCTCCATCCGCATGACCCCCTCTTTGTCCTGATCGTGTACACTGGTGAAGATTAATATCGGGCGAGTAATGTTCGCAGTCTTCGCATTGATGTATGGTTTCAATATGAGCTCTATACTCTAAATGAGTTCGAGAAAAGAAATGACATCCTTCCATGCGACACCACAAACGCTAGAAATAATTCAATTATGTAAAGCGTTGCAGTACTATCTACAATTAAAGTATAGTGAAATTTAAATCTAATAAATCTATATTCCAGTAATTATACAATAATTGCTTACAGTGGTTCCCTTATTTCCAGTCTGCGATGCTGCCGGAAAGAATATTATTTCTTCAGTTATTCTTACTATGTTTGCAACACTTGTAGATGGGTGATTTTGACTGGTCATTTTAAAATATTAAAAATAACACGAGGTTTCCTGCTATTGAAAGTTTAACTTCAAATGGAGGTTGAGATTGGTGTAATATAATTGAACAACTAAATCGCAACTGAGTATAAATACTCTACCTCTTTAAGGTTTTATTAGTAAAGCTGGTTCTGAAGGACGTTGCTTGCAAAACTAAACCAGTTTTAAAATTATACGTTTGAATCCACGACTGAGTAAATGGTATAAATACTTGCATGTTAAGCATGACCAGGTATCAGTTAAAAGTTTAAGTAAGTTCAGGTATCATGAACGTTCAGCCCAGCACATTGTCTGTATAGTATATTAGCATGGAAGGGTACATTTCTCATTTGCTTGCTACATTTAATATCTGCAATTGCCCGTGCTGCATAGCAAAATCAGGAAAAATCTGCAGGTGTTGCAACGATTGCAATATATTATTTGCGGCCTGGCGGTTGCAATTTGATCCAAATCAGTTTCAACTGTTGTGCAAACTAGCTGCAGAGAAAGTCGAGGCTATTTATCAGCAAAAGTACAATAACGTTTTTGACAAATCTTGCAAGTACAGTGGACTTGCGCCTTCGACTCCAAAAGACTGCGATTGTGAGGAATTTGTTAGGTGCGCCACTTTATTTTTTGAGAACAATAAAGCTTTTTATGAAGCATTTGTAAATTGCAACCCTAATAAAGCAAGTAGAAGAGGTTAATACAACTTAATTAATATAAACTGAACAAATGGTGATTAGTGTTTATTACATACCCGTTTAATATGGCTTCAATAAATAATTTTTTCTATACCAACATCAGATTGTTAAATAAAGATATAATAAAGGAATGGGCTGAAAATCAAAACTCGTATCCAGATGTAAATCCTACAGTGCCTTTTTGTCAGCTTAATGCTACTCAGAAACAAATTATACATACAGTAAAAACTACTTTACAGATAAGTAGAAATAGTGCAAATTACTCTCCTCTGCGTATGATTATCACCGGCGAAGGTGGGGTTGGTAAAACCAGTGCACTTGAACATATAAAGTTAACCTTGCAAAAACATCGTAAAAAAAATTTGGATTTTCAATATCATGTTTTAAGTTTAACTGGTTTGGCAGCATTTAATGCTGGTGGTCAGACTATTCATTCGCTATACAAGTTTATACCAGGTACTAACTATTTTAATCTTAAAAACCGGCTTGAAAAAGATAATGATATTAACAGGTATAATACAATTCAGTGCTTAGTTATAGAAGAATTTGGAGTTTTGGGATTGAAGTTTTTTGATCTGCTGGACCGGTTTACCCGCAAGTCACAACCTTTAAATAATAAATATTCATTTTCGAATATTCACTTAATTCTTGTTGGCGATCCTGGGCAACTTCCTCCCGTATTAGATTATAGTCTGTTTAAACCGGTTCAGATAACTGATGATGCTAAAACTCAAGTTTATTCACAAGCCCAAAACGTTTACCAATCGTTTGATCAGTGCTTCACATTAAAACATATCTACCGTCAAGAAGGAGAAGATAATGAGCAACTGAGGTTTAAAGAATTCCTAACAAGAATGAGATACAACCAGATTAATCATAATGATCTTGACTACATTCGAAAACGACATTACAAGTCCTTGGCAAAGGATGAACAAACTAGTTTTGAAAATCATATTCATGTCTTCCAAACTAACGCAGAAGTAAATGCGCACAATAAAAAAATGATTTGCAAGAATTTTCCATCTCCAATCGAGTTTTTGAATGGTGATGTGCTATTTCAAGTAGCTATAGGAGCCCCAGTTATCCTTCAAAAAAATTTGGCAACTTCGCTAGGTTTATGTAATGGTAGCCGTGGAAATGTAGTTGATATTATATTCAACAAAGATAGATACTTTTCGCTCGAGTTGGAAGAGAAACAACTAATTCCCTCAGATATTTTTTGTTTTATTGTTCATTTTCCAAGTTATATTGGAAGTAATCTATGGCGTACGCCGCGAGGTAATGGGGTTCCAATTTTGTCACAGAAATATCAAGTTACTCGAAATCTTCACGAAACCATAGCAGTTGACAAGTTTTGTATTAAACTATGCTATGGATTGACAATACATCGAGTACAAGGTCTTAATCTATCTAAAATTTCAATATGTCTTGGGCGCACTGAAATGTTTTCTGGTATGGATTACGTCGCATTTTCCCGAGTCAAAAGTGTCAAAGACGACCCTGGATTCTCTGACGATCGGCTTACTCATAAAAAATGTAATGTTGAATTTGTTCAAGTTGAAGAAGATCGTCTAGCTCTACTTGAAAAGAAATTCCTAAAACTGGTTAAGCTGAACAGTCCAAATAGTATAAATACTGAGTCTGCATCTTTCAATCATGAAGACGACAAGCAGATTTTAACAGAATCACAGGCTCGTGGGTCGTTGCAAAGGAATCAAAAGCGATTACTTGATACTGATCAGCAGACTACATCTCCAAAACTTTCAAAGTTATTATAGTTTCATCTAGTTTTTCTGAAATTATTATCAGGTAGATATTTTTGTATTTTGCTAGAGATTGTAAGTATAGTCAAAACTAATATAAAGGATAATTTTGAACATTAATTAGTAATTTGCATTTGCAGTTTGAGATAAACATGGCCGGACGATCATCAAAGAGAATCAACCCGTCTCCAGTACCCCCCACCGAAATTGAATACGCACAATATCCAATTTTTGAAGTTATGGACCTTGCTAAGTCGCCTACATTAGCTGGACCACTTTCATCGGTCCTTGCTTACTGTGGTGATGACCCTATTCCAACCTCCATGATTGAGAGTTTTTTTTGCCCTTCCAAGGATCGCAAACTAAAAAAACTTCTGTACCAGGGGATAGAGGCAATGGAACAACGGAAACTAATTAGCGTCAATAAAGATGAGGGATTTCTGATTATGCCTGAGAGAATTAAGAAGGAACTTCTGGAACTCAATCTGCGATCTGCGGTGTCGCATATGCCTGTTGACTTTCTATTGAAGAAGTTCCCGGACATACTTTTAACAAAAGTTAATGACAAGCATTTTAGTTTAATGAAAAAACACGCAATTCACTTTGAAAGCGTTTTTAGTGCAAATACTGCTCACTTGCAAAATGTAGATAAGGAGGCAATTAAGCCTTTTCAAACCTTACTAAAACTTAATTATACATATTTTAATGATGCTAAAAACGACGTACATGTGTACCATCTCAAATGTAATTGTAAAACCTGTAATTAATATAATTAGTATTACAACATTTATTGAATATTTTTAATTAAAACAGCGATGATATGTTGAAATAATGTGAATGGGGATTACCATATTATGCATAATTGAAATATTCAATAAATAAAGATATCCTTGGAAAAAATTTCGTGCTATAAAACCAGCTTTTTTTCATTATTTATTTAATTGAACTGTGAAACTGGTATAAGTAGCATGATCATGGCTTCTGGTACTGTAGATAATCATAAATCAGGAAACGAAATAAGAAAAACATACGTAAATCAACGCTTCTCGGGCGCGTTCTCAGGTTTAGATGGGTTTTTAGTCAATTGCAAAAAATGGGTAGATAAAAAACACGTTTTAAAAGAGTTGAATAAATTAGAATCATTTTCGTTGCACAGAGATGCACGAAAAAAATTTCCTCGTAGGCGAATACAATCGTTATGGATAAATGAGGTTTGGGCTTCTGATTTAAAATCCCTACCTAGCATAGCCAGCTCAAACAATAATAAAACTTTCGTTTTGGTAGTTGTAGATGCATTTTCTAAGAAAGGATACACACGGTATTTGAAAAACAAGAGTGCAGGAGAAATGATTAAAGCTTTTAGGTCCATATTTAGGTAAAGTAAAGCCAAACCACGATATTTGTTTGTTGACCAAGGGACCGAATACCTTTCTAACGACTTTCAAAGCTTTCTTAAATCTCACAATATTAAAACATATCACATTTATTCTCATATTAAAAGCGCATTTGCAGAACGTTACATTCGCACCTTATTTACAAAGATTGAACGTTACAGAACAGAACATAATACGGATAAAATAATAGATGTATTGCCTCAATTTACAACTGCATTAAATAACACGTTTCACAGAACTATTGGTTTAAAACCAAATGAGGTAACTAAAGAAAATGAGCATGAGGTTTGGCGCCGAATGTTTAAAAAAGAACTTCGAGAGAGCAAGTCAAAACGTTCCCGAACTCCACCAAAGTATAATGTTGACGACGTTGTACGTGTATCGAAAGTCAAGAATTTTTTCAAGAAAGGTACCTACTTTTTTATTTCAGTATAATCGGAGGTTGTCGTTCACATTAACCAGTTGTATTTAATATCTCAACAGGTTATTCCGTTAATTGGACTGTCGAAAAGTTTAAAATAAAGAGTGTTCAAGATACTAAACCGTATACATACATACTACAGGATTTAAACGGAGAACAAGTCCAAGGTGCCTTCTACGGTTTTGAAATCAAACTCGTTTAAGTACGTATTATTTGTCATGTACCGTCCAAGTAAAAGTATTTACGTCACTCTGACCAGCGATGCTGATATAGCCCAAGCACCTCAAAATACCAGTTCTAGTTTTGTGTGTAAACTACCATCGCCGGGCCTTGAGTTTGAGACAAACAGGTATGAAGTAGGTCTACTTAGCATTATATATAGTGCTGAAGAATATAAACCAACACCTACAGCGGAATCTCCTCAACAGAATGTGGTTATAGTACCAGTTAAAACACCACCTGCTACAAATCCGGTTTCATCAGCTCCCTTGTTTCCAAATATAAAACCTCTTAAATTTACAACTCTAGTTTTAAGAACAAAACAGCAACCATTTAACGATTGGATATCTGACGCAACATCTTTGTTCAGGGGTGCGGGTATTCCTCTGGCTCTTTTGATGCAACCTGTAACTGACAACCCTCTTATTTTACAACTAACGATTCACAATAATTCTGAAAAATCTAATCAACAAATTGTAATTCCATATGAACTTGCAAGGTTGTTAGGATTCAATCGTTCCCGTTTTCCTTCAGGGTATTACAGTGCTAATACATTAACAAGCCAAGCGGCGTTTGATCGAATAGAAACGGATACACCATATGCAGTCAAATACGAAGAATGGGAAAACGGCGAAAATTTAGTCGAGGTGAATCAGATGTTTGAAGGCCTAATACCTATATTAAAACTGCAATCAGCTGGTCATGAAGATTTTAAAAAGTATTTTATGGATATGCGATACAGAACTATGTATGCTACGGAAAATCTTGTATTTTCGTGGGATGCTGATGATAAATTTCAATTTGAATTTACTGATTCAAATCCAGAATCATTTATACATTTTGACCAGAAACATATAAACTGTCTTGGATTATCACGTGAAAAGTATTTTCCGGGAACATACAAATCTGAAGTTTCCTTTAATCACACCGAATATGATAAAATTCAAAATAGAGAAAACGTTTTTATGAAATTTGGGTTTCCAAGGACGTATAACGTATTACTAAATGAACCAATTTCTTTGGACATATCTGATGTTCTTGATATGGTAAACGAATCGTTTGAAGCCCAAGTGTTTCCAGACACTGAAATTCGATTCGACTATGATAATGGCAATTTGTTCCTCAACGATCTGAGAAAAGATATAAATATTAAAGTTCCATCTACGCTGGCAAGGTATTTTAATATTACACCTACGACAGAGTTCACGTCTACATCACGTGTTATGATTCAAAATGCTGCTATTATAACAGAAGAAGAAGAAAAGGAATACATAGAAAAGGGTCAAGACAACATAGAACCTCAGATTAATATTATCCCAAAACGATTATTGGTGTTGACGGATTTAATAAATAATCAATTCTACGCTCCAAAATTTTTACCAGTAATTCGGGACTGCGATATATCTGAAAACTATTTAAGAGAAACCCGGGTTGATTTCGAGACAGTAGTCTACTTGCCGCTTTCAAGACATCATGTGCAAGATATCAGAATTTTTTTAGTAGACGAATACGGTCATCAACTCAATTTAAAACCAAACAGTCAGACAATTATAAAGTTGCACTTTAGACCAATACTTGAGTGATGAGGAATATATTTTGCGATCAAAATACTTGTATTTTAGAACCTTCAATTACCGCTTTAATTCAAAACGAGCCAAAAGAATCAAAATCTAATAACAGTCAAGATATGGGCGGAGCTGGTGATTTTGACGACGGTTCAAGTGGTGTTTTAGTTCCCTTTAATTCGAGCAAACCAACTACAGATGGACCTACGGTGCGCACTCCTAAACGGAAACCAAAAACCTCAGTTAAAAGAGCTACAAAAATCGCCAAAGTCCATGTAGGAAACGGCCCAGCTTTAATACGTAAACGATTACAAGCAGGGTCCGGATGTAAAAAACGTAATACCAAAAAAAGTATAAAAACCATTAACCGCAGAGAAGGAGGTGCTAAACGTTCCGGATACAGTAAGCAAGTAGGTGCTGGTCGAAAAAAAGTGGTCAAAAGTAAAAAATCAACTAAACGGTAATACAAATCACCCTATTACAAGCATAATGGAAAGCCATTCATTATTTGAAGACGTTGCCACGACCTACAAAGGATCTGCAAAATCTCTTGTTTCTAATCTAAATTCGTTTTATCTCCAACCAACTGATACATCGCAGCTTAGCAAAGGTACATAGTAAATAAAACGTTGCACCTCATTTTAATTATGTAATTGTAGGCAATAAAATTATAATTGCAATGTTTGTTTCAGGCGAATATATTCAATACTTTTCAAAACTTCCTCTGAGAGATAATTGGAATCCGCTGGAATTTGAATTCGATACGTTAGATTACGTAGACCCTAGTGATATACTGTTGTACACTAATTGTAGGATTTGCAATCAAAATGGAAATGTACTCACAGCAACAGATGTAGTTAGCCCGTGTAACCTGTTCTTTCATGCAATGTTCAATGGATGCGAAATTTATCTCAATGACACCAAGATATTTGACGCAAACAACCAGTACGGATATCTTGCCTATATCCAAAGACTAATTTCATCAACTCCACAAGAAAAGAGTGATTTATTGCTTGATGAAGGTTATTACCCTGACACTGTACAAGATAACTTTAAAAAAGATGAAAATACAGGCTTTAAAAAACGTTTTGATATGGTGACAGAGTCGAAACAATTTGCAATGTTAGGCAGAATTGTTTCAAACCTGTTTAACCAAACTAGATTTATTCCCCCGGGTTGTAAAGTAAAAATTGTATTAAGACGAGCTCTGCCTGAGTTTTGTCTGACATCAGAAACAACAACTAAAGCAGGTACTAATGGTGTTCCCTTTCGATATGATATTAACGAAGCAATACTTTATGTGCGTCGTAAGTTTGTATCTACTTCTATTGTGGAGGAACATAAACGTTTGCTCAGCGAAGGAAAAAAGTATTTATTTCCCTGCAACGATATGGAAATAAAAACTTACACGTTATCGCAGGGAATAACTAGTAATATGACAGATGCAATTATACTGAAAAAAGTCCCAAAGATGATTACTGTAGGGTTTGTGTCAAGTGCTGCTTACAACGGAAAAATTGATAAAAGCCCCTTTAACTTTCTGCATAAAGATTTAATTGAATTATCATTAACTTGGAACGGAGAATCTGTGGAATTTAAAAGTATTCCCTTTAGTTTTAAAACGACCAATAACGCGGGTTCCGATAATTTTTTGTTGGGAGTCAGATCGCTTAAGAGTGCTGCATCATCGCCTTCATTAGGAAATGGGATCACGAGAGATACGTACACGAACGGTAAGTCTCATATCATTATTAATTTTATAAAATTTAATTTTTCGAATTTAAGTATTTTAATGGTTATTTTTATTTAACAGGGAACGTTTTAACATCATTTCAACTTCTTCCTAACAATACAAACGGGTTAGTTGTAAACCGGTCTGGACAAATAAAACTTGGAATTCGTTTTAGAGCGCCATTAGATGAAGCTATCAACGTTATACTTTATTGCGACTATCAATCATTAATTCAGATTGACAAGCACAAACGGGTTACGTTTGGAGATCAATAATCAACAATAATTAATAATGAATACTACATCGCTTATTGAAGCATTTCGAATTTTATTTTCCTGTTCTAAAATAAATGTACCTATCTATATAACAGCAGCTGATACTTTACTAAGTTCAATCAAGTTTGATTCGTTTCCTTTTGGAATTGTGAGTAATGTTGATAATAATAATAGTCCCGGATCCCATTGGATCACGTTTTGGGTATTATCAGCTACAGAATGCTATTACTTTGACTCTTTTGGATATGATTTAGAACTTTACAAAAATTTACCTGGTCCTCCTGTTAAAATTATTGGGCAAAATTGGCCTCAATTTCAATCATCAAAATCTATTGTGTGTGGGCAATACTGTGTTTACTTTATTTACTCTATGGCTGTAGGAATTCCTTTTGATAATTTTTTAAGACAATTTAGTTTAAACACTCGATCAAATGATCGCATAGTTGTAAAATTTATAAATTCTATATGTAATTTTGATCCCTATAAAACGTATAATAATGTAGATAAAACAATTCTGTATTGTTGTAAAAACCTGTCTTGCGACTGTGAACATAATTTTTTGCTAAACTAATAAATATTCAATTATCATTTGAGAACTATTCAGTACTTAATCTCTTCTGCATACGGCAGCATCATGAATTCATCATTGGCAGAAAGCACTTATCTTGTTGATTTTAAATTAAAAGCTCCATTTACGCTCAATATAAATGGACCATCATTTGCGGGGAAAACGTATTTTGTACTTAACCTAATATTAAATAGAAAGACAATAATTGACACCCCCATACAAAAAGTGTTGTACATTTATTGCGATTTTCAAGACGAGTTTTACGAGATACAAAAACTAGATCCTGACGTAATATTTTCCAATGATATTAATGATATAGAAAGACATAAAGACTCTCCTATCTTAATTATAGTAGACGATCAATTAGATACTATTTCTAAAAAAGGAAGCCCAGAAAATTTATTGCTAACTCAGTACTATACTAAGCACTGCCATCATAGGGGGGCATCAATGATATTACTTGTTCAAAATGCTTTTAAGTCAGCTTTACGAGATGTTAATTTATCTACGCAATATTTAGTTTTATTTGATTTTCGTAGAGATAGGTCTGTCATTACAAATATCAGCCGGCAGATATGTCCGGGAGAAATTAGCTTTCTCAAAGATGCATATATAAATGCAGTAACTTCTCGTAAGTATGGTTATCTCTTTTTGGACATGCATCCTAAAAGTACGAACACCAAGTATTGGGTTCGGTCTAACATTTATCCTGATCCGTTAAACTGTGTATTTTATATCCCATCAAAATGACAACGCGACTAGAAAACGAACAGGAATTTTTATTCAATTTAATTCCATTAGGCTGTAGTAAAGCAGAAAACCATAAACGTTACGTAAATAGCATAAATAGCGCTACAGAGGAACAACTAATGGCAGTAGCAGAGTGCATGTCAAACGTTCATTTATTTGAGTGTCGCATTAAAAAGTTAGAATTAATTAAGATTGAAACGTTTAATAAAAAGTGTTTGACTGCCTTCAAGGACAGTCGCGAAATGTTTATTGAAAAACTTCGAGTTCTTTGCAATAAATCTCGTCAGCTATTACAACAAGTGCTAGCAACAATTTTTTTTGAAATTGCAAACCTAGAACGGGTTTGCCTGGGATTGCGCAATGGCGACAGTGATGAGGATTATTGAACCAAAATTATACGATAAGTTAATGGAAATTTTTATGACCAAGGATAATAAAAACACTAATATTCAAGAGTCCCTGCCAATCTTCACATCCTTTCATCCACAAAGGACTGCACCTAATATATCCGCAAATCAGGATTCAAAAATGAAATTATTGCCTGCAGAAACTGGTTTTGATAAAAACCAATCTGATGAGAACGTCAATGTCGATCCTACGATAATAAATAAAAAACAAGTTGATCAAGAAGCTGAGGTCTTGCCAAAGCCTGTTGTTAGCATTCCTCATTGGACTAAATTTGAGCTTGCACACCGAGCTAAATCAAGTTTAAACTTGTCCAAGAAAAAAACAAGTTTCATCTCGTCCAAGAAAAAAACAAGTTTTAAAAAGGATAAAAGGCTAATCAAGAAGAAAAGATAAATTAACCAGTTTAATCCTGCACGGTTTTAAAATGCAAAACCAAACTACAACGTTTAAGATCAAACATCAACCGAGTATAAAATAGAAAATCTTGCAAGAAAGCAACATCACACTTCTTTCATAGACCGAATAAGACAACCAGCTCAGAAATGGAGTCTCAAAACAGTTCAAGTAAGTTTTTATATTTACAAGTTGTAGCGTTTGTATGAGATCGAGCGAAACCATAATTATTGTTACTCTAAATTAATAACTTTATTATTTTTCAGCTAAACGCTCATTTGATTCTTCCTTCAAGGAAGTATCCGGCAAACTTCTTAAGTATGGGTCAAGTGAAATGAAGAAGCAGCATGTGGAATCATTTTCGGAACTTTCCCCAACTCAATGGAAGTGGTACTGTAACCCAGATCATGCCTACTACATCAGCAAAACCATCATTGGCCGCACATACTGGGACTCTGAATTTGAAGCCAATATTTACTATCTAGGCCGGAGTAATGGTGAAAACGTCAAACCGACTAAAATAGGCATATCCTCCTATGACAGTGCACATTTAGTTAAATTTGTCAGAGATATCCTTACTCAAATCGACAACCATAATTTGAACCCCCAGGGAGAATTTATTCCGTTTTTTGCTGGGCGGCTGAAAGCAGACATCATGGAAACAATAGATCCTGACGATAAACGCATTTTCTGGAGTAAACCAGATCTAGTTCTTAGATCTGTTCGGGTACGCTTAGTATTTGATGGTCGCTACAGTAATTATGTATTATATTTAAATAATGAAGCTTCTAAAGCCATGGAAGAACGTTATGGCAAGTGGCCTGGTCCCGTGCTAGCGTTTCCTAAACCCCGAATGGAATCTCTGGTAGAGTTCTTAGAGATATCTAACGATGATAAACCTGATTATGAGTAATTGTCTAATTTAATATTTTTATTGATTACCTGAATAAATCAATGCAGATAAAATCTTTCATTTTACTATTTTACTTTAATTTTCATACTAAAATCTACGACATTTGACAAAATTGTCATTATAATTTCATAATAGATAATTTGCAAAAAACTAGTTTCTAAGTAAAATCTGATCACTTTAGCCTGCCTTCAAAACAAACAATATAAAATTATGTACGAACCTTTGATAGTTGTCAGCATTGTTGTTCAGTCACGCATTTTGAATTACTTCTATAGATAAAATCACCCGATTCACTTTTGCACCACACTTATTTTTGACTTAGTATATTTAGCACTTGGAGAAATAAAAACATAAATTTAACTATTCCATTTTAACACAGTCGCCTTATCGTAGCAGTTGTAATCACGCGTGGATTAAAGTAAAGATGCGCAGAGGTGTAAAACAGGCTTTAGGGAATATACCACCGGGAGAAAACTAGCCGGAAACCAGAAATTTATAACGTGAGTCAATAGGGTAATGAAATATAGGAATAGGTAAAAAAAGTTTGGTCCGGGTAAACAATGTCTGGTAGGAAACATTCGCATCCCGACACTGTTCATTCCCCTTATCTCGGCACTTGTAATCTCGTCTGGATTATAGTGGAGATGCGCAGAGGTGTAAAACAGGCTTCAGAGAATATACCACCGGGAGGAAACTAGCCGGAAACCAGGAATTTATAATGTGAGTCAATAGAGTAATGAAATATAGGAATAGGTAAAAAAAGTTTTGTCCGGGTAAAAAAAGTCTAGTAGGAAACATTCGCATCACGACACTGTTCATTCCCCTTATCTCGGCACTTGAAATCTCGCCTGGATTATAGTGGAGATGCGCAGAGGTGTAAAACAGGCTTCAGAGAATATACCACCGGAAGGAAACTAGCCGGAAACCAGGAATTTATAACGTGAGTCAATAGGGTAATGAAATATAGGAATAGGTAAAAAAAGTTTTGTCCGGGTAAAAAAAGTCTGGTAGGAAACATTCGCATCACGACACTGTTCATTCCCCTTATCTCGGCACTTGTAATCTCGCCTGGATTATAGTGGAGATGAGCAGAGGTGTAAAACAGGCTTCAGAGAATATACCACCAGGAGGAAACTAGCCGGAAACCAGGAATTTATAATGTGAGTCAATAGGGTAATGAAATATAGGAATAGGTAAAAAAAGTTTTGTCCGGGTAAAAAAAAGTCTGGTAGGAAACATTCGCATCACGACACTGTTCATTCCCCTTATCTCGGCACTTGTAATCTCGCCTGGATTATAGTGGAGATGAGCAGAGGTGTAAAACAGGCTTCAGAGAATATACCACCGGGAAGAAACTAGCCGGAAACCAGGAATTTATAATGTGAGTCAATAGGGTAATGAAATATAGGAATAGGTAAAAAAAGTTTTGTCCGGGTAAAAAAAAGTCTGGTAGGAAACATTCGCATCACGACACTGTTCATTCCCCTTATCTCGGCACTTGTAATCTCGCCTGGATTATAGTGGAGATGAGCAGAGGTGTAAAACAGGTTTCAGAGAATATACCACCGGGAGGAAACTAGCCGGAAACCAGGAATTTATAATGTGAGTCAATAGGGTAATGAAATATAGGAATAGGTAAAAAAAGTTTTGTCCGGGTAAAAAAAAGTCTGGTAGGAAACATTCGCATCACGACACTGTTCATTCCCCTTATCTCGGCACTTGTAATCTCGCCTGGATTATAGTGGAGATGAGCAGAGGTGTAAAACAGGCTTCAGAGAATATACCACCGGGAGGAAACTAGCCGGAAACCAGGAATTTATAATGTGAGTCAATAGGGTAATGAAATATAGGAATAGGTAAAAAAAGTTTTGTCCGGGTAAAAAAAAGTCTGGTAGGAAACATTCGCATCACGACACTGTTCATTCCCCTTATCTCGGCACTTGTAATCTCGCCTGGATTATAGTGGAGATGAGCAGAGGTGTAAAACAGGTTTCAGAGAATATACCACCGGGAGGAAACTAGCCGGAAACCAGGAATTTATAATGTGAGTCAATAGGGTAATGAAATATAGGAATAGGTAAAAAAAGTTTTGTCCGGGTAAAAAAAAGTCTGGTAGGAAACATTCGCATCACGACACTGTTCATTCCCCTTATCTCGGCACTTGTAATCTCGCCTGGATTATAGTGGAGATGAGCAGAGGTGTAAAACAGGCTTCAGAGAATATACCACCGGGAGGAAACTAGCCGGAAACCAGGAATTTATAATGTGAGTCAATAGGGTAGTGAAATATAGGAATAGGTAAAAAAAGTTTGGTCCGGGTAAAAAATGTCCGGGAGGATCCACTTGCTTCGTCCTATGGCTCCTTCCTCTTATCTCGGCACTTTTAATCTCGCCCGGATTAAAGGGGAGATGCACAGAGGTATCGAACAGAGTGCAGAGAATGTATCAGTAAAGGTTTGAGTGCAACACTAACATTCTTAAATTTTAGCTCCTTATTTATATAATTTTGAACTCATGGGAAAACATGACCCAGTGGGGTTGTTTACTAATAATCATTTCCACCTTACTCAGTTTGTTTACTAATATTTATTTTTCACCTTGCTATCAAGGAATAAGCAACTTTTTTGATAAAAAAAAGTTGACCATAATGCTAATTAAGTATGTGGATTTACTTTATTTTTCATATTTTCAATGCTAAAAAGTTCATTAGGAACTTGAAAGAATGAAAATATACATACTTTTTACATGTGGACCTCGCATATGTAGGTAATTTGTACCTGTTCACGTTGACATTGTGTTTGACCGTGTGTTGTTGTTGATGTGAAATGATGTACATATATTTGCACTCCAAACAACTTTTTTTGTTGATCTTGCAATCGTAAAGCAGAGAGTGGTTTTGCTAATAAGGGAGCAAAAAGTTGTTCTCGCAACGTCAATTAGCAATACTAATAGTATCGTTCCTATGTATTACGTACGTAGGTAGGTACATACATTTTGGTTCTGTTGCCCTAATGACATAAGATGCATGTATTTAATTTTTTTGGTTTACATTTAATTATAATAAATTATGTTTGTTCTATACTTTACAAGTACTAATTGTAAGTGATACAGGGTCGTGTTGTTGTTTTTAATTTTTACATACATTATTTAAATCTGTATGAAGGCTGTGTCAATGTTGTTATTGTTATTGAAGCGTCACAGTGTCGATATAATTATAATGATCGATGCGTCAGTGTGTCGATGTAATCATCGTGACTCATGCGTCACAGTGTCGATGTCGTACACTTTCCCGGCTCCGGCTCCGCAACCGCCACTGAACCGGGCACTGGCCCCGTGACGCGTACCCGTTGACGTCAGTGGTCTCACTCTGTCACGTGGTGGGGGCAATAACCTCCGGCTGACGGTAGGGGGGAGGGGCGGGAGGGTGGCTCTGGACCTGGGTGGGTGGGGTGGTTGAAACCGGTTTGGAAAACTGGTGGTTTGCGCCAACCGATTCCCCTTCTAGAAGTGTTGGATGAACGCAAATAAAAATCCAAATTTAAAGTCTGAGGACGTCATTATCACAAAAGGAAGCATAGCGCGTCTGCTGGGAAAACAAAGGAAGTTTGAGGAAGCATCTGCGATGATGCTGCAAAACATTGAAGATGCTACCCAAGTGTTGGGACCCTTTTACCTGGACACATTTGCATTTAAAATAAATTACGCAACTCTACTTCATAACCAAGGGAAACATGAAGAAGCGGCGCAGCTTCTTTCGGAGTTATTAGAAATACAAGAAACTGAATTAGGCTCCGAGCACCCAGACACACTTAACACCAAGGGCGTTTTGGCTGTTATATAATTATCTTGAAACTGAGGAGCCTGACAAAGCGTTGCCCTTGTTGGACGTCGAGGTACACGAAAGAGTTTTTGGCCCGGAGCATCCGTACACAATAACCACTGCTAATAACTTAGCGAGTGTCATGAAGAAACAAGGGAAGTTCGAGGAGGCTTTGTCATTACACGACGATTGTCGACCGGGGGCGGGCCCGAAGTAGATGCTGAGCTTTAAAAAAGTTGCAAGGCCATTTACGTTACGCTAAAACATAATATAAGATTTATGAAAGCTCCCCCACAATAATTAAGACATATACGAATGAGCGTAGCAAGTAGTTAAATATAGCTAAAAATGTTTCATGAATTGCACAACTCACAAATGATTTCATTTATAGAGGCTTTCTATCAATACGCCATATATTAAATTACGTGGCATGTAGTTAAACGAGTAAGATCCCATGTCAAATAAATCCGATTCCTTAATTCTTGAACTCATGATAAATGGGATTTCTGTAGTGGTAATTTTTAAATAACGTCATATATGGAATATACTTATATGCATATTAGTATGATCCTATGTTAAATAAATCCGATTGCCTAATTATTGAACAAATGAGAAAGAGGATCTCTAAAGTAGTGATTTTTAATTAACGTTATTTACGAGCGATCCCCGTATGCATACTAGTAAAATCCTTTGTCAAATATATCCGATTACCTTATTGTTAAACTGATGACAAAAGGGATTTCTCAAGTAGTAATTTTGAAATAATGTCATTTATGGACGATCCTCGTATGCATACTAGAAAGATCTCATGTTAAATAAATCCAATTACTTAATTCTTGAACTAATGACAAAGGGGATTTCTAATGTAGTGATTTTTAAATAACGGCATTTATGGACGATCCCTGTATGCATACTAGTAAGAGCCAATGTCAAATATATCTGATTACTTCATTCTTAGACAAATGACAAAGGGTATCTCTAAAATGGTAATTTTTGAATAACGTCATTTATGAACGATCTTTGTTTGCAAACTAGTAAGATCCCATGTCAAATATATCCGATTATGTAATTCTTGAACTAATGACCAAGCAAATTTCTAAAGTTGTAATTTTTAGATAACGTCATTTACGTACGATCCCCGTATGCATATTAGTATGATCCCATGTTAAATATATCTGATTACCTAATTTTTAAGCTACGGACAAAGGGGATCTCTAAAGTAGTTATTTTTATATAACGTCATTTATTGATAATCCCCGTATGCATAGTAGTAAGATCCCATGTTAAATATATCCAATTAATTAATTCTTGAACTAATGACCAAGGGGATTTCTAAAGTGGTAATTTGGGGTTCTTGAAATTATGATGTTTGCGAGACGTCAGTATGGATGACCCCTGAAAAGTAACCTATTTAGGTAGATATGTCCCTGTTAGAGACTAGAGATGTCTCCAGGTTAATTACCTCCAAGACCCGTCTTTGATTAATGATAGAAGTCAATAGGTCGTATAAAATGGGATTTTTCCCTTACTTCATTTATAAACGATCCTTTTGTTGCCCATTGCGTAACCAACAATCTTAATTATAGTATTATATCAGTGTCAAAAAGATGATCCGTGGACGCTGCCGACGGGGTAACAACATTTGTGGAAGATCCCTAATTACGTACTTCTTACGACGTATATCCTTATTTAAATAAAGTTCTAGCCTAAATTAGTAAGGGATCGTGTACCAATAGCGTCATGAAAAATCTCAAATAATTTAAATGAAAATAAACTATTTTATAATTTTTCAATTTCAAGAACACCTAGCTTCCATGTGCAACAAATCCGGCTCCCTCACAGTTGTTCTACACTTCAATTCCCGGAGACACACAATCTAATATTCTAAGGCGTCGGCCATTAAATTTGCCGCTAACAATAAAACGGATTGTAATAAGTTGAAAATTAAAATGATGTTTTAATTCTTTTTTCATAAATCACCAGACTTAAATATACTATGCAAGTTATATGGAGTAATTGCTTATTTAAATATTTATTGCTATTCTAAATAAACAGTTTTCAATAATTATGGTAATAATGGTAACGCAGAAAAGTTTATTATTGTATAATAATGTCGGAACTGAAGCATCTCTAGAAAATTTATGTTTTGATTTATATTATAGGGACACAACCCATGTGTGGGTCGTATACAAAAAAAATCCCCTCGCATTATGCATAAACTGTTTGATTAAAGACGCAAAACTATAATTATTGTTTGGAAATCAAACTTTCACACTTTTTTTCGTGCAATAAAATGTATAATGCAATATTTAGGAAAAAACCAAGTGTGAGTTACTCAAGTAATGTTTCATTAAAAATAGAATTATGAGGAAATGTATAACTACGTAACGCTTTACATATAAATAAGGTCACTATAGATAAATGCAAACCTTGCACTACCCAAATTTATCATGAAATTTCTATACATATTGTTTTATTAGCAAAAAACTACAACATTTTGTATTCCGCTCCAAACCGCACAACTAGAAATTAAGAGCAATGACGTGTGTGCATAAAGGCTTCTAAGTACTGATTAATAAACGGAAACATGCTCATTTTATTCATTACAATTCTTTTATTATTTGTACTCATTCAGAAAATGTTATTACTTTTACTAAAAATTGACTTAAACTATTAAACGACTCAGAATGAATACGTCAATGTAATTTGTAAGGGTGAAAACCCATATTAAATGCACTCACACATGAACATACGTTGGTGTTGCGTTTTCAGTCGTAACCCCTCCAAGGTAATTTGATCACATGCAATAAAAAGTGATTGTTGTTAGCGTATTGGAAAACCCGCAGCATATTCAGAACAACACATTGTCCTACTTACATTATTTCGCGCAAATGACGGCTAAGTATAACTAGTGTAGTGATATAATCGTAGTTCGTTAGCCCAGAAATACTAATTTAAAATTCAAACAATTTATCCTCTAATTAGGAAAACTCTTGAAATGATGAATTTGATGACGTACAAGAATTTATTACGTTACAAAGATTTGCAAAATAATAATTGCAACAACATATCTTATGGTTATTTAATTTTTTGTAACTTTTTCCTTCACCCACAAAAAGGCACCTATAAATACTGCATTTGTTAAGCAAATAGTGAGTCACATTTCATCAAGTCTAAAAAGAACTTATCTTTGAAACAGTTCCTAATAACTCTTAACTTCTGCTTTAATTCTGCATCTTTTTTAACTGTGGAGGTTCAGAAAAATCTAAAACCAAATCGTAGCATTTTGTATAAAAACTTAATTTACAGGACCAAAATGGAGGAATTGCGGCTAAAAACTGTGTTAAGCTGAGTTTGATTTTATTTGTTGTAGATATGCGGATGCGTACCCAAAAGTTGAGAAACATTCAGAAAGCCAGTGGGAAACTGTTTTAAATCGTACAGATTGGGAACGAAAAGGTTAAAATAATAAGCGTTAATATTAAAAATAATTTAAACATTGTACAGAGATTACGTTTCTTTCGAAATAAAAACAGAAGATACTCATGTGTTGAAAATTCAAAAGTAATTAAATATCCTGATTTTTTGTTATCCGCAGAGGTAATCAATGTTGTGTTCACTGATGTGTTTGGAAATCCGCCAAGTGTGGCTGAAAACGCAACTGCCTGTGTGTTTGACGCAGTAAGGGCTGCAGGTGAAGGAGAAGCAGGGCTCGAAGAATGCGTGTAAGTTGAAAGTAGAACAAAATAAACGAGATAATTTTACACCTTAAATTCGCGTTCTGCGAATTCTATTAGGAATTTGGTTAAAATGTTTTCTACGTTGATGAGTGAGTGCTCAAGGTTTTTAATATTAAATTATTGTAGTTATAATGGTTTACACTGTTTTGTGTGAATGTCTAGGACGGGCCTAGATTTGATGGTGACTTGTTTTGAAAACGCGGTGGAAGCCTCTGGTTTTAACACAAGCAGACGCGCTGAATTTACAATTAATGCTCACGAGTGTATTACTAAGAACGAAACTTGTTCTATCATTCCGTTGATCGTAGAAGCTGATCAAAGGAGTTTTACGCAGTCTTTGTTCGTACACGTGTATGCTAGTAAAGTTCTTGTCAATTTAGCTGAAGGGCTTTTTTGAATTATCAAACGCTTAGACAAGGTGCCTATTAGCTTGCGTTTGTTGCTTTTTAGACATTCAGGGATCGTCCATAATGACGTCCTGCACATTGTATAATTTTAAGTATTCTATTTTTAACTTTTAATCTTTAGTTGATAAATAACTTGATTTATTATTTCTGTCCACGCACTTTGTCTCTTTTCTATGAACCTCACTGTTATGTTTGATTTTCCTACTGGTTTATCTCCTAATACAAATACTAGATCGCATCTTCATTTCATAATATTTTATTGTTATAAAAGGTGCAAAATTTTGTATTTACATGTTTTCGAAACGTAAAAAATGTTATAATGGCTTGTTTTTGAATGTTTTACAATCAAATTTCATTTTTCGTAGTAGATAGTGCTTTTTGGGTTGAGCCTAAAATGAAAGTAAACCATTCTGTGCATTAGTCAAAGATATAAATTAACACGGAATATTATATGACTGTAGTTTCATTTTTGACGACAAACTTGATGTAATTAATAATATTTTAACATTTCCTTATATGCAAATGTACTTGTTAAGCATAAGTAGTGATTTTCCTGTTGCACTGAACTAATTCGTTTTTGCTTTTATGTGCTGCTGGAGGAAACTTACAGTGCAGGCAGTCAAATGCGTAATACGCTTCACACGAAAAGTTTTACTTGTCGCTAATAAAAATTATATAATATTGAAGCCTTTTATTTTATATATATATGTTTAATGTTCAATAAAGTTCTCGAATTTTACATTGTGTAGACCATCTTTTTTATTTTTATCTTAGTTCATGAACGTCGTTAATGTTTTTGTACTCGGTTTAGCAGGTGCATGACATACACTTCTGAGGAATGAGAAATAATTATGGAAATCGCACCACATTTTTTATAATTTTGTGTAGTAAGTGCAAATACCTAAATTTGCTATTTCGGAATTTTCACACATCTGTGCCGACCTGCAGCTCCTACTGTTCTTGTCTGATTATCTAAAAAATCAAAGTTTTTTGATCCTTAAATAATATCTTAAAAGCGGATTCTAGGTATCCTAACGTTAAAAAACAAATAAATTTCAAAAAATGTGCAATTGTTTTACATCACATAAATTAGAATTTGTTAAAATTTACATTTCAAAACAACATTTTTAGAAACTTTTCAAAACTAAGAAATTAAATTCTAGATATTGTTTCAAAGATCACAAAACTTAAATTTCAGAGAAAAATTTAGACAAAAATCGTAGGAGCTCCAGATCATCAATTAGCTAATTATTCTAAAACCAAACGTTAAAAAAAGTACGGGTATTTGAAATATACTTACAAGGGACTGCCGCCGCATGTACATACTCTCTTGATTTTGAAAACAAAAGCAATACTGAAATTTGCTGCACCTAGTTACTACAGATCCAAAGTAACTCGACTACACGTTAGTCCGTTCGCACACAATCACGCGCCAAAGCTTAAAAAAATTAGTTTTTAAAAACTTTGCAACCCCGTAGCTTTGTCAATGTTTTTCAGATTTTCAAAACAATTAAAGCTTTGTAATTTCTACAAAATTGTCCTAAAACAAAAATTAAAAGTTTTTAATTTAAATATGTTTTTATTTTTTTCTTATTTTTTTTTAAACCTAGTTTTTTTATGGCATTCAAAATACCCCATTTTTGTGCAAAAATGAACATTTTTTAATTTGATATAACTGCTTAGATAATGTTACAGAGATCACAATTGTATAAATGTTTTGAAAATCTGACCAAAATTGTAAAAGCTACAGGGTTGCAAAGTTGTAAAAACTCTATGTTTTTTAACTTCAGCGCGTAATTGTGAGCAAATAACGCAAAATGCAGTCGAGTTATGTATGTATGTATTGCAGTATTGTTCTTACGGGCCAGGAGGCCCACGAACACCACGTATTACTATAGTCCTCAGCTCAAGAGACACACCATTAGAAGTAAGAGTCCTCACGATGGTTTGCTTACTAGATGTGCTCAGTCATCAGTGAGACTGCTGACAGTAATTTTACTTAATACTAACTTATTTGCAAAGTCATAGCTATTGATAAGGGCTTGAAAATTCCGCTCTCTTACGATTAGAGGTGCTATATTTAGTTTCTGCCAAGAAAACACATAAATCTAATTAAAGGCGGTGGGAATCAGAGCCACTCAATCACCAGGTCAGTACCAATAGACCAGGCAAGAGAATACTCTATGTTCCACTTCACCATTAAGTATAGAGAATATAATCTAATAGGACGACCTCTACGTTGGCCGTGTTGACTACGGGGAGAATATTATACAGGGGAATCGAACCGACACACCATGACGTCGAGTATTTGAGCCGACATTTTAATATGCCATTAAGGTCAAGCTCCGTTTTAGCTACCGAGTCGGAATCGCATCTTCTACGGATAACTGTGAAACCACTCATCATCGAGCATGACCGGCCAGGCCACTGTATTTTTCTTCCTCTGTAGCAGGCAAAATTTTGCTTACCCCTTCGAAACCCACGCCTGTTGTAAATAGTTTTGGCACAAAAAATGTTTGATAAACTGAATTACAAAGCGATCTACCCCGATGAGCCTGTGAAATAAAGTTTAAAAGTGCAATACGCGTAATAGCTTGTTTTCAAAAGAGCAATTTTTTTATCACAATAAAAAGGTTTTTTAATGCAAAAACAAAATAATAATAGTTTTTTTGAAATTCCAGAACGTGTTATTTTAATTATTAACTAAAATAGAAAACTCGTTTTTAATTTCAATGGCAAGCTTACTCGAGATACAGAAAAAGTTAGTAACATATTACGGGATATTTAAAAGCAACTTAGCAACGAGCTTAGCGAAAGCAAAAATAGGAAATGTGTTACAGGTTTTCAAAAATTTCATAGCTTGCAAAACTTGTAATTTAAATCGTATGCTAAGCGTTTTAAAGTTGGTTTAAGGATGAATAAAATTAAAACATACAAGATTTTACACTGAAAAATAAAAAAACATTCACAGAATTCAACAAAAAAATTCAAAAACTTTTAAAAGTTGAATTGAACAAGGCAAAAAATATATAGTGAAGGGTAGCTGTTTTACCTTTAAAAATAGGTTTTTAAGTAGACGATAGATGAATAATGCAATTAAATTGGTTGTCTTGCATTTAAATAGACACTTTTTAAAAACATTCTGCAAAAACTGTCCTATACTAAGTTTGTTTGTTTGTTTGGCTTTATTTATGTGTCAAAAAGTCTCAGCAATGGTACATACACAAATACACTGTTTTTCAGCAATCGACACAGCATCGGTAAAATAATACAATTCCAATATTCAATTACAAATTCAAAGACAGTCCAGACATTATTAGGAACAATATAATACATAATTTAATTGAAAGCAGTCCATACATTGAAAAAAGACTTATCTTTCGGTTTGCCAATACATGACTGCTGACACCAGCTTTAAAATTAAGTAGCGACACACTGATTGTGTCTTAGTATCAGGCCAATATCAATATGTTTTGTTATAAAAAGGAAAATTTCAAATTGCATTTAAAAATTTTATAGTTTAGCCACTATTATTACTTCTTAACCTATGGATATCTATCTATGGCTTATTGATTGTAGGGGAGCTTCCATAAATCCTTTATCATCTTTTAGCGTTACATAATTGGTCTTGCGCCTTTGTTGAAGCTCAGCATCTACTTCAGGCTTGCCCACGGTGGACAAATTCGGCGCGAAGCGCTGGATTTTTTTCTTACTCATTTTGTGATAATGAGTGTTTTACTGTCGTCAAAGTAGAGAAAAGAAAAAGAAATTCGAATTTGTATGTTTTACTCATCTGAACGGCTAGCTATCTCACGATCCAGCATTTGATTTCAATGTCAAAAGAACGTCTGTTAACTTAGTGACCTGCCGTGACCCAGGCAAGTAATAACTGCTACCCAAAATACTTCGAAAACTTGATTATTTTTCGTCAAAGAGAACCCGACACACAAAAGTATGTATATACACGATATTAGTACTGTACATATAGTAATGTGATCTAAACGGCGTCGGCGTGCTGTCAACAATAATTCAAATTAAGTTTTAATTAACTAATGTAGCGAGTAATGTGCTTAATAAGTTGAAGTCTAAGTTTCTTATCACGTAATTTTTATAAATGTATAAACTTTTAAGTTCGAAATTTTAATTTTATTTTTGATTTTTAGTGAAACAAATTTATGACATGTCTTGCCGCTTCGAATTTTTTAGTCCTCGATCTCCTCGCATTATGCATCAATTGTTTGATCAAGGAGCAAATAAAAGTTCTGTTTGGAAATCAAACTTTCACACTTACTATTTTCGCAATCAAATCTATAATTTAATAGTTGAGAAAGAAAGCGAATATAAGTAAGGCGAGAAAATGTTATTTAAAAATAGAATTGAATTTACTGTATGGGTACGTCAAGCTCAAAATATATATCAAGTCACTACAAAAATGCAAAACTTGCACATCCCACACTTATCGTGAAATTTCATTAAAAATTGTTTGACCAGGAAGTAATTAAAAAAATTTGCATTTCTCTCCAAACCGCAAAATTGAAAATTAAGGGCAATGACGTGAGTGCATGACGGGTTCTGAAATTTTGAGTACTGAATATTAAATGGAAAAATAAACATTTGATTTAGTTAAATTCTTTTAGATATTGTACGTACATATTAGGAAAATGTAATCACATTTACTCAAAATTGAACTATTTCACAACTTGAGTTCGTCAAAGTTATTTGTAAGGTTAAAAACCTATATTAATTACGTTTACACATAAAAATACGTTCGCATTGCGTTTGCATTAAAATTCCCTTCACAGTAATTTGATAACGTGCATTTTAAACTTATTGTAGTAAGCGTCATGGAAAACCCACAGCGTATTGAGAACAATTCATTGACCTACTAACACTAAAATACGCAATTGTCTGCCATATTATAACCCGTGTGGTGATATATTTGTATTAGGTTAGAACTGAGGTACTAATTTTAAATTATAAAAATTTATCTTTTAATTACGACAACCCTTGTAATGATAAATTTGCTGACGTACAAACCACTGTCAAAGATTTGCAACATTACATTCTTAACAACAGAACATATAGAAATTTAATTTTTTGAAAATTTTTCCTTTACACAAAAAATGCTACTATAAATACTTGACTTTGCTAAGCGTAACTATGTTAAGCCACCTACCATCGATTCTTTAAAGCACACATCGTTAAAACAGTTGATATTACCTCTTAACTTCTGCTTTAATTCTGCACTTAATTTAACTGTAAAGATTTAAAAAAAGCTAAACTCGTAGCATTTTGTACTTCAACACAAAAATAATGTACGAGACCAAAATGAAGAACTTGCGTCTAAGGACTATGTTCAAGCTGAGTTTTATTTTAATTGTTATGAATGCGGATGCGTACTCCAAACATGAGGAACTTTCAGAAAGCGAAAAGGCAACTGTTTTGAATAAAACAGATACGAAACGAAAGCGTGAGAATCAAATTTTAATAAACATTTTTAAACACTGTAAAGAGATTGAGTTTCTATTTAATTCAAAACAAGAGATACTTGTGCGTCATAAATAAAAAAGGACATATTAGGATTTTTTTGTCACCCACAGAGATAATCAATTCTGCCTTTACTGAGCGTTTCGGAAGTCCGCCAAGTGTGGCTGGGAACGCGACTGCCTGTGTGTTTGACGCGGTGAGGGCTGCAGGTAAAAAAGGAGCGGGGTTTAAAGAATGCGTGTAAGTTGAGAATGATACAAAATAAAGGATATAACTTTACACAGTACATTTCCGTTCTGAGAGTCTTATTAGGAATTGTTTAGAATGTTTTCCACGCTAATAGTAAGAGCTGGAGGTGTGTGATCTTTAATTATTGTAATTATGATTGTTTACACTTTTGTTGTGTGGGTGTCTAGGACAGCTATGGATTTAATGGTGACTTGCATAGAAAATGCAATGAAAGCCTCTGGTTTCTACACAAGCAGTCGCGCCGCATTTACAAACCATGCTCACGAGTTAATTTCTAAGAACGAAACTTGTTTAATCGTTCAATTGGCAGTAGGTGCTGATCAATTGAGAATCTCCCAGTCATATCTTGTACACGTGTATGCTGTACAAGTTGTCAATTTACTTTTGAGAAACTATTCAATATTTAAACGCTCAGACTGTCTTTTATCCTGCATGTCTGCCTTTTTAATTGATCAATAACTTGGTATATGTTTTTTTTCCTTCGCAATTTGTCTCTTTTTTATGTGTCCAGCTGTCATGTGTACTTTTTTTAATTGAATACTCCGTATTACAGATTTTATGGTTCCTAAAATTTATTTTATAATAATGTATTGTTTTTAAACGGTGCAGTATGTTAATTTAGCAAAATTTTAAAAGGTGCAAAATGATATTTTTGCATGTTTTTAAAAGGTGTAATATGTTATATTTAAATGTTTTAGAAAGGTGCTTATGTCGAGTTCACATGTTTTTACGATCAAAGTACATATTTTGTAGTAGATGTTGCATTTTAGTTTTAGTTATTAATTGAAATAGTCAATTTTAGGCCTTCATTGACGGTATAAATCGACATAGAATACTAGAAAAAAGGCCTGTTTAAAAAACAACAGCTAGTGTTTTTAGGTAATCACGTGGCGCGTAGTATTATACAACTAATAATTCTACAACTGCTATTCTGTTGTCACATCAAAAAATACAAGTTTTGCATTTTAAGCTGTGTTAAATGCACAAATAAAAACATTTTTTGACGTAAAGTATTTAATAAATCATCACTTTATAGTATAACAATGTGCATCTTAGCACCTTGAAAAGGAGTACGGGGGGGGGGGGGGGGGTAAAAGTCTTTAATTACTGTTTCGAGGAAAATTTCTGCAGACGAAAATGACATGGTTCATAATTATTTTGGTCCAAACTTTTACATAATTAATAATTTTGCTATAAAAATAAAAATTGTTATGTTGTATAACTAAATAATAAAGTGGCCTTTTCTCACAGTTTTACGAATTTACTCATTATTGGGGTGTCATTAGATATACCTTGGCCAAAAAGATGGTAGGTTTTTCTCGGCAAGCTTAGCGTGTTGACACTTTTTAGAATTATTCATGTTTTAACTTTTCAGGACTCTACAATTCATAGCCTGGGAATTCAAATTTTTTAAAACTCCAAGTTGCTGCTTGGTACAAAGCTAGAATATTTTTCTTTTATCATTTACTAATATTTTAGGCCTTAACAAAGTTTAAGTAAAAACATCAAGCCGATAAAATAATTAAACCTTGTGAGAAAATTTTTATTCCAACTATGTTCCTAATTTACATGATCTTTGCATTTCTTTAGAAAATAGGACCTGCAATATACTGTTTTAAAGCTCCTAAAAAATTTAAAATATAAAACATTTTGAAAATTAATAATCATTTGTTAAATATTATTCACTATCTATAACGAAAATATCATGGCTAAATACAGGGCCAGGGTGCATGTGTGGCTAACCCTAGGGGGTAAAATTTGTTTTTATTCGGGTTTCAACTCGTGAGGCTGGATATGTTTTATCACTTCCCAGCAGTATGTGGGTAAATTTGACCTAATGCCTGGAAAGACACAGAAAATAGAACAATTTGCACTTTTTAGACAAATGTAAATAGAATATTTTGCTATTTTTAAAAATGCTGAAATATAATATTTTGCACTTTTTAAAAATACGTAATTAGAATATTTTGCTGTTTTTAGAAATGCTGAAATATAATATTTCGCACATTTTAAAAATACGTATTTAGAATATTTTGTTGTTTTTAGAAATGCTGAAATAAAATATTTCGCGCTTTTTTAAAATACGTAAAAAGAATCTTTTGCACTTATAAAAAGTGTGTGAATAGCATGGTTTTGCGTTTTGTAAAACACGTATGTAAATGAAATGTTTTGCACTCTTCAGAATTATGTAAATACAACATTTAGTAATGTTCAAAATCATGCAAATAAAAATAAAGCAATTTAAATATTTGTAAAAATACTCAGGCATATAATCAACATGTTTTTCACGTCTATCTTATAGTACTTTTTGACTTGACATATAGCTTTCTTTGATTTCAGCTGAAATACAGATAGGAGATAGGTAATTTTAATCCTTAGGTGCCTATGTGTGTGTAATTCAGGTCAAGCAGCATATTAAATTAATCTGTTAGGAGTAACAATAGTTTTTACATTTATACGAAATATTATTGTTGAGAAATCGCTCCACTAGATATCAAACTAAGTTAACCTTGAAAGGATCAGTAAAAGATTTGACACACTTGTTATTACGTCATCGCCCACTCCAGACAGACACCTGAATTCAAAAAAATATTGAGTTCAACAGAACAAAAAAAAACAAAAATCAAACCACTTGAAACATAATGTATGCACAATCCTCAATCCTGTACAAGAATAAACCTTTTTTTTTTAAATTTCAAAAAATGCAACGTACAGTAATTGAAATATTGATAGACCCGTCTAATTATTAGTCATTAGTCAAAGTTTGACTTCCTAGACCCGTCTACAATCAATTAAAAAAGTCGAGGGGTTGTAAAAAATTGGTTTGTTAGCGACCTTATTTATGAACGACCCCCTAATTAACTATTAGGTAAAAGGAAATGTTTATCATGGAATGTCGTCAGTACCGAAAAGGAGATCCGTGGACCCTATCAATACGTTGACGAGGTTTGTGGACGATCCTTAATGACGTACTACCTATGTATATCCTTTTTAAATGGAAGTTACAGCTGAAATTACAAAGAAATCGTTCACCAACAACGTCATAAATAAATCCTAAATGATTCAAATCAAAATAATATAATTTTATTTTTTCGTTTTTGAGAACATCTAGCCTTAATCTGTAATAAAATGGACTCCCTCATAGTTGGTCCACACTTTAATTCTCTGAGAAACACAATCTTAAATTCTAAAGTGTCGGCCGTAAGATCTGTCAATAACAATGAAATCGACCGCAATCAGTTAGAAATTAAAATCATTTTTCAATTCTTTTTCCATAAACCACCAATTTAAAAAAATATTATGCCAGGTAATTATATAGTGTGGTTGTTTATTTACTGCTATTTTGAATTACCAGTTTTCAATAATGATGGTATTTCTCTAATTACCAGTTTTCAATAATGATGGTATTTCTCTAATTTCACCGAATTTTTAGCTGTAAAATAGGTAAATACATTTGTAAAACTATTTTTATTTAATAATTTAAAAAATTGTTTTTGTGCTGTGAACTGGATTTAGAATGTACGAAAGAGAAGTTCAAGTGCGGTACAGGACAATGCATTTAAAACTATGTAAGTTGCAATGGCCACGATGACTGTAATGACAATTCGGATGAATTGAATTGTGAGTATGAAACTTATTAACTCATAGTTGATGGAAAAAATAGATTTTAATTTGTATGTTTCCTGCTCTTTGTTACCCAGAATAATTAATTGCAAGACTCATGTTTTTCTCGGAATGTTTATTCTTATGGGCAGCGTATGTGAGTCGCCTTTGTTTAAATGTATTGGAGAAGATAGGTGCGTGCTAGAGGAGCAAGTTTGTGATATTGAGCCTGATTGTGTGGACGGGAGTGATGAGAGCGAAGGCACTTGTCGAAGTACTTCAACTTATTTATCATGAAGGATTTGTAAATTTTGTTATTTATAAACGAAAAAAAAGTTATAGGCCTTATATAAGTAAAAGGTATACGCTGCTCGTTAACCAGTAATTATTAGTGAAAATAAAAGTCGTTATGCATCCTTATTATTTGTTTAAATTGTTATATTATGAATATAACTAGGTTGGGTTTTAGGCAGCAAATGTCCGGGTTGCAATTGTGCGGGTAGAAAATGTCCGGGTAGCAAATGTTCTGCAAACAGTTGGGTCTAATAAGGCTGGGTGAGGTTTGGTCAGAAAAAATAAATAATGGTGTGGCACATATTAAAAATTTTAAGTTGAGGCCTAAACTTCTGAAAACTCAGAAAAATCTGAGAATCTGTAAATAAATAGGTAAGTAAAATAGTACATAAATAATAAAGTATTTCTCAGCATGTATACAGCCTAAATGCCATGCAGAAAAGTGGGTAGGTGGATGATTTGAGTTTTAAATATGCTACTACAGAAAGAGAAACGATAATACTATTAAAATCTCGCATATTTATTGTTCGTTGCATTTCCCATGAAAAACTATTGGAGAAATAGTTTTTTTGTCAGAGTCCATGTAAGAGATGCAGCCGACGTTGAAGGCATATAAGGAATAGTACATACAAACTATAACACGAAATACACTAATTATATTTTTAAAAGCAAAAAGAAAACCTACTAAAACTGTTAAATGCTAGCAGTGTCGCCACTAAATAAAAGAGATAGATCATGCTTATTGCGGATTTTTCTTTTATTCGATTTCATTCATTTGCGGTATTTCCACGTGATATTCACTAATGGTAAAGAACAATTAGGTATGAAATTCTACCTGCAGGTAGAATACCGACGGTAATGCGGGTTGTAGGACATTTTCTCCCCGGACACTTTCCCCCCGGATACATTCCCCCCCGGACTTTTTCCCCCCGTACCCTTATTTAAGATGCTAAGATGCATATTGTTATACTACAAAGTGATATTTCGCTAAATGGTATAATCATGAATCGAATTTAATCTAAAAATTAAACCTTAACCGAGATCTGCGTAGTGAAACATAAAATAAAAATTTAAACCCCTCGAAAAGGATATTGAAAAAAAATCAACTTACAATTAGATCATAATAATATTCTTTAAAGTTAGTAGTTGCTAGCATACTCAAAAATTCATAAAATATATGTACTGCACTGTTTCTCCAATGTGCCTAAAAAATCTGTACATGTGTATGCTGACGTCGTAACAAATGCTTAGTTACAAGGTCGAAGGTAATAAGACAGGGAAAAACTATTTAGGTCATTAATAATGGTAAGGTGCCACTACCTCTAAAATTTTGCATAAGTTTTTTAGACTGTGGAACATATATATTGTTAAATATTAATGACGACGCTAATCATGAGAAAATGCATCAACGCTTAGATGCCCTTAGATTACTATAAATATTAACTAAATTTTCCTAAAACATACACCTTAACGCGTAAGTGTACTTGTCTATACCATTAGGGACCGGGGGGAAATGTCCGCGGTTACTGCATGGGGGGAAAATGTCAGCGGTTACTGCATGGGGGGAAAATGTCCGGGGGGATAATTTCCGCATACCGGAATGCGGTCGGTTAACGGCCGATTCGGTAGATTTGTTTTCAGGTAGTGCTCCGGCCGTTAACCGTGAACACCCGTGCAGAGGAGACACAAAACGACAACACACGATCACAATCAGACAGACAAAGACTACAGAAGGGACAGAACTAACTTTTTTCTCCCGGACGTTGAAAGTTAGAAGGTGAAATATGCACTATTAGACCTGTTTTTCCTACCTATCTACATAATTTAGGATTATAGAAGAATGAAATTTCTTGGCAAGCGTAATTGGAATCGGAACTAATGCTATAATAATACTACTTTTCAGTAAATCGAATGCGTTTTAAGAATAAATTCTAAATGTATAGATATATGGCAATAAGTAATGCAAAACCCGTTGGATCGGCAGAATTTAACCGTCACGATGGCACTAAGTGACAACAGTTATGAGTTATGACCAATTGAATGAAAGAAAACTCCACAATAATCCTGATCTATAACTTTTATTTAATGGTGACACTGCTACTATTTGAAAGTGTTAATTAGTTTTATTTATTTGTATTTCGTGCTATGGTTTGTACGTAAAGTATTAAAATTGTGAATACAGATAATGATGCAATATTCACTGTGTATGGTAAAAGTAACTATACTACTTAAAACTGAAAATGTAAGTAGCTAAAATGCAAATATAAAATCGTGCCTTCGATTGAAAGAAGAATTATTGACGACTCGAGAAAACTTCAGGCGAAGCAGATCGTGAAGGATCCGAGTGGCGCGTGACTCGCTCGTCAGAATTTGATTGAGGGAAAAGACTCCCAAAACCCCACTGAGATTGCATGTAGGGAACAGCGGAGGAAGCGTCCTTCTGAGCTTTCCTCGAGACTGAGATTTTTCTGTCCCAGTCAGTCGGAGTTGAATTGGCATTTGTAGCAGTCGAAATTATATCGCTCGTTGAAATATTCTATTTCTGTTTTGTTAAATCTTTCGAAAAGATATTCGTTTTGTATTTTGTATTTTACTTTCGTTACGTGACTGACTACTTGCCGAAAGTAGTTATTTTAATTTATCAGTTTTCCTACAGTCGTTATAGCAAGTAGAAAGGATTTTGGTCGTAGGTCATTATCGAAAATATTCTTCGTTCGTTGTGTGAATTTATCCGGCTCTCAACCCCGTATCCAGACAGACCAAATTCTGACCGAGTCCGCCCATCCGGTATCGTATCTTTTATAAATTAATAATTGTGAACATTCGGACGAAATCATTAATAACAATAAATAGCTTTTCGTTTTATTTCTTTCCAAACATTAAATTAAAAGTAACATTCAGTTAGGATTTATAATTTTGTTTAAGGGAAAAGATACTTCCCATTTTCCTTTCGTTTTCTATTGAATAAAATTATCTCGTAATTCGTATATTAACAAAATATATTCTTGTGCCTACGTCCATACAAATTATTGCATACGTGTACTTACTTATACTAAAATAATATTATCTGTATTCCATCATTTTACATTCATGTGTTCGGCATATTCATTCAATTGTTCGATTTTACATTTAAGAATTTAATTTAGAGCTCGTAGGCTTTACCCATCATAAGTGATTAGTCATAGTTGGTCAGGGTCTTAAGTGTTTTCATACCCCATTTTTAACGTCCTCTCACATCGAAAAGGTTATTTAGTATTTATTCTGTAAGTAGGGATTTCAGCACTTCGGCATCCATCTCCTCAATAAATATTAAATATTTCCAGGAAGTAGGGAATTTTTGTAAGCCCCCGTTTTCTATTTTCTCAAAGGTGCGGGGTATCGTGAAACTGACCCCGTGACCCGCTTAGCCCCGTGAAAATAATTTAAGTAACATTATTAGGTATTTTAGAAGTCATACTATAAGAATCAGTCATAAATTCGAGTGTGTAAACTAGGCACAGCACGTAGTCGCAGGTTGCAAACTGACACGTGCGTTGGGAGTACAATACGACTAAATATATTTAAGTTAACTTTAATTAAAGTACGGCATAACACTTGCGTGACGACGTAGCAAGTAGTTAGTGTATGAACGCGGCACTTGCGCTCCTAGTAAGCATTAACTAAATATAGTTAAGGTTATTGTAGTTGACATTATAAAAGTAGCCGATAAAACATAATTAAAACTAGGTAGAAAAGATAGTTTTAAAATTCTACCACGGAAAGCATTGCGCGACTTTTGTGGCATATTTTGGTAACTTCAGGCCTATAGTGCTATATTATAGGGAAGCGAATACTAAAAAGTTGTAATATTTAAAGGTAGACAGTGGTAGTGGCTATTATAGCACAGCTCTCACTTTCACTTTTCGTCCGTTACATTTCTGTGTGGCTGAGACCATTCTGATTCCAGCACCACACCGCACTTTAAGCACTGCTCAGTACTCAGCAATTTCGCCATGCCATTTGTCAGTTTTCTTTAAAAGTGAAGTTCATAATTTCGATAATTGAAAGTAGGTAAAGTCGAAATACCCTCATTAATAAATCGAACGTAGAATAAAGTGTTCATTATCAAAATTTCAAGTATTTAAAATATTGAGAAATTGAAGAAAACGAAACTCAACAATAACTGTCGGTAAGGCAGTACGATTTAGTAAGTTGCCACTTTATATTTCATGCATCCCGTGACTCAGCATTTGGCTGCTGATAGTTTGAACGCTGTTCTTGATTTTTATATTTTTGTTGGCTTTTACAAATTGCACCACGAGCAATTTCTGCCCGTATATTTAGTGCTATTATTGTGTTTCGTGATCATAATTAAGATTTGTGACTTTTCGATTCAGCCACGCATCTACAAGAAAGTAGTTAAGCCTTAACACATTTGCAAGTCGTTATTGCGAAAGCCGCGCGCCCGTAGAATCATTTATTATAGGCATTTTCGCTATAATCATACGCACGCTTACAGAGGTTTCCGCAGAACTCTGCCATTCAATTTACTGGACTAAAATCGAATCGTAAGAATCTTAAAATAAATAATTCTGGGGTCAAATAAAATATTCGTATCTTAATGCACATAAAATTTCGAATTTATTGTTTCATTTTCGTTTGATTTTCGTCGTTCAATTTTCGTATAAGTACACCTCTCAGCCGCTAGTTAACTCAGCCTGAAACAAAGTCTACTTCGTTCGTCGTCGTCGTATAATATTAAAAGGTCAATTAATCGTCGTATAATCGCATGCTTTAATGTGTGAGGTCATTAATTACGAAACTAAAGTCGTAAAAATTATAAAATACCGTGGGCATTAATAATTGCAATTGGCTTATTTATGAACGTATAACTAATTGTATTTTGTTCTTATCCGCAATTTTAGAACCTTGACTTTGAAGGCTGATTCGATAGTCGCCTTGTTCTTCGAACCGATCGTAGCTTTGGAATTACCAAACTTGCCGTATATTTTCTCGTGACCGAAGACTCAACACAAACCATCGTATCGTTTCTGCCATTATTTTGAACGTAGCCGTATCCGATTTCGAAGAAGTTACACCGAATTTAAAACGAACGTAGCCATCGAATTTTGCTCCGGATTCCAGAATTAACCGTGATTAAAATCGAATCAACCTAACGAGTTGATATTGATCGAGGTACAATACACATAAAATACATATTATATCGTACTTAATAATTTACAGAACATAGTATTTTTGATCGCTTCGTAGATGCTTTAATTTATGGTATATCTTGCATCGTATTGTGTGGATGTTGTGTGTACGAATTGCCTTTGCCTTCACAGCCAAGTGAAAACCCTATCGTACATAATAAGAAATTTTGTTAGTTCATATTGAGCATAAACATTCGAGGCTATAAATTACTTGACATAAAATGTGCATTGTGTGTTCGTAGGACTGCATCGACATTAGGCATCCCGGTATTCATTGTATCATACAGGTGTACATACCTAGCCATCGCCACGCCATTTCAATCGAGATTTTATACATCGAAACATATTCAACTTTCGTGAACTTTCGTGACCCCAGTCGAGCCATACCGAATCGTCTCGTTCGAAACTATTTAAGACGTCTCGTTAATTTAAATAAATTTCCCATTAAGGAAATAAGTGTCAATCGTCTAGACTTACTATTGAGATAGTTGAGATAACTCCGAAGGTTTCTCTTTTGTATGCGTCCGTTGAACCTGCCATTGCAGATAAGAATTTCGTCTCTTTCAGATTTTATTATATTCAGTATCGCCGTTGAAGGCTTTCTTGATATTGACGAAAATATTAATGGTGAATAAATTAGATTTAACAAAAGGAAGGAATTCCCACTAGCCCGAATATATCTCGAATCAGAGTACAGCCGTGCTGAATATTCATCATTTTCGAAATCTATTCGAGCCACTGGAAATTCATTCAATAGCAAACGATAAGTACATAAGCTAATTAAATTACTTTCGTAGATAAGTAATTATTATTATATGGCATGACTTGAAGTCATACCAGATTTCAGATACGAACCAGCGGGGATTATAGAAAGGACGATTTATCCTTAAATCAGACTTTCAAATTAGCTTAAGTAAATTTTAGATAAAGTAAAAATTCAAGCTACGTACGAATAAAAATTTTTCATATCATCTTTTAACGATTATAGGTACTATAAAAGAAAAGGTACCCCAACTAAAGAGAACCCTTCGAAGTATCTATAACAGTGCATCCGCGTATGTACTTAATTAATGCATGACCGTATTTTATGCACGACCAGATTTCAGCCGTCTATGAGCGCTCGTTCCTACGTACTACAACGGTTACAAATAATAGCCGTAATTGAATTACAATTTATTACGTCCGAAAAACTTCGAATTTTAAAAGAAGGTTTGCCCAACGACATAGCCGAGAAAGTAGGAAACTGTCCGTCCGTCGAAATATTTCTGTTTATATTACAACGAGCCCTACAAGAACGTACGTAGGAAAATAACTACAACTCGATACATATAAATATATGCAAGTGGGTTCCCGTATGAAAGAAAACCTCGTTTACCGATATTGACTTAATTTATGGCAGCTCATTTATTAAATCTGACTAATTACCGTTTTGGTCAAGACGCACATACGTATGTGACTGAACGCCTCATTGCGTTGGCAATTATTGCAATTGACATCAACGAAGAAATTCAAATTCGAATTTTGATTGAAGGTCTACCAACCAGTTGGGCTGAAAAATTCGTTGCATGCTCGACTGTTGAAAATTTTAGTTCAGTATTGAATCGTATATTGCGTGGACGTGCATGAAAACAAATATTATTTTGCAAATAAACAAAATCGTAGCCCCGAAACCCAATTAATTCGGAATTTGGGTAGAATTATTATTCCTAACCATACGTACGTAGAAGTATAATTCTTAAAATCTGTGATTATTACGATTATATTCTATTTGCCTTCCGGATAATATCTCCGAGATATTGTCATCCTGGAGGACAAAAATAAAGCCGGAACTTCGAAAGAACAAGAAATAGAGGAAAACCGAAATCCTCTGAGTAACACAGCTGACGTTAAAGCTGAGTCTCCTTTAATTGTAGACGACTCTAATTTTAGTACTTTCTCTATTCACGGAGAAACAACTTTGGATAGTCTTCCGCCCGATTTGCAGCAATTACAGGGAGAATCTGAGGAAACTTACTTGGCCCGATTAAACGACCAAGCACAGAAGTTTCATAGGGACGTTGACGAGGCATTTCATAGTGACGACGCATTTACATTCGAAACTGTCAAACCAGTCAAAGATTTGTTTTTCGAGGTCGACCCAAATTTCGTGGCTACAGAATCAGGACAACCCGTTCTCCGTTTAAAACGCCTTGACGACGTAACTAAATCTGTATCCACATTTTTTAAAGCGAGGATGACGAATCCTGCGACTGTCGTAAGTGGTACTGTTGACCCAGGAGCTACTGTAGCCCCTCAGCAAATTAGTTCGGGAAATATTGTGAACGTAGGCCAAAGTAGTGGAGCTCCTCCTGGACCCACGGGTATTCCTCCTGGAACCCCTGTTGCTGGGATGACTCCCGATCATATCCGTGCAATCGTAGAGCCATTTTACGAATATTGCTCCGGCGGACTCGATCGAACTCAGATGCGGCTCATAAACGAGCAAAAATTAATTGAGCCCATTGGACATTTTCGTGGTGAGCGTGAAGCCGCTTTTTGGCTCATAGAATATAAAAAGGAGATATTGCGTAGGAATATTACATCCTACCAAGCAATAATGTCCTTAAATCAATTGTTAGAAGGACCTGCCAAGACGTGGTGGTCCTCAGAAAAGAATTTGCATTTCGCTTCTTTAGACGAAGGCGATGTCGAGGAATGTAATCACATCTGGGATCGCATTATGGATTCCATGGTACTCCGCTTTGACCGTGCTCACATGTCGAGTAAAGCGACTTCGGAGTTGCCAAAAACTATTTATCGTCCGGGAATGGGAGGAAATGAATATGTTGCAGGTCGACTGCACATTTTGGCACAGATCGATCCTAATATGGGAACGGAAGCCAAAATAAAATATTTAATTGAAGGGCTTCCGGATTTATTGGCTGATAAAGTCATGTCATGCTCTAGCATTGACAACATGACTAAAACATTGAATCGGTATATTGAAATTAATTCGAAGAAAGCACAGGAGACTTTCACATATAATACCGTGGCCCAGAAACCAGCCTTTGCTCGTGGCAATGCAGTCACCGACGTCCCCGACATAAATAATTCAAATACATTCGCTGGGCATCCTAATTATAATGCAAATAGAAATAATAATGCCCGTAGTAACAATAATAAGAATTCGAACCGTGGACAAACCAATAAATACACGGATGTTCAGTTCACGAACAGTTTCTCTGCCGCTCATAAAGCAACTTGTGTTACCCCAGATGGGAGACCAACTTGTTACCGTTGCCAAAGTCCGCGGCACAGTGTGTGGAAGTGTTGGTTGTTTATGGACGAAAATAACATCCCACTCCCACCTGAGGCTGACGGCTGGAAAAGAAATCGAAATGGTGGAAATAATTATAATTCCGGGAATTATAATAATAATTCCAACCATCACCAGACACGTAATAATTATAATAATCGAAATAATTACAATAATCGTTCCAATAATAATTATAATCAGAACCGAAATTCCGGACACGTGAACAATACACATAATAATCATATGAACGTAGGTCCGCCGACTCCTCAAGAATTCATGCGTTTCGTCCAATTATTTACGCCGTACCTACAGTCTAATGGTAATCTGAATTACCAAAATAATTCCAATGATCGAAATGTTCAAATAACTCCTATGGACCATGACACGGAGATGGTTCCCCATATAGATCAGGTTAGGAATCGCATGTCACAAAATCAACCAAATAATTCTAACGTGCACATGCGAATGATTAAATTTAAACTACCGTCAATAGAACCTGTACTTACTTATGAAGCTATTCAGTCCGAAATTGCATTGCGCAAATTACAGGGACACGCGATGACTGATAGTAGAAATCCGACAAATTGTGTCATACCCGAATCCCTATTCGAGTACCCTGACACTAACGAAGTTTATCTAATTCGGTCGAACCGAATTTCGGGAAATGATATCCGTAGAGACTTCACGTTCCAACATATGAATGGAAAAGGTCTAAATAATAATGTGCTAACGGATACTGGCGCATCCATTAGCAGCATTAGCCCATTCGCTGTCGCATGTCTCGGCATGACAGATTTGATTCAGCCTTGTCGTCCCATCCAAGCTATTTTATCAATTGATACCGGTACCCCTTATTTTATTGATAAATTCATATTCATCAAAGTGCAAATTCCAGAGTTGGACGAATGGATACTGTGGGGATTTTTCGTCATTGATACCCCGAGTAATGACGTTGTGTTTGGGATGGATCTACTAATTGCGTATGACGCAATGGTACACTGTCGACTGGGTACAGTAAAGTTTACGAAGGTTGAGAATTTTGTAGGTACGAAACCACAATTCATATTAGACGAGCAACCTAATCGCATGGTGTATAATAAAAATCGTATAGGTAGGGCCATGGAACATGAGATAAATACGAATAATCATATAAAGGCTCATACATCTAAAATTAACGAAGTTGAAAGTAAGGACACTGAATGTAGTTCCCAGATAGAACAGCCAACGATGCAAATGATGAATCCACTTAATTTGCCTTTTATACCCGTATTATTATTACCAATTTTATTCCTACTATAGCTGCGATAGTCGAAGGCGCGTTCGAGATGGACTCCGTGGAAATTGATTTCTCCGGCGAAAATTTCCAAAGTACGTAGCACTGTAAAATAATGTAAATAAATATTTTTCGTGAACGTAGAAGCCCAATTAATGCACGTAGGAGGTTAATTTGTGTGAGATTTTGTTTTATAGTTTACAGAGAATCTTCATCTTTCAACGAAGACGAAGAAGAAGAAGATAAAAAGGAAATCGTACCCGAAACGATGTTCCACGATGAAGATAGATACGTGCGCCAACAATATTCTGGTTTTCCGAAGAGATGGGAAAAACACAAAGATGAAAATGATAAAGACGTTGGTTGGTTTGCGTTGGATCGGAATGATCTCCTTGAAGACCGAGTTCGTCGTTCCAAGCTTGAATTGCGGGCGATGCAGTTAGAGTTCAAACCATATCACCGGTATAGGATTAGAAGGCCTCTGCCTTTACCCGTAGTGTATCCCCGTATTAAACGAAAAAGTCTGGAGGATTTGCCTGAGAATCCGAAGGATCCGAAAATCTATATGGTTGAGTGTGGTAGTGTAGCGACAGAAGTCGAGCTCTGTCCCCCTCCGATCGTGGCTCCGGCCAAATTAAAAGTAGTTAAATTTGGATGGGCTCTCTCGCCCGTCACGGGAAGAATCATTCGTAAACGTGTGGGAGTGTACGACGATCGTACCCCTGAGGGAAATTAGTAACGTATTTTTGTCGCCACAACCTTATGTTGGTTGGCTGAGTTAAAACGAATTTGTAAATGTTTCTGACGTTCGTGACTTGTGGTGTGCCAGTAGGTACTTTCGTTTATACTATATATTTGGTGCCATGTCAGGTACTTACGACTTATCGTAGTTTGCCATGTACATAGTTTATACATGTGCTTTTTTTGTAGTTACTTGAAAACATATTATTAATTTTCGCCCTGTTGACGTTTTGGGCATTTAAAATATATGACAGTAGAATAGTAAAATTTTGTATGCACTCATCAGCGAGTGAATTGTTTTGAATCATAAGACGTTGAAAATCATCCTACCATAAACCGATCTCCGAGAAGATAGACTTATTATCATTATTATAATTAACGTTGACAAATTAATCATTATATTTTACAATGAGGCAAATTATGTTTGGCCTCATTTTTCATGTAATTTCTCTTAAAGTTTGTATTTAATCCGTTTGCGGATTCGGTGAATCGACAAATATTTTCTTAAATAAAAGTGACAGTAGGAAAGATTAATTAAATGCGTGTGTGTATTTTCTTCCGCATCAGTTTGATTTCAGCTTACCCGTTTTGGTTTCTGTTACCCGTTCGGACGTCGAGCGCGGACGTCGACCCTTGGGTGAGGATTTGAAAGAAGAATTATTGACGACTCGAGAAAACTTCAGGCGAAGCAGATCGTGAAGGATCCGAGTGGCGCGTGACTCGCTCGTCAGAATTTGATTGAGGGAAAAGACTCCCAAAACCCCACTGAGATTGCATGTAGGGAACAGCGGAGGAAGCGTCCTTCTGAGCTTTCCTCGAGACTGAGATTTTTCTGTCCCAGTCAGTCGGAGTTGAATTGGCATTTGTAGCAGTCGAAATTATATCGCTCGTTGAAATATTCTATTTCTGTTTTGTTAAATCTTTCGAAAAGATATTCGTTTTGTATCTCGTATTTTACTTTCGTTACGTGACTGACTACTTGCCGAAAGTAGTTATTTTAATTTATCAGTTTTCCTACAGTCTTTATAGCAAGTAGAAAGGATTTTGGTTGTAGGTCATTATCGAAAATATTCTTCGTTCGTTGTGTGAATTTATCCGGCTCTCAACCCCGTATCCAGACAGACCAAATTCTGACCGAGTCCGCCCATCCGGTATCGTATCTTTTATAAATTAATAATTGTGAACATTCGGACGAAATCATTTATAACAATAATTAGCTTTTCGTTTTATTTCTTTCCAAACATTAAATTAAAAGTAACATTCAGTTAGGATTTATAATTTTGTTTAAGGGAAAAGATACTTCCCATTTTCCTTTCGTTTTCTATTGAATAAAATTATCTCGTAATTCGTATATTAACAAAATATATTCTTGTGCCTACGTCCATACAAATTATTGCATACGTGTACTTACTTATACTAAAATAATATTATCTGTATTCCATCATTTTACATTCATGTGTTCGGCATATTCATTCAATTGTTCGATTTTACATTTAAGAATTTAATTTAGAGCTCGTAGGCTTTACCCATCATAAGTGATTAGTCATAGTTGGTCAGGGTCTTAAGTGTTTTCATACCCCATTTTTAACGTCCTCTCACATCGAAAAGGTTATTTAGTATTTATTCTGTAAGTAGGGATTTCAGCACTTCGGCATCCATCTCCTCAATAAATATTAAATATTTCCAGGAAGTAGGGAATTTTTGTAAGCCCCCGTTTTCTATTTTCTCACGATTATGTAAAGAATTATGTACGTTGAAATTGCAATGAAAATAGTGAAAATGAAATATGTGATTAGATACTTACCGGACTGTGGTTAAGTTACGTCGTGGACAACGGTGACACCGATGCGAGTTCAATTCAGATTCTAATTTCGGTAGACCGATGCTTCTCTTAACTTCTTCAACCCACTTTTATAGCTTTCAGTTGTTGTTGTGTGTGTGTATGATTGAGCTAAAACAAATAAAAAAACATATTCAATATTAGTACGGTTGGCGGCATTGAAATAGCCTGTGAAAGAGTAAATGACGTTTGACATGTTAGAAAATTACACTAGCCACCCGAATCTAACTTAATTCATGCAACACAGCAAAGTTGTGAAACTTTAGTGAGTTTCTGAGTCTGTATTAGTAAATCTAAAAGCACTTTTATTGGAGTTGACAACAACAGTGGGTTGTCACTGCACCACGTACATAGAATAGCAAAATATTATATTAGGTAGTTACAAATAACGTTACCCGGTAAACAAAATGAGTTAAAGAGTAGCCTGTTGAGTAAAGTTGTCTGTAGAATGGGACGAACGAACACGGCTGATTTTGATAAACTTGAAGTGACTAAAAAAAACTTGATGACTTGACTAAATGATCTGAAATGTGTAAAAGGATTATTTATAGTAATAATTGTAAATAAAATCACATAATATGATCATTAGTTTGTAATGTTAATGATTTGAAGTTGAAACAACCAAATTAACTACAAATGTACAGAATGTATCGGAGTATTGTAAGTTAAATGGTATAAAAATGTGAAGATTAACTACCTGTAAGTAAGAGAACCGGATGAATCGAATGACTGTGGACATTTGGATGTGTACTTGGTTAAAGTATGATCAACCATGTGGTGGAAATGAGAAAAGAGAAGGGTCGTCCATAAATGATGTTATGAATACGGTCAATATGTGCACTTCGATATTGATGAAATGTCATGTTATGTCATGTTATATATTCAATGGTTATGGTGATTACAGGGGAGTAATGGGGCTATAAATAACATTTGATATATTTGAAAGACGCAAGTTATGGACAACCCCAAAAGCATTGCAGCGTATATTGTTCCTACCTTTTAGGAAAATGCTTCTATTAATTTTATTTCATCATTTAATTTCTATGCATCTGTTCGTAACCAATAGGCCAATAGTAGTTGGTAATACACTAACACGAACTGACATTGGACACTGTTGAATGGCACGAAACTTAAAGATACAAAAATGAAAGTGAAAATTTTAATAAAGTGAAAAGTATTACATAACATACACGATGCAATTGACAGGGTGTTGAAACTTAAATTAGGTGTGTAAATTGCAAACTACAATTTTAGAATTTCCCGCCAATAATTTAAATATTGAGTTAAAAGTGAAGATTTCGACCGGTCAGTCAATAAAGTAACAGTTAAGTGATATATATTTGGAACAGTAACAATGAGGCAAAGATAATGAACATGGTGTGAAAGCACGATCGTTATTAGTTTTTAAATGGTTTTTAAATAACAAAATTGCAAATTAAAAAAAGTTAACGAATTGTGTCGAGTGATATATCATTGGAAAGCTCTTCAAAAATAAGCAGACACAATTTTTTTTGTTTTTTGATTGTGACCCATACAACACATTTTTGGCGGCAATTAAAAATTAAATGACCGTTATTTTGAAAACGTTTTGTTATAATGGAGGCTCGTTCCGTTATTTGAATTCTACTGGTGATTAGCTTTCCAATGATATATGGCTCGATGAAATTGGTCCAGTATTGAAAGATTTTCAAAATTCCCGTAAATTATGTAGATAGGTAGGAATAAGTATATATTTAATTTTTCTCATCACTAAAATAATTTCAGTCTGACAAAAATGTTACAAGTGCAAGTACTATTTCAATACATTTCTTTTCATAAGTTATGCAGACACCCAAATTTAAATACCATATAAAATGTAATGCACGTAAATCTTGACATTGTCGACAAATTAAAATGACAATTATTGCTTGTTCAAAAAAAATTAAACAAATATTACATAAATGGAAGCATTAAATATAAAAGTAACAGTTAAAATTAAAATCAACACAATAATCATACATTTAAAACTATAGTATGGTTCCAATTTGTAGTAGGAAAAAATTACAAACTTATTTCAAAGTGCTAAAAGCAGGCCAAAAAAAAATCCGAGAAACTTATAAAAATACCTGCTACATCGTAAGTTGCGGTAATATAATTAACATTTTAAACATGTTTCTTATTTTGTTTTTAGATGCTGAGCTTTAGCTGCATCTAATGAAATGGTTTTGTCCGTCCGTCTGTGTGTCTGTCTGTCTGTCCTCTTTTCATTGTTGTACGCTACAGGTCGTAATTTTAAATCAATTATAATAAAAAAAATTCCTAAATCACGTCAATGCGATGTAGATGTGCTGTATAGTTTTTGGGTATCATCTATACAGTATGTTATTTGCAATTAGCAGTTAAATGGACCAACTCTCAAATTTTTTTACACTTCATTTTATTCACAGAGAAAAACCTAGTCTCAGCTCCCATAAGGTTACATTGACGTGCATACCTACCTACAAAAAAAATTTACATGGAATGTCGTGTGTTTAAACAAACCGCGTACAATCTATGGCAACAACAACTACAGACTGCAACAAACCACAGTATTATTACATTTGACATTCACGATGGAATGAATGGTGGTGGCGGGGTTTACGAATTCTTGTCTTTCAGTTGTCATTTAACGTCGTCGTGAAGTCCGCTGTTGTGCATTTCATTATTATCTCGTAAATTGGTTGTCATTACCGTCAGTCAGTTCATCATTTTATTGTAATTTATCGGTCATGGTCGTCGTGTGGTCCATCTTATGAACGGCATGCAGTTCATTATTATAGTTTGCAGCTCAGTAATAAATAGTAAAGTGCAGTTTATTATTATGTATATTGTAAATTATTGGTCATTTTTAGATGCTAAACTTTAGCTGCATCTAATGAAATGGTCATGTCCGGATGTCCGTCTGTGTGTATGTTGGTCCGTCGCTACAGTCCTTCAAATATCATAGTTTTAGGTACCCCTCTTTACAACTTTACATTTTTTTACTCTCAATTTCGGTCACTTATAAAAACCGACAAAATGTGTGTTTCTTCTATCGCCAGTTAGTCCAACGCTGGACGTTGCATTTCTATACAGATTAAACTAAACAACTTTTAAACAGTTGCAAATGCGAGGGACGTCTGTTGTATTTTTTAAAATTAAGATCGCACTAATCATTCTTCCACAATTGGTAGTTGAATCAAACAAATCCGAAATTTTTCCTTATACATTGTGAGGGATCGTCCGCTAATGACGTTTTTCAAAAAAATCATAATTTTAGGTACTCCCCCCCCCCTTTAATTATCTAACCATTTTTAGATGCTAAGCACATAATGAAGTCCTTCAGTGTTATAGAGGGGAGCATCCATAATGACGTCCTTCAAATATCATAGTTTTTAAACCCCCAGTCCCAACATTACATTTTTTTTTCATCCTATCTTGACTTGTCACGGACTTAAATATATGTGCTACAGATATTCAGGGATCGTACATAATGACGTCCTTTAAATAGTATCGTTTTCAGTACCCCCAGTCTTAACATCAATAATTTTTCTAACTTATTTTAACTACATGTCACGCACTTTCCTATAATTATGTTATATATATTTAGGGATCGTCCATAATGACGTTCTTCAAATATTATAGTTTTTAGGACCCCCATTTTTAACTTCCCAATTTTTTCCAACCTTTTCTTTAACTGCTTGCCACGTTCATTTGTATATGGCTTATTGATAGTAGAGGAGGCTCTACCCATGACGTCATTTGTAAATAATGTAATTCTCAAAAATATTTCAGCGTTTTTTAACAACATGCCACGTACTTCCATATATGACCTAATTATAATAAGAAAGCCTCCATAAACGACGTCATTTGTGAATGGTGCAATTTATAAAAAAATTTCAGCTATATTTAACTACATGCTACACACATTAGTATATGTCCTATTGATTGTTTAACTACGCTACACACATTGGTATATGTCCTATTGATTGTAGGGGAGCTTCCGTAAATCCTATATCATCTTTTAGCGTAACATAAATTGTCTTGCGCCCTTGTTGAAGCTCAGCATCTACTTCGGGCCCGTCCACGGTCGACAAATCCGGCGCGAAGCGCCGGATTTTTATAATATAGCTCATTTTGATTCTAGCTTAAATTGGATATAGGTCATTTTGGTTCTTCAAAGACGATATACAATAGTTTTATCATTAAACATAATGTTCATGGTTATAACTATATTAATTAGGTTGTATTAGGAAATCAGGGCATATAGTAATAAGTATGTTGGAAAGACATTGATGAGGTAATCCCTGTTTGGTTTGTTTAAAAGTTAAAGCGTAATCAATACTGTGGACATTTCAACGTTAAAATATGCAAATACCTATACACGTTATTTTATTTTAATCTTTTAAAGGAATTTATATTCGACTATTCTGTATGTTTAGAGTGTATTCATTACCATGATGTGTTAATTTTTAATTTTTGGTAACATTATGTGTTGCATAATAGCTTTATTCTATAATAAAATATAATAAATAAAGCTATTATAATATTGACTTTACAAAATATTAATTTATAATTGTTGGTTTTAATATATTAAAATGTGAAAAATTTAGTACAATGTAGGAACGTGATGGTTCTGCTGAATTGAATCGTTATCACTGCACTGTGATTAACTGGAAAATGAAAAACGAGGAGGATGCGTCGTGTGTTGGTGACTGGTCATAAACTAGAATGAAGGAATAATAATAAGAATCCTAATACAGCTACTTTCATAAATATTACATACATATTCACTTTACACAGATTAATTAGAAATTAGGTCCCAATTAATATTTGTAATTACACAGAATCCACATAATCTGTTTTCTTAGCAAATGTCGCGATGTATATTCTTAAAAAACTCAAACATAGAGCTATAATTATATTATGTAGAGCCAACGTTATAGCATCAGAGATTGAATTTGGTAGTGAAATGGAGCTCCACGTACTCAAATTTAAATGTCAAAAAAGGTCAAGGGTCAGCGGTCAACATGATTTGGGATAATTTAAAAAGTGGAAATACGCTGAGCTCTGGACAGATGCTTTAACGTGGTGTTATGACGTCAGTCAACTTATTAAATAAACACAGTTTCTTTGAATTAAGAGTATGTATGAATTTCAAGGAGACCATAGTTTAATTAGAAAATTAAATGCATACTTATTCTTAGTAATTAAACAGTATGTGAAGTATCCAAACTGCCTACATGTATTTTCTGCTAAAATCCAAATGTCTTATTTTTAATATAAATATTTTCAAAAGATGTTTTGCTAGCTAATAATTAATTATTAAGTGTATAACTAAACTTTGTTAAATAAATTACAATCACCTAATCACTAGAATCATATGTAATAAAAACATTTTTGCACTTTTGCAAAAACACTTATGTAGTCAAAACATTTTTTTAAATATCCTGAAATAGGACCAATTTTTTGGTTTTAAAAATCAGGTTTTCATTACTTGCTAGGGCATTATTATTATTTATAAAATAAGTAAAATACCAAACATTGTGCCATTTTTTAAACAATTTTATTTGAATAGCTTGCAGTATTTTAAATAAATTATAAAAAACGTTTTGCACTTCTTTATGCAACCTAAACAATATAAAATGTTTAGTGTTTTAAAAATAAATCAATAAAACAACGCTTTCTGAATATTCTGAGCTAATTGGTACAATTTGAAGTTTAAAAAAAAATCCCGTATTTATAACAGGATTTTACTTGTTGTAACAAGTAATTAATCAGTAATCAGTAATAATTATAAAATTTTATACCTTCCTAAAGAATGCAACTAGAAAAATTTTAAATATTATTATTGCTTTGTTGTTTGCTTAAGTAATTTTAATATTCTAAATATTTTTTATTATTTTTGCTTTTTTATTTTTTTAACGAAAATAAAAATGAGCGATTTTGACTCTTCACCAATGATATATGTATTAAAATTTTGCAATACTTTGAATTGAAAAATCATCAGATGCAGATAATATGTGTGACAGATCCAGTGCTATATAAAGTCATGCAAAAATAAAATCAGCGTCATACGATAAATTGATACCTAAGTACTAGGTCATTACTGTAAAGTAATTAGGTAAACTTTTTTAATATCTTATTACACTGCTAATTATAATTTTGACTTAAATAAAGTTGTTAAATCTCTAAACCTCTAGCACCATAACCCAATCTTGCGTCGTCAAAGTTTTCAGCAAAAAATATTTCCACTTGTCAAAAGTAGGTAACAGTTTGGGTTTTGATTTAAATTTTGTAGTAAGTAGAACTCTGTTGATACTGATACAATTTCATAATGCTTAATCAGCACCTACCTTCACATTTTGTTATGGAAAAAAATGCCTGTAAGTCATATACTTAGGTAATATTTGTGTATTCAAAATTGTTGTAAATTTTGATAACTATTTTCAGGGTCTTTTTTCAGTTGACTGACACTTTAATGAATTGAGTGGACCAAAACAGAAGCTTTCAACTTACTTTAACACATAATTTGTACGGCGAATAACTACCAGTCACAAGTATTACTTGTTTTTCAAAACCAGAGCTGAAAATTAGTATATACGCAAACTACAGAAAAATGTAAGTAACTCCTAATCTAATTGGTCTTGCATTGAATGCGTATTTTTGTACGAACAATTTACACATAAGTACATAACATAAAAAAAAAAGCCGGAATTAATTAAGTACAGTTTTTATTTTAAGCTCTTTTTAAATTCGAAATATTTTTATAGAACAATCCGAGCCTTGCCAGATTAGTAATTTTTAAAAAGATAATTTCATAAATTAAGGGGTTGTCCATTAGGGGCGGCATTTAAATTTTTCCATTGTAATAGGAACATGGGAGTATGTGAGCCTTCTATAGTCAGCGTGACTACTGCGTAATATAGAAACAGCTAACTAAATTCACCATAAGTTACATCAATATCTCAGTTTACCCATTCACCCTACCCGTGACATAATTCATGGACGATCCCTAATGGTTAATTATTTTAGTGTGAATCAAATATACTCCTGTCAGTAATTAGTATAATTATATGGCAAAATGTCGCATACATATTACACGTTTATCAAAAATACCTAAGGGGTCGCCCATAAATTATTTTATGAGTAGATTCAATGGGTTTACTCGGATATTAATGACATTCCATGTTAAAGATAGTCATTTACACAATAGCTAAGCTGAATGATAGGGGAGTTATACGGTCCCAAAAAAGGGAATATTTCAATGATATAATTTATGGACAATCCCTTACATGGAAAGCATGTCTCAATTTATGTGCATATTTACACAGAATTTACAAAGTCTTTATTCATAAGAAATGTGTGTCACCGTAAGCTCCTAATAAACTGTAAGTTGTATAGCTGAATATAGAGCCAACGTTAAGATAGCAGAGATTAGGCTTTAATAGAGTTAAAAGCGTAGTAGTAATACTTGAATAGAACTCTGGGCAGATGCTCTAATCTCGCACTATGACGTCAGTCAACTTATCAAATACTGTTTTCTGAATTAGAAGTCTGTAAAAATGATTAATCTCGAGGAAGCCTCAGATTAATAAACTAAAATTAAAAAATGACATGAATATTCTATAGAAATTGAATAATTAGCATGTAAAGGATACAAATTGGCTAAATTTATTTTCTGCTAAAACACAGATTTCTTATCTTCAATGCATTTTTAACAGCGGTTACGGGTACCAAAAATTAATAAGTACATCATTACACATGCATAAAAACATATAATTATACCATTTTTGACATTTTGTAAACTTAAGTACCTCGTATGTACTTTTTTGCTTTCTAGCGCCACCCACTTATAACTTGTTTTTAAAATCGTTTAATTGCAGAACACATTCTTTTTATAATTAACAATAATTTCTACATGTTGCAAATTTAAAAAAAAGAATATTTTGGAAATTTATAAATTAAGAAAAAAAATTATAATAAGTCTTTTGAAATTTTAAAAACTTATATAATCATTTACCTTAACCACTTTTCAGTGCATTCTTAAACAACGTTAGCTTTTAAATTTTGCACTTTTAAATACATTTTTAATAAGAAAATTTTTTACTGTAAAGAAAATCTTTTTTAAAAATTTTGAGCTTGGATTTAGTTTTGCTTACGTATCACATAACAGGTTAATTAATTATTTTAAATTAACTTTTTTGTTTTAATTTGTCTTCTTTTCAATTTTATAAAAATAAAAAGAGATTTTGACTTTTTAACTAAAGAATAATTTTTAAGTCCGTTTAATTCATATTTTAATACATTTCAAATGACAACTTTGCAGCCTTATTGTTAGCTAAAGTGCCACTAATGTTAGTTATTTCTTGTTTTTGAAAGAAGGTAAATTCTATTATTTATTGATGATTGTCATGTTTCAGTATTCTTAAGGAAAAGCTCCAAATACTAATTACAATACTTTAAATACTTTTGTGCAACCTATCTACATCATTTGAAGAGTTTTTTGAAAAACCGGGATAAGTCCATTTTTTTAGATTTTAAAACGAGATTATTTGTGTTATTTGTTCTATTTAACTAGAGACATTACTATGCTAAATAGTAAAGGTCAAAGTTTAACTAAATTTTTTTTTTAAATAGCCCAAACTTTGTTTTTTTGGCAAAAAATGATAAGTCCCTTATATTATTTTTGGCAAAAAGAGATATGTAAGCCCACCTAGGACCTGCATTTTTGATTTTTTGTTTTTGCAGTGCTTTCGTAGTTTGCAGGCAAAACACAACTTAGTGCGAGAACGTAATTATTTTATGCTTAAAAATTTGAAAAAGTTAAAATTGTTTGGTTTCACTAAAAACGATTAAAACTTCGTGTCACGGACTTTTAATTCAATGATAAATTATTGATTTTTTCAAAAAACTGGATGAGTCCACAAATTAAAATTTTCGAAAATTTTCTTGAAAATTCAAGAGCTCGTCAAGAAACAAAACTGCTTGTAATTATGCTTCGTCAAATGCAGTACTTGAAAAAAAAATTAAGCAACAGATATTTAACCTGTCAAAATTTATTTATTTTTCGTTGTTCCTATAAAATTTGCTTTAATGGACTTATCCTGTTTTGCCAAAAAACTCTTCATTAAGCAACCTTTCAAAATTCGTAACAGAATAACATATGCAATATTTAATTATTAAGTCTTTTTAAACATAAAAAGATCACTAAATTTATTGAGAATGGAAATGTTTTTTAAGATATTTTTTAGGAGTAAAGGAGTAAATTAACCACTTTAATTTGACTTTTGGGCCAATAATGTTGTGCTAATAGTTTTGTTTTGTAATATTTTAAATTGAAAACCACTATAGTTTAATAAATATCTAAACATTTTTTTGCTCACTTACATGGGAACATACCCTGCTTGAACACATAGATTCAAACGAATTGTATCATAACGTCTTCTACTGTGGCTACTAATTGCTGCTAGTATAGTCGTTCGGGTGCAAAATGGCTTATCTCTATTTTATTCGAATTTGCATTTTTGAAATTTTATTAAAATAAAAAGTCAAGAAAATTCAGTGGAAATAACAGTGGAAAATTTGAGTGAAGACAGGGTCCCCCCTTCCATACTTTCGTGAAAACGGATAAATTATGACTTGGAGTAAATGTAGTGTTAAAATTATGGTTGCTTATAATTATCATCTTTCTGCAACTGAACATACTAAACACACTACAACTGCAATAAGGTCGTCCATAAATGACGTCATAGAAATTTTTTAAATCCTCCTCTTTCCCTGCCGTTTCTATGCGTCCTTCAGCTGAAACCTTTACCCCCTAGAAGTTAAAACGTAATACATGGATGGCCCTCAATCATTGCGTAAATTGCTATCCTTAACATGGGATGTCTTAAATATCTAAATATTGATCCTCTTTATGATGTCAATTATGGACGGTCCCTAATATATTTACAAGGTTCCATGAAATTCAAAACAGCGATTTTAATCGACGTCAAACTGTACAAAAGAAATAGATCATAAGAAATCATTTTAAGTCTTGGATAGGGATGGTAAATTCGAAATTCCCTGCGCTTCGTGCCCGGAGTATTGAAGGCTCCCTAGACTCCTTAGGCTCCTTAAACTTCCAATACTACCTCAAACACTCCCTAGTTTCAAAACTCCCAAAACTCCCTTGGGAGTCTTCGGAGTTTTGGAAGCGTAAATTCAAATTAATATCAATTATCAACACACTTTTATAATCAAAGTTCATAAATCTGCAATACACATTTTTGTCCGCTGGTTATTGTAATGTAAACAGTGCAAGCCAATCGGTCCCTAACGAGCCCTTAAAAAAAATTGACCGAGGGTCCCTTTTTCTTGAAAAAACTACCTCAATTTGAGCCCGGCTGAGCCCGGAGGAGGGAAATCGTTCAACACCGTTCTTTTTATCTATTTTACCTCCTCCGGTCCCGCTTCCTTTTTTGAGGGAAAATTTTTTCCACCTCATTGAGCTTTTACCTCAATCTCCCCCAATCTGAGCCAACCCCCTAGGTACTGGAAGTAAATTGTACCTACCTACAAAAAATGTTCAATACTAATACTAATATGACTAATACTAATACTACTTGGCGTACCACCATAAAAATGAAAATAAATCAATAAATGCATAAATAATATATAATACACACAAACACCAAAGGACATTTTATTTTTAATTTTTTATTATTATTAGGTTTTTGTGTTTCTATTCACAATTATTAACAATTTGATAACTTTTAATGGAAAAAAAGATTTAAATAATAATAACTCAAAATTAAAATTATTAATTAAAAATTAAACTTAACTTAATTCTGCATTATCTCACTCAATATTTACCAACGGAATTAAAATAAAATAAAAATATTAAATAAAATCTTAAATTGGACAATGGACAAAAAAGTAATATTTCGTAATATACAACAATATAAATTATAAACAAAATAGAATAAAGCAAGGATAAAATAATTTTGATATTATTGCACTTATTATTTTATTAAAATTTATACCCTGGTTGCTTGTTCGTGTATGTTTATCTTTATGTTTATTGATCAATGGTGTCCAAACCCTGCCTCTTCCATTTGATTGCATGCATATGAAACTGTTTTGACACCTTGCCCAAGTATCTCGACTTTGTATCTAGACAATGCGTACCTTTCTTTTGTGTGGATGCAGAGCTAGAATTAGAACCAGCATTAGCAGCAGGTGCACCCGTAGAAGTACCCGAATTGGTGCGAATGGTCAACCGCTTATTTATTCCCTCAAGGTCAAGGTCCAAGTCTGCTGCCTCACCATTTTCATCCGATGCAGCTATGCTAATAAGGAGGCATCGCTTAGTTTTTAGTACTGCTCTGTATGGTCCATCTGTAGTACCACCGGGAGCTGTTTCTTTAGAAGCTAAAACTGAAGAAAAGGATGGAACTTGACTTTGACTCTGGCTTTCTTTAGTATTAATTTGTGGTCCATCTTTCATGCACAAATTTAGTGGCAGGTCGTTATTGGAGTTGCAACTCATTTCAGTTTCTGTTTGTTCACAGCTTGCACCTTTTATTTTTCAGTTCTCGGCCTGAATTCTGTTGAATTTTATTTTTTTTAACTGACAACTGACAGTACTGACACTGACTGTTACAAAATAAAATGTTAAAACAGTACGAAAATAACTTTTCACTCTCCACCGAACCCAGATATTAGTAAAGTCCAGTTTCCAGTGTTTCAACGTTATAAACTTGTGAACGGCAAGCAGTTAGGTCGTTTGAATCGTTTAGTGACAATAAATGTTGACTGTACTGTGACTGTTGTGGTAACTTCTATGAAAAAATCCGAGTAAACTTTTTGTTTTTATTCTCAAAACCTTAAATTGGGGGACGTGTCGTCACTATTGGCAGCAATACTGGCATAAGAATGTACTCAAATCCTCCAAAACTGGTTAACTGAACAACTAAAAACTTGAAAAATCATACCAGATAAATTCTAAACTGGTGTTAGTCCGCAGGTTTTAGTGTTAGTGTGTGGGCTTTAGTGTTTGCGCAAGCTTTAGCTTTAGCAACTTTGGCGGTGGTTTAATTAATGGTAGGAATTTGTGATTAAACGTTCGCCCAAAATGCGAATTTTTAATATTTAAAATAATTTAAATTACATGGTGCTTAAACAACTAAATAATACCCACAGTAATTAATACATGTGTCAAATGTAACAACATCCAGAAAGAGTCGACTCTTCATCTGGTGCTCCGTCTCCGTGGTGGGGTTTAGAGTTTAGTAAAGACTCACATTTATCGACATTTAATTATTGCAATTTTTATCCCGCTCGGGATGCGTAAGTAAAAAGAGTAAGCTACTAAGCTATCTGATGCATTTAATCTATTAGTGCTACTAAGTTAATTCAGTGTTCAGTTTGTCAGTGGTACAGCCACACAGCGGGACACTTCTATCAAGTGTCTGCACAGTACTTATTTATGGTTATGACACGATTACATTAATAATGAGCATACATAAATCTACAAAAGCGTATATTAAAATTTAAAATTAGTAGTTGCAGCATGTGCACTCAGCTGTGTCCAGTGTTCACACTCCACAGTCATTATCATTTTTTCAGTTTCAGTATGAAGTATGCGCCTTTGCATGCAATATATGTATGCAACTTGCAACATTCAAATGCACCAACAATGCTTAAAAAATAAAATATTGAATTTGACATTTTTAAATTTTTTAATACCGCAATTTTGTAGCTATTAAGCCATTAACACCAAATTTGTTAACAATGACACATTAACTTTATTAAAAATGCAAACGATTCAAAATAATTAAAATTGCGCAGATAAAAATAAACATGATTAAAAAATAATTGTTGATTAATTCAAATTCCACGTTTAATTGTATTTTATGAAAAATGAAAAGGTTTAAGTGTTAGTGTGTGGGCTTTGGTGTTTGCTCAAGCTTTAGCTTTAGCAACTTCGGCGGTGGTTTAATTAATGGTGGGAATTCGTGATTAAACGTTCGCCCAAAATGCGAATTTTTAATATTTAAAATAATTTAAATAACATGGTGCTCAAACAACTAAATAATACCCACAGTAATTATTACATGTGTCAAATGTAACAACATCCAGAAAAAGTCGACTCTTCATCTGGTGCTCCGTCTCCGTGGTGAGGTGTAGAGTAGAGTTTAGTGAAGACTCACATTTATCGACATTTAATTATTGCAATTTTTATCCCGCTCGGGCTCAGTTTCACCAAAAACAGTTATTTTAATTTTCTTGTAATTAAATTCAAGAGAAGTTTTATAGTTGAAATTACAAATTTTATTCTCAAGCCCATAATAAATCAACCTAACTTCATGTATATATAAAGATACAGTACATACATTACTTCTGTAGCACAGTAGCCATCAGCCAGAAAACTTATACTTAATTCACTGTGACACCACTGACACCGACACCTGACTCCGTCTTCGCCATTGCCGCCACAGTCTGCCACACCACAACACAGGGTATAGGTATCAGCAGTATATTAATTCAGAAAACTTATACCTAATTCACTGTGACACCACTGACACCGACACCTGACACCGTCCCTGCCACTGCCGCCACAGTCTGCGATACCACAACACAGGGTATAGGTATCAGTATATTAATTAATTAATTAACTAATATTAAACAAATATTACTATTACTATTATTACTAGTAATCATCACTCACTCGTACCGCTGACTATTACTTTTAATTATCTTATATCTTGTGTCAGAATAGTGCCAGCTACGGTGTCGGTGTGTGATTAGAGTGATTCATATATTATTACTATCGTATACAATAATATAATATATTTATATTTCATCATACTTTTACATTACACAGTATCTCTGATATTTTTTTTATGACAGTATGAGTCCAAAACAACCTTTACGACAAATCGGTCACTCTTACACTTTTGGGCTCAAATACCCCACTACGGATATCAAATTTCAGGACTCTAAAAGCTCTATGAGCTTTTTGTGCTTTTTGAGCATCGACGAGCTTCGAGAAAAAAAAATGAGCCCGCGCGTGCCTGCTATGTTTTCGATTTTACTGACCGGAGCTTCGGTCAGTGCGATCGGTCCTACCGGTCACCGGCTCCGTGTCTTACACTGAATGTAAATCACAATGAGCTGACTCTTACTGTGAAGGTTTGGCATGAAATTCACAGATGCCGTGTCTTTGGGAGTTTTGCTCCTTTAAAACTTCCAAAACTCCCAGCGTGAAAACTCCTGGCGTTTAGGGAACTCCCTAGGAAGTTTTAAGAAGGAGCGCTCTCAAAACTCCCAAAACTCCAATTGTTCCCTCTCTCCCAAAGCTCCCAAACTCCCTTGGAGTTTTAAAATTTTATACCCCAATCTTTAGTTCTAAAGAAGTTCTGAGGGGTGGACGTGTACTTTTTTCGCTCCAGAGCGACAATAAGCTTCGCCTTATTTATATATTTTTCAGTGAAAATGAGTGTGGATTGCTCATTTTATTATTTAAAAAATTTTGATTATTTTTGTCAGTATAAATAATTTAAATTTAGTAGGAGGAGCCTAACTTTTTAATGATAGTGGATTGGCTGATTCAGTTAACTCAGCATAAAGTTTTATAAAAAGTTTCTTTTTATTTTCTGAAGACAAGTAAAAATAATTTTTCCTTATTTACTTTTTATAACAAAAAAAGTTGTTGGAATCTTCAAAATTATGCCGAAAAAGAAAAGAGTCGAATTGCAACCAGAGCAATGTCCGTTTTGTGACCAAATGTACAAAGGATTGAAACGCCATATTTCTTGTGCTCATCCTGAAGAAAGTCGGAAAGCCATTGTTGCTACCTATGACCCCCCTACTCAACCAATAGACGAAAATGAGGCTGTTTACCTAACTCCTGCAGAAATTGCTGCAAAACAAAAAATTAAAGATGAAATGACCCGGTATTCAGAATTAATCGAAAAAATGTTGAGTAACAAGCCGGAGGCTGCGGAATTTTCAACTGTAGTGGATGACTTTTCGGCTTCTCTTATTTCTGCAATGGATTTGTTGCCTGGACCTAAGCATCCTAATACTAAATTTGTAGAAGCACGTAAGCGAAATAGTACATTTGTTCAGAATGATAAAAATCATACTTCTTCAAACAATCCACAGAGGTCATCACAGCGAGACAGACAACGACGGAAGGCGCAGTATAATTTTGAAGTCCTTCAACATTTGTTTTATTATTCAAGAAAAAAAGCAGTAAGAATTTTAATGAGTTCATCTTTTGGATCCAAAAGTTGTACCATTCCTTTAGACACTCTTCACGCCTCTTATCAAGATAGATGGGGATCCCCAAATGATTGTATTCTTGAAGATTATGGTCCACAAATTGAGTCAGTAAAACAAGAGGCACTGGACAATGGTTACTCATCAATTATAACACTTGACGAGATTAAAGCTTCTGTAAGAGGGATTAATAATGACTCTGCAAGTCGAATAGATGGCGTTCCCATTCGTTTACTTAAGAAGATTTGTAAAGATTGCTATGTTGTCATATCATTTATTGCTTCTGTTATGCAAAAGTGGAATTTGGTGCCCTCAAGTTTTAGAAAAGCTCGGACTATCCTCATTCTTAAGAACAAAGACAAAAAAGAAGAGATTGGAAGTTGGCGCCCTATTTCAATATGCTCCGTTTTGCGAAGGATAATTGAGCGAGTTTTGGACCGAAGGCTTGACGAATACATTTTGTTGAATGAAAATCAGGTGGGTTTTACCAGGCATCCAGGTACGTATATAAATACTTCTATTGTTAATGGGTGCCTGGCTAAACCTAAGCAACAGAAACTTGACTGCTGTATAGTTTTCCTTGATGTGCGAAAAGCTTTTGAAGAATCATCTCATAACCACATTCAACAAAAACTTCAGCATATAGCCATCCCTTCAGCTCTTCGTGATTTGACCGTACTACTAATGAAATAGAACACATCCCAGATACAAACGCAAAGTGGTCTGTCAAAGCCTATTGTTGTACAACGTAGTGTCTCCCAGGGGTCGCCACTGTCGCCTCGTCTTTTTAATGTCTCTATTGACCATGTCTTGAAGGAATTAACTGAACATGAAGTATCTCAAGAATATGGGTTTCCAATTCACCCTGATGTTCCCAACATATCCGCCAGGGGGTTTGCAGATGATGTAGCCTTATTTGCTAACTCGATTAAAGCAGCTAAGGAGCTCACAAAAATTGCAATACACAATTTTCGTAAAGTTGGGTACGAGATAAATTTTGACAAGTCCAAGGTTATAAATATTCGGAAAGGTAAAATCTGTGATGACCCTCTTATTCTTGATGATAACTGCCAGATTAGTTCAATTAAAAGTGGGGAGCGCATACGATATTTGGGAGTTGATTTTAGTGATGAAATTATTTTTGACCCTGCAAAAGTAATAAAAAACTTTGAAAAAGATTTACAAAATCTTGTGGGTACCCCGATGCTATATCCTAACCAAAAATTGAAAATTATAAATCAATATCTTTGGCCTTCACTTATCTATCCCTTGCAAACTGCTCCACTGCATAAATTGTCCTCAAAATTCTTGCTTAACTTAGATAAGTTGGTTAAAAGCTAAGTTAAAGAGATTATAGGGCTTCCTGCAGACACACCTGATGCCATGCTATACACAACAAAAAGCCATAGGGGTCTCCAAATTGTTCGTGCTACATGGGAGGCGTTTATTCAGCAATATAATATCTGTGTGTCACTACTTGGTTCTAAGGATAAGTACGTTCCTTTTGTTCGTAAAGTGGAAGAAGAGATGCATCAGTGCATAAATGCATTAAAGTTGGATGTTACGGAAATCGAGTCTCTGGTTGCAGCTCGTCCCAAAACTAAACCTGGCCAGATTATTCGCAAAAAGTTACGGGATCAAGAATATGTTAAATGGTGTGATTTGCCTCAAAAAGGAATGGGAGTCAAACTTTATCAAGAGTATACAACTGGAAATCGTATAATATTGGACAAAGTTGGGCTCACGACTTCTGAATGGGTGTCTATTTTAAAAATGTCATGTAATGTGTATCCAGTTAAGTCGATTCCTGGTCGCTGCCTCGGTGAACCTTGTTGCCGTCATTGTAACAAGAGAGAAACCCTTAGTGATGTCCTTGGTAGCTGTCAGAAAGGTGATTTACTTCGAAACACAAGACATCACGAAATTCGATCAATCGTTGCAAGTTATTTGCGTAAAGCTTTTTCTGGATCGCAGCGTTTTTGGACTGTTCATGAAGAAGTGACGTGCACAGACACAAGTCAACGTGTTGACATTTTATGTTATGATACTCCATCCCGAATTGGGTACATCATTGACCCCACAGTACGGTTTGAAAAAAAATGAAGACCAAGCAAAAGAAGTGGATTTGGAGAAGCAAGCAATATATAACCAATGTATTCCATATTTTATGAAACAGTATGGATTGGAGAAAATGGAAGTTATTGGGCTTTTTGTTGGTGCAAGGGGAACAATTACGGAGTTCTTTGAGCAGTTTAGAAAGAGTTTTCTATTGCCCTATTCCATGGTTAAAGAAGTAATTGTAGCGGCTGTTCGTGGTTCTAACAGGATTGCACATAATCATTTATATTCTATAGTTCCAGCTTAATTATTTTTATCCTTCGTCAGTATGACTTCATCGTTACTTTGTAAATCGTTTTTGTGAAACAATGTATATTTGTTACTGTGTCTTTCAGGCAAGTACAATTGTGTACCAGTGTAAATAAAAGCTTTTACTTTCTCTCTCTCTAAGACATACAATATTGAGGAAAGCCATTGACACAATAATTAGGCTGATGCGGTCCCAGCGGCAGATACACAAATTTTGCCTAGAGGGGCTAACAATGTTAAGGCGCCATATTGAAAAATGGCCGCTCCTATCTCTACAATGTTAAAAAAATTCCTTCTGGGGGAGGCTATACCCCCTAGCTAGCCCCCCTCCCCTCTGGATCCGCCGCTGTGCGGTCCTGCAGCTGGAAAATTTCTATGACGTCATTTATGGACGACCTTATTGCAGTTGTAGTGTTTTTAGTATGTTCAGTTGCAGAAAGATGATAATTATAAGCAAACATAATTTTAACACTACATTTACTCCAAGTCATAATTTATCCGTTTTCACGAAAGTATGGAAGGGGGGACCCTGTCTTCACTGAAATTTTCCACTGTTATTTCCACTGAATTTTCTTGACTTTTTATTTCAATAAAATTTCAAAAATGCAAATTCGAATAAAATAGAGATAAGCCATTTTGCACCCGAACGACTATACTAGCAGCAATTACTAGCCACAGTAGAAGACGTTATGATACAATTCGTTTGAATCCATGTGTTCAAGCAGGGTAGGTTCCCATGTTAGAACTACCATTGAGCAAGCCATTGTTCTAAATAGCTAGCCATGTGGCGGGAAATAAGTACGATGCAGCTTATCCTGGTTGTCGCTTTGGTGATGCCCTTATCACCTGTAGCAGGTTCACGCCAAAGCCCCTACATCACGATACCGGCACTTGGCAGAATCGCCCACTTTGGCTATTTGTATAACGAGCAGACTGGTGAGCTCAGAAGCTCCAGCGTCTTCCGGACATCAAATCTTCCAAGCAGTGCAATCGTAACAACAGAACTACACAGCACATTTACAGACGCTGCGGTCACGAATACATTTGCAGAGAAATTACAACTTCTCAACATTGACGCCAACACTGGGGCCAATATTTGTTCCGGACTTGTGAAAGTTAAAGGAAGCGCCAGAATTTTTAAAGACCAACAGACTAATAACAAAGAATTGACTGGAATCCTGCTCTACCAGCATCAGACAGTAGATCAAGATTTACAGATGTTTTCAGATGCCCTGAAAGAATTGTACAACGATGATTTACTCAACCACCGACAAGCCACGCATTTTGTGTCTGGCATCAGCTGGGGCCTAAACACCGCGGTCATTTTCAAAGGAACTGCCACTCAACACAAAAGCAATACAGATGTTCGCCACGAATTAGAAGAAGAATTTGACGCTCTAAGAGAAAATTCGCAAGATGTTTGCAATTTAAAAAACAACTTTTCGATGCTATTATATTCGGACATTGCGCTTCAAATTGGCGAAAAACCAACAACTCGGCAGGAACTTGTAGAAATTCAAAATCAAATTCCTGAAGCCATTACGAAGACCAACGATGGGAAAGGAATCCCGATTCAGTACAAACTGACACCAATCCGCGAGATTCGAAATCATTTAAATGTCCCTGACCATTTTAATGTATTTGCACGTGACATCAGCGACTCTACGCTTAGAAAATTTTTCCCAATTTTCGATGAAATTTCAAGCGCCGAGCAACAACTGAAAAATCTACGAGAAAAACTTGAGTCAAACTCCATCTGCTTTCATCAAGATATAAAAGATCAAATAACCGCTTTAAACTTTAATTTCACAGAATTCAAAAAATCTTTCCAAGAGACATTTCAAGCATCTCTTTTAAACGTAAGAGCGGGTAACGGTACACGTAGCGAATTGCTGGTTTTTGAAAAATCATATCGTCTTAGTGGCTTTACAGGGATTCAAATGAGACAAAAATTAGCAGAATTTAAAGTTGCACTCGATAAAATTGACTTTTGTAATAATTTAAAGAATTTGAATCCGGAAATTGAATATTTTGGAGCAGTTGATAATTTAAGATCAAAACTATTTCAAAATAGGAATAAAACAATTTTTGGATTTTTTTACAAGTCAGAATTCATTCAAAATGAGACAGCAGTTTTTGACAACCAGTTAAATACTTTTTTAGGCTATATAGACAGTCCAAACAGTAAACTCTTTGTGGTTGACTGTGACTTTAACTTTCCTTCGTGCAAATCTGTGAGCAACACTACAATTAAGCAGTTCGTCAACGGAATTATCACATCTTCTGATTTTGTACAGGAGACTAAATCTCAAGAAAATGCATTAAATGATCAGATCAGCCAACTTAACGGTAAAATAGATTTACTACATTTTATTATATTTATTACAGATTTATATACTTTAGGTTAGTGACGGCGTAAGTTAAGAAAATAACTCAATCTTTCTGTTGATTGTTATAATTTATATGGAACCTAATTTATGAAAATGTAAGAAAAGTAATATTGATGCATTGACTTTGTCTAATTTTTTTTTTTTACTTTTAGAAAATTTTAAAGCCGCACACAAAATTATAAATACAACTGTTGAAGAAATTCAGAATAACTTGAGTAACGATTTCAATTCTGACAAACTTTGCTAATTTAACTTTACTCATTAATACTTTGAAAAACATTGCGTTTGAATTCAAAATCGATTTTGTTTGTGTCTTTAGGAGACATTAACACCCACAACAAAATTGTGAATACATCCATTGCAGTATTGGAGGAGAATTTAGGTAAGTTACTAACAATAAGAATTAGAACTACTTTGCTATTTATTTAGTTACGTTTACTAGTGATTTTTCTGTTTGGATTATTTAGGAGAGGTTAATAAAACTGTTGAAGAATTCCGGAAAAATTTAGGTGAATAAAAGTTTTACTAAATTATGCATACAACTGCAGAAATTGTCGCCAATAGTCATTGAAATTCGATAAACTATTTGTATTGATCAGATATGTATAATAAATATCAGGTGACATTATTACTAATACTAAACTAATTATTTGTAATCAAAACAGTCATTTATGTATATTTATTTTCTATAGACCTATTAGAAACCCAAGATGCGGCATTAAACAGTAGCTGCCTGGCAAACCGCAAGGAGATCCGTAAATCCAAAGTTTTTAAATATTCTTGTATTAATTAAAAATGTGTACACTTTTTTATTACATATGTTTTTTAAATCTGTAGTTACTTATTGAGCAACTATCTATTTAATAAGTACTAAAAATGAAAACTGTGTTGCTGTTTAGAAAATTTGCATAATGAAATCAACACAATGAATCAAGATAACTGTAATCCTAACGAATGTGAAAATAATGGGACTTGCGTAAACGGTTTTAAATCATTTACCTGCCACTGTCCACCAAACTATACTGGACAACTCTGTCAGGTGGTACATTTTAAAATATGATTGTTTTCAAATTTTAAAAATATACGTAAGTACAGCACTTATTTATTACACGTATATTGAATATTGAATTACCTCACTAATGATTTTAATGTTTATAACTGCAGGATTATGTGGACGAATGCATGCAAACGCCAAATCTTTGTCAAAATGGCGGGACGTGTACAATTTCAAATGGGAGCTACAGCTGTGACTGCACAAGCGAATGGACAGGGGCTCACTGTGAAACTGATGTCGACGACTGTTTGAATGTCACATGTCTCAATGGTAACACACAGTCACACAGTTTTGTTGATAGTTTCTGCATTGTTTTTACAACCTAAAATGTATTTAATTGTTTTTTTATGAAAATCAGGTGGGACGTGTCGTGACAGAGTTGGAGGTCACTTTTGTGAGTGTCTCCCAGAATTTGAAGGTCAGACGTGTTCGGAACGTTCTTCGATTGAATGTCGCCGGTTGTTGGCAAACCCAAGGATATCTGTAAAAAGACAAAATACCAGGCTTGTAACTTTGAGTAAGCTTTTTATTCGTTTACCACGCTTTGCTCAAACCTCTATTAAGCTTATAAAATATTAAAAACATCATTTGAAAAAAAAGTAAAATATATTCCTTTTGTGACATGGTAGGCTGCGGCGGTTTAGTTTTCCTTCCGCCACAGGGAAGCTCCATTCTCCTTGAGTACAAATCCAACGAAACCTACAACAACAACACACGTTGTCTTTGGACGCTGGACAGTTTGCATCGAAACAGTGGCCGGAAATACTGGGGAATGGAATTAAAAGTGACAATGTTGTGCGATGGTTTTGGAAACAGTCGCGATGTTCTGACACTTCATGCGCTTACACACAAAGAACAAGGAAGGAATAATTATGCTAATTTCTCATCGCACCACCTGCAGAAAGCTTTTTCCTATTATTTTATTATTCAGGGTTTTCATAATTCAAAGTACAAAATAGGCTTACGTCGACTTACACAAAAAGCACATGAGTAGCTGTAGACGATTGTGACTTTTTGCAGAAGCAACAAATCTGTTGAGATGCTGTTGAGTGGATCCTATTTGAGCTTTACATCCGACCAATCAACGACAGGCTACGGATTTGTTGTAGAAATTGAAGTGGTTCGATTAGATGCTGGAAAAAACGACTACCAGTACAAAGGACAGAATTACTTTTATTTGGCATCGCAGGGAACTTTCACTCATGGACCGTACACGCGCGACGAGCAGGTTTCAATTGCAATAAATTCATTGGCGTCAACAACTCCTACAGTGAATTATATTGACATAGAAAACATCTGCAATTTTGACGCTTTGAATATTTTTGAAATTCAAGAGAACGGAGTGCTGTTCGAAAAAGGAAGGTGAGTGTTTTATGCGTTATTGAAGAATTGAATGGAAATTAATGACAAAAAACAACTTATTTTATATATGATCTGCGTAGTTCAATCGAATTTAGGTATCTTCTACTAACGATAAGTAATTTGCGATGATTTTTAAATAATTTCAAATATTTTTAATGTTTCAAGATTGTGCGGCACGAATGATACATCCCCTCTCACCTTCACCACAGCTGATCCAATTTTAGCTGTTTTTACGTCAGACCGAAGTCATGAAGGCAGAGGATTTCAAATTACCTGGAATTAAAAAATATGGATTTTAATGAAAAAGTGTGCACATTGTGGTCACGCAGGTTAAACGTACTGTGTAAACGTAAAGGCTAGGACACTAAAATTGTATTGTTCTAAAATTAGTAAATTATGCATTCCAAACTAATTTTCAATAATTACAATAAACAAAATCAGCCAACGCTAGTGTTTTAAAATCTTTTAAAAGCGTTTCAAAAACAAGTTGAATACACTGTATGATATGTACAGTAAATTTGTTTTTGTGAATCATAATTACAACAACTGCTTCCTAAATCGCAATTTACTGTTTGTTGTACCTTGACCAATAAAGTCTCTTAGACGTCATAAATTAGAACATGTTACTTTTCATATACTTGCAAAATGCCCAAGTTTGGGAATTACCGTACAGTAGTACTCGGATTGGACAAGCATTATCTTAAAGCGACTATAGGATATAACCAAATCATGCGTAGATATAGTATTAGGACTACGGGGGAAGTGGCGGAGAGGTCGGTAGTGGTGAGAGGTAGGAGTTGAAGTACCCGAGAGTATCAGCTGGGACAGCCTGGGCCATGGCAAGGATTGAGACATGATGTGAGATGTGGGACTGAAACGACGGATAACCTTGCTAAGCTTATGGGCATTTAAATGCATTTTAATGTAATGTCATGTGTATGAATGGAAGGAAATGGGAGCTGGAGTTGTATTATTGGCATGGAATAGTGTGGCTGGTATATGGGCATTGGGAAGTACTGAGGAAGAGTGGACGAGACCGGAGCCAGTGTTAATGTTTGGACTGCGTTCCCATAGCAACGTGTGTTGGGTATGAGAATCAGCTGAGCTGTGACTGCCACTGCTGATCATATGCTATGCAATATTGTATGTAGATGTTCAATGTATAATATTTGAGATTGATAGAATTTAAAGTGAGCGGGGATTTGCATTGTTCGGATTGATCACCATAGCAACGGGATCATATGGTATGTGAAATGAAAGGAACAGACGGAGTTCCGGAGTGCTTCACGAAGGGGGAGACAACGTGCCTATATAATTGGAACCGTAGGGGCTGAATGTGTGCGTACATACTTCAAAACCCTGAGAGAGAATTCCTGATGGATTTCAAGGCTGAGAATGGATTTGAAGGCTGAGAATTGCTTTGCTCAACTACATATTATGTGCGAAGGGGGCGATACCGCTTCTATTCATTACGTGAAAGAAGTGAGGCATTGAAAAAGTTGAGGAATATTTCACGAAAGGGGAGACAAGGTGCCTATAGAATTGGAACCATATGGTATTGAATGGTCATGTACATACTTCAAAGGCTGAGAGAGGATGCCTGATGGATTTCAAGGCTGAGAATGGATTTCAAGGCTGAGAATTGCTTTGCTCAACTACAAAGTACAGAAACAGAGGGCAACATGTCTGCTATAGCTATGGGACTTAAACTGGGATGCTTGAGATGTATAGAATTTGATCGAGAATGTGGGGCTCTTGAATATTAGGTGCTAATATGCTATTATGTAGAACCCGTTACTTACATATGTATGTATGTACACATTATTCAGTATGTACAGTGTACTAGTTGCGTATTGCTAAATACAATTAGCACGTATATTATATTAAACTGTATGCATTTAACTTAGTTAAATGCATTAATTACACTGATTTAACGTAAATACTTATTTAAAATATTTTAATATCATAACTGCAATTAAAATGAATTAGTCAATTATTATATAATTTTAAATTCAATTAAAAAAATAACCATTTTAAAAAATCTACCAAATTCCTAAAAATATGTAATAACAAAAATAAAAATTAATGTGCTCATTTTAAGCCAACATGTATATATGTATATGTATGTATCAGTATATAGCATATCTGCTCACTGTAGCGGGATGTATATAGTAGTAGGTAGATGTTTGGGTTCTGGAATGAATATTATTTTGAAATATCCTGTACTATTGAGAAAAAATGGACAAAATTGGATGCACCTTGTAGCCCTTAGCACTGGAGAGTGCACTGAGTTAGGGTGACTGTGTTACTGTTGATGTGCGTGACGTGCATATTAATAGCTAATTAACTCAACGCATCGACCGAGGCTGGGCTGAAGCTTCTGATGGGCCCAGTCGGCTTCTAAAATCAAACTTTTCGGACCCACGGAGCTCTGAGCTTTAAATTTCGATGTACTGAGCTGACCACTCGTGTTACCTATAGACGAAACATACCGAAAATACGATATATGTAAATTTGTATATGTACATGCCCAACTGCGTACCTATATACTATGTAACAGTAGTATATCCTTATACTTATTGATTTAAATGTTGTATAATGTAGATACATACAGTTGCTGGGGTAGGAATGCTCGAATAAATAATATTATTTTTTATTATGGAGCTCAACTGGACAGAATAAAGTGCACTTTCAGACCTTTAGCATTGCAGGAATCAAAGCAAAGGGGAACTTTGTTACTAACAATGTGCGTGATATGCATATTAATTAATTATTGATCCATCGTCCACTGAAACTGGCTTTGGTGTCTCTAGAGTCCAGTAAAAATATAAAATTGAAGGTACAGGGCCAGGATGGCAACCTAAAATGTACCTGTTATTGGACAGATACAAGTTTTTTATTGATCCAAGTCAGGTGGGCCGCAGGTTCCTATGAGATGTATGTTTAGTTGTTTGTTTGTTATATGTTTCTGGTATATGGTTTATAAATTACAACAATAATAATAAGATTAGCAGGGATGCAAGTGCAAACTGCAAGTGTAAAATACAAGGTACAACAGGTGAACAAGTGCAGCGAGACGCAGGTTGTTTTTTATATTATGCAGAAACTGTATGCAGGTTTTCGATTGCAGAGTAAAGTTTGATTGTAATGCAGTGTTTACATATATACATATTTACAAGTTTATTTTTTTTTGAATTTTCTCTCTCACACACACACATCCATACATACAAATATTTACACACATGATTTACAAATACAACAGACATACGTAGTTTAAATTTACTATTTACAAGTACACATATATTTACAGCCTAACATATTATTTACAAGTGTGCAGTATATCTGCAGACGCTAAAATCAATTTAAGTATGTACAAGTTTACACACACTACACAATGACAATGACATTTACAATATTATCATACTATTAACAAATATTTACGTCCTACAGTACCACAAAACACTGCCTAATTATTTATTGATACATTTATTAAAATATTGTGTGCACTATAATTATGAAACTAAAATTATTTGTGTAATATTTATTCACATCTTTAACTTTAATTACAATTACAATTATAAATTACACTTCTCATGTAACCGACTTATACTTTTTATTTAATCTTATTAACTAAATCAGTGTGGCCCAAGGGAAGGCTAAAATTACAATCGTTGGGATCTGGAAATACTCTAGATAAATCTAAACTTTTAAAAGCTAACCTACTTTGATTTTTAATAAATAATTCATGGTCGACATTTGCTACTGTATTTACATTTATTTTACATGGTTTGTTAGTTTCTAACATTTGCCTATATCGGTCGTGTTTACACTGCCTTAACGAAATTGCAGGAATACCTGCACACTTTTGTTGTTCAGAATTATTATTATATAACATACTATACATTTTTGGTCTTAATACTATAAGTTCTTTTACATCTAAGCTCTGAATTCGAAGTTTTCCACTTTCACCGCTATTTAATAAATGTAAGTTTGGATGTTGACTTTCATAAATTCTAAAAAACTCATGGTCTCGAGGAATTTTACTATAATCAAATTCAAATTTTGCTTTGACAATATCATCCAAAAACGTGTTAAATGTGTCAATTGTGTGCATCTCGTATCCGTCAGTATCTGTATAATCCAGATGGGCTCTATTATGAAATATCTCACACAAAAAATCCCACTTTTCATAAAAAAGTACTTTTGCAAAATCCAGAATAGCTACAGCAGTCAGAGGGAGGTTAGTTATGCGATATTTTTTAAGGTATTGAATAATTACGCTTAAATTTTCAGAAAATCCTTCAAAATCTTTACAGTTAGCATTTGCAAGTAATTTTTCAGCTTGCGCAGCACTAGAGCATAACCGAGCATTGATAAATTTGAGTACTTGGGCTAGAGTTTTGCCATTTAAAACATTGGAACTTTTTTTCAATAGCTTATTTTCAAATGGAGTTTTGGCTTTTTTTCGGTTTTCTAAATTAGATTCAATGTACGGTTTAAAATAACTCTGTTGCTTGAAGCGTACCCCACAATGAATTTTAGAAAGAACTAAACCTTTAGACAAATAATATTTTAATGCTTTAAAATGAACTGTGTAGTTTGTTTTATCATATAGTGTTAACATAAGCCGAGGGCGAGATACATAGTGTTGAATTGAGTTTATTGCATTTTTATTTAAATTATACTGTGCTGCTATATCATGCATATTAAGTACCCGCTGTTCCATAGCAAGTGGCAAGTTTGCGTCTCTAGTATGTAGAGCCAAAGGATACTTCAAGTCACAAACAAGAACGTAGCCATAGCTACCTTCTGTAGTACCCAACTTTGGGTCAGTCTAATCAATACTTTGCAAATCCTTCGCTTCCATATACATATAGTCTGAGACTGGCATCAGCTGCTTCATACTTTCTGCATATAAGCTGTTGATGTCTAGTGAAAGTAATTGATTACGGGGTTTGGATTTATCTAATCCTCCTGGGCATCTTTCATGGTTTGCAATGACGTGTTTCGCTGTAAAAATACACTGCCCACCGCGTATTCCTTGCTTTGCAATTTCTAATATTTTTGGGTCCCTTATATAATCTATCTCTGCCTTTGTATAATTTAAAAAACATTCCCAAGAATAACTAGGTAATGTAAACGAGTAAGTCGGATCAAGTTCGTAATTTTGAAGTCCAACTTTGCGAAAATTTTTCCATACTTCTGCAAGTAAAATTGTATCTAAAACACATGTAAATCGTGTATAGTCACGTAGTGTAGTTAGTCTAAATTCAGTACAAACATTTTTGACAAGATCCCACTGGTGATCTGGAATGAGCTTATCGTCCAAAAGTGATCGTCTAAATTGATCTCGGTCTGGTATTCGGTTATTTAAATCATCTGAACTAGTTAATGACATGAATGGAAAGTAAACTGGTTTTTGTAATAGTTTTAATTGTAATTCTGTGAGAGGCTTCACTTCTGAACCAAGATTTAATTGGTTATCAACAAATATTAAATCTGAAAAACATTGAGGCGCAAGTGTAAAATTAAATTCATCTCTTGAATTTAAAGATTCAACAAGATCAAATAAGTTGGAATCAAAAAATAAATTTGCATCCATAAATCGAACTTTTACTTTGGAGTGTAACATCTTGCCAGTATATTTCTGATTTGTTCTGTCTTTTGGTAGATACTCAATATTTAAATTTGGCAGCCATTTATCTTTAGCTGTAATTGAAATTGAAATAAATTCTTTGGCAGACTTGGCTACTACATGGATGTCTTTAGCTTCAAACTGACCTGTATTCATGGCACTAACTAGCAAATGATAATCAAAGCAACCCCCGTACAGTGATATTATTGGTATTTCGTGCTTGTACTTGATGTTCAAGTTACAGCGGCTACATGCAGCAAACTCAAAATGACCATTGTTATGGTTATGATGAAACGTACGTAGAATGTTCTTAGAAGAATCAAATTCACGTCGACACATGTGGCAATGAGTAGCACTTTCAAACTGTGCACGTACCTGGTCACTTGGTTTGACCATATTGTTGGTATTTGGAACGTGAGATAATAATGCCTCAGCCCAATAAAATATATTTTCAAAAAAATGTTTCATTATATCCTCCCCATCATAAAATTCTGCATGTACTACTTCACTTCTGTCTTTCATTTGTCTAATAATAATCAAGGAATACGCAGCAGGTGTTATTTCATTTACAAATCTCGTATTGCTACTTGAGGATCTAGGGTCGTTATAGGGAATCACAAATGTAGAAAATTTATAAACTATAATATATGGGTAAGGCAAGGATTGCCATAATTTGGAAAACTTGACTCTTTCTGAGAGTTCAGAAAATACAATTTGCCTTTTTTGTAGAGTTTGACAGCTCAGTTTATGTTTAGTTAAATTATCAGCTGAATTAAAATGTCGATAACAGGACTGGCAATAGTAAACTTTTCTATTGTTTCCAAGACACATAAACTTATCCAGGTCTGTAATCAGAACTAAATGATAAGTGTGCTCATCTTTACTACCATCGGCTCTGTCTTTGTAAATTAAAAATAAATTACACTTGTCAGCAATATCACTATTCTGACACCTACAAATTGGGATGATTTTGTTGCCGCGGTGACTCCATATGTTAATTCCTAATTTGTTTTTGACTTCAAACTTTTCCAGACTTGGCAAGTCTTTGTTAATTAGAAAGGGGCAGGTAATATCAGTAAAATCGAATTTATCAAAATAAGAAATATACTGGTCTGGACGTTGTAGGCTCTCTTTAGCCCACACGCGACCAAATGATTTGCTTTGCAATTTAGATTTTTGTTTTTTTTCTAATATTTCGTGCCTATATCTGTGTGCAGTAACACAAAACTTAAAACAATCACTACAGTTATTTTTTATATTAAGATAGCCGTACTTCCGTGGTTTTAAAGCTGGAAATTTAATGTAACCTTTAGCTTTGGCATTTGCAAATAAATTTAAAACTCCTACTTTAACTTGAATTGACTCAATTTCTCTAAGAGTCCATCCAGTCCCGTTCTTATTAAACTCATTTAGTTTTTTTATAATGTCACTGGCACTGTCAAAAATGAAACTTGCAATTTCCTGGGCACTTAAAATATCATAATTCTTTGAAACAAACTGAATATCACGTTCTATTGTATTTTTTTCATTTTCTACTTCCGTAATTAATTCTAATGTAACTACAATAATTAATTGTGCTTTAATACTACTGTGCAGAGTTATGTTTTGGGTCAACAACTTTACAAATGGCTCGTATAGTTGTGTCAAAAGAGATTCAATATCTTGAAATGTCTCAGTAGGCTGATGACTGTATGTCACCATCATGCCAAGATGTGAACGTGAAGTTTCTTGAAATACATCTAAATCAATTGGATAAGAGCGATGAACTCTACTTGAAGAGGCAGCTGGCTGTGCAGACGCGTTAGTAGAAACGCCGTAGGTAGTCCCAGATCGATTTGTACCACCTCCAACAAGATTTTGATTTCTATTTTCTACATGGCCAAGTCTTTCTCCTTGATGAAGGCACTGGTGATCTGCCTTGCTTAAACAGTAGATATTGCAGTCCCCACAGTGATGAACATGCTCAACGTGAGCTTGGTATGGGACATGGCTTCGGCAAGTAAAGCGGCAGCCCGGAACCGAGCACAAAAATATCTGTAAAATCAATAAATTAAAATTTTATAAGACCTTAGAATAATACATCTGTTATGCATATATACATGTACTGTACAATTATACATATTAATAAAATACTGCAAAATCAAATAAATATAAATTTTAGTATTATTAAGAATAGCTTTAACTAAAATAATCAAAGTGCAATGTAGGAACGACACGTACATGATCGTTTTTACCGTTTGTAGTAGCTGATGGAAAGTTGGCCTGTTCGTGGTACGATGAAACTGTACGGCAGCGCTTGGAGTATGGAGCAGCAGCAGTGGATGGTGAAGAATCCATAGTGCGTGCACTCCTATACAGTATATATATATATTACACTATATATACTACACAAAGTATAAAATTCACTACGCTCTATAGCGTACGTTAAAAGCAGGCAGACGATAGTAGGTTGATGTTTAGGCTGTTGTTGTTGTTGTTAACGAGAGCGATTAAATGCTCTTTCTAGTCTAAAGGTGAATTTAATACAGAGGGTGAAATAGCTATGAAGTCCCTTTTTAAATCTTGCCCACCCTTCTTTTCTAGAGCCAGTAGTCTGTTTTTATGGTACAGTTTTCTCATCTTAAATGCAAAAAGTGTTAACACCAGTACAAACGACACGTAGATAGCTGTAATTACATACAAAATATAATATTTATTATAATTGTCTATATGTTTGAAGCTATACTATTCTATGCACTGAATGTATATATGTATTACTTACTCAAAGTGAACAATCATGTATTATTCACTTACTTATATAGTCAAATGTGTTGTGAAGCACAGGTTTTGTTTCGTTGTTTTGATACTTGTCAACCACATCCATAATAATTCCATTCTGCGTGTTCAAATTCTCAAGCATGTACTTTAAAGCCATAAGAATTACTTTATGGATCGAACTTGTATGTACAACTGGTAGCGCTGTTGTATCGATTGGCAATGTTGGGTCTAAGCTACTACTCTGTAGCTTTTTCTCAATTTCATCTAATGCCATCTTCTCTTTTCCATAGCCTTTAGAGGCAGTATATGGTGCTTTATCAGTATACGTATTTTCAACAGACTTGGCTTGATATTGATTTACTTGTGAGTCTTAGGCACATGCAGTGTTGCACGATCTCCCAAGTGCCATAAAAGCACATATTATAACAACAAAAGCACGTACCTTATACATTTTATATGTTTGTTTCGACCACAGTGACATTGCAAAAGCTACTGACAAAGAATTCTATATAGTTGCTCTTTATATGCATTTATTTTCTAGCTGCTTTTTTATTTTTCTGTGACGTCATACGCTTGTGTTTTACTACTGCATGCTTCTGATTAGCATGAGGGTTACGATTCCTTTTTTTATGTTTGGCAACAATGTTTTCGTATGCTATCCACTCTTGCCTGGGTAGTTAAATTAGTTTTTCTATTCCTTCCGACGCATTGTAAATTGCATCTGCATGTGCGTCGTTCGCATTTCCTCCTTTCTGTTCAAGTATAGTTTTGTTATGGTCCTTATTATATGATGTAATACTTTGAGGTTGAGCAGCTACTCTTGCTGCTTGTTGTTCTGTGCGTATATTCATTAACTCAGCATACAACTTGGGTTCAATTACTTTTATTATAGTTGCCATTTTTTATTTATTTTATTCGTAATAATTCTATTTATTAATTGTAATCTTTAGAAATTGTTTCAGAAAGCAAGACAGTACGACAAATTTCACTTTTGTATACTTTATAATATACAGTGGCTAGTATCTTTTGTATTAATTTATGGTATTTAATTAGCAATTTGCAAAGTTTAGTAGGGTCGTTGCAACTCAAACGGTTACTTAATACTTTTATTTGGTTTTTATACCCTCGCAATGGATGCTTACAAAATTTATTTATATTAAATACAATCTCTGCAAGTGCATACAATTGCTCTCTTGTTGCAGTTTGAATTAAATGTTTATATACTTTAGCTTTAACAAAAGTCAGGTGTGACAGAAACTGGTAATTACTGTCAAATCTGCACTGCGTATACTGATTCCCTGACATTTTTGGCACTATTTGCGAATATATACATCAGTTCCATTGACAGGAAATACACTATTTCGCACAAACACTGAAGGATTCGGGCACTTGGGATGCAAGTCAATTAGCATGTAGCTATGTTTCCGTGCACAACATGCTTTTTCATATGCTTCTTGAAGATATATTGGTTTTCCTGGACTAATTTGTTTAGAAATTTGACCAATAATGCTTCTGTCTCTTGGAACGTCAAACAAAATTAAATACTTTGTGTTTAAACTTGTAGTTCTTAATTCCTTAGCAAACGCGTTTTGTAGAATAAGTATGACACTAAAATTCATATGATGAGATAGTTCTGTAAATATTTTTTGAACTAATTGCCTTGCTTTAGTATTTGATTCTATACAGTTTAGATGGTCATCTAAAACTAGAAGAAACGGGCTAGGTATATCGTCAAGCACAGATTTTATAGTAGACAGATCTGATATCACTGTAACGTCTTTATCTTTAGTGAAATATGGATTTAGAAACTCTATTTGGTTAGTGTGAGCACTGACATATAATACTTTATTGATTTGACTATCGATTATTTCCTTTCTGCGTTTGACAATTTCAAGGCACAGAGTTGTTTTGCCAGATGAACTAGGGCCACATACCATAGCCGTAAAAGGATGAATTAATCTAAAGTCGACCGTGTCCAATGTTGACATTATAAGATGCAAAATAATACTGACCATTGAAGCTACAGTACACTGTTATTTATACATTTCTAATTTTCATTTAATTTTGTTTTTTTTACATTTTTTTTACATTTTTGATTTTTTTGTTATACTATTCTACTGATAGTGCAAAGTGCTACTATAAATGTTCGTAATAGTAAAATCTTAAGAAACTATGACAGAACTCTGGACATGCCACTTTAAATGTATTAGACTGTGATTGTTTAGGTGCACAATACACACATGACATTAAATTAAGTATCATACTTGCAAATTTTCTTACTTTTCTATCATTAGCTAATACAGAGCTTGTAAATATATTTAAAAAGTTTTTATAACTAATTCCTAAAGATCGTGAATACAAGTAATATAGGCAGTATAATCCGCAAACTGTAGATCTTCCGCTTTGAAGTGCTGTGCAGTTTTCAGATACTAAATTTCCTGCGGGCCACTGCAGGTTACGGTATTGGTGAATCGGCAATCCATACGAGTCAAAATATTCAAAGCTGTCTTTAGATGTCACCCAATAACTGACCCAGTGCTTTCCAGAGTCTTTTATTCTGTCTGTGTTTTGAATTATTGCAATGGGGTAAATTGATCCGTTCCCATGGTTTTTGTTTTCTAATTCCTCCATGGTAGATCTCATTTGATCTGCTGCTATGACGTAATACTTTGTTTGGGTTCCTCCGAGTAAAATTCGGAGACATTTCTGTAATTCACCGGTATTCATTGCGAGCGTGATGTGGTTCAGTTGAGTTCTGTAAAGCAACAGACAGTTTTTATTATTTTACGTTAGATTTTATGCAAAATAAATTGAGTTCAAATACAAGTAGATCAACTAAAAACTGGTTTGATACTTTACATTTAACGATTAATCAATATTTGTTTGTTTTTGTCAATTTCCACGACGTTTTGGTACTGGCTATACAGAATGGCAGTTACTGAATTTGCCAATGCAGATTTGAACTTCATATTGATCTAAACCTGTCCAGTTTTCATTATGCTCATTGAATTGGACTGTGATGGTACAATTTCAAATGCAAATAGAACATTTCCTTTTGTGAAGTTGGAAGAATTTATCCCATTTCCTAAAGTTGGATTATCTGCTGTTTTCTTTAAAGTATTTAGAGCAAGAAGAAAATTGTCTTCTCCGTTTCCATTAGAGTCTTTGAAACTCAAGGGTAATGTCTTGTACTCTATCGATTCTTGGTTCATAGATACAGCTATTTCACTTAAATTAAAGTGTTGAAAGTTGCAGAACGACTTTGTTAATTTACCAAGATACGCTTGGCTGTCCACTAGCCCGATTACAATAGTCTGTGGCAATCGTCCGTTTATACAATTGTCTAGTGAATGCAAACTGACGCCGGCTGGAATAACAAAGGTCTTAATTTCAGGATCAAGACATGGATATTTTAAAGTAATGCCACTGTTTAAACTTGATCGATGCTTTTCAATTGCAAGTGGTGAAACTGTCTGTATTTTTAGATACAAAACAGCATTGACAATGTCGATACGAAACGGGCACCCAGAATAGCCCGTGCGGGTCTCATTCTCGGCGTCTATGCAGAATGCAGGCAATGACCTTCGCATTATAATACGTATGTCACTGTCTCCTGGAACCATTCGTGTTTGATTAAAAAATGGAGCTTCAGGTCTTCCAACCATAGTAAATGGTTTTGATTCTTTTCCAATATTGTATCGCGCTAAAAATCCACTATTTGTTTTTGCAAATGCATCAGGCGTTGAGTTTGGCAAATATAACTGATCTAGCATACTGTTTTTCTTTTCAATTGGATTTGAAGACAACATGCGCTTCAAGTAGGCACTAATAGCATAGTGATTTGAGTTGTCACTGATGAGAGTGCCATTTAAATAAAATTCAAGATTACTGAATAAACTGTGAAACAGCATCGATGATGGTGCAGCTATATCTGCAACTACTACTGGTTTATTGTCACTCAGCACTAGACGGCATGTCACTTCCAAGTGGGATTCGTTAAATTTGTAATATTTACCTGGAGATTTTAAAATGTCAAAAATCAAAGGATTTTCATTGTCTTGAGGGCTCAAGACAGGATAGTAGAGATAATACTCTGCAGAGTCTTCAACACTGACATTTGTCGGTGGGAGTGTGTCCAAGATCAGATTACTTTGAAATGATTTTTGAGATCCCTCATACACTGACGGTTCATCGTAAAATCCTTGTGTATCCATGGTTTATTAGAGCTTTAAACTGATATATGTTTGATATTGCTTCCTATAAGTCTAGACGTTAAATGGCAATATATGTTTCCCACTGTTGATTATATAGGTATAAACTTATCGTCGGCGGTACATATTCTTCCTTCGCCCTGCTCCAGCTTGACCTAATCTGCGACCTGATCCTCGATGTTTACCGTAAGATATTGGTTTTCGCTTAAGTCGACCTCTGGTTTGTTGTCGGCGACGTACGCGTCTGCGCTGAGAGCCGCCAGATTGCGTTCGTCGCCTGTTTGCACAAGCTCCTCCACTTTGTGTACTTGGTCGTCGTTGTACAGATGTCATCTTACGTTTTTTGCAGGCTAATCGGCAATGGGTAACACGGCACTTTTTATTAATTAAACGGCGTTTATATGGCTTTCTAGATTTCACTGGTATCAAATTCTGTGTGTCACCTAGATTTAACCCTCCAGATGTGTTTTCTACTGTGTTTTCAGTTTCAATAAAATCGTGGTCGCCTGATCCTATTTGGTTGTTACTATTGGTTTTATTAATTGGTTCCAAAGTACAGTATTCTCCTAATAGGCTGTCTTTTACGAGCTCTTCGTCTACTGTATCAGTGTTATTTTCGTTATTGTTAGAGTCGTAAATATTTTTACACAAAATTTTACGCATAATTATAAGTCATTAGTGACATGTTGGGCAATGCACTGCAAATTTATTTTTGAATTTAATTTATTAGAAAGCACTGTAAATAAAATGATGTTGTTGCTGTTTGAATGTTGAGTTTAGAATGAGTATGTAAACTAATTGTTGACACGTTTTATACTTTTCTGCTGTATCAAGTAGAATTTACTTTCATATTAGCAAATTATACATTAACAAGTCAATTTAAATCATAATAAATTCCACATTATTACATTTTGCGTGGTCTAAACTGCAGTTCTACAATAGTTGTGGAATTTTCCGGCAGTGTGACGAGATTGCGATACTCGTTTAATAGAGTTATTCGAAGTATTTGCTGTGCCTGTGGTTTTAATGGCACATACAATATTGGAGAAAAAACATGTACAGTCTCCTTATCGTAAACTGGAGAAATATCTACCGATCGTAGTAACGGCAGGGCATGTGAGGCGTACAGTTGATTTTCAACCATATTGCATGATACAAGCAGACGTTTGGCTGGTATTGTCTGCTCTGGCTCTGGCTCTACGTCTTCTTTAAATTCCTCGTTTTCCCTTTCCATTTTCTCTTGCTCGGCTAGTTCAGTCTTGAGTCGTCCAACCACTCCAGTTTTAAAAATAAAATTGTCTTCAAATCCAAAATATCTATTGACCAACGCTGGCAGTTGTACTGAGATATCGTCTCTCATTTGAGGGATACTAAGCTCACCATCTTTGTGCTCAAACTGTATTCTTGTATCTCCTAACGAACCTTCTGATAATGTACGATTAATTTCATGAACAACATGATCCAAGTCAACTTCTTCTGGTTCTTTCATTGGAAGATAATTTGAATATAATTGAAACAATCGTATGTACATATAAATATTTGTTGTCCTCAATTTCGCTGTATTTTTCTTCGTCATAATCAGACTCTGAATTATAAACGCCATTGAAAAATTTATTATCTTGTTGAAATCCGAGACAAACAGCAATCTCTTCTGGTAAGACAACGTATTCATTTTCTTTACCTTCAAATGTCAACTTGCATTTAGTTTTTTCAAGCTCTTCAGAAGGAAATTCAATTTTTATTTTAATGCCAGTCCTTTCTTGTAGTTCTGTGCCAAACCGCTCAAAGTATTTCTTGATATTAGCGTCACCGTCAATTATTCTCTTTCTGTACGGTAATATTGTTTCGAAACCTTCATATATTTTTATAACATTTGAGGTGTTGACAAATTTGTGAGCGACAAAATTAAATACTGTATTCATCGGGACTGTGTCTAATTTTGCCTGTGTTACATTTCCATATGGCAGTTGTCTCCCAGACATAAATCTGTATCGATTGACCATAAATAAAGAGGCTAAAGCTGGCGAAATTTTTATGTTGACAGTGTCATTTGGTGCCTAATTATTAAAATGAATATAAGTTTCCTCTGGATGTTGCTTTATTGCTCTCTGAACAATTTCTAATGGAAAATGGTCAACTGTTTCTACTAGGCGGTCATTAAGGCTGCCCATAAACACATTCATTTTGGATGCTGTCTTTTGAAAACTAAATGCAGTTTTTTCAGTAGGCACGTAATTTGGAAATAGTTTTGGTGCTAATTCCATCTCATTGCTTTCCACATTACGGACTTTTCTAACTAGAGGTGCTCGTGAATTCCGTACTATTGCAGGTTGTTCACTGCTTGTGTATCTCAAACTGACTAACCCAACGTCATAATTGTCAAGATCTAATGGATATCTACCGATACAAAATTTGACGGACTGTTGTCTGTATAAATATGGTTTTGCTGGTCACTTGTCAATGTAACATAAATATTCTCTGTTCCTGTTGTGTCGCGATCTAGCACTGAGCAGCTGTGTCTGTCTAATCTTCTTCGTTTTTGCAATATGTGCTGTTTAATTGTATTTGCAAGATACGGAATAAACGGTGATTCACTCATCTTGAGAATTTAGGCACGGCTCAATTCTTCTTTATAAAAACCGCCAGTGATACTATTATCATCCAGATCCTCTAAATAGTAAGTAACAGGGATTGTTGTCAAGTTAATTGACTTAATCTTGAATATTTCAAGACTAAAGTTCTGGTTGTATCCTGTTTAAAAGCCAAAGGTATATTAACTTCATAACTCAATAAACAAGTCTATTTATAGGATAATATATTATTAATTAAAATATTGTAACGTAATAAGTAACGACACATTATACCTTTTTCAAACAAGATCTTAGTCCGGCTAATCCGTACACGTTTTCCAAGCTTGAAAGCTGACACTTGGCTCTTTTCATTGCTGATAAGATCTGCAAACATTGTTCGCCAAACCTCGTTCTCATTAGATTTATTGACAGCGTTTGGGGCTCTTTGAATTGTAGAGTAAAAAGTGTTGTTGTAGCTTTTCACAAAAGCAGGAAAAATATCAATTATGCGATAGGTGTCTCTCTGTCATAAAACGAGCAATTTTTTCAAAAATTGTCCTAAAAACATACAAAAAAACACATATTATTACATTAAAATTCATAAAATGAGGCTAAATATTGTCTAGTTACTTCTAATTTTGTAATATTAAGACGCACCTTATTACACGTTCTACTATGCTTGATTTTGTTTCGCTATAAGTATTGTAATACTTAATTCGATGACCCTTCAAAAACTTGCGAAAAGTCTCTGCTCGGAATTCAGTTCCTAAACACATAATATTTGAACATTTATTAAATGCGTTTTATACTAATAAGATATAGTAATACTTGTTAAAATTATAGTTGTATGTTACCGTACCTAATAACAACCTTGATCAGTAAACAAGTAAATTGGTGTCATTTTAGCTTCTCGAAAAATGCTTTTCATTGATTTTATTATTGATTCCGGCTTTTTATTTTTAATAAATCTGCAGTATAGCTTCTTGCTGAACGCGTCTATGCAAAATAATATGTTGGCAAATCCTGAATTATGTTTAGCCATGCCGCTTTCAAGTATCTTCAGATCAGCACAGAAAATTTCCCCTATCATATTAACTAATACTCGTCTGCGTTTAAATTTTTTTTAATTGGTCTGTGCAAACTAAATGAACGCAGCTTACTTAATTCTTGGTCTACAGTAATTTTGTCCTTAAATTTTTTATTGTTTTTGACAAAACCACTTAATGCAGAAAACGATCCTTTTAATCTAGAATTTAAATATGATTTTCGTATATCAGCCATGATGTGTACGTTTTATATGTGAACCACTGCGGTGTGCATTCAAACTACAAATGGACGCTGTTAAATAATCGCACGCAATTCATAGCACATATTACATATTTACAAATTTACATTTAATTTTTGTTGCAGAAATTTCAAATTATGGGATTTTTTTATCAGTTTTAAATATATTATACTTTTTAAAATATTACAACTATTACAATTAGAAAGTGTAAATTATTATTACATTCACACTAACTTTATATTAAAAGTAAGAGTATGTACACAAAAACTACAATGTATAGTATATTTAAAAGTATTAACTTGTATTTACATTTTTTCAAAATGGTGCACTTTTTATTTATAAAAATCGATCTATTTGGCTAGTCATGTCTGCTTTACGAGATTTTCTGTTTTCCACTTTAAGTTCTTTTAGTCGAGCTTCTTCTTTCCATCGCAATTGCATTTCATATTCATGCTGAACAACTAAAATTCTTGAGGCCTGTATTATTTCTTTGTCGACAATCATAAGATTTTTAAAACATTTAAATCGAGAAAGAGCTACATAAGTTGTACACGCTATAATTTCTCTCGTATCCAAGTGCACACATCCTTTTTCTATTGTTATGCCTTGCGATCTGTGAATTGTCATTCCCCAATTTAGGACAAGTGGAAATGCCTGGATTTTAACATATTGATTTGTTTCTAAGTCTAGTTCACAGTATTTAATACGTGTTATTTTCACCCCTTTTCCTCTAGAGGTAACAAAAATATTGTTTCCTCTGTAATTTGGAAAGTCTACAACTATAGCTTCAACATAATTGTTCCAGTAAAGTCTGTTCTTGACGGAGCTAAATATTAAATCCACAACAGTGCCTCGGCTCCTATTAGTAAGATTCGATGCTACGTCCAAATTCTGCGTTAACATGATACGTGCGCCATAATCTACTTCAAGTGGATCTTTTAAAAGTGAGCTGGTTTCTCTAATTAAAGCTGGAACCTCAATAAACCCAGGATGAAATCTTCGGATCATCTTCCTACAAAATTACAATCAAATCATTTAAATCATTTATTCATTTAAAAACATATCACGAATCCTAAACTACATTTATTAATAAAATTTATAGGAAAAATTTACTTTGTATTTTTATTTAAAAATACGTACTTATTGTGTGCTGCTACATTGTTGTTTGTTTGAAAAAGATGAATTGATTTTTTAAATTCTTCAAATTCAATATTCGAAAGATCAGATTGCAAAATGTGCCTCTGTCGTTGTTGCAAATTGTAAAGATCCAGAGGGGTACATTTAAAATATCTCAGCCTCATTAGAAACTCGTAGTACTCCAGTTGTCTTGAATCATTTTTGCTCTGCCGAAACGGTGTGTCTAATACAAAAGCAGTATTGAAACTCTTGTACAATTGAGAAGCTTCTCGTAATTCTTGTGAAGTCTGTACTATGAACTGAGAATACAAATTACTGTCTCCTAAACAAGAACATTGAAGAAAGTCTCCAAACATAAGTACGGTTCTTCCGCTGAACGGCAGCTCTGCCCGAGATGGATCTACTAGTTTCATGAAGGCATCAACAAAATGCAGTAATTTCAAGCCTATAGTTGAAACTTCGTCAAAAAGTAGAACTTTAACATTTCGAAATTTGTATTTATCGACAGCTGAAATACCGTTCTTCAGTTGGTCAGTGATATTCCCATTTGCAAAAGGTTTTATTTTGAAGCAAGAATGAAATGTTGTGCCTTTTAAACTAGAGGCACATACTCCAAGAAAACAACAAATTCTAAAAGAAAAAGTTTCATCTTGGCTTTGCTTTTGCGACAATATGTGCTGCAATGTCTTTATTACTGCTGATTTGCCTGAGCCTGAGATACCCACAATTATCATTCTTAATGGTGTTTTGTAAAATAGTCTTCCAGGTAAACTTATTTGTTTTCTTACCAAGTCCACAATTTGTTTTTGACGTGGAGCTAAAAAAGTGTATGGAATTTCTGGAGGCGCAAAGATTTGCATACTTGAATTCTGAGATAATAACTTAAACTCTCTATAATTGTTTATTGCCAATAGTTCACAAGTAGTTGATTTATCTAAAATTGCACCACTTAAATCGCATGTACAATTGCAATCCAAGTTATCCTTTGCTGTAAGTCTGTGCTTGTAAAAGCAATCAGAGCACAAAGTGTGCTCAAGATTAAAGGCATAAAAATAAGACTTTGGAACTAGTGGAACTAAATCTGGGTTGATTGAAAAACGGCTTGACCCCGGTTGATTACGTTCTCTGTATTCATTCAATACTTTTGTTGCTGCTTCTGAAAATTGATGTGGAGTTCGTTTGCAGGAACAGCACTTTACATGTCTACAGCAAATATTTCTAGACGGTTCAGATATACTCCTTTCTGATGAATGATCGGTTTTTAAAACTCGATTTGGTGGTTTTAGCCAAAGTTTATTGTCTCGTAAATTCGAACATACAAGACGTTGTATCTGTGTTGAAAAAAAAACTATTCTTCCATGACACGCACTACAGGAATTTCGAAGTTGTACAGATCCAAAGTTGTTTGTATGGAATCTAGAAATAAAATCTCTGTTAGCGTATTTTTGTTCTTGTTTTCGTGACCACAAGCTTTTTTGACTGTGTAATAGCGACCACAGTATTGGCAGCTCACAATAGTTAACATGCTTATACATAAAACAGCACTGTATATAGTTTTTGTTTAGTCTTTTGATTTTAATGATAGCTGGCACGTAAACTTTTGGGCAAGTCTAATAAGATTTTGATGTTCTTCAAACTGACGGTGTTTTGATATTAAATAGCGCTCATACTTTGAATGATTTTCTATAACGTGTTGTTTGCGAAGCTCTGTAGACTGAAATGTCTGTGTACAGTACCCACACAAATACGAGTTAGCACACGTAACAGTAGATTCTGAAATTACTTTCATCTTTCAGTTCTCTATGAGAATGAAAATAAAATCAATAATTCCACTAATGCACACTGGTTATAAGTAGCTGACTGACTGGCTGACGGCTTTAACAACCTCTCTATATGAGTGCCTACACTCAACAATAATGCTTAATATTTTAGTGACGCACAACAACCTAGCGTCCCTGTGAATACAAAATAAGAGGGCAGGGCCTATATGAAACAAGACCAATCACAAGTCACTGCTAATATTGTCAGTAGGTTATACATATGATAATAATGCTTGCACAAACGGCAGCAAAAATCAGAACACTCGAGCTCATCTAAAATAGAATAACACTCTTGCCCACTGAGCAATTATTTTCATTTCTACTCAAAACTTTGATCTGTAATATTGTCTCAAGTGTCATTGTCTCAGCAGTACAACAAACTATAGCAAACTACATTTCATCAAGAATTTTTAAATACTCAGTCAGATGAAGTGAGCATATTAAAGTTATCTATGAAGAGCAGCACGGCGCATTTATCTTCACTTCCTCCCGTCACCATGGCAAAGTCTTGCTTGAGTTCTGTAAACATTGAAAATATCAACAACGTTGTGGCATCTGACAAGATGGACTACACCCAACAGCCTGGACCGTCGCGTAATCTGAACAGTGCATCTTCAAGTACTTTGAATACAGCAAATATTGATTCCCAAAACTGGGCATTCTTTGAAACTTCTGATTCTGTATTTATTGGGGACAACGTCAAAGCTCGTGTTGTTTACAGCCCTGGCATGAAGACACATTTCTACTATTTGGGTCGAAGAAACGAAGAAGCCAAGCATTCCAAAATTTCTTTCTCACAATTTGAAAGTCTTTCTTTAGTTGAATGGGCAGCTCAGATTTTACAAGAACATAAGGATCACCCTACTGTTGGCCGCAAAGTAACAGATCATCTTCCGTACTTTGCTGGTAAACCAGTCGAGTTCATGTTTGAAGAACCTCGAAGCAGATTCAAGAAGTTTGTCTATTGGAAGTCCCCACATTTCAGTGTCAAGTCAGTCCGAGTACGCTTTTTATTCAATCAACTGACAGGAGCTTATAACATGCTCATTAATTCTAATCTGTCTGACAAGTACTCTCAGCAGTACCTCAATTACTGTGGCCCGACCATTAAATTCACACTGGTTGAAATGAACGACTTCGTAGCTTACTTGACAAATACAAACCTAAAGCTGGCAGCTCAAGAACCAAAATAAATAACTGTTACAAAAGAAAGCTTACAGTAACAAGAGCAAAAACGCAGAGCATCACCGCAACATCTTGAAGATATAAAGAAACCAAAACCAGAATCTGAAGCAGCAGTTGAACAACCAAAGATCAAGGTACCATGGGAAGAGATATTTGCAGGATTTCCTCCTTCTCCAACCTCATCTCTTGACTGTCACTCAGGATTAACAGACGATTCTGGTTTCACCTATTCAGAAGAATCTAATGAAGACTAGGCAGTTGTTGTTGTAAAAACAATGTAATTACAATGTCAGCAAGTAATTTATTTTGTTTAACTTTTGAAAAAATATGTATATATTTATTTAATATAATGTTAGAGTTGTATAAAAAATAAATAAGAAACAATACTAACCAGTTTCAGGACAGTAATTAAAAAGAAGTGTTAATTTTTAATTGTAGTTGTAATTAAAGTTTAAGAAGTGAATAAGTATTACACAAATAGTTTTAGTTTAGTAATTATAGTGCACACAATATTATAATAAATGTATCAATAATTATTAGGCAGTGTTTCGTAGTAAAGTAAGATGTACATGTTTGTAAATAGTATGATAATATTGTAAATGTCATTGTCAATGTGTAGTGTGTGTAAACTTGTACAAACTTAAATTGATTTTAGTGTCTGCAGATATACTGCACACTTGTAAATAATATGTTAGGCTGTAAATATATGTGTACTTGTAAATAGTAAATGTAAATCTATGTATGTCTGTTGTATTTGTAAATCATGTGTGTAAATATTTGTATGTATGAATTTGAGTGTGTGTGAAAAAAAATTCAAAAAAAATTAAACTTGTAAATATGTATATATGTAAACACTGCATTACAATCAAACTTTACTCTGCAATCAAAAACCTGCATACAGTTTCTGCATAATATAAAAAACAACCTGCGTCTCGCTGCACTTGTTCACCTGTTGTACCTTGTATTTTACACTTGCAGTTTGCACTTGCATCCCTGCTCATCATATTAACTGTTGTAATTTATAAACCATATACCAGAAACATATAACAAACAATCAACTAAACATATATCTCATAGAAACCTGCGGCCCACCTGACTTGCATCAATGAAAAACTTGTATCTGTTCCACAGCAGGTAGAATTCAGTCTTTCGTCCTGGCCCTGAACCTTCAATTTCATATTTTCACTGGACTCTAGAAAAACCAGAAGGCAGCTTCAGTGTACATTGGATCAATATTCAAATAATATGCATATCACGCACATCCTAAGTAACAAATTTTCCCCTTTGCTTTAATTCCTGCAATGCTAAAGGTCTAAAAGTGCACTTTATTCTGTCCAGTTGAGCTCCATAATAAAATTTAATATTATTTATTCGAGCATTCCTACCCCAGCAACTGTATGTATCTACATTATACAACATTTAAATCAATAATTATAAGGATATACTACTGTTACATAGTATATAGGTACGCAGTTGGGCATGTACATATACAAATTTACATATATCGTATTGTCGGTATGTTTCGTCTATAGGTAGCACGAGTGGTCAGCTCAGTACATCGAAATTTAAAGCTCAGAGCTCCATCAGTCACAAAAGTTTGATTTTAGAAGCCGACTGGGCCCATCAGAAGCTTCAGCCCAGCCTCGGTTGATGCGTTGAGTTAATTAGCTATTAATATGCACGTCACGCACATCAACAGTAACACAGTCACCCCAACTCAGTGCACTCTCCAGTGCTAAGGGCTACAAGGTGCATCCAATTTTGTCCATTTTTTCTCAATAGTACAGGATATTTCAAAATAATATTTAATCCAGAACCCAAACATCTACCTACTACTATATACATCCCGCTACAGTGAGTAGATATGCTATATACTGATACATACATATACATATATACATATTGGCTTAAAATGGGCACATTAATTTTTATTTTTGTTATTACATATTTTTAAGAATTTGGTAGATTTTTTAAAATGGTTATTTTTTTAATTAAATTTAAAATTAAATAATTAATTAATAATTAATTTTAATTGCAGTTATGATATTTAAATATTTTAAATGGGTATGTACGTTAAAACAGTGTAGTTAATGCATTTAATTAAATTAAATGCATATAGTTTAATATAGTATACATGCTAATTGTATTTAGCAATACGCAACTAGTACACTGTACATACTAAATATTGTGTACATACATACATAGGTAAGTAACGGGTTCTACATAATAGCATATTAGCACCTAATATTCAAGAGCCCCCCATTCTCGATCAAACTCTATCCATCTCAAGCATCCCAGTTCAAGTCCTATAGCTATAACAGACATGTTGCCCTCTGTTTCTGTACTTTGTAGTTGAGCAAAGCAATTCTCAGCCTTGAAATCCATTCTCAGCCTTGAAATCCATCAGGCATCCTCTCTCAGCCTTTGAAGTATGTACATGACCATTCAATACCATATGGTTCCAATTCGATAGGTACCTTGTCTCCCCCCTCGTGAAATATTCCTCAACTTTTTCAATGCCTCACTTCTTTCACGTAATGAATAGAAGCGGTATCGCCCCCTTCGCACATAATATGTAGTTGAGCAAAGCAATTCTCAGCCTTCAAATCCATTCTCAGCCTTGAAATCCATCAGGAATTCTCTCTCAGGGTTTTGAAGTATGTACGCACACATTCAGCCCCTACGGTTCCAATTATATAGGCACGTTGTCTCCCCCTTCGTGAAGCACTCCGGAACTCCGTCTGTTCCTTTCATTTTACATACCATATGATCCCGTTGCTATGGTGATCAATCCGAACAATGCAAATCCCCGCTCACTTTAAATTCTATCAATCACAAATATCATACATTGAACATCTACATACAATATTGCATAGCATATGATCCGCACTGGCGGTCACAGCTCAGCTGATTTTCATACCCAACACACGTTGCTATGGAAACGCAGTCCAAACATTAACACTGGCTCCGGTCTCGTCCACTCTTCCTCAGTACTTCCCAATGCCCATATACCAGCCACACTGTTCCATTTGAATAATACAACTTCAGCTCCCATTTCCTCCCATTCATACCTATGACATTACATTAAAATGCATTTAAATGCCCATAAGCTTAGCAAGGTTATCCGTCGTTTCAATTTAATCCCATGACTTTACATTACAATTAAATTAAATGCCCATATGTTTAGCAAGGTTATCTGTCGTTTCAGTCCCACATCTCACATCATGTCTCAATCCTTGTCATGGCCCAGGCTGTCCCAGCTGATACCCTCGGGTACTACAACAACAACTACACAACTTTTACACACGTCCACCACTTCCCCTGTAGTATTAGGTTATTTTTATATTATTTACTATAATTTCATAGCGCACTTTATAAGCTACATTTTTTCAACACTCAAGGAACACTCATCACTATAATTATGTGTAACTATAGGTAAATGAAACATCTAAAACATATCCAGTAGTTTAATAAACTTAATTATTTGATTTAAATTTCTGACTAACGTGAGACATTTCCCAAATGTAAAATCCGAATTGTAGCAAATCATATTATACCATATAATTACTGCGTGGTGGGGTCATTACAACATGTATAACCATATCGATGCAAATTGCGTTCGGGCACCAAAATTTGAAATTAAAATTTTAAAAATTTGCTGCAGTATAAAAACTGGAAAATCATATGGGAAATTACATAGGAATTTTACCTAACCTAATAATTAGGTAACCCTTACCACTTTTTCAGTTTTATAATTTTTTAGGAGACCTAAAACCGTGTGTCATTTAAACACGAACAAGCATACATTTGGCAAGGGGTCGTCTATAAATAGTGTCATCCAAATATTTTTTTTCTATGGACCCTATGACGCTATCATCAGCTGTCTGTCATTAAGTCAGTCTGTTTGTCTGTCTATAGTTGGAAGTTGGAATAAAGTAAAACATTTTCAGAAACATTATAGTACTTTTTGACTTTACACAAACCTTTCTTTGATTCCAGCAAAAATACTGATACGAGCTAGTTCCTTTTAATCCTTGGGTGCCTACCTGTTGTTAATTTAGATCAAGCAGCATATTAAATTAATTAGTTGGATGTAGTACATTTTTTCAAATGCACACAGAATTTATCATTGTTAAAAATTCTCTCCACTAGAAATCAAAATAATTTCACCTTAAGATGTGACACACTCGTCCTGAAGTCATCTCTTACTCCAGACAGATATTCAAGTTCAAAAAAAACTTAAGGTTCAACAGAGCCAAAGAAAACCAAGATTTACCTACTTGAAACATAATTTATGCACCATCCTTGATCATGTACGAAAATAAATTTTTAAATACATTCCTGAAAATTCAAAATAGTTATTAGAAAAATGATATAATTACTCTTCTAATGATTAGCCATTGGCCAAACTCTGACCTTCCAGACACTTCTACAAATAATTTAACAAGTTTAAAAATTGGTTTATAAACGACTTCATTTATGAACTACCCCCTAATTAACCATTGAGTTAATGGCAATCTTACTCAAAGGATTTGATCACTAGTCTCTTGAGTTTGTTAGTTCAGCGAAACTGATAGTTTGAATTACCTATTTAATAATCCTTGTCTGTTATATCATAGGAAATATTTATAATTGCTTTTTTTGGTTACTAATTATTGAATCTGGAAGCATTTAGAAGGAATGTTGCATCCTAAATAATATTCCTGCGAATGCTGTTGTTAGTATGTCGTTTTCCTAATTGCGTAAATACAGTAATTTATTTACACATGAAGTTGTTTTGGGATTCGTATCAAACTTAAATGTTAGTTGGCTAATATTTGTTCTCGTATTGATTTTTTGAATTTGAAAGCATAAAATGCAGTTTTAATTAATTTTAAATATTACTCAGTAACTTTATACATATTTTTGACTTTAAAGATAAGTCAATTTGTGTCTTAACTTAGGGCAAATTTTCAAAATACCTAATTAAATATTTTTATATACCTAATATAATGTATTATTTCAAAATACTCTATAAATATATTCAAATTAAATGAAAATAATTATTTTTATAAATAACTATTTGTGAGCGCTTGTGTTTTCCAACCAGATCCTAATATCGCCCTATTATCATATCAAATTATTATTACTTATTAAGTCATACATATATGAGTCATTTTCACACCTGCATTACTCATTAAGTATGACTCAAACGTCAACTACTACGTACACCCATAGTTTAAGTTTTGTATAATTTTAGTTTAAATTATAGTTTTACAATTTCATAAGCTTAAAATCAAATGCCAGTATGAGCATGAAGAATGATAATGCATGTACATTTCTTGATATATGAATTTATCCTTCAATGCATGCCTATGTATATATATTACGTTTGATGCATGAGTTTTAGTTCTCTTATTGTTTGTAAACAGCAAACTGTATGACGAGCATAAAAGCTTCATTACAACTAGTCATTCTTTATACATACATATTTCCACTGTTATTTAATTCTAGAGTATTTATATACTTGTATTTATATTCTATAATATTCTTGATATTCCACATTACGTAATTTATCCGTTTGTGAGGATTTCAATCACGTTTAAATTAGATCAACTATTTGATGTCGGACCAACTATGTGGTCATCGCGAAAGTAACCTAAATTCTTCGATTATTTATTAAATTATCATTTGGCACTCTGAATGTGAAATCAGGGATTGAATTGGATGATGAAGGAAGATTGAATAAAAAGTACTGCTTATGAAAGGTCGTGTTTTTTCCGCCTCTCTTAAAAAGCCTAAAATATTACTTGAGACGTCTTGAATATTATTAGAGCTTCCATACGGTTGTAGCATTTTTACTTTACCCCAAAGTCATTATTTTTCACCCGTATCACTTTTCATCTTCATTTCTACTTGTGTTTACTTCTATTCTCGATATTGCACTGTTGTTCAAACCCATCTGTTTCATCAACCACTGAGTTAATGAGTCTTGGTCTTTTGACCCGTATCAGCACATATACAGATTTCCACTAGGGTGAGTCTGCCTAAATTTTCACCCTTTAACACGTTATAGCCCGTCTCTTAACAGAGGGTTTGCGTCAATTCTACGAATCTAAAAGTCAAAATTCACACACAAAATTAATCTACGAAATTCTACAAAATTTAACTTCGAAATTGAAATTTTTCTACGTAACAAATCGACAACAGCTGTTACAAAATCAAATCTTCGAAATTTTAAAAATTTTAAATTTTAATATCGTGAAAAGGTTCAGAAAGTAAATTACCATCAAAACTACTTAGCAACTTCGTTAAAAGTGCAGGTAGTTAACAAGTAAATTTTAGAAGTGAAAAAAGAAGCAGTTTTCAATCCACAGACTCCGTGACTGAGATAGCTTCCAGCGCGTAGAGCCCACTAAAGTGAGTAGAACATTACCCTTAGTGAAGAATACAGTGACCCACGCAGTTGAAGAGACTAACCAGCGCGTAGTGGTGTATTATATAATTCCACAAACCAAGTGTAGACTTTTCCCATATGGTATTGTGAAGAACAGTTCTCAGTTTCCCCCACATCACTGCAGTAGTTCCAGGGTGTGGCTAGTGAAATCTGAAAGTGGTAGTGACAAAGTGAAAAAACAATAATCCCATGTCACCAGTGAAACTAGTAATCAAGACCAAGGGTATTCCAGAATCGAAGGTAGAGCCCCCACAGCCGCCCAAGAGTTCCAGAGTTCCGGAATCATCCCCAGTCCCACAAATCTCTACAGGCAAGATAGTCGTAAAGTCAGGCACCCAAACCCGAAGATCAACGGAGCCTGTCCAAACTATAGAGAAGACGGTAGTAGAAGCTAATAAACACTACGAACTCGAGGTACGTAAAGTTAAGTCTTATTATCACAAAAAGATAGAGGAACTGCAAGCTAAGTTAGGAGCATCTGAACACCTGACGGCGGACCAGAAAGCTAGCGTACCACTGCAGTTAGAGAACGCGGCATTAAAATCTAGACTCGCCATACTTAGAGCCGCGGCCCAGAAACATACACAGGACAATATGTTGGGTAACAGAACCTTCAATCGCCCATAAGTCGACTTCGAAAAACTTAAAGGACCGTCAGATTACACCAGATGGTTCGTCGATATGAAAATGGCGTTAGGCACCGTTCACTTAGGAGTCATAGTAAACGGATCATATCCAAAACCAGTATTCGCATTGCCCCCAACACTTCAAGAGGCTACAGACATAGCGAACTGGGAGTCAGCCAACAACACCGCCGTTTTGTCTATACATTTAGGCCTTCATAGGGATGTACTTCTCAAAGTGCACCACATCACATTGGCAAAAGACCTCATGAAAGAACTCTCAAGAATGTTCGAGCCCCGAAAAGAGGATGAACGAGTCCAACTTGCGGAAAAGTTCTTCGGCCTCCGTATGGCTACAGAAGGCGGCTACAGCTATCTAAATCAGCTGTTAGCCATCAATAACGATCTGGATAGAGCCGGGAGAAGAATGGACAACGATACCGTCTTATGCCTCACCGTAAGTAAACTCTCGGATCAAGAGGAATACGTAGGATTCCTTCAAACCTGGCGTGTCTCCACCATAAAGACACCCGAAATACTACTGGAGCTACTTAAAGCCACCGACGACAACCGCCAACGAGCGCTAGGTAACGCCGTATATAATCCACCCCAGGCTTTCAGAGCTTACCAAGAGGACGATAGATCTGGAGGAAGAGGAGGAGCCGAACGCGGACGGTCCTGTTTCCGCCGATCCCAAAGAGGAGGGAGTAGAGACAATCGCGATGACGATTACACCAGTAGGAGCGAAAACTCCCCACCACCAAGTTCATGAAACCAACCTGGTGGAAAAGCCAAGAGCAAAACCATATGTTCATACTGTGGAAAACCCAACCATAAAAAGGATGATTGCAGGTATTGGTTGGACGGCGTGTCTCCGCCACGGAGCCGAACAGACACATCATTATCCACCGCCAGAAGCTCCCAGGACGGAAGTCGAAGAAATTCCAAATCAGGGCGCGGCGGATCACGTCAGCGAGGAAGAAGTTCGTCATCAAAGAAAGTAGGTCGAGCCAACACCCAACTTGATCACTCATCTTGCAACAACAACAATAATGCAAGAGAACGAACCCCCGAGCGACAAAACAATCAAGTACATAGAAGTACCTCAAGACAGGAGGAAGGCAACAGACCCCCACCACCTGCCCATCTAGCTCAAGAAGATGTCAGCTTCATTGAAGCTGTTGCACGTCGAGCCACCCACTCTACCCCGTGGAAAGGAAGTTTACATATGGACTCCTCATCACGTAGCAGCAGCAGTGGAAGGAGTGAAGACACCCCCAGGCCAAGGCTGGCGGATCTTTTCTCTGACGCAGACACGTCAAGAAATCAAGACCATGCTAATCAAATGGCACTCCCTAAATCCCCTACATATCCCCTGCATCAAGACTCGTCAACAGAAGACTCGAAGCATGAATACGCACATAGGAGGATGAACTCACATGAAGGAGGATTTCAACACGACGGTGTTGGCCCCAACTGCGATCAACACCCAGCACACCTACTCCGACCTGGACGAAGAGTAGAGAAACATCCAGCGGATAAACATCGGGAAGATAGCCCCACCACTGGAGAAGACTCGGATACCGAAATTAAGCTATCACAATTTAAGCAAAATATTGCTTTCCTACTCCGCCCAAGACAAGAAGTAGAGTCAACATCAACTGACTGGACTGATAGTTCTAACGATGACACCGACACGGATTCGGACTCGGATTTGGAATTCCAATCATCAAAATTCAACAACATCCCCAAAGCATACCTACTGAGACCTGTTTGTGGAGAAGAAGGATCACATCCTCTCTCAAGTGATTCTGAAGAGGAACCGGATTTAACACCGGAAGATTTCCAACCACTACACATAGGACTGGTAAGAGAGCTTTTAACACAGGAAGAATATGACTGGATATTAGAACAAAGAAGAATTCGCCAGACAGCAATGCTGCAAATAATAAACTCCCCAGACTCCACAGGATTTTTACCACCTGTAGCAACTCGCAGCGAGGAGGACAGGGGATCCATAGCTTCCGACGACGACATCCCGGATAACATGGCACAGGAAATATTACTAGAAGCATTAGCAGCAGTCACAATAGAGCAAGGCGAACAAGTAGCTTACACGAGCTCTACATTTTTCCTACGACAACTAACAGCAATTAGGAATAATACAACAGTCACTACAGTCGGCGACCAACCGGAAAACACAAGATCAGACACTCCGGAAGACGAAATTACCTCCTCACCTACCAGACTGAGGGAAAATCCGGATTTAGAAGATGAACCGAATCCAGGAACCTCAGGAACTAATACTCTGGAACAAGAGCAACTTATGAATTTTACACTGGATGAAGGTGAAGATAGAGAATTAAGACTGATCAACGAAGAAGCGGAAGATGCCAACCCGTTTTTGGAGCTGTTGGAAGAAATATCCGATTTTAGAGACTTTACCATCACCAGACAGATGATTACCCTAAGAGTGATAGAACTGGTTAAAAAAAAGGTTCAAGCCAGAGAAGGAGGTTTGTTCGATGAACATGAAACGGACAACGCGATGAATGAAGTCATCATTGCTCTACCTACTGGAGAATTACTACACATACCTTTAAATGCTTCAAACCCACCACCACTTCCCCCTACGGTACCTGATGGTAGGAGTGAAGAACAGAAACAACAAATGAGAGCATACGACTACGTTCTTGGCGGTATCGAAGACTGGTATATACACAGCCAGTACAAAGAAATGCTGGACTGTGCGGCCAGGATATATGGTCTACAAGTAGCCTTAGACTGGACCTGGTACCAACTCCCACGACAATACAGAGGACCAAACGATCACTTCTTTCATGACTGGCGAGGGATGGAAGACGTCCTAATCCCATTGAAGAAGATATTCAACAATCAGACGTTTGACGATCCAATACACCCACGTTATCCGAGACCATGCTATCAAAACATGGCGAACACAGTTCCAACGGATGAAACCTGCTCAGATGACTCCGAGGAGAGGAAAGAAAAAGAGGTATATGACGAACTGATAAGCCATATTTCTGATCCAGAGCAGGCACGGAGACACAGTGACTTACTAGATTATAACATCGAGGTGTTTGGTATTGAAAAAGGTGCAGAGAGGACTTGGTCCCAAATGTCTCCAGACACGAGATCCACGATCCTACAAGCTCTAAAAGATGAGTCAGATTCCCCTAGAGAGTACCCACCTTATAAGGCGATGATGGTCAATCCCAATGAAGAATCAACGGAAGAGGACTCATCTTCAGACTTATATCAACAGTTTCCAGAAGTCTACAATACTCCAAAAAAGTCTCAGAGACAACTCTCTGTGGAAAAGAAAATCGAGGAAGAACGACGGCGAGAAGAACGAGCCCTCGAACAACAACACAGTAGGGAAGATTTACTGAGACAAGAACTCAGACAGAGCGCTGAGGCTTATGATCATCTAATGCCACAGATGCTAACACCAATGGCGAAACTGCTGTGTAAAATCCTGCTGGAAAGATACCTCAATTACTACAAGGTCGGAACCGCAGTAGGGTTAGTCAAAGAACAATTACCCAAACTCCTACCTAAATGTGAAAAGGATGGGTTCATTACACTCACAGACTTGCCAGCAGTCATACTACGCGAGCATGAGAAAACTGAGTTATTGAAAGAGGTCACTTTAACATCAGAAGTGGACACCACACTGGTTATACAGGAAGAGACGACCACTTGGGAACCACAAGGGGGTATACAAGATCTTCTGGATAAAATGAAGACACAAGCTGAGAAACACTTATGCAATACTCTACTTGATGCTAATTTAAGCTTGTATACTCCCCAAACGGCAATAAACAAGACCTGGACGGCAATTCAAGAGAAAAGACTGGAACGAGAAGTTGAGGAACAACTCTCCAAGGGTTTATCCGATTGTAATTTGACACAAGAAAATGTTGTGAACATAGATATGAGTATTTTTGAAGATCCAGAAGAACAACTGTGGTTCACAGCAAAACAATTTCTATCAAAAAAAGGCAATAATCCATGTCTGGAAAGTACACAATTAGGTCCACCAGGAACATCTTTGGACAAAGCAAATAAAAAATTGATCTTTTCGGATGCACCAGTTTCTCTTGTAATTAATGTTGAAGAATTCTTCGGAGCTGTTGGAGGTGCGAATATTCCTCAAGCCCCACAAGTACCTAAACCACCACCAGTCAGACGTTCACAAAGACCGAATAAAGGCCTACCACCAACAAGATTCATTCAAGAATTCGAAACCCCGAAACCTCAACATCAAACAGGCAAAGGGAAAAAGAAAAAACCGGTAAAATCGGATAATCTACAAGAGTCAGGCGACGAACAGTCTGAGGATCAATCCAAAAAGGAGTCAAAGGACGATCATTGAGCCTTCATAGTTAGAGCAGCAGAAAGAAAATGTAGTAGAAATAGTATCTACTACACTGATAGGGAAGAGGAGAGGGAAGCCATTAGGATTATCGATTGACAATTTTCCTCTGCTTTTCCATCACTATCAGAATGTGCACAATCCTCTTGTCAAAAATCGGATCAACAGCACAGGTCACGTAAATCTGACTGCTCCATTTGTAAAGCAAGAAGGGCAGCGAATGCGGCCAAATTTCTACCACGCACACCATCTCCTCCACCGGAGCCGAAACGACGTCCCCAAAGAACAGTCTGGTTGGACGCTAATCAAAAGAAAATCGTTTTCGAGAAAACCCCGTCTTCGATTCCCACCACCAGTACTAAACGGGTACGAAGTGAAGAAGGAAATGACAAGTCGGAGCACACCAAAAACTCACAAAAATTGAAAAAGACTTCTACTGCCACCGGGACTTCCACCGGACGAGGAGGAGCATCAAAACAAGACTCGAGACTTCATGGTAAAAGCGGTAAGGAGGGAGTTAATTTTTCCACCAGCAAGGAGGGCGTAGACTTCTCTTCCACTAGAGAGAAATCACACTCCACCACCGGAAACTGGAATTTTAACTTTTCCACCGGCCAGGAGGGAGCTCACCCCACAACAATCCAGGAGGGAGCACACTCCACCACCGGACATGGACTTTACCACCATTTCACCGGCCAGGAGGGAGTATCCGCCAACAGCAACAAAAGCAATGCGGTACATAACACCTTCACCACCACCAAAAGGAATTTTACCTCTCACACCAGCAACTTGGATGTACAAGCCAACACCAACACGGCAGTACGTAATACCTACAAGACAGGAGCACACTCTTCCACCACCAACCCGGAGGTTCTGTCAATCTTTACCACCGGTCAGGAGGGAGTACAAGCTGCAAATTTAGCTGTACATAACACCACCACCAAAGAAGCACTCCCCACTATGAGGCCACCATCGAGCACAAAAACATCGAAAAATATACCTACCACCCACACCGGAGCTCAACACAGCCAGGAGGGAGGAGGTCAAAAATCAAAACCTTCCACCAACTCCGAAACTCAACACAGACAGGAGAGAGGAAGACGTAAAAAGGCACCGTCCACCAACTTAAATTATGCGAACGGACAGGAGGGAAGGAGGGCGAGTGTACAGAAAAAAAGGAGCACAGTAGGACTACGAGGAGCTGAACTTCACGCATATCAAAACGAGGAGCAAGGCCACCGAGAAAATCCTACATCGTCACTACCTACCTACCACCATCACAATAGTAAGGAGGGAAGGAGGGCGAGTACTTCTCGAAGAAACAAAAATAAATCAACGGCAATTGAAGACACACATTTTCCTGTTCCAGACAAGAACAGACAGGATCAGACGAGTCGAAATTTTGGAAAGTTAACAACACACGAATTAAGGAGGGAAGCGGAGCTGCCACCACCACCAAAGAGATCGCGCACTCCCTACCACTCTACACTATCACTATTTTTTCTCGGATGTATGTACTTCTTGATGTTGATCCTTGGCGGAGGAGCAGAAACGGTAGATGAAGGAGGACCAGTCATTTGGCGGAGATCGGAGAATCCACCTCTTTATGGGTATAATTCCTACAACATCAACATACGCTTATTATCACCTTGCGATTTATTGAAATACCCAGATATCAATATGAAAAATGTGGGACACGAACTCAAACAACAATGTCAAATAGAATATAAGAGGACTTTCCTTCTGCCTCTCAAGGCAATCTGCCCCCCTATCAAGACCGAAATCAGGAGACGAAGATCCGTTTTCACCAATGTAATAATGACGGCTCTCGCTGTTTTCACCAGTGCGGGACTTGGGATGTCATACCAGGCCGAACACCGAGCTGAAATGAACAGTGAACACACATTAGAACTAGCCGAACATTTTAACAAATTGGAACTGAAAATTAAGGAAGACACACAGAATTTTAGAGCCTTCTACAAACAAATGGCGAGAATAACTGATGCTGTTAACCAAATTATCAGTGAACGGAAAGACTCACCTGAAGAGATCGAGCGACTGGAGTTTGATATTGCCTACCTGGTATCAAGACTCACCCAAAGCGGAGCGATGATTCAACACACCAAGAGGATCTGGAGCCGTGGTCATATGGATGACGAATTTTTCGACTTCCTGAACTTCACACTACCGTGCGGGGATTTATGTCTACTGGAACTAGCTGAATTTCGACAATGTAGAAGTGACCCACAAATGGACAATTTACATCTAAGTTTCATTGTGCCACTCGTCAATCCCAACCTGACACTTGTCGTAGCTGACCCATTTACCTTACTATGGAGGAAAGAAAATCGGACGTGTGATTTGAAATATCAAGGACCACCAAATGCTTTGCTTTCAAGGGATTAAGACTGTGTATTCGATACAGGGCTCGACTGGAGTTTCATGGACAGAGTGGTAGCAACAACACACCAAATATGTAAGCCACGAAACTCGTATGAAGACAAACTTAAGTATGTACTTCAAAACTGTCGAAATAGCACAGCACAAGATGCGGAGGGAAGTGTACAAGTCAAAGTGTATAATGCGTTCTTTCACATATACTGCCCAGGCTTGAACATACGTGTAGGAACCACCAGACACACCCCCTGCCCCAATGAAATCTTCCTACTGCCCATCACGACAACATTCACCATAGCGAACGACACGTATAGAGGAGATGTGCTTAACATTATCTTTAACGAGCACGAAGACCCCCTATTAGTAAACTCACTCGACTACCACATGGGAATGAAAATAGACATGAACAACTTGAACATCACATTTGACGAGAGCGACAACAGCATAGACACGTCATCATGGGAAAGAGATAGTAGCATACCATGGTATATGTGGATGATTCTAATTATTTTTGTTTTTCTGTGTATGGCTATTACAGCTATATACTTTAAGTGGAAATTGAGTGCTGCGTTCTTGAAGCGTGGGTGGAGAGGGAGTTACTAGGAGACCATGAAAGAGAAGGGAGAGAAACAGCAGCAAGCTGAGCTGCAGTTACTTGGAACGGAGGGACCAACTGAAACACCTGTAGCCCCACCGAGACGAGGGAGACCCAACAGTAGTTACTTGGACGAACACCACCACCGGAGCCAAGGGACGATTCTTATTCACAGAAGAAGTGGAGTGGATGAAAACGAGAAGATACGTAGGAGAAGTGCGCTTGTCACAACACACGGCCCACTACCAACACTACACATAGCTGAGGAGGGAAATGTCACTGTATCCATACAATCACAGGCACCACCAGCAGTAGAAGAGGAACTACCCAATTCAACCATCGAACCGAGCCATCTGAGATTCTTGGAGGTGGAGTTTACTGATGAAGAGGAATGACAACACCAATTCTAAGAGGGTTTTTTCACTTGCCGTATACCGCCTTTCAGACGACGACAATTAAAAAAAAGGAGAGTATTAAGTCATACATATATGAGTCATTTTCACACCTGCATTACTCATTAAGTATGACTCAAACGTCAACTACTACGTACACCCATAGTTTAAGTTTTGTATAATTTTAGTTTAAATTATAGTTTTACAATTTCATAAGCTTAAAATCAAATGCCAGTATGAGCATGAAGAATGATGATGCATGTACATTTCTTGATATATGAATTTATCCTTCAATGCATGCCTATGTATATATATTACGTTTGATGCATGAGTTTTAGTTCTCTTATTGTTTGTAAACAGCAAACTGTATGACGAGCATAAAAGCCTCATTACAACTAGTTATTCTTCATACATACATATTTCCACTGTTATTTAATTCCAGAGTATTTATATACTTGTATTTATATTCTATAATATTCTTGATATTCCACATTACGTAATTTATCCGTTTGTGAGGATTTCAATCACGTTTAAATTAGATCAACTATTTGATGTCGGACCAACTATGTGGTCATTGCGAAAGTAACCTAAATTCTTCGATTATTTATTAAATTATCATTTGGCACTCTGAATGTGAAATCAGGGATTGAATTAGATGATGGAGGAAGATTGAATAAAAAGTACTGCTTATGAAAGGTCGTGTTTTTTCCGCCTCTCTCAAAAAGCCTAAAATATTACTTGAGACGTCTTGAATATTATTAGAGCTTCCATACGGTTGTAGCATTTTTACTTTACCCCAAAGTCATTATTTTTCACCCGTATCACTTTTCATCTTCATTTCTACTTGTGTTTACTTCTATTCTCGATATTGCACTGTTGTTCAAACCCATCTGTTTCATCAACCACTGAGTTAATGAGTCTTGGTCTTTTGACCCGTATCAGCACATATACAGATTTCCACTAGGGTGAGTCTGTCTAAATTTTCACCCTTTAACATTACTATCATTTCAATTAGGTCAAACTAATTAAAGCAGAAAGTTACAATTTCTAAAATGGAAAAAGAGTAAAGGGAGAATTAGGCAAAAATAATTTAAACACAGTCATTATTACTTCGTGTGGATTTATTTATCTGAAATTTTAACAGTAATAAAAATTAATTCATGACCTGTTGTATAATTATATCCTATAGTAATTCTTAAACCAAAAAAACATTCGTCAGTCTGCATCTCGTAAAATGCAACTTACCTTTAGTTTTAATGATTATCTATGCCTAGGAAACTGCAACGATGAAAATAGGTAGTTAAGACTTTTTTCATCATTACTGTAGTATTTATAGGCTAAAAGCGCTCTACTTTTAAATAACAGAAAAAGATGAGGAGATACAAGAATATTCAATTAATAAATCTTTGGTAGGGATGGCATAATTACTTGTTTATATTATTACGTCATTCATTCATTACTAATATTCATGATCTTGTTGACGTGTTGTCATCGATGTTTATATTTATGTTATTGTTTGACATCATAACTCGAAAATTGTTTTTTTATTTCAGCTTTTTTGAAGAATTTAATCCAGTGGAGTATATTAAAGATCTGGAGATTGTAAGACTCATCAGTTCCTTGTTGGGTTCTTCGTTTTCAAGTTCCACGTTGACGTTCTTATATGCATTTGAACACGAGAACTTTCGAAAACTCTACACGGGCAAATTACGTGAGTCTTAAAAACTTAATTATATATTGCATCGGTCTATGGAGTTTTAATGTTGTCAAAGATTTTTTAATCTAGCAAAGTGCATGACTCATAAAATGTAAATAAAATTTTCTGTGAATAACCAAAATGACGTATATCCCTTCAGAAGTTTTTACACCTTTTCAAAAACATGGAATTGGAATATTTTTCACCTTTTGGAAAACATGTAATCACAACATTTTGTACCTTTTTAAAAATATTTAATATGAAAATTTTGTACCTTTTCAAAAGTATGTAAATAGGACATTTTACATTGTCAAAAACTTGAATTAAAACATTTTAAGTTTTTAAAAAACTCGGGATCAACATTTTGCGAGGGTTTCGCATTTGATTTTGATTGCATAGCCCATTCTGATATTGATTGGATGATTGATATTGATTGATTGGAAGTAGGCCATTTTTGTTGTTCACTGACAAAATAATTATTTAACAAGGGGCTTATATTTATAACAAGCAGGTGTGTATTTCGATGCATCGTAAAGAAATTTGATTTAATACAAAAGTATAGAAACGTCTGTTTGGAGTGAGTTGCTATGAGGATCGGAAGGTGTTTCACCGAAATAAACGTCCCCACTAACGCAACTGCTGCTGCAACTCAAACAAAAGGACTCCAATCTGGTAAGAAATTGTTTCGCAGGGATATCGTTCTCGATGATGGCGCTTCAATCGTGATTTTCGGAGTCTCTGGTGAATTACTCGACACGGACAGCATAGCTGAGTACAAACATAATCTATTTAACAATGTTAATATAGTGAAACCTCATGAGCGATGGCCCTCTTCTCATCTCTTGATGCCTAAACGAATGGGAGCTATGAAAAATATGGACAAGTTCGATGCGGAATGTTTTGGAGTGAATGTATCACATGCGGACACAATGGATACTCGGCAAAGAAAACTTCATTAAGTGTCTTATCAGACTATTTTCGATGCTAGTAAAATGCCTAAATAATTTTGACAGTTTCTGATTTGATTAGGTGCTTAACTATACCCTGCCCTGGTTGATGATGTTAGGAATAAATCCTGCATCGCTCCTAAAATCACGCACAGGTATTTATATTGGAACGGTGGAAGAAAAATAATCGGATTACTGGTTGTCGAAAGGGGACCACAAAAATCAAGGGGGCTAAAAAATCCTCGGCATTCCCAATTTCCTCTTCCCGAATCAAGATTTCTACGCGTTTTACTTGAAATGGCCGAGTATCGTCCTTAACACATGCTGCTCCGCTAGTTTGTTCGCCTTGGAGGCTGAGGCTGCTATTCACGGCATAAGGAAAGGCTCCTGTGAGCAGGCAATTGTTGCTAGGGCCACAATGTACTCCAACTATTTTGGTTTCATTGAACTATTATTGCTAGATAATCTGTCTCCGGAAGGTGTTTGGAAGGCTTTTGACAACAACGATAGTAAGTAAATTTGTAATTTAATTGTTCAGCAAAGAAATCGAAAATGCTCCAAATTAGGGATTTGATGATCGTGTTTCTTGAGATGAATCAGGTAATCTTAATTTAGATTTTTTCAGAAAGCGTAACGTGTCTTTAATATTTTAAAATTGTATAGGAATTTTCCAAAAGGCGTATATTTACGTATTTAGATTTAAAAAATTGGACTAATTAGACTATTTACAGCAAAAATTTGAATGTTAGGACACCAAAAGCATACAAGTCACACATCCTGCACTTGTAAAAACATGTCAATGGAACATTTTGGACATTTCAAAATCATGTATTAAAAATTTTGGACTTTTTAAAAACATGCACCTAAATAGAATATTTTGCACTTTTCATAACATGTAATTAGAGCATTTTTGACGTTTCAAAAACATGTATATAGAACATTTTTCACGTTTCAAAACATTGATCATATTATTAACATGATCACGCTATTGATCATTTTGAATTAAAAAAAAATGTAATTTACATCTAACTCGTCCATCTGCAGGTTCGCTTTTAAATGATGTCATGGAAGTATCTTAATTTCTGGGACGGCATGACTTATCTTTCATCAGCACAAGTTTAGCCATTCCATAGTTAGATATCTTTAACGTAGGATATTATGAGTAATTATTTAAGCAGACCCAATGACCCTATACCCGTGCCATTATTTATGGACGATCCCTAATTGTTTTTCAGATGCTGAGCTTAAGAATCTACTGAAATAGTCATGTCAGTCTGTCTTTCTGTCCGCCTGTCTGTCTGTTGGTCCGTCGCTGCAAGTCACAGTTTTGATGTGAACTACTTTACAGTTTTTTTAAACAACCAAAAATTCAAGAAGGCGAGTCTGTATTGTTTTTGGTGATGCTCGAACTAGTCATTTCTCTACAATTAAAAGTTAAACAGACAACGATCGAAACGCATTGAAGAGGCAGCCAACAAAAACGGGTGAAGGGGCCGTACCCAAATGGCGTCGCCCAAAACCTAAATTTTAGACCCACCTTGAAAACCTTTTTAGCATTGCGTAAATGGACCTCCAACATTGTGTGTCATCGTTTACCAAGTGACCCACCTTCATAGTAGGTGGCCCTATTTGTGTCCGACTCCGAACGCGTTCTACGTATAGGTATATGTATTTAGTATTTATTTACAGACTGAAAGCAAAACGTTTCTTCAAATTCTCGCGCCACTCCACAAGTTCATCTATGTAAAATAATCGTACCATGTCAGTTGCTTTAACAGATGACGTTAAACACCCAGGGGCAGTTAGCTTAAAGAAAGTAAAATAGAAAATTCCAAAAAACACAAATACAAATTCTGAATAAATGCCCATATGCATGATGCAGAGGCTTAATATAACTCCAGCTGCACGCACAGGTTATGATTATGAAAAATTATGGTGTTGATAGGGGGGGGGGTTGGCAAAAACCCAAACAGAAGAATACTTTGCATCATACGTGTAACGACATACCAAATACATACCAAATAATATATATATATAAATTACTTTGGGTTTAAAAACAGTTCAGCATTTTTAAAATAAAGAGTTTACCGATAAATTTATAAATTATTATTATTATCTCTTAATTAACGCGTGCAGTGTTACGGGGGGTTGCAACCTCTTACAGTGGGAGCTCAGTAAACGTCTAAATTGGCTTCTCAACTTTAAATCTGATATTGTTTGGTGGGGGATCCCGGGGCTCAGGTGAAATGTTGGTGATACGCTGTATTTGGTGTACAAAATTCAATTATATGCGTGCTTTTTAATGCCACATCTAAAATAAAATCGTTAATCAGCTAATAAACGATCGCGATGGAAGGAAAAGAAAGTTAGTAACAGTTTTGCTCACCTGAGACCCAAACGCAACGCTATAATGTCACGTGCATTTTTTTGTAAAAATCTGTTTCTGGCTGCGTTAGGAATTGGCAAATTGGTTACTTATAGCTTCACTTAAAAGTCTACATTTAAATGATCTTATGAAATTACCTGTAATAGGCCTAACTATTGTAAAGATATAATTATGTGACAAAAACGTGGAAGTAAACGGAAACATTAATCGTCGGCAAAGATTCTAATCTGAATAATTATTTCCATTTCCTCCTAAAAGCAATGCTCAATATCTCCATTATGCACTTAAAGGCTATTTCTACTTGGCTATTCCGACGTTTTACAAAATAACAAAATAAAGGCTGTGCAAAAGCATACAGGTGCAAATTTCGTGTGTAATTAAGTTTATTGTTAAAGGTCGTCCATAAATGATGTCTTCGATACATTGCGTGGGTGTGGGTTAAGTGGCATTTGGATGACATACATGCAATGCTTAAGATAGTATTTCACGCAAAGACGTCGGAATCTAATTTTGTCAGGGCTGGGGGGGGGGGGGCAAACACTAAAAAAAACACCAACTTCCTCCCCCTCCCAACAAAAAATTACGTCACCTTTTTGTTTGGAATTTTTGAAAACAATGTTGAGTCGTATCGTTAGGTTAGACCAAAATCCAATGTTGAACAGCTGATGCAGCTTAAGCTTAAACGCAAGAACAAAAATTTTTAGTTTATACAAACATATGTAGTAGGCTGAGGGTGCATATTGTGGCCACAGATCCAATTGTGGTGACTGGCTTAAAATCCGAAACGAATCGATTTGTAACAAGATTGCATTTTGGTTTGTGAGATTCAGCTTTCCATCTACTAATTCTGCAACTTCGAGTGTCAAAAGTTTTGATCCTATACGAATTTATTCCGATGGCGTGACACGTGAGTATTGAAAACAAAGAAAAAGTTGTGCCGACGAACGTAGATTAAGATAGCAAGTAGGAAGGTGAAAATTGAATAGGAAAAAAATCAGAGCGTCTGTTTCTGTTTTGTCTTCTGAGTCGCTGTTGCTCAATTTTTAAGAGACTGGAGAAGAACTGGGAATCGAGACCAGGCCACAAATGCGAGCATTACGACGACGTGGAAATTTTTCAAATTTCTGCAATTAAACAATAAATAATTACGTTAGAAAAAAGTGAATGCAACCAGCCTGTCCACACATACCGCACGCCTCAAGTTTGACTTTGCCGTAGTCACATGACTAGCATTAGCTGGACGATAATTATGTCGTTCATTGTGCCCTCATTAACTACTTTGCTTTGCAAATAGTGTGACCCGCAATTCCCTTCTACACGCATCTTTGTAATAAAATGCCTCACCCTGAGCCGGATGGCCCGGAGCTGGAAGGCCCGGAGTCGCATCCATAAAAAAAAACACCGTGTTCTTCGTCGACGTCACCCTTTTTATCGGAACAAGGTCTGCACCACCCCTCTTGCTTGACTCGAATTGCAATCGCGATACAATTAACTGTTACACAACCTTCACCTGATGGACAATCAGAAACTTTCTTACAGTTTCTTGATGTTTTCCTAGTGTCACCACCAGATTCAGATTTAGAAAGCTTCATTAGCCAAGTTTCAAAAGTCCGCTGCCCACCTGGCCAATCTCCCCCGCCTGGGTTCTGTCCAGGCGACCCACCCTGAACCCGAGGGTTAAACTGGTCAATAAGCTCGTAAGGACATTGAGGTAGTTCCCCACTTGATGGTGGTTTGACCTGAGCAAGAACTGACAGACCAAGGTGAAGAGCAATTACGAGTCTTATTGCCTCAGACATTTTGTATTCCCGTCCAAGAAACAAAATTAATTAAAGTTATTCAACTGTGGCAAACCAATCTTCTTAAACGTTCCGGTTCCTAATGGTTGTTGCAGTTTCATATGAGCACAGAATTTTGCAGTAAACTGAACTTTCAGTGACTTGTAGTTGCCGCTGGAGCCACGGGGGGCGGGGGGGTCATTTCTGCTCCCAGTACAAACGGATTAATGAATTTTGTTTTCCGCTTCAGAATCAAGATTCTTGATTTCTCACAAACTTGCAAGAGTTTGCAAGAGCCCAAGCCTAGTTTTAAAAAAATTAGTCAATAAAATTATTTTTCAGAACAATAATAATTATAATTTTTTTTGCCCGCGGAGGAAAAATAATTTTATTAAACAATAATTTTGATTGATGATTGATGATAATTGGTTGTCAAAATTTAAAAATAATTTAATATAATAATTTTATTTTAATTAAAATGTTTTGAGTTAGTAAAATAAAAATAATGATAATAAATAACTGCTCAAAGAGTCCGGTTTTTTTAAACCCCGGAAACGCAGTTAATCCAAAGCACATTGTTTTAATTCTAAATGCTTTCATTCAGGATTTTCTTCCTATTTAATAATACTCTGTATTTAATTGTGCGATTTGTTAAACTATAATATTACTCTATCCTAGAGACTATTCAGTTTTTCCTAAATTTGAATTTCACTCATAACTCAAGGGCATTGACCCCCGTGACAAATCACTACGGAGGACATCCTATGCTACTGTCTCCCCTGAAAATATTGCAAATAGGTAATAATTTCTTTTTTGTCACAAACCTGTATTTAAATATTTTATGGTATCATTATTTAAATCAAGTGCAAGCTAAGGCACGTTTACGTTATCCATATAAACATTGACTAACGATAAGAATGTTGTTAACAGAAATTTACAAGTTCAAAAATATTGAAATGTAATTATTACATTTGCGGAGTCCGTCTCTGATTATTAGCCAAGTTTGAACTATTTTTACAATAGCAGTTCGCACAGGAAGTGAATCTGAATAATTTTTAGGTACTAAATTTAAGACTAAGTCGGATTTAAGTCGGGAATCTGCGACCAATGAACTTATAATGCAATCCATAGCAGGGTTTGCCCTAATGGTGATCACTTCCCTAATGGTGATCAGTAGCCGCGGTTCAAATGCTGCTGCGTTTAAAAATCTGTTTGGTTGATATTATTATAGCTTATAATCTCAACTATCTATAGCCAGTCACACATATTTTTAAATGCAGTAGTATTTGAATAACGGCTACTGATCACCATTAGGGAAGTGATCACCATTAGGGCAAACCCTGCTACAAGGAATATTTCAATACATATCGGCAGTAAGGTTGACGTTTTGACAAAATGCAGAAAGTGTATCAAAATTCTTTAAACCTTTTTTGACAAGTACTAATTCCTGAATGAGCTGCAGTGAAAATTTCGGGGAAAAACAAACACACTGTCTCCGCGCGAATTTATTTCATGTTTCAATATTTAACATGGGCTAAAAGGAGAAACGCGCATTTATTATTGTGAACAGAGGATGCTAGTTTTCAACATACATACTGGCAGCTTGAGCAACATAAAGTCAGCTTAAAATTGCCCGGAATTATATGGGTTTTTATCCTCATATGGAAATGAAGGTCAATTCGTTATAAATTTGTCGTGGGCGTAACTAAAAAAACTGCATTTTTACTAAATGAATTTTTTAATTTTCTATTGAATCTTTGCTGATCTGTAGCTTTTGTATTTTCTGTTCTATTCCTAAAATACATTCGAAATTTTTGGGTGTAATTATGTGAAAATATATTTTTGCTGAAGATTTTTTTAGTTATTTTTAGAATTTCCGTAAATAAAGAAATTTTTTCAATAATCATATTTCAACAATATTTTTCAAATTAAAAAACACCTAAAAAATGTCTTGGAAATACTATATTGTCACGAATATCACAAACCTTTAATGTATCAAAAAATCAGACTGGAAATGCTAAAAAAATTAACTCACTTCTATTAATGGAAAGAAAATCAACTGTTCCTCAATAAACCACGTAATGTAACGTAATGTTAAGGTAATGGCACGCAGGGACGGACTGGCCATAAGCAATTTCGGGAAATTCCCGATGGGCCCCCCAGCCAGTGGGCCCCCCTTGGCCAGAAAACAATAAAAATAAAAACATTAAGATTCTTTAATAAAAGCGTTAACAATCTTTCTTGTTGTCTAATACGCTAATGTCAGATTAGCAAATACAGCTTGTTTCCTTAAGCTATTCTTATTGTACCGTATACGCCATTCAAGATGTTACACTTGTCCTGTGAAGATCACCCCATTTGTTGTAATTGCCCATATAACGGACTCACTACTGTGATGGCCGTGTAACTTTAGGTTATGTAATTAGAGGTACAGGTATAGGTAAAAGAGTCACAAGTCTATGACCCAAATTGTACTATAATCTAGCATTTAACATAATATGTTCAATAATATTAAGCCCGATTCGATGAGTCTCCTCAATTAACCCAATAAAGTACTGTTAAAATCAAATATGTTTCAGGTCCTAAATAAGCGCCGGCTATCACTACAGGACTTGTAATAAGCACCTCAGGCTAAAATAAAAGAGCAGTTATAAATTACACCGTAAGCATATTAGAAGTTATATATAGTAAATTTAAAATAGCTAAGTAACAGTGGAATTACTATTTTGTAAAAGTTTATTGATATCTGTGTTTATAATTATATAATTTAGAACACTTAAAATCCTTGACTGACTTTGTCGGGTAATATCCTATTTTAAAGTGCGTGAAAAAAGAAGTGAAAGACATTTTTTATGGCAGTTTTTCGAAAAAATGACCGGCTTTTTAAACAATTGAAAACTTGTTGAAATATTACATCGAACTCGAACATAATTATATTCTGCTAATTTTTACAGTTCGCCGCCAATGATGTAACATTCGCATGCAAATCCCGCGAGTAATAGGTGAAAAAATCAACTTTGTATATTTCGAACAGATTTTGCGGGAAATTCAAACTGCTTCATTTTATTCGTCTGATAAAACGTTGTACAGAAATTATGGTACGACCCACGTTAAGGGTGAGTCTGCTGGAAAAAGCTTACACACATGTTGAAGACAGCTGTTAGGTTATGCTTAATAGGATGACAAAAAGATGGGTGGCAATAGGTCTCAAAATATACTAAAATTAGGTGGCAGCACTGACATCTAGCCCAGAAAGGCCATTAAATTGTGTTTTACAACAAAAATCATCAAATGTCTTTCAACCTTGGTTCTCACACATTTTTAAAACTCCAACTTGAAAATCAATGGGGTACCTTATGTCAGATTCATGGCTAAATAAGTTAGTCAAGATCGTCGGTGCTCAGTGTGGTTTAATGAAAGGTTCAACTTTTAGATTACTTTTGTGATACTTTTATTCAGTGATAATTTCTAATGGTTGAGTTCAATTCAATTATTACAAAGATGATAACCTACTCTGCTGGGATCTGAATTGAGACTAAATTATAATATTCCATATGATAGTTTCCAATCCTCGGATCATTGCTATTACACAATAATAGCAACAATCCACGTCGCTTCATTCCAATCTCGGGCTCGTCGACCCGTCCATTTAAGACAATGATAATGTAGATAGAACATATTAGCATGCTCTCATTATACACGGCCAATGCAGTGATGACATCGGAATGTCCACCGCTGCACTTTCCGTGTGTTTGGCAAAGAACACCAACGGATGCATAATTGTTGATTCAGCGAAGATTGGGATCCGTGCACAAATTACGCACTGATCTAACAGCCCCCCTACAAAAGGACCTGATCTCCTGATCGGTCAAGCTCACACTCAACCTTCGATGCTTCAACAACCATACTGTTAATAATTCGCTTTTCGATCATTAATTGAATCCAATGCTAAGTTAATTTTAACATCAATTAGTTGTTCAAATATGAAATAATTCACAATTATTACAAAAATTGCAAAGTTATTACTTCCTTTCCTGCTTCCGGTTCTAATCTTGATAATCTTTTAAGTTGAATTCAAAACTCAAATAAATATCCAAATATTAGGACTCTGCGTGATTTCCAACCTAGGATTCATTTTAATTAATTCCATCGAATGCTTAATAAATGTTGAATTGAATAAATGTGTGATACTAGTTGCTATGTCAGTTTTGTTAGTTATTACAAGTTATTTTAAGTGCAATGTGTTGATTATTTATTGATTAAGTGTTTTTATTTTTGTTCTTTTCTTCTTTTAGATTTAATTGTCGCTAACTGCTAAAATTGACCTTTATTGTGCTTTATGTTTTATGTTTTTATTTTATTTTTAGGTAATTTCCTTCCTGATCTATTAATCTAAGCTAGTTCCATCTGCCGTAGCATTCATGCTACCTCGCATCTCTCCTTCAAAAAAAAACTGTGTCCCACAGTTCCAAGATTAATACTTGAAATTGCAAGTAAAATAAAATAAAAATATAATAATAATTCATACTAGTTACATCTGTGAATATCCTGCTATGGTGTTAGTAATGGTTAAATTTAAGCTGAGAGATAGAAAATTTTTTTTTTCTTTTTAAAAGCTGTTAAATATTGAAGTTAAATGTAGATACTTAAGTATAGTCTCCTAGCTATGCTAATTTTTATGTAGTTTTATCTTTTGTAGTTATTTTTATTGATTTTGAGTTCTGTTATGTTGTGTTTTTTAATGTTGTGGAGGGTGGGAATGATAGATTTTTGGTCATTGGAGGGCGGGACTTGGGTCAGGGGCCTGCATCTCGTTCATTACAAACCGTTGCTTGGATGATAGTACGTAGTAGATTTCTAGTATAGCTCTATTAGACTCATCAAACCGTGTGCGGTATCGGGGCATTGTTTCTTGAACTGCTCTCCGTGCTTGCTGCTGTTGGTAGTACATGTGTATTAAGAATCCAGTAATAATTTGCATTGTGGTTGTCGGTTTTGATTTTTTAGGTTCAGCTTTTATAAAAGCACACTTATAAGTGCGGTACACTTCCCAAACCCACAATGCCATGCTAGTTATAAGTCCAATAACAATTTTAAAAATCAATAGAATTGTAATTTTAATCGTGATGTCAGGTGCTACTACTTCGTTGCTTGCTGTTGTAATATTTGGCATCTTAGATACTTTTAATTTCTGCGGCTGGTCGTTTGGTTTAATAAGTTGTTTTGGGGCTAATTGTTGAACTTCAATATAATGGCCATTGGCGATAGATAACGCTGTTATAAGGCTGCTAGTAGGATGTTTTTGTATTGTCGTGGGTTCAGCTAGATTTATTTGCTCTTTAATTGTTTGTATTTTAGTATCGTTCTAGCTCAGCAGGTTGGTGATAGTTGAAGTAAGTTTCGGCGGATAGCTCACCTGCGTGTGTTTCGGTTCCTGCCCATTCAGTTTGGATATTGTTGAAATTGTCTGATCATATAGTTTGGTGTTGCTACATTTGATTTCTGCTGATAGTTGGGATTTTATTCAATCGCAGCGATGATGTAAAGGCTTTACGTGATCTGATAACTGTTTTTCTGATTGCGTCTTTACTGTTATAAATTGCGACAATGCTGGTGATATATTAAAGGGTTTACGTTCTCTTTGCTGCTGCTCTGTTGATTTAGTTTTCTTAGTGTAAGAATCCTTTATATTTTAACCTTTGTGCTGTAATTTACAACTGTTTTTGACTCTGTTTTTAGTTTGATCAGCTGGCATTTCTTGTGTTGCTGCATTAGTGTCCTCCCACATCTGTGTGCTAAAAATTGGTAGCCTAACGTTCTTAGGTTTGGCAGGCAGTTCCTTTTCTCCTTGATCTTTTGAATGTTGTGCAATATTTTTTCCTTGTTGTAGGCCGTTAATTTTCAAATGTCCACAATTGTTGTCTTTGCTTGTATTGTCTGACGTGTTGTTTTTGTAGGTTTTAGCTTTGCGTTTGATGACTAATATTTGCTTAGCAGCTGTCAGTTTCCTCTTTCCAATGTAAGTTAATGTAGTGTACTTAGGTTGCTTAGAATTTTCCTGGCTGCTTGTTATGTCGGATTGGCTGTTGATTGGTTTTTTAACTGATTCTCTTCGTTTATACTCTTTTATGACTTGGGTTTTGCAATTTTCGACACTCTGTTCTTCAAACTTAAGTTGTTGGCAATGTAACTGTGAAAGAGCTGCTGCTTTTTTCCGTGGCATACGTAACTGGTTTTCCTCAAATGTGCTTATTTCTATTTCAGGTTTAAATTGATGTTGTTCTTGTAAATAATTTTAAATTTCTTGGTATTGATTTGGCTGTGCTTTGTGAGGTCCTGTTTCAGGATAGAATTGTTCTCTTGCCGCTACTAAACTTTTTATTTTGTTGTCCTGTGCTGATAAATTACATGCGGTGGAAGTGCCGGTATACTCCGATGTTCCTATGCGTTGAGTTGCTTGGTATTCACTAGACAGTGTAAGAGATTCTAAACCTCCAGGTCGGCAATACTCAACCAGTTTTGATTCAAGCTGTGACAATGTTTTAGGTTCCTTGTGGCTCATTAAATGGATCCGGGCGCTTAGTTTCATCTTTTTGATAATTAGCCTTGTAAATACTTCCTGTGAGTTTGCAGTCACCATTTCTTCCAAATAATTCAACATGCGGTTGTAAAACAATAAAGCTGATTCGTGGGCTTCCTGACTTAGTTTTAGAATGTCATCCAGGTCGATTGGCTGGTTGTCTGTTTCCTTTGGGCAAAACGCAATAAATCTTGCAATAAATTCCTGGAATGATACTGATAGAGTGTCTGTTACCCCAACGTTGTTGTAAAACCATCTTTTAGCTATGCTTGATTCAAATGACGTCGCAAATTGTTGTTTCTTCTGAACTTCTGTTAGTTGTTGTTTGTCTGCCCAGATCTCGAATATTCTTTTAAATTTTAGTAAATTTCGTTCTGTGAGAAGGTCTTTGCATATTGGTTTTGGTTCTTCAAACGGCTCAAACAGTATGTAATTAACTTGGTTCTGCTAAAATTGTTGTCCATGGATGTCAGGATTTGTTTGCTTTGTTTGTTCTGATGTGCCAGTGCTTAATTGTGAATGTAGGGCTGAGCTGATGAAAGGTTTCTGATTTAAGATTTGACATTGTTGCTCGTGACTTCTTTGGTTATTGCATTGTTGTCCAGTGTGCGTTATTAATTTTGATAAAATTGGATTGTCTGAGATTGTTGGATAAAATGAATTTTCTGGTGTAAATTGGCCTAGCTGATTAAAGTATATTGTGCTGTGTTGACTTGGTTGACGTTCACCCATTAGGTTTCCCTCATGATGGTTAAAATTTTCATATTGATGATGCGTAGATTTATTCACTGCCTGTTGATGTTGATACAAAAGCGTTGTTGAGTTTGCATGCCAAGGTTGTTGATTTTCTGGTGTCCCGTGCTGAATTTATAAAAACTTTTGTCGTACATAGTAGTCCATAGATATTGGATCTTCTGGGGACAAGAATTGTAAGTGCTCCCATTGTTGTTTGTTACTGCTCGCTAATGTGTGCTGTTGCGCCTTATTGCAGTTATTTCGTAGACAGTTGTATTCTTGAATTTGACCTAATAAAATTGCGTTTTGCGAAGGTGTTATGTAAACTGTTGCATGAGGATTTTTAAAATTTTCAAAATACATGGAATTAGAACTTTTTGCACTTTTCAAAATACATAAAATTAGATCGTTTACACTTTTTAAAATACATGGAATTAGAACATTTTGCAATTTTTAGAAACATTGAATTAGAACATTTTGCACCTTTTCAAAAACATGGAATTAGAACATTTTGCACCTTTTCAAAAACATGGAATAAGAACATTTGGCATCTTTTCAAAAACATGGAATTAGAACATTTTGCAATTTTTAAAAACATGGAATTAGATCATTTTGCAGCTTTTCAAAAACATTGAATTATAAAATATTGCAGCTTTTTAAAAACGTTGAATTAGAACATTTTGCACCTTTTCAAAAACATGGAATTAGAAAATTTTGCACCTCTTCAAAAACATGGAATAAGAACATTTGGCATCTTTTCAAAAACATGGAATTAGAACATTTTGCAATTTTTAAAAACATGGGATTAGATCATTTTGCAGCTTTTTAAAAACATTGAATTAGAACATATTGCAGCTTTTCAAAAACGTTGAATTAGAACATTTTGCACCTTTTCAAAAACATGGAATTAGAACATTTTGCACCTATTTAAATACATGGAATTAGAACATTTTGCACTTATTTAAATACATGGAATTAGAACATTTTGCACCTATTTAAAAACATGGAATTAGAGCATTTTTCACTATTAATTAACCATGGAATTAAAAATCTGTGCACCTTTTAAAAAACATGGAATTTAAACATTTTGCACCTTTTTAAAAATACCTAATTAGAACATTTAACACTTTTGAAAAACACGCAAGTTTAACGTTTTACACTTTTCAAAAAACGCAAGTAAAGAATTTTGCACTTTTCAAAAAACGCAAGTAGAACATGTTACACTTTTTAAAAACACGCAAGTAGAACATTTTACACCTTTCAAAAACTCCTAATTAACATATTACGCATGTTTTTCAGTTTGTTTTTATGACAGTTCATTTTGATTGGAGCTTAAATTAGAAATGGGTCATTTTGGTTCTTCACAGACGATAGATTATTAATGTCTTGTACAACCTTCTACAGGTTATGTACATATAGAGTACTATTCATTTGTGCGAATTTACATAACCTTCAGCCCTTTGGAAATACTCGACTGGTTTTGACGAGTAATATACCATTTTGAAGTCCTCAGAAAACAAAAAATCTTTTATATAATTTTTACTTCCAGCACGTACAACTCTGTTTGAGGATTTTTTGAAACGAACCCTACGTTTTTTGATTCATTCAGAAACTATGGCAATATCGAGCTAATTAATTTCTAAACAAATTAGATTATTTAAATAATTATATATTTAGTACCTAGTGTATTACCTATCAAAAATCTTTTCTTTGTTGATATAAAGCTCAAGCTCATCACTCATACCAATACCACTGTGTAGCAATAAAACTACACGTACGTTTGTCCCAATTTGAATTTCTAATTGTCACTCACCTTCTTACGTATGTTTTTACTTTGATCCCAGCCCATGGAACTTTTTTTAGAGTTTGAAAAAAGCGACTTCCTGAATAATTATTAAAAAATAAATTAATCTTAATTACTGTACACATAATTTAGCCTAATTATGATTTTTCAGTTACTTTGTTTTTGAAAAATTGAAAACGTTTAGTCTCTCGCCATTTCGAAAGTTTGAATTACCTACTGGTGACGTTTTGCTTTGAATATGAGATAAATAATATAACACATTCAACTTGCCTCCTATTTCTCTATTTTATAGAGAAATTGCAGATTGCAGGGCCGCATACTTGTATTGCATTATTGCATATTGGGTTATATAAACCCGCGTACTATTTAAACGAAGACCTCAGACCAGCGCCCTATTGCGAACCCGAGCATTATTGCAAGACATACAGACTTGTTTTCGGAAATTGGAATGCTTCATTTACATGCCTTAATGAATGCAAAATGCTCTATATTTACCAGGTTTTTAAAGGACGCACTGATATATATATATATATAGACAAGCATGAGTAAGCTTGTATTAAACTGCAAAATATTCTTACTGCCTACTTTCAAAAATTAGAAATTGCTCCATTTACATGCTTTGAGTGACATGATATTTTAGTGGTGTTGTAGATAGTTTATTTTGATTTTAGCTAAACATAAACACAAGTCCTTTTGATACTTACGGTAGTTTATATAAGTGAAATATTTTTAATTAAAACATTATGCCAATGCAATAAAACGAATTAATTTGCAAAATCAGCAATGAAATACAAACCTAAAATAATGCATTTGGTTTCATAATGGCGCAGATAGAACGTTTTGCAGTTGTAAAAAGCTTTTAAGTGAGTTACGTAAAGTACTACAGCTCCTTAGAACACGTTTCAGAATTTTTGATAATTGCATAATTTATACAGGTAGGTACCTGTGATTACTAAAAATTTCCATAGTTACCTTAATGGAAAAAATCAGAATCTGAAATTTCGACCATTTTTGAAATTACAAAAAAAATTATTTTGTATAAAAATTTTTCAAGTGCGCAGCATGTTTTTAAGCGATTTATAGTTTTTTACGATGCTCTTTTCGAAAAAAAATATTACATCGTAAAACAAGATTATCACTTGGCGTGGTTTGCTCGTTAGATTTTTTACCCTATGTTAGGTTATTAATTTTTTAGCAAAACGCGATAAGTCCACAAATTAAAATTTTTAAACATTTTTTAGAAAATTGGTGAGTCCGTCTAGAATTAGGAAACTACTTGAAATTACGATTCCTTAGACGCAGTATGTGTAGAAAAAAAATTGAGTTACAAAAACTCAACCTTTCACTATTTATTCATTTTTCCTTGTTTCTGCGAAATTTACTTTACTGGACTTACCCCGTTTTGCCAAAAAACTCCTCATATTTTATTGTCGAAATTAAATATATGAATGTGACGTTGCTAATAAATGTGCACGTTAACTATTGGCGACGTCCAGTCGAAAATACATCAAATTGAATTGTGGCTCAATGCAAATAACGTTGAGGATAGTGCGAGTCAGATTGTAATTTTTCTATTTCTCAAGGCCAACTAGACAAGTTCATTTGCAGCATAGCTGGACAAAACAAAAGAGACCTGGCCATTTTCGTTCACGACCGGCCTCCCGGTCTGTTCTATACTTTTGAGACTGAGCCCAAAGGAGCCTATGTTAAATAATACAGAGGCGCAAATGAGGCACAAAAAGAAAGGTAAATTTCGGTCCTCTGTCACTTTTAATTTGGGTCTCAAAAGTGACCGAATGTCCAACTATGATTTGCAGTACAACGCACAGACTCTCAAGCCAGTCTTTAACATACCCATCCCTACTTACTAAATGTATGTAGGAAGCAAATGCTAATGCAACCGTTTCACACAATTTACATACCAACATTCCTACACAACTAAAAGCAAAAGCCGCTCCAACTACGTTTCATCAATTCCATTCTAGCGATTTTGGCGAAGCAACTTTACACATTGTAAACGTGTTTGTAAATCTCTTTGCAGTGTCTCAAAAGTCAGTTACAGAAATAGTTACATTTAAGCTCACAATGTATGACTTACAATATTACTTGCCTCGTACGATCTTTTTTGTTTTTGCTGCAAATAATTAATTCAATCTCTACAATCATTCAGTCAATTTGGAGTCAATGCGACGTGTATCTCATGGACTTCCACCTTTTCTAATATTTTTAGCTCTTTTACGGAAGCCTCAGTTTCTTTTATAATTATATTTTTAATATAATTTTCGTTTAACTCTTGTAGGGCCAAAAGACGTCCGTTTTAAGTGGTACTATTTTGGCTTTTCGCAATACCTATATCTTCTTGCACTAAAACATGGAGCCTCAAGTTAAAGACAAGACTCGTATTTCAATGTCTCACGAATTTGTAAAATTCTTTGCCAAATCAGCTGTGACTAATTTAGAAAAACTGGATGGAAAAAGTGAGCGGAGCAAATACTATGACATTATAGCGAGTGCGGCAGGAAGTTTCGTAGGAATTGCATCCGAGGATGCAAAACCTTTTCAAAATTTAATTCGGACTTTATTCAAAGTTGGACTTGGCCAATATGACAAATCTCAGAAAGAGATTCAAAAAATCACAGTTATGTCGACTGTGGACGCCCAGTCATCTCAAGACTTCCCCTAAGAATTTCTACAGCTTTTCGTTACACTCGGTCTCTGTGTGTTTGATATGTACAGAGCGGATTTCGAATACATCAATTTAAAAGCCAAGTCGACATCCCATGAAAACAAATTGCTGGCCATTCAAATGCTCGGAGAGTACGCAGGGGCCAAGTGTTTCAGTCACATGCATAAACACGGAAGTAGAAGCGAAAAAGAGTTGTCCAAGGCGCTCCAGAAAACCAGCAAGAAACAGTGGTGGTCCTCAGTTTGGGAATCAAAAACAGGGGCCAAACAGTTCTACGTGTGGGTTAAATCGAAGAAGGGTCAGAAATGCGCAGAGCAGAAACAAATTGCACCGTATGAAGTCTATGCCAGTGAAATTTTACAGAATCTTGAAAAACAGTACACACTGTTAAAAACTAATACCGACAAGAAAGATAATTATTTGGATTTCTCTTTGGACCCTCACGAGGATTTAAACAGTCTTACAAAATCAATTTGTAACCAAATTTCAAAAGACCCGACATTCAGTTATTATTTAGCATTGTACACTAAAGTTAGCAAGAACACTGAAATTTTAACAAAAATCGAAGCTAGTACGGAGACAATTAAATATGAAGTTGCACGTGTACTAGATACAGTAAATAATAATTTTAAACCTTAATTTTTCCTATTTTCTGAAGCTATTTTTTTAACAGTAAAATTGATTGTAAATTTTAAAACAAGGGCAAGAGCAAAAGTCATTTTTTATTAGGAGCATTTTACCAGACACATTGAGAAATTTGAAGTTGTTGCCTTTTAGTTCTGATTTTTGTACTACAACAGTTTCACTTAAGTATTAAAATGTTTAATTTATTTTCATTGTTAATCACGTATTTAATTATAGCAATTTTTATAATTACGTTTTGGCTTTAAAATATTTACTTTCAGAATTTAAAAAAAACTCTTAAATCTATTTTCGGAAAGCAGCCTAATATTAAGAAAAAAAACTTTCATTAAAATAGAAATCAAATGTACAAACAGCAGGGCGACAAAATTTTAATTTTTTTTCAAGTCTTGTGCCCCATGGTAGACAAATAATGCATCATTTTAAATTATTTTAAATCTGTGCTATTTCTAAGTACCTTGATTTTATGGATTAAGTCTTTTTTAAATCCTAAACTGAAAATTCATAAAATGAAAAACATTAGATTAAATTATATTAAAAAACAGTTAATTACGGACATAATAATATTCACTGTGTAGTAATCACTGTTAGAGCTCAGTTTTGATTTAAATGGTGGGAATCCAGGGAAATGTAGGAGTAGCCCTATTAGTGGTCAGCATAGTTTAATCCTAATCATAAAGTCGGACCAGTCCAAAAAGATTTGGAGCACACAATTTGTAATTAAAAAATAAAAATACAAAACTCACTAAAAAAACCAAAAAAAATTCAAATATTAAACCCTTATGTATATATTTAGGTTTCATTTGTAGTAGGCGGTAGCATTAAAATAACGTATCTCGCAGTTTAAAAAAAGTCTTTGAACTAACATGTTTTGAACCGCAATATACTTATACCGCATGGGGATATACTTATACCGCATTCGTACAAGAATAATACTTTATTAAAATTCACTATTCACTACACTGTAATTTTAATGAAAACACAAATTCTACATTTTTCAATTATGTTATTTATTCTTTATGACAATTAGGTTCTGACGCAAAAAGGAAGCACTAAATATAATTTAATTATATTTATACAGATTCTTATACTAAAGCAGTAGAACCAAACGCCCCACATTCTTTTATGGATTTATTTCCTAGCATTTAAATCCTTGCTTTTCCTTCACTGAAACACCTAATAATTTAATTCCATTTTCATTCCCAAATTTCATTACACACAGAATATGTATTGGGAAATGATATATTATGTCAAACTCAGAATAAAACACTTACACCTGATGAGTATATTTTAGCTAGTTCACTTTAACTAGAGCAACACAGACTCCAAGCTACTTTTATTTTATACATCATAAAATTCTATTCATTTACCCCCAGTATTTAAACATTTTACTTATCCTATACTATCAAGAACTTTTCAGCGTGTTTTATTTCGAAGAAAGTTAAATACCAATCTATGTTTTCTGTTTAAATTTTTTTTTGATAAATTTTGTTATAGTTTTGATTTGGTCACTGCCTTAATTGGTCTGCATTGATCTTAGATATTGGACAAGACTCATATGTTTTGGTCCTACATGTTAAACCACACCATGCTGACTACCTAAACTTCTGGGCTACCTGCACTTAAACAGATAACAATTATTCACAGTCGTCATGCAGACGGGCTGCATATTTTATTTTAAAATTAAGTGATGCAACTAATTCTTGTATTTGGTTTTCCTAGACCCAAGATCCCTTGCCAAAATATATCAGATTCAACGTTGAGGAACCAATTCAGACGTTTACTGGGCGGGAACTATTTCTAGTGGAGCTTCACAAAGTCGTTAAGGAGTGTCAAGAAACAATTCTGACGCAGGCGCCTTTTCCTGTTGTGGCTGCGACGGGGGGAATGGGCAAAACTGAAGCAGTGCGCATGTACATACATCGCCATCCAAATGAGTACGACCATGTCATATGGATCGATGCAGAACAAAATTCGTCAGCCAAGAACCAATTTATCCAGCTCGCCATTAAATTGAATATTTTTACAGAGTTTGAAGGAAAACCAAAAAAATTTGAGTTAATTTTAGGGCAGATTTTTGAGAAATTGCTTAAACACAAAAACAAAGTTCTTCTTGTGTTCGACAATGCGGAAGCTTTTGAAGACGATAAGGACCACAACTTCAACGGAATCAGATGCCTTCTTCCAAAATCATTCTGCCCTTCCTTTGTTAAGCCAACAGTCATTGTGACGTCACGGAACCAAAACTGGAGCCTCCAGAAAGTAATTCAACTGGATCTGTGGACCGAAGGTGAAGTCGTTGTATTTGTGAAGCAGAGACTTGGACTCAAAGAAACAGCTGAGAACAATGAACTGGCGATGCGACTTGGAAATCTCTTCGGTCGTCTGCCCATCGCACTTCAGGCGGCTGTGGCCGTCATTCTCCAGCAAATTAAACGAAAGAAAAAGTACGGAATTCGGAATGTAATTGACGAGTACAACAACGGTAGCAGAAAAGTGCTTGTGCAGAAGCCCCTGGTAGGAAATATGAGACTCACCCAAACGACTATCACAATGTTGGTTTTATGGAACATTTCTTTGGAGAAATTGGTGAGATACGCAGATGGAGAATTATCTATCAAAATTCTTTGTTTCATGGCCTATTTGTCGCCTGCAAGAATTCCACGGGATTTCCTATTTGCGCTTTTTAAAAAAGACTTTAGTCAGGATTCCTTTGAGAATGCGATAGAAAATCTGGAAAATCACTCGTTAATTGCATCTTTAGGCTATGCTGACTCCAATTTTCAAGGTTTCTCTATCCATCGCATGATCCAAGATGCCACGATCAAAAATTTAGAAACCAACGTGGAACAGAAGCCAAAAAATATTTTTAACAAAAGCACATTTTTGAACGAGACAGAGGTACTTGCAAAATTATCAGTTGAGTCTACGAATTACATTAAAACATTGGACACACGTGGAATTCCACGTGGAGGTGAAATTGTGGAACACTTGGTGCAGATTACAAGCCACGTGTCAAAGAATTTTAACGTAAAGCAATTTAGAGATTTAAGTGCGGAAGTTGCTGGATTTTTAAGTAGGACGAATGATTTTACAAAATCCATTGAACTCTACAAAGAAGTTATCAAAGCGACGCCTGCATCTGACGTTCAAAATGAGATTCTTAACAAAATTAAACTCAAAGATAACCTCGCTGCTGCATACAGAGATGGAGGGTTCAATCAGAAATCAATTAAATTATACGAAGAAGTTCTGGAGGATAGGACACAAGCATTTGGTCCACATCACAAAGAGACACTTAACACAAAATGCAACATTGCAACTGCACTTCTTCGTCTGGGGAAGTACGATGAAGCAGGAGCAAAATTCAGTGAAGTTCTTCAAGACTTTAAAAATAATCAAGACACTCAAAGCGAATCCTTTCTAGTAACTAAACACAACTACGCACTTGTTTTGTCCGTTCAAGGGGAGACTGAAGAGGCATTGAAGCTTTATAAAGAAGTGTTGGAAGAATACGAAAAGAATCCAAAGTTAAAGTCTGAAGCCGTCTTGGTCACAATAGGAAACATAGCGCATAGTCTGAAAGAAGACGGGAAGTTTGAGGAAGCGTCTGCGATGATGCAGCAAAATATTTCAGATGCCACTCGAGTGCTTGGACCCTTCCACCTGGACACATTCTCATTTAAACGAAATTACGCACGACTACTTCATGCCCGAGGGCAACATGAAGAAGCGGCGCAGCTTTATTTAGAGTTGTCGGAAATACAAGAATCTCAATTAGGCTCCGAGCACCCCTTAACGCTTCTCACAAAGAACGACTTGGCTGTTTTATTTCTTGACACTGAGGAGCCTGACAAAGCACTGCCCTTCTTGGACGTCGAAGTACGCGAAAGAGTTTTTGGCCCGGAGCATCCGAGTACATTGACCACTGCTTATAACTTAGCGATTGTCATGATGGAACAAGGGAAGTTCGTCGATTCTTTGTCGTTACATAACAAAAACTTAATGGCTCGCAAAAACGTTTTAGGGCCTAATCATCCAGATACACTGAGCACGATGCACAACATAGGTGTCGTGCATTACGAAATGAAAGAATTGGACAAGGCTGCGGAAGTGTTGGAAGATGTTTTGTTGCGTCGAGTGGAGGTTCTCGGGGAAAATCATCCTGAAACTATGGAAACATTGGAATGGCTCACAGATTGTCGGGAAATTGTTGACGAGCGAAATGATTTAATTGTGAACTTCGTGACGTTGACGTCGGTTGATGAAGAAATTGGGCGAAGCATCTTAGAAGCGTCCAACTGGAACATGGAGGTTCGAACGACGCTTCAAGTTGTTATTTATGTAGCATATAACTTGATTGTTTTTATTTAGGTGAATGCTCCTATTTTCTTATTTTGTTTGCTGACACTTTTAGGCTGCACTTGACACTTTTTTTAACTTAAATTCCACTGATGACGTCGCAAGTTTGGGAGAGCAGGGCGAAGCGTAATTTAATTTTTTTCGGTGACTTAAATACTTTTGCAACATTTAACAAATCGAATTCAAACGCATAATTTAAAAAATATTATTTTATCTACAGATCCAGCGGAAAAACATATTTCAATAATCAGACTTTGGATTTTCATCCTGCCAACGGCAACAAGACGAACGGCAATTAAATCCAAGACGTTGAGGTGCAGGTGGAAACAGTCGTGAAACGTAATCAGTTGTGCCTTTCAACCAGAAACATACTTATTTATAGAAGAAAGTGTGTAATGATGTGACTCGCTAGAATTGTTTATTCCAGTGGTTGATAGAAATCATGTGGGAGAATGGCAAAAGAAACATGCGGTACATTTTGATAAATAAAGAATTAAATGAGTAATAATATTATTATCGATTTATTGTCAGGATAGCATTCGTGAAACAAACACCAAATTTTACATAAAACAAAGTTCGTAGTAAATAGTAATATGTTTCAAAGATAGCAGACACTAGTAATGTTAGTAATATTTGATATTCATTAAATAAAGTACTTATTTTAAACTTAAGACTAACAGACGAATTCCTGGCTGCCCTTTGTTAATTTATTTATTTTTCCCGATTCCAGTTAGTTTGTTTAGATGTGTTATTATAGAAGCAACTACAGATTTTTGGTATCTTTTTGTTTTACATAGTACAGATTTGAAATGGTTGGTGGATCTAGTTTTACAGTAAGTTTTAGATTGAATATTTACAATATGCTATCTATTCGAGGCTAATAACAGTTTTTCCAGTTGTAAATTTAGAGAGTTGATTGTTTCTATTATCGGCATCATTTTAACATCATTGACTATACTTTTGTAATTGATTAAATTTATCTTAATTTTAGTAAATACTGCTTAACAACGTTTTTCTAACTGACCTATATTTTGCGTATCACATTTATTTAGATTACACCTCCACACTGCTATTGCGTATTCTATTTTCGATCGGACGTATGTTTTGTAACAATTATTTAGTTCAGAAATGGAGAAACCGAAGTAACGTAATTTTGATAGCATACAACTTTTTTGACTAGCTTTTTAGATGCTGAGCTTAAGCATCTTATAAAATGGTCATGTCAGTCTGTCTGTCCGTTCGTCTGTCTGTTGGCCGTACACTACAGGTCACAGCTTTGAAGCAATCAACTTCAAAATTCTTCTAAACGATCAATAATGCGCGCCGGCAGGTCTGTAATGTTTTTTCAATTTGATCGCACTAGTCATTTCTTTACAATTAACAGTTAACTGGACCCCTGTCAAAACTCAGAAAAGTGAGCTTCCCAAAAAGCGAACTATGCGTGTAAACAAATTAAGAATTCATGTACATACCACGTAATTTTAAAGATCTGCGCGGCCGGTACAAGTATATCTCATATTACAGACCCAGCCAATCTCAGCTACAGTATTCAATGGCAATAATGGCATGTAGTCTGATTGTCTGATGCAGCGGTGACGCACAAATGACGTCAGGCAAAAATTTCTTTTACACAACCCTACCAAGCTGCTATCGCATTCACATTAGGTATGCAGGCTAGGGGTGACGCGCAAATGACGTCACGTGAAAATTTCTTTTAGACACCCCCACCCAGCTGCTGTCGCATTCAAATTAGGTAAGCAGATAAAGCGTTACGCGCAAATGACGTCAGTCGACAATTTCTTCTGAACACCCCCACATAGCTGCTGTCGCATTCACATTAGGTAAGCAGGTTAGGGGTGACGCGCAAATGAGGTCACGTGAGAATTTCTTTTAGACAACCCAACCCAGCTGCTATCGCATCCACATTAGGTAGGCAGGCTAGGGGTGACGCGCAAATGACGTAACGTGAAAATTTCTTTAAGTCAACCCCACCCAGCTGCTATCGCATTCACATTAGTAGGCAGGCTAAGGGTGACGCGCAAATGACGTCACGTGACAATTACTTCTAAACACCCCTACCCAGCTTCTATCGCATTCACATTAGGTAAGCAGGTTAGGGGTGACGCGCAAATGACGTCACGTTAAAATTCATGTAAGACAGCTCTACCTAGCTGCTATTGCATTCACATTAGGTAAGCAGGTTAGGGGTGACGCGCAACTGACGTCAGACAAAAATTTCTTATAGACACTTCCACTCAGATGTAATCGCATTCTTATTAGGTTAGCAGGTTAAACGTGACGCTCAAATGATGTCACGTGAAATTTTTTTTCACATGTCACGGACTGACCTAAATTTGTTATAGATTTTCAGAGATCGTCTATAATAACGTCCTTGAAATACATAGTTTCTAGTATCCCAAGTCCCAACTTTAAATTTGTTTCCATCCTATTTTAACTACATGTCACGTACTTAACTATATGCGTAACAGATATTTAGGAATTGTCCATAATGACGTTATTAGTGAATAGTGCAATTTATAAAAAAATTTCAGCTATATTAAACTACATGCTACGAACATAAGCATATGTCTTATTAATTGTAGGGGAGCTTTCATAAATGTTATATCATCTTTTAGCGTAACATAAATTGTCTTGCGCCTTTGTTGAAGCTCAGCATCTACTTTGGGCCAGCCCACGGTCGACAAATCCAGCGCGAAGCGCCGGGTTTTTTTATTACTGTATTGACTTAGATTTTTCAGTTGAGTTTGTCGTCTAATTGAACACCTAATAGTTTACAACAGCTGATTTTTGGAATACTGACATTGTTTAGTGCTAAATCGATTTTGTTGCCCTGTTTTTTTGGGTTGTTTTTTGTCTGTCATCAATTATTATAACTGCACTTTTAAGTGGATTAATTGCGATGTATAGATCGCTTGTCCAGTTGCTAATGTTATTCAGTAATTCCTGCGTTTATGGTTGAGCTGTATACAAACCCTTTTCCACTAGGGCTGAATCGTACACAAAACCAGAATTGCTATGTTTGTTGGGGTTAGTTTCTGAATTGCCTATTTTTATAAGTTTATTATTAATTTGAAAAGAAGGGGGGCAAGTGTTGCCCCTGAGGGGTTCCATTACTTATTCATAATGAATCAGAGAGATTTTGTTTTCCTTTCACACACTGTGACCTTGACTTTAAAAAATCTACTAGCCATAAAATATTATGGGGATTTATTTCCATCTCGATTCAATTCTTTAGTGAAACGTTATGATCGACTAAGTCAAAAACCGTCCTTAGTCAAGTATCACGATTATTACATAACAGTTGAATTGGTCCAAAGCCTTGAGTGTAAAGTGTGTGAGTAGTGTTAAGTTGTAAAAAGTAGATGAACCTTTGGAAGATCTGAACTAGTTTAAATCAATTTTATTTTCTACTTGTTTCATGAGCTTTAAATACATAAATTGTTTTTGCGTTTTTGCAAACATTTAAGTTTGAAAAAAAGGGCGGAGATCATTTTTGGATTCGATGCTTGAGTTTTTAGGAATGAATGTAATAATACCTTTTTTCCACTGACAAGGGAAGTATCCCAAGTGTAAAATCCGAAATGACGCAAACGATATCAGATCATGTACTACGTGGTGGGGTCACTACAACGTATATAATCATATCGGTGCAAATTGCGTTTTGGCGCCAAAAACGAATATTGAAATTTTCAGAATTCGTCGAAATGAAAAATCACGAAAATCATATGGGAAATGAAATCGTAATTTTACCTTACCCAATGGTCCCCCCTTCCTACTTTTTCAGTTTTCTGATTTTTTTCGAAAACTATATGCTTTGTGGTATTTGATTATTAACAAGCCTAAAATTAGTAAGGAGCCGTCCATAAATGATGTCATCCAAAAATTTCTATTTTTAGACCATATGACGCTGTCATCAGCTTTTAAAATTGTGTAAGCAAATGGCTATTTTTACATAGGATGCAATCCAATATGCAAGCAGACCCAATGATTTAAGCCCTCATTTAATTTATTTAAAACTTCCAATTTGTAAAAGTACTAACCCGTAAAGAAAGTTGTAAAAGTTGATTAGTTTAAGAAACAGAAGCACTTGTACTGTTACAGTGATAGTTATGGAATAGTTTATAACTAAAATAAATAGCTATAATATAATCGTGCAAAATTCAGAGCAGTATTTTCAGCAGCGGCATCATTATTATGGAAAACAGAATTTTGGGCTTTTGTAACATTTAGAATTTAGATACCGTCGCGTTTGCAAAAGGCGTATTAGTTAACGGTCATTTGAGTGGACACTGGACCTTTTTAAAATCTATAAGGCGGTTTGGCGTCTTCCCTCTACCCCGCAGTCATATTACAGCGATAGTATGTCCTAAAACCCGGGCTTTATATAGCATCGTTTGAAAACTATTTAATTATTAGAAACCGTCTCAATTCTGAATAATAGCAGGTTATCTGTACAACTGGTAAACTTTTTAAGTTTGCAATACGAATATTTCTATGAAAACTGCTAGTATTCTTAAATAATTATTAATCAAAATATCAAAACAATAAAAATCGTATAATTGGTACCCATGGGTAGAGTAAATTGCTCACTAAACCCTAAAGCTTCAGAGTTTTGTCGACTGTATACTTTAAAATTCAATAAATCAGGGATCGTCCACAAATGACCTCATGGGTCAAATTATTCATTCATATAATTATAACCTTACATTTAGAGCTGCGATCGTGAAAGTGTTTTTACTGTGCTTTCAAAAATCAAAATAAATTTTTTAAGAAGATCCCAAATTGTAGGGATTAATACAACATTTTAAAGTTCATAAACAAAGGAAAAAATTGTTTTTTAAATCCTTTACATCCAGCTTGTACAACAGCATTTAGGAAGAATTTAAAAAACAACGGTTCATAAATGTATTTAAAAATTTTTTCGTCCATAATTGACCTTACAGGTGGAGTCATGTGTCTCTTTGGATAATGGATTGCATCCTATGTTAAAAATAGCCATTTACTTACACAATTTTAAAAGCTGATGACAGCGTCATATGGTCTAAAAATAGAAATTTTTGGATGACATCATTTGTGGACAGCCCCTTTCTAATTTTAGGCTTGTTAATAATCAAATACCACAAAGCATAATTATAGTTTTCGAGAAAAATCAGAAAACTGAAAAAGTAGTAAGGGGGGACCATTGGGTAAGGTAAAATTACTATTTAATTTCCCATATGATTTTCGTGATTTTTCATTTCGACGAATTCTGAAAATTTCAATATTCGTTTTTGGCGCCAAAACGCAATTTGCACCGATATGATTATATACGTTGTAGTGACCTCACCACGTAGTACATGATCTGATATCGTTTGCGTCATTTCGGATTTTACACTTGGGATACTTCCCATGTGAGTAGGTACTGTGAAGCTTTTAAAGAAAACGTTGAATGTGTACGCTAAAGCATCTGCAATGAGGTACTCGAATTCCTTTAGTATTAATGAAGGTATTACGTTGCTTAAAGGGTTTTCAGTAGGTCGCACGTGATCAAATTAATATGTGATTTCAAGAGCATTGACTTTAATAGGTTTCAATTAGGTGTTAATTGGCGCTATGAACACATTTTCTATTGGTTAATAAGTTTTATTTATTGCTGTGAAATGTTGACATATAAAGTAGATTGTATTTAATTCAGAATTGCTTTTAAGTAGTGTAGAGACTGAATCGACGCACTAAGCGCTGGCTATAATTATTACAGGGCATTTATGCAATGCTTTAGGGATGCTTATACGACGAATAAAGACTTTAGTTAGGAGCCTTTATGAATGCTTACATGATATTTTTGGGAATGGTAACGCACTATTTTTTCTTTCTCACATCCGACCACAACTACAAAAAACTACATGCACAAATGCTTCTACGAGTAAACTCTATAAATAAATTGTACGGAATTAAAATTATTCTCATGAATCACATAAATAAATTTTTTGGCGATAGGTAGGTAGGTAGGTACCTCAATTACGTTGAAAAAAGTAAAAGTAAATTCATTGCTGCACTAAAACTATAAAGCATCTTTTTTTAAGCAGGACAGACGGGTCCATCTACACACACGAAAGAAACTTGGGCTTAACTAGTTTGTTTTGGTACTTCATGCAGAGTAATAAGAGTGAGAAGCTGTTTGCACTCTACGTTATCCTGTCCATGTTCTGACTATTTACAAAATTGTGACTCAGTTTACACACTCGCCTTCGGTTGGCGATTGTAGAGTTGCGGACTGCGAGTCAGTTTGCAATTTTTTATATTTCGCAAGGCCAAAGCCAACTGGTAACTAGCTTTATTTGCAGTGCAAAGCAGAGACGTCGTCTGCTGGGTCACCCTTTTACTCACCCATCATAACATAATCAATGTATGTAGAATGCAAGTTCTACTATATACGACCCACACAAATTAAGCTCAGAATGTATGACTCCATCAACTTAATATAAAGTATATTAGATTTTAATATCAAAATTTATGATTATGATAATACATAAACTTAATAACCCAATAAACCACAATCGTATGTTTATCGTTTGTGCTGCGTAAGAAATTATCGTTAAACCGTATGTATAACGTTACTCGATGACGATAGCGCAACGATAAAATGTCCGCGGCAGGCACGATTGAGAATCGCTGCAAAATAACGTTACTGCGACGATAATTTTGAACGCTCTCATTACGCTATACTGAGACGTTACTCTAACGCTAGCAAATTCCTTTACTGATACTATAACGTGATTAAATATTTATGATTAAATCAACGCTATTTACGCTATTTTAATTAATAACTTGGTTAGAAAGCAAAACATTTTTTATTCCCCACTAATATCGTCAAACTCATCAATATCTTCATTTCGCACCAATAACTATCTTACACACACAGTTGTAATCGTTTAGATTAGATTAAGTCGCTTCTGTACACTCATGTACTAATGTATCAGGTAATTGCTGTGAATATTCATTGTCCAACAATTAACAATAGTTTTCTGCATGTGTATTTATAATCTTCATATTTTTACACTGCGAAGGCAAAAATTGCACGTAGGATTGAGAAGTCCAGCTGATTTAGTTTTTTTTGCTATGAACTTGCAACTAAAGTGACACGAAATAAAGGCATTTAATGTGCGCAAAGCAACTACACTTATTCGGAGGTACATGGTTATATATGATGTTGATGAATGTTAAATCGTTAAGCTGAATTGAGTCGTAAGGCCACAGGTGCAAAGGCAATGTATTATTATTTTTGTTAACAAAAGCGTAGAATCCTCTGTATGTTGACAATGATTTCACCAGTAACTATAACCAGAATTAACTTCTACAATAAAATTGTGAAGGTAACTATAGTTGGCGTACATTTACGAGTAAACGGTTATTGGTTAACTCGTTAACTCGGTTAAGGGATAATGACACATCCTCGTACTAGGTCAGATGGTGAGATCGAGGTCGACGGTCAAGCAAAAAAATTAAGTTCGCCGACATAATCAGTATAACACTTCGCTGTTGTTAATTACTGGAAATTCAGCTGCCGTTGCACCTGTAGTACTAGGAAATTCATTTAACACTAACTTATCGTCTTTCACGATTATCAAGAAAACACTTACTATTAGCAAAACCACACATTAATAGCTGTAACAATTGTATAATATTAAGTCACTGTAATTGCAAATTACTTAGCTAATTTCAAAATACGAAAATCTAAAAGTAGACTCAGAAGGAAGTAAAACCTAATGCGGTGTACAGCAGAACTTTAGTTCAGCTGCAGCTGCAACTTCAATGTGTTTTGTGTATCGTTATTTTAAAACGATTCTACAACCATCGTATGACGATATTATACAATCATAAAAATGGCAATATTTCCACGGTTCATTAATAATATTAGAGCGGTTTTTGGTAGCGATATATTACCGCAATATTTTAACTTGCCAGTATCGAAAACTATGCGTCACGTTTTGACCATTTTAGACGGTTTAATTTCAACGTTGCATAATGGGTAATTTATTACGAAAACGATTTAAACGTTATTAAACGGTTAGAAGACCATACCAAAACGGTTGTGGTTCATTGGGAAGATACATCAAATGTTTGTACAAACTTCTGTATGAGTAAAAAAATTCAATAATTTTTTTGAATAAATCGGACTATTAACCTATGAAAAAAAATGTATGACTCCAAACTCCAAATGTGACGTCATTTTGCATGCCTCGTACGATCTTCTTTTTTTCTTCAGATATTTCCATCTCCACACTAAATCAGTTTAATCAGTCAATTTAGAGATAGTGTGACTTGTCTCGTACAGAATTGTGTCATTTCGTTTAATAATAATTCTCTTGAAAAATCCCCAGTTTGTTTTTTATATTTGGGAAATAATTTTTGGTTAGTTCTGTAGGACGTTGCTTTGAAAAGTTTCATTATTTTATTTCCACTTTTTCTACTACTTAAACTTAGAGCTTAAAGTTGTAAATATTTGTACCTTTCCCAGCATCGGCTGTAATTACTACTCGTCTCTTGAGGTGATAAGCGTTCTATTGAGTGTTGGATTAAGGAATGGCAGAAAAACAAAATATTACAGGACTCGATGTGAAGGGGAGTTTAAATGCACGCGACATAAGCGTAGTTATAGCAAATCAGGTATAGACAAGTAGCACCAACATACTTTTTAACTATGCTGACATCTATCAACTAATTTAGTTATTTCAATTATAATTCTTTTAACAAAAAGTTTGACCATGTAATAATTGTTACAATATTAAATACATTGAAACTGTGCATCTAAAGCCTTATTTTTTGTTAGCTCCAGGATCCCCCGCCAAAAAATATCAGGTTCAAAGTTGAGAAGCCAATTCAGACGTTTACTGGAAGGAAGGCATTTCTGGAGGACCTTCATAAGGTCGTTAATGAGGGTAAAATAACAGTTCTGACACAGGCGCCATTTTCAGTTGTGGCTGCCACCGGAGGCTTGGGCAAAACTGAGACAGTACGCATGTACATTCAACTCCACACACACGGGTACGACCATGTTGTTTGGATCGATGCGGAAGACAATTCGTCTGCCAAGAACCAATTTATCCAGCTCGCCATTAAATTGAATATTTTTACAGAGTTTGAAGGGAAACCAAAAGAATTTGAGTTGATTCAAGAACAAATCTTCGAGAAACTGCTGCAACATGGCAACGTAGTTCTTCATGTTTTGGACAATGCGGAAGCTTTGGAAGACGATCAGGAACTTAACATAAATGGCATCCAAACACTTCTCCCAAAATCCCTGTCCCCGTTCTTCGTTGAGCCTACAGTCATTGTGACCTCACGCAACCAGAACTGGAATCTTCAAAAAGTCATACAACTGAATTTGTGGACCGGAAGTGAAGTCGCCGTCTTTGTGAAGCAGAGACTTGAACTCCAAGAAACAGATGAGAACAATGAACTGGTGACTCAACTTGGAAATCTCTTCGGTCGCCTGCCCATTGCTCTTCAGGCGGCTGTGGCCGTCATTCTCCAGCAAATTAAACGAAAGAAAAAGTACGGAATTCAGAATTTAATTGAAGAGTACCACAACAGGAGCAGGAAAGTTCTTGCGCAGAAGCCGCTGATAGGAAATATGAGACCCACACAGGCCAGCGTTACAATGTTGGTTCTGTGGAATATTTCATTTGGGAAAGTACTAAAATTCCCAGATGGGAAATTAGGAATCAAAATTCTCTGTTTCATGGCCTATTTGTCGCCCGCAAGAATTCCACAGGATTTCCTATTCGCCCTTTTTCAAAAAGACTTCAGTCAGGATTCCTTCGAAAATGCAATAGAAATCCTGGAGGACCACTCGTTGATTGCATCTTTAGGCTCTGCTGACTCTGCCTCACGCAGTTTCTCCATCCATCGCATGATCCAAGATGCGACGATCGAAAATTTGAAAAGCAACAAGGAACATAGGACACGTGCCATTTTCAACGAAAAAACTTTTTCGAACGAGACTGCAATGCTTCTGGAATTATCCACCGAGTCTACGAGTTACATTAAAACATTAGACACACGCGCAGTTCCACGTGGGAATAAAATTGTGGATAACTTGGTGCAGATCACAAGCCACGTGTCAAAAAATCTAAACGTCCAGGAATTCAGAGATTTGACTGCGGAAGTTGCTGGTGTCTTACGGAAAACGAATGATTTTACAAAATCAATTGAACTCTACAAAAATGTTCTCAAAGCGACGCCTGCATCAGATGTTGAAAGTGAGATTCGTGACAAAATTAAACTTAAAGTGATTCTTGCTCACGCGTTCGGTAGAGGAGGGTTTGACCAAAAATTAATTGAATTACTTGAAGAAGTTCTGGAGGATAAGACACGTGCACTTGGGCCACATCACAAAGAGACACTAGAAACAAAAGGCAACATTGCAAATGCCCTTCGTCGTCTGGGGAAGTACGTTGAAGCAGCGGCAAAATTTAGGGAAGTTCTTCAAGACTTTAAAAACATTCAAGATACTGAAAGCGAATCCTTCCTAACGACTAAAAATAACTACGCACTTCTTTTAAAAGAGCAGGCGAAAACTGAAGAGGCATTGAAGATTCATACACAAGTGTTGGAAGAATACGAAAAGAATCCAAATTCAAAAACTGAGGACGTCATAAATACAAAAGCTAGCATAGCGCATATTCTGAAAGAACAAGGGAAGTTTGAGGAAGCGTCTGCGATGATGCTGAAAAACATTGAAGATGCAAGTCGAGTGCTTGGATCCTTTCACCTTCACACATTTACATTTAAACGACATTACGCAAGTCTACTTCGTGAACAAGGGAAACATGAAGAAGCTGCGCAGCTTAATTTAGAGTTGTTGGAATTACAAGAATCTCAATTGGGCTCCGAGCACCCAGACACACTCATCACAAAGAACAACTTGGCTGTTGCATATCTTGGCACTGACCAGTTTGACAAAGCATTGCCTTTGTTGGACGTCGAGGTATTTGAAAAAGTCTTTGGCCCGGAGCATCCGGAAACAATGTCCACTGCTACTAACCTAGCAAATGCCATGATAAAACAAGGGAAGTTTGGGGATGCTCTGTCGTTACATAACAAAATTTTAAATATTCGCAAACAAGTTTTGGGGCCTAATCATCCACAAACACTGAGCACGATGTACAACATAGGTGCCACGCATTATAATATGAAAGAATTCGACATAGCTGCAGAAGTGTTTCAAGATGTTTTGTTGCGTCGAATGGAGGTGTTTGGGTAAAATAATCCTTCAACTATGAAGACATTGCAATATCTCACAGATTGTAGGGAAATTGTTGACGAGCGAAATGATTTAATTGTGAACTTTGTGACGTTGACGTTGGGTAAACCTAAAACATGAACTGAAATTAACTGAAACTAACTGAACTGATTTAGCAAAATCAGCCTGTTTTTGAAGTTTCAGTTAGTCAGTTCCGTTTTAGCTCATTTCGTTCTCGAACTGGTAACTGAAAGTAACTGTTTTTGCATATTCGGGGTGATATGGTGAAAACAGTTAGTAAGTTCCTATGTTTTTACACAGGACGAGAAACAAGTAACTGAAGTAACTGTTTTTTTGATTATATGGGGCTGTATGATGAAAACAGTTAGGTTCAGTTACGTTCAGTTACGTTCAGTTAGGTTCAGTTACGTTCAGTTCATGCAGTCTGCGCTGACTGACAAGCGTAACGCTTGCGTATGTACATAAACTGATTTTACATTGTGAAGGTGGGTGTGCTGTTAATAGAGACAGGTCGTTTCACAAATTATATGCGAAAATTCCAAAGATGATTGTATCAGTTAACTGTACCATGAATTCCGTTCAAGCAGCAGACTACGAACACAAAACTACGAAAACATTTTTAATCCTAGTCTTCTTCTATCCTTTGCAGTTAGTATTTATTACCTTAAATCTACAAATATTGGTATTAAACATTACCAACGCATAAAGTGTATTTATACCTCCCAACAATAATTAATGCAAAAGTTTAAAGGCTTCTTTATAATGACTCACTTTGCATATTTTAATAATGAGTGAAGATAGTTATTGTGCTTGTGTTGGAAGTTTTTTCATATCGAAATAGATAAAATGAAAAATAAATTAAAAATAAACTATTCGTAGGTAGCGAATTTCCAGGAGCAATTACGTTTTTTTTCATAGCTTTCGGTAACGCAAGTATTTCTTATTTGTTTTTGTAATAACTGTCTTTGAGACTAAAAATTTAATTCGGTTTCCAGAAATTAAAAATTAGCCAGAGCTAGAACGACGGGCAAGCGTCAAGTTTCAGATGTAGGGCAGTAAGCAGTTGAAAGCAACGAAAGCAAGAGAAAATGGACGACAGTCAGTGTATGTAACTTCAATGGTTGCTGCCGCTCCTATTATTAAATTTCTTCATCGACGTCTATGTCGAGACTATGTCGAGCTTACATCTATGATAGCTCAGAAGACAGTATTGAATCTTCAGTTAGACTCGAGTTTCCAGGTATCACTACAAGTCATGGCCGCAGCTGAGCAAAAAAATCATAAACGTTTGCGCAATAAAAATCCAGCTCCTTCCGCGGCTTTAGGGGATAATCTAATAATGCATCAACCACTGCCACCAAAATACCATGTGACGTCGTGGATTAAATTTTCACGTTTTGTCAGCCCTTTATTCTTGTTAAAAAATTATGCCCCGCGAAATTTAATATTGAATGAGATTATATTGCCACCACAAAACGTGTTAAAATGAAAGTTGCATGGACGGGTTACGCTTGAATCTCTAAGAAATCTATAGAGCATTGTACAGCCCTGAATTAATTAATTAAATGAAGTAACTATATAAAACGTTTAAGTATACCAATCAACAATTGTTAAATTGCACTTTTCACTGTTGTCAAATTCAGTAATTATTTTTTGTGTTAGAAATGCATTTATTATGCCTAGAGCAGTGTGTTACTTCCCTATACTTTTTAACTTCTGTTACATATATAATTCTTCCCAATATTCACAAAAATATACTGGGGATTAAAATGAATGTGTCAATCCAGTGCGGTGCAGTGATTCCAAAATAAATAGTGCCCCAAACATTTCATAGTAAGTATCTACCGTAAAGCTTCTAATAGAAGCCCCCGGCGTCTATTAAAAACAGACCTTCCTACCCCCGGCGTCTATTGGAGACCCGGCGTCTATTAGAGACCCGGCTTCTATTAAAAATTTATGTTTTGAATGGAAAAAATACAAAGCGACGAATAATGAGCTTCGCAAAGTTTTATTATTTCTAAGAATTTAATCGTTTTTATCATGCCAAATTATTGCTTATTTTATCAATTGTCTATAGAATTAAGTGCAATTCTTGATAGAAAGGTGTATTTTTATTTAGTAGGTTAGCTCACGACATCAGACACATGACAATTTTAATGGGAGTATTTTTCCTACTAATTAAATTTGGTCACTGTAATCACTCTGAATGTCTTCTTCCTCGTCTTGTTGGCTTTCTGCTTGCATTTCAACAGATTATTTTGCATACATCATAATCTCCAGCTTTTTAGCTGCTAAGTATGATTTGCGTTTACTATCCATTATTTCTAAAAAACTTAATTTAAACAACTATCTACCTAGTTACCATACAAACTTAACTTTTTGAGTGGATCGCACACTTGACGTTTGCAGGCAAAAGCTGATTTTTAAATTTTCGAGGTATATCTAATGTGAGAATATCGCAAGGATATCTAGCTCATGACGTTCTTTACCCCCGGCGTCTATTGGAGACCCGGCGTCTATTGTAATTAATAGCCGCCACCCCCGGTGTCTATTAGAGACCCGGCGTCTATTGGAGACCCGGCTTCTATTAGAAGTTTTACGGTACCTAATTTACAATTACTCAAAATCGAATATAAAGTTGATTGTATGAGTAATAAGTTTTCATTCATTGCTCAATAAAGTCTGCATAACACTATATTCATTCATTTTGAGCATTAAGCCTTTAGACAATAATTCATTTTACACTGTTAGGTTGTATGCAAGATGAATGTAATTTATTTTATAATTTAAACTGCTGGAATATCTTAACCCACCTCAGTTTATTACATCAGTAAATTATTGTTAAAAATCTGTAGTGTCATTGAATTAGTAACTAACGATAAGTTCACTCACATCTAAGCAGTACTTATTCTTTAGTAAATACAGACAAGAGCATTATTTTCCTATCAATACTTTTTTTTGATGAAGCTTTAGTTTTACATTTATTTCTTATAGCTTAAATAAAAATGTATTGAAGTAGTTGAAAAAAAACAATTTATTAGTTCGAAAAACCATTATCATCATGGACATTATTATACCAGACCTTAACTAACAGTATAGGTAACTATTTTATACTTTATGTGTGGGGTCAAGTTATTATCTATCTTAGGTCTGCCAGTGTGTTAGTTACATACAGTTTTTGATCTATTTTTGTATGCATTCTATTCTTAGAATATAAGTACCTACACAACCATGGTGGAAGCAGACTTAATAACATGCATGACGAAGTTACGAAGTGACAAATCACTCACGGTTTGAGGACGCAGTACATATTCGTGGATTAATTGTAGGGCATTATAACACATGAATGCACCGCACGAAGATAAGTTGGGTTGCTGCAGAACTTCAGCAAAGACAGTGGGTTCCCACTTTGGATGACATGATTTAAGCTTGGAAATACAATTCTTGATTCGAGCTACTCCAGCAAGGCCATACCATGTTCTTGCGGCTTCTGACCGCAGGGAATCAAAAACTAAAATTAAAAGAGTTAATATTAAATAAATGAGTGCACTTGTATCAAAATTATTAAAGTAGTAAATAGTTAGTACCTGTAATTTGAGCAGTTTGATTTTCGCATTTTACGTGGTACAGAGTCCAATGGTTTCCATTTTCATTTACTGGCATGAGAATAGAGCAACTTGTTGTAAGTGCCTTATTTCGACGTAATCCAGTCAGTACGACATCATCGTATCCTTTGTCAAACAACCGGGTTGATTGCACACAAGAAATGTATTTAGTACTTGAATGTTTGGTAATAACAGCCAGAAAAGCGTCGATTATTGTGTCATTCACGTAGTTAAAATGAAACTTGGCAACATTATCAGTAAGAAAGTTCTTTTCATCATCAGACATGTGACATTGCAATGATTTTACGTCTCGTAGAAGTACTGCTATATTTTCATATTGCATAAATGTGGCCTCATAATTATTTGCTGTTGCAACCGGAACGCTTTTAAATTCGTCTTTGAACTGCCAGTGCAAAACGTTTGCTACTTCTACAAATAAAGCCAATTATATAATTGTTTTATACTCAATAAAAAAAAGTTTGGAGCCGCCAAGCCCTTTGCTTTCTGGTCAAAGATACTACGTGGAAAATTAAACTACACCACGGTTCCGACCTGAAGATTTAAAGTGAGCTTCTACTGTGGGGTTGCACCACATCGAACAAGATTTTATTAAGTATAGGAGTGTCTTTAGCGTCGATTACTTGTAGCCCTAGCTCAATTATCTGTAAACAAAGTTTTGCGTTGCAGCACATTTAATAAATTTTTGATTTCACCGTAGTATAACCTTGCAACATATACAATACTTTACCACGTTAAACACACTTTCTTAAAGGCATAACAACATGCATGTAAATAAAGTGTAGTAAAGCACTTCATAGGATGCGGGGTTCCACCAAGTCAAAATCGAAAATTTATTAAATTTCAAAAATGTGTTTGCTGTTAAAAAGTAGTTAGGGCTACATGAGATGGACGCTAAAGTCATGCGCGGCAATCTAACCTACTTCTTATTAAATTTTGCTCAATACGGTGTACCCTCACATTACCTATACAATAGGTATACTCTGGTATACGGACATCAGTGAAATAAGCACTGAGCTTAGCGTGCTCGAGATGATTTTATAAAAGTCCACAACTTGCATTGTGTGAAACATGCAAATAAGAAATAATATGATTAACATTCTTAAGTATAAGTTTGATGGGCGTGATCTAATTTGTACCTGAACTGTTTGTCATAGTCAAAACGTAACACCCAGATGCGAGAGAATATTTATCAGGTGTTCTATTGTCTTGATCAGCAATGTTTTGCGATTGATTCAATAAATCCATGCTCTCAGTGAATCCTTGATGTATGCTTAAATCATCGCCAGAAAGTTGATTTTGTTGAGCACATGGATACTGGAGTCCTTTAGAAGCACTGCAATCGGCATAAGTCTTCGCAAAACAACTTTTATTTAAAGTGTTCTGCTTTGCATCAGCCAGTTCATCTAAATTCATAGCAGTTTAGTAACTAAATATGTTAAATACTATTAATAACGTTTAGGGAAGGCAATTTCATAACCTTCAGAGAGTTGAGTAGCTTTGGGAAGGGGGGGGGGGCATTGGCAGTTTTGGGAGTTTTAACAAGCGGAAGTTTTGGTAGCGCTCTCTGTGAAAACTTCCTAAAGAGTTGCCTAAGCGCAGGGAGTTTTAACGCTGGGAGTTTTGAGAGTTTTGAAGGGGTAAAACTGTAAAAGGCACGGCATCTGTGAATTTCATGTCAAACCTTCACAGCAAGAACCAGTTCATTGTGATTTACATTACAATAACCAGCGGGCAAAATGGCGCGTTGCAGAATAATAAAATTGTTTTATAAAATTGTGTTAATAATTAGTGTTAATTTATATGTACGATAAAAGATGGGGTGTTTTGCAGGGAGTATTAGGAGTTTTAGGCTCCCTGGCGAGCCTTCAATACTCCGCAAGCGAAAGACAAGAAGTTTTGAATTTGCCATCCCTAATCACCTTTTATGCGCATATTTCACTAAATGATAGTACGATTTTTACTAATCCCTTAAGCATGTGTGTGAAATTTATTATACAAATAAAGTTAATATGTACGTATATACACCTTTAATTAGCTCCATTCGTTTTTTTCTCATTTCCGCAGCAATCCCTGAAAAAAGTATCACACATAATTATTAAAATAAAATTCATCAAATTATAGCCAAACCCCCACATTAAATCTCAAACACGGTGAATATTAAATTAAACTACTTGGTATTGCTTAACACAAATTTATTTAACTATTTTTTCCAATTTGCATTTCCATCAAAGGTAGCGCATTTAAATTACAGTTTAAAAACAAAATTCACAGCTTACAATAATCATTTACGATTATAGATTTTATTTTTTGTAAATTCGTACGCATTATTCGCGAAGAAATTCGAACTCTTCGGGGTATGCTTTTGTGTTTGTGAGATTTCATCCCTACGTTGCGGTTCCGAAACACCTTGTTGACTCTGGTCACGTTGAGTTTTTGCGGAATGACTTTTTTACGGTTGGTATCCAAATTTTGTCCTGCATGTAACATTAAATGTAATGTAACTTAGTTTATTTTTAGCAAATGAAAGTAGGATAAAAAAATTGTTAGTAAAACCATTAACCTATAATTTTTTGTACAGCTTGAGAGTGAGAACAGCCGGGAACTGGACAGGTGCATCGAAAATTCGTCTTATTGACCTGAAAAATGTAAATAAAACGCCAATTATTTATTGGTTTGATTTATTCAAAGTTTAAACAACCAATTATACCACTTTTTCAGTTTTCACTGTCCTCATCCCCACAGAAATAAAGTTCCGTTTTCTAGGTCCCTACAGTGAGTAGTGGTTACTAGAAGCACCTCAGAAAATTGAGTTTGAATTAACTATCCATTGACGTTTACCGTACAACACAGAGCTGTGAACGATTAGCAGTAAAGACAGATTTCAGTCACGTCCAATAACAGGAATTTTATTTCAGTCTGCAGCGCTAACTGCTCACCCCAGCACTACTCAGCAGCATTACTCAATTATATGTGTAAACTATTACGTCACAGCAGTTTTATCATTGTTACTTAATACTTGTTTGTCTGTAAATGCAATCTTGTAAAAAAATTGCATCTACTGAGTTTAGTAAACACGTAATATTATGCTTACAAGGAAGGGTCAACACATGTGCTCCAATTTTCAACCTAAAATTGTGTGCATTAGACACACCTATGGTAGTAAGCGAATGTACCACTAATCATTTCTTTTGCAGGCCACGTGTATCAAGGTTATAGGTCATGTACGACAAAACGACCATCGGGCCTGTTGGCATATTTAATTTGCATGCTGAATCCCATACGAAAATTTCCATTTTTCATTTCGCGAAAAATTTTAAAATATTAAACAAAGCGTAAAAAAATAGAAAGGGACTCCGTTGTGACTGATGGCAATAAAATATTCCTTGTCTGTCGATAAATGATGTCATAAAAATATTTTCATTCCTTGGACACTGGCGCCCCTGGTTGTTAACAGCATAAATATTGCGTAATTGGCTGCTTCTCTGTGTATACAAACTATCATTTGTTTCCTACACAAAAAGTCAATCAAAATGGAGGATTTTGCATAGAAACAAATTGCTGTTGCCTAAAACCAATTTCTTCGTCCGGCCCTGGAATTACTATTTTGTAACTATACTTTTTTCCAAAAAAATGTTAATACATAGGTAAGTTAAAATTCTAAATTTATTTGCACTTTACTGGGCTATTTCTGACTAAATGTCAAAGTGCGCGTGCAATTTGGAATGCAATTATTCGCATAAATTTGTAATCTTAAACTGACATGCACAGAGAGGCGAGGTAGTCCAGAGATGTAAGGACCGAGGCTCTCAGCTGATGGTCGTAGGTTCGATTCCTACTCGGGAGTCTCTCGTGAGGTAGGTTGTCCTTAAACTCACGCCTCTCGTGAGTCGTGACTACTACTTTTGAAGCTTACTTGGCTCTGTGTTAGTACAGGGTGAGCTAGCCACACCTGTCTGTTCCTGGAAATCATCAATTACACTAAAATCTTTACAATAAATCCATTAAATTTACATAACATTACTTTAACATGCATACAAAACATGCACATAATTCTGGAATAAAATATTTGTACAATAAATTTTAAAAAATTAGGTATACAATGTTGTCATAAAATGTTGTACACAATTAAATAAACAAATAATCCAAAATGAAAAGCATGTATTTCCTACAAAGAGGCAAAAGTACAACACATGAAAAATCTGTTTGAATCGATCATGTAACTACCTAAATAAAATGCAAATTCATTTACAAAAAACTGTCTTCTTTAACATGATCCAATAAGTAAAATTTTAAAATTTTAAAAGTTTGAAGTCTTAAAGATGTTTTAAAATTTATATGCTGCATAAATTACTGATTTTTAGAAGTTTTTGATGACTGAATCACTTGGTTAAAGCCCAACGAGGTCCTTTATGTAAAATAAGTTTTAAAAAGAATGTACTTTGTACATGTCGATAAAACCCAAATTGTACCAAATATTCCTGATTTCGGAAGACAAAATAAAAGTAGTGAGGGATTGCCCGTATAGGACTAGTGCCGTAATATTGTAAATTGTAATTGTAATTGTATTTTTATAAAATTACGTTTACAATTAGAATTGTAAATTGTAAATACAACTACAATTACAATACAATACAATATCAAATTTATTTTCTGCAGTGTGTTCTGAGCCTTTTGTTTTACGCTGAAATCGTGTATCTACATGATAGTATTCATGGTAAATATCAAGTCAGTAATTTAATCCTAATTAGGGGTCAAATTAAGGTTCCAAAAGTTCGAATTGTAATTGTATATTGTAATTGTATTGTAATTTACAATTACAATTACAATACAATACAATATTTTTCTTACAATAGTTTTACAATATTACTGCACTATATAGGACCGAACGGGTAATGTCAATGAGTCATCTTTGGAAATTGTGACATTCTGTTAAATTTAGCCAATTACGCAATAATTAAGCTATTAAACAGTAGAGGCGTCATAGGGTCCAAGAAATGAGAATATTTTTATGACATCATTTATGAACGACCCATGAGTGTTTTATTGGTGAAAGTCACAAATGTGTCACTTGTTATTTTTTATAGCGTTATTTAATATTTTCAAAATTGAAAATATTCATATGAAATGATTAGTGATGCGTTTGCTTACTACCATAGGTCTGTCGAAGGCACACAATCTTGTTAGTATTAAACTTACATGAAACATTTCTTCACGAAATCCTTCCACAAAGAACTGCCCGTTAACTACAGTAACCTTGTTGCGCTTAACAAACAATTCTGCAAACCCGTTTTGAGACTTGAGGCTTGATAGACGTGGCACAAAGGATTTGCTTGCTTCTGTGGTGAATTTCCCTTTTTCAAAAATATTTTTTAGTCCTATTAGGCTGATAGCGTCTTTCATTTCAGGTAGATTCATGCTCTCAAGTTTGCTACGGCACTCTGGCTTGACTTTAAAATCACCGTCATTTCTTTTTAACGAATCTTTTAGGGACTGCATCTTTTCAATTTGGAGTGAGTAAGAAATCATGAGCGCTTCAATCAATGGCTTCTTCGAATGGGATAGTAAGTGTTTGTATTGAGCATTGCAGCTTTCGTTGCAATTATTATACACACCTTCAGAGTCATACACCCCACAGCGTTCCGCAATGCCCTTGCATGAGCTTTTAATGTCCAAATGCAAATGTTTTCGGTAATACAAAACAAACGATTTGCTCCATTTGAGTTTGTGTAGTTCAAATTTCCTGTCACATTCTTGTTCATCATTTGAGCGTAATATGTCAAATATTGCTTTGATGTAATTTGCCTTGTCTACTGCACCAATTTTGTTGGATATACACCATTGTATAACATTCTGTAAGTATAACAAGTATCATTGACAATTAATTTAAGTATACCTATGTCACATGTGCTAATTGTTCCGACTACAGTAAACGCATAATTACCTGCTTGAAGTGAAAGTAGCAGAATAGATAATTTGCTTTGGGCAGACACGTTCTGATTGCATTTTTAATTGAGTCCTCTCGATCTGTGACAATTGTCACTAGTTTTGAATTGAGCTTTGGAATTCTTTTAACTTTCTCTTCAAAAAGCATCTTGTGTCCAACTAATTCTTTTGTTTCATGAAAAAGAAACCCTGCGGGAATAACGGGGTGATCTTTAATAAATGGATGACGAAAAACAAATATAGACACATAAAAGTCGCCGCATTGGAATGTCGTGTCGTATCCGAAAACGAGTTGAACTTTTGACGCCAGAAGTTTTGCTATGTGGTCATCGACCTCGGGAAGCCTACTAACGACGTATAGCTTTCCTTTAAATCTTCTTTTGTCAGGAACAAGTTCAGGGTGCACAATAGCTTCTATTTCCACTAGAGCAAGATCGTCCTCTGGAGCTGCGTCTTTGTTAATTTTAGATTTGATGTTTTGAACCTGTTTGAGATTCCGTGACGTCATTATTGAGGGATCAGGATGTTCTGAAAATTGTGCTTCCATCTTGTTGGATCTACACACAATGAGAATCAAACAGTAATAGATGTTTTTCAAAATTGTATTTGTAATTTAAAACAGGCCAGCATAACATTATATTAATTACAATAATAAAATTGCAATTATTGTTTAGATTTATTTTTATAATTTTTGGGTCTTGTTCTTATTCAGTGATTATATTAGCAGTTGCGGTTACCATATAATACTTAGCATAGAATACGCACGTTTTTTCTTATCGGAACAGAATGAAATAGGAGCAGAATTTATACTCTGTTCTGTTTCCTTTTCTTTTCCAATGTATTTCAAACAAAATCATTATTTTAGTTTCTTCAGTTTTAAACACGCCTCTTCATCGGTAAAGCGGTCACCGAACGAATACCTTATAACCGAGGATCCACCAGCATACCGATACAAACCGACGCACCGCGCCAACCACTAGCGTGTTTGCCGCCGACTTTTAAATAGAACATTTTACACTTTTGAGGAACATGCACATACAACATTGTACACTTTTTAACAACATATAGAAAGAACATTTCACACTTTTCAAAAAACATGTAGATAGGATATTTTACACTTTTCAAAAAACATATAGATAGAACCTTTAACAGTTTTAAAAAACATGTAGATAGAACATTTCACACTTTTAAGACACGTGTAAATAGAACATTAAATGAAGGAATAAGGTTGTGCTAAAATGGAGTCAGCTATTTATGCCGACGGCGAAATACAGTCGGTTAGCTTTGGGTTATTCACCGGATCTGTGGTTTGCATAAAACTAAGTTATCAGGTCGGTAAGCTTGAAGAGGCGTGGTTCTGAATTCTAATCTGAGAGAAACAGAATATTGCATTCTGTATAAAAGTCAAGCGTAAACAAATTGTTTTGCAAAAACAAATCCAGCAATGGCATGTACCACCTAATAATAATAGCAACATTTTAAATTAAAGTAAATTATTTTAAAGTAATTAACATTTTTTAAATACATACAAGTGAACTTGTTTAGGATTCTGAGTTTTTAGGGCTTCTTCGAGTTTTCGTTTTAATGACTTCGATTTCCGACAAAACCCAGGAGAATCAATTATTTCTGAAGAAATCTGTAAATTGCCTCCATCTAAAAATACATTCATAAAAAATTGATCGGCTAATTTAGAATTTTTAAATATGTTTATATAGTTAAGTATGTAATATTCTACTAAGACTCATGCTGGGTATACAAATAATACGTCTGCTACGTTTAAACTTCAAATTTGGCAAAACTTCCAGTACTGATTAATACTCCCAGCTGTAAAACTCTTTGTATGAAGGATGTTACCCAAAATGTTTACAATCGAAACTATCCTATACAACTTAAAAAACAGTTATTAATTGACCCTGTTAAATAATACCTGTTGTATCAAGGGACTTTGTTGGTGTAGCATGAGCATTGCTTCTAAATATTTCTTCCATTATTTGGACTCGTTTTTTGTTTGGTGTTGATTTTTTATTACCATGAGATTTGCAACGAACTTGTCCCAATTTTATGTCAACAGAACCTAGGTTCACATTAAAAAATATTATAAATTTAGTTTCGCAGCCTGCTAGTGAATTGGAATCTGACGTCCAAGTCCAAGCTACATATTTTGGGTTTGGGATCTCAGGGTATTATAGCGACAGCTACGTATGCTGTTCAGCATTAAGCTTTAAAACTTTAAACCAGGGATGCTAAGCTTAAGCCTAATCCAAATTAGAAAGCTAAATTAGGCTGAATTCATGAAAACGCAAAATCCCAATCCAAAGCTAAAATGAAAAGGTATAATATCCTAATTCCAAATCCGAATCCCTACTCTCTGAGATAGCTTAATCCATAAGGTTATTTTTTAAAGCCTACTATTTTGAAATTTTGCAGGTAGTTATTCTATTTAATGTCAACAAACACTTTTACTTTTTTAAAGGAATGTCAAAATCAAATACATATTTTAATTTTTTTATCGTTTTTAACTAGGCATAATAGTAAAGTGAATTATATATTACCATCAATAAGGACACCAACATTTGCATAATGGTGCATTAATACGTAAATGAATACGATTGTAAAATACGGTAAATAGTTACTGCATGACTTCTGTTATGGGACGAATTAGCAGGGGACAAATGGAACGTAGGACCATTTATAAGAGGACGAATTGTCGAGAGACGAACTGGCTCTGGGCTAATCTAACCTAAAAACATATTTCTTAGATTGTAATAATTTAATAAATTTATTTATTCAAAAAATAAGATAAACAAAAAAGGCCTCGAAAAATGATGTTCAAATTATTTTCTTTAGGCTAAATCCAAATTTATATTTTTGACTCAGCCGAATCGTGATCTGAATTAAAACAAATGGAAGCTAAATCTTAATTCCAATCTTTTGTTTTTAGCTTAGCATCCCTGAAAAACTAGCATCGCCCTAAAGCATGCATTTAAAAATAAATCAAAACAAATACAAGAATGACTTAACATTTAATTTAAGTTTAACACTAAAATCACAGCTAACAAATACCTGTATAATTGACGATAACGTATGGAAATGGCCACGACATCCGATTTTCAAACGTGTACTCTGTGCGTTTAACTTCTTTAGTGAGAGCTTAAAAGAAACAGTTGCACAATAAATTAGTATTTCGTAAACAGAATTACCTCTTCCAAACCCAATTATTTACATAAATGATTTATTTTACTACCTGGGTGTTCTTTGAAAACGTATGCATGAACATACTAACAATTGAGTTATGTTATTTCGTATATCGCCAGCGAAGAATCAAATTTGACTATCTCCTTCTGGTGCTACAAACAAAACTGACTATTAGCATTTTTTGCTAAAAGCAAAGCTGAATATCTCCATTTTTCTGAAAATACTATTAAAATAATTCAAAAAAACTGTATGTGCCAATGCTGCATGTCATGGAGTACACGTTTTTGTTTAGGGGTCATCCATAAATGACGTCACAAAAAGTATTTATCTCGCAGATAACAGCTACTCCCTATATCAATGCTTAGCTATGACAAGGACTGTCATAAATGCCGGACAAGACCCACACACGCTAAATGTGACACCATTTATGGACAACCCATTATAACTATTATAACCTTCAAATTTCTAGCCACTGATTTTATCATTAGTTATTAACAATCTGAATCAGTGTGTTAACGTTTTACTGACTCAACTCAGCGTAAACGTTCAAATTTTCAGATTCCCGTTTTCCACTGAACGAGTGTTTTATGTTCCTGCCGGAGGTTTTCTAGTGACGTATACTGATTTCGCTATTCCTAATTTCTGTTTAGTTTTCAGCAGGAACTGTTATAATGTAATCTGAAATTTTAAGGTTCTAATATTAATAATGAGTTGTCCATGAATGATGTCACATTTAGCTTGTGAGGGTCTTGTCCGGTATTTATGCAACGCCGTGTTACAGCCGAGCTGTGATAAACAGATTCTAATGGTGGGTTCTTAAACAGTAATTATTTATCTGGCGCCATTTATGGACGACCCCTAAACAACGAAATCTACTTTATAGAGTGCTGCATTGGTAAAAATAGTTGGTTTTCCCTCCTTTGTGTGGTATTTTGAGAAAAATGAGGATAATCAGTTTCGCGTTTAGAAATATGGTAATAGTCAGTTTTGCTTTTAGCGCAGAAATGAGATAGTCAGATTTAATTCTTAACTGACGATATATCTCAGTTTCCAGGCAGATTAGGAGCCTAGTTTAATGTTGATTCGGCTAAATTTTTAATATTTTAAAGCTTTTTAAATAGAAGCATCAGTTATCGAAGTTGGGCTATAGTTATTGACGTTGTGCTATGGATATCGAAGCTGTGTATGAGTTATCAAAGTTGGGCATGAGCTATTGATGTTAAGCATGAGTAATCGACCTTAGGCATGAGTTTTCGAAGAAATCCCTGCTACCTATGCAAAAATGTGGTAGCACATAAAAAAGAACGTATTTAAAAATAATACTGAACAAATCAAGTACCTGTACTTTCTTTCATTGGAAGTGTCCGCTGATAATATTCACGGCGTGTAAAATTTAGGTCTTCGCCATTTTTATCACGTAGTACAAACCATTTAACTTGCCAGAGCTTTGTCTTGTTCGGAAGCTTATTTTGCCCCCTTGCATCAAATGTAAACTTATCGTGTCTCCAGTAAAAGTCGTCCGCAGTTTTCATTGCACGAACATCATAAACAATAATCTAATCATAAAAATTTAACACTTGTAGATATAACTTATCATCAGTCGAGTTGTTTTGAATAAAATTGAGCTAATTCAAGTTCAAGTCGATTCAATTGTAAATTCAACTAAAAGGGATTCATTCTGTTTCGAGTCGAGTTGGGCTATAGCGACAAAAACTTCAAGTCGAGTCGGATGACATCCGGGTCCAAATTTTTAATCTAGTAAAATGACTACAAAATGTAAAACTTTGAAACAACACAAAGAGTGAGATGTTTTATAATATTTGTGTACTTTAATCAAACAATTTTATCTAATGAATCAAGTATCAACACAGAAACTGTGCTTAGTACGGAATTATTAAACTCTTAACTAATCCTTTACTTATTTTATTATCTGTATTTTATGAAAAATAAAGATGATCAAAATTTCTTTCGTTCCTGTACGGAGATAATTAACATTAAATCTAGACGGGTGTCGTGATAATTATACTTGATTCTTCGCCAACTATATATTAGGTAGTAATAGGAAACTTACAAAATTATTAATTTATGATGGGCACTTAACAATGCTTAAATACATCTGTGAACTGAATTTACATGAATAGGGCAGTCTCACCGCTTTATTAACGATGCTCTCATGCGGCACACAATGGCTTAAAACTTTTGAATCATCAATTTTTCCAAGAATATCAAGTAAATGTTGGACTTTATTGAAACATCCTAGTTTGTAGACCCCAGGTGGTAATAGCGATGGTTTATCTGTAAACATATTTGTGTAAATGTAACATACATAAAGTTTAATATTAAATATTTTTTAAAAATGTAGCCTAAAATTGTATTCTAACGGTTCCATCAATAATTCAGTACTATTCTAAAGCCAAAACATGCAAAGTGAAGGAAGTAAAACAAATTGCATTATCTGAATAAATTGCATTTTTTTTGATGGCTACACCTGTCACCTGTAATTACAACTCAAGGCCTTACGTTTTGTACTGCTTCTGGTCTGAAAATCTTCACTACTGGAGTAGTCGTCTTCGTTTAGTTGCATTTCCACGTCTTGTTTAATTGTATAACTTTTTCCAAACAGATCTTTTTTAACGCAAGAAGCTGCATCTAATTACAAAATTTAAAACTAAGATTAATCACGAATAACGATTATTAATTGCAATGTGCATAGCATTAGTAGACCCATAATAATACGCATACTCTTAGTACAGATGATGTGGCATTAAACTTCTTCTTATGTACTTCTAACAACTAACACAACGCCAGCTACGCAGATACTAATTTAAGTTAATTGTTAATAATAGAACTTACAGTAATATTGTACATGACATGAGGAATCATAAAATATATATAAATTAATAAATTTAAGATTACCTTGTAAGTCAATAACAGTTAATACTTTGTGCAAGTTGTAGGTAAACGTTTGAAAGTTTAACTTAGATGGATTTTGGGGGTAATAATTCAGCAGCATGTCAACAATAAATTCAACAGCGTAGTTAAGATGCAGGCAAAATATGCTCGCTTTTCCGTTTTCATCGATACGTCCCATTAAATCATTTGCATGGCTGTTTATGAAGAATACTAAGTTATTTTGACACACTAGACCAAATGTGTAGGAATTGGCTATAAGCATAGCATTTAACGATTGACTGATAACTTCTGTAAGTGACGAAGATAGTGTTTGTAAAGCTGGGACTATTCGGTGAGCAACATCATGAACTCCATAAATCATATCATCGGAAGATAGCACAACAGTTGGTGAACCTTTCAGGATACTAAAAGTTCCCATTACTGCTGCAACATCAACGTATCCATGTTTATCTTTAAATCCTTCATCAATTTTCTCGTATTGAGATGTTCCAGATGCAATAATCTTGTCAAAAACGTGCGAATTCCACGTGACAATATCCTTTACAGCTGATGTTGCAATTCCACAAGCAATAATTGCTGTGCACTGACGACCCCACGAATTTTCGTTTCCTACTTTGCCTTGATGGGTCGAAGCTCTAAGAATTGTTGGAGCTTCTGGTCCGTATCTGCTCAGATCAGATACTAGATTAAATTCGTTAGGTTTCTTTGTGGACTTCATAGTAAGTATAATGCTAATAACTTCCCATTAATAACTAAACTGGGCAGACGTAAAACGTCTGAATAGTTTTACTTATATTTGTGTTTTTCAGAAAACTTCACACTTAAATAGGATTTTAGTTGTAACCTATTTATTAAACTCTGAAAAACCTATAAGAACCTTGATCCGCTTTGAAATGACATCTTAACCAGAATAATGCTAGCATTGCTAGTGCATGTGCCTACTTCAGGACATAGGTGGGCATACCTTGTAAAGGAGATGTAAGACGCTACACCACCCAAAATGTGTACTTTTATTAGATGCTGAGCTTACGCTGCATCTGATGATATGGTTTTGTAGGTATGTCTGTTTCATTGTCCGTGCTCCGTCGTATTGTCGTTCTTTGCAGGTAACATGTTTGAGGCAAACCCAATCAAATCAAACAACTTTGAATTTCCCACAAATGCGAGGAAGGAAATACTGTATTGTTTTTAAACACGATTGCAATTATGGTATTTCCGCAGTTACCAATTGAGTTAACCTTAAAACTATACTGTTAAAGTAGGATGTTATTGAAAATTGGCCCAACCCACTACTCCGCCACTGACGTCAATTATGGACGGTACCAACAGTTTTACTAATTTAAATACAATATGGAAATTCCCAGTGATAATTCATTCCTAACATAGGTACATGGCTCACCATGTAGTAAGTACTTATGACGTTGAGTGGATCTGGTGTATAGCTACACACCACTGTCAGCCAAACAGCAGAGAACGAAGGCTGACCGATCTAGTACCGAAGCGCCGTTCTCCCAAACACTCGAAGGCATGGGCTCCAGAATTGGAAATTGACGAAGGCAGCTCCAACGCACAGCTCCACACAGCTCCACACAGCTCCGATGCGCCTTGGTCCCTAGAAACGCTTGAGGCAGAAGGGGGTGGTAAAAAGTTTTTATCATTGACGAGTCAAGGTATATATTTTTGACGCGTACATTAGAATCGAGGTACCTAACTACCTTGTCCCTTGTACTAAATACTAAATCGTACTTCCACGTTCCTCTTTCACAGGTAGTTCAGGTAGTTAAGGTACATAGGTACTCCACGGTTGTCCACAGTACTCCACAGCGTACAGTGGACGAAAAAAGATGCTCCTGTAGTCGGGGGTCGGCCCAGAAAGCAGGCGGAGTGGAAATTTCATAGTCGAAGACATGGGCTCCACACAGCTCCACACAGCTCCACACAGCTCCAAAACTCGAGGAGTCCGTTTTATTTTTCTTGGAGGGCTCATACGCGCCTTTTTTTCGTCGAAAAAAAGACCGATCAAAAAGACGAGAACGACCGCATTTCGTTCTCGTTTGGCTTACAATGCTACACACAGCTATAGCTTTGGGATTTCCCATACAAGATTTGCCGTAAATAATCATTTAGGAGCCACCTATCCAAATTTCATTTAGCTTTTAGGTTTTCGAATGCACACAAGTAATGGCACCTTAATTATCCTTGGGGGACACTTAATTGCGTTAGTAAATCAATCAGATTAATCATTGCCTATAAATTATGCCACGTACATTATCCATTACAATCCTCCCACATTGCTGTTACTACTCTGGCATTTATATTGCAGTTGCCCGTCAAAGTTAAAAAAATAGATTTTTTGCCAACCCACAGCTCCTACAATTTTAATCTTATTTTCGAACAATTTATGTTTTTCTAATGACCTACCATTAGCTTAGCAATAAGCTTAGGGATTGTATTTAAATTATCCTTTAGGATACAACTACGTGTCATTTTTTAAGCATTCGTCTCAAGGATTGGCCATAAATATCATGATTTCACGTTAATTATCTTTAAAAATGCACCAACGTATCATTAGTATAACATTTAGCTTTGGAATTATTAATAAACGATGTCGCGTACAGTAACCATTAAAATCTACCCACATTCCTATTACTGCTCTAGCATTTCGATTGGAGATTTTTGACAATGATATTACCTAAAATATACTTTGGGACCTACTTACATACCTGCTGAGAAAGGAATAGAAATCACGACACATCCTCCCACAGATTCTCCTCAGATTCTCCAGACAGCATCGGCCATCTGACAGAGAGTGAGGAAGATCCATGGAAGGAGATAATAAAATAAATACAACTCGCAGCCCTCCACCACACAGCGTCTATGAGCCACAAAAGGAATTAAATGATGCTTCCCGAGGCGACAGGAGACGAAGCGAGGAAGGAGCGGAGGCGAACTAGCTAAGGCAGAAACAATCACGCCGCGAAGAAGAGAGGGTCTCCGACACGAATTCTTCCAAAAATCCCTCGAAATCTTTAATTTCTTTTTCCATTTTTCCCTTCTGGAAAATCGGTAGAAAATGACTAGAAAGGAATTGCGGAACATGAAGACTCCTAAAGGAATAAGAGCAACGCGAGGGGATTGTCCATGTGACTCCTGTTGGTGTCATCAAAAGGAAACTAGAATTAAGAAAAAGCAAAAATCTGATAATTTCTATATCTTCCTGTTCTTATTCATGGTGTTCACTGTGTTCGCGATTCCTCTCTACGAATTCTTCCTCACTTTATTGTAATTTAATTATTGAGGTCAATTGGACCAAACATACAAATTAAAAATTATAAAAATTATATATTGTGAATCACCTGTGATTAACTTGGACCTGGAATCGGAAAAACCAGATGCCACACCGGTGGTATCCGTAAGCGTATCAATTATAAATTTTTATGTTGTAATTACTTATATTGTAAAATTATTGGACGAAATCTGAAAACAAAAGCAAGAACAAAAACATGAATTAATCATTATCATTCAGTTGTGGCCCTCGACCTTATGTTGATTGGGAAATATTTCATTGAATTTCAACTTATCTTTTCCTTTGTATTTTGAGAATTAATATAAACTTAACTTTAAAAACTTACCTTCTCCTCTTCGATCGTTGAGTGTTCTCATTTTATATTGGCAATCTCCAATTGATTCTCATGTCTCCCATCTTCGAATCTAGAAAATAAGAAATATAAAATTAAGTTAGCATAATTTGCATCTTAACCAATTGGCTCATTCATTAGTCGTCAGCAGTGGTTCCCTGAACCCGCTCGACGTAATTTAGGGACCTCGGTTCATACAACAAAATAGACAAAAATCAATAAAAATATGTCCAAAATTGAGGGGAGACTGGAAGGAACGAACCCGCAGCACTGGCTGCCTTTTGCGGGTTTGTCCTCCAAGTTGGAGTGGACGGTGGAGCAAATACACGATCCGCGTTCCTTCGCAACATGGCTTTGCCATCGTCCGCCCAACCTCCTCGACTAACCTAATTGGAAGTATAAACCAAACTTAATAAAACTAAAAATTAAATTAAAATAAAATGTAAAAATAAAGGAATTTACCTGATTGGCATCCAAAATTCAGGGTCGTTGGTCGGCCTGAACTGATGGTAATGGTGCGGTGTGTGTCTGTCGCATGCCTACCCCAGTTTCGCAGACACTCTCCACCGCACCTCTCCGTCCTTTCTGGGCTGGATGTGGTTGCTGGGCACGGAGCCAGCACCACTTCCCTAACGACCCTCCTGAAATATTAAACGAAATAAAATAAACTTAAATAAAAATAAACACTTACCTCATTGGATCAAAATTCAGGACAAGTCGTTGCTGCTGAACTGGAAGGTCGGGAACAACAAGCGATTGCCGTCTGGAATGCTCGGCAACCCAACCGCTTCGTTGTGTTCCTTGTCCGTCCCGTCCAGTGGCGTTGGAGCTGAGGGCCATGGGAGGATGTCAGGCGTTCCTCAGGCCTACAACCTTCACGCCGGCTTGTCCTCCTGAAACGAGAAGCAAAATAAATGAGTCTTCTCCCTCCGCTCCTCATCATCATTGGCAATAAAAATATCGTTGGCAAAATTTCCCGAGCAGACCGAATTTCCATCCGAAGGGCCATGGACCACTCGACCGTGTACATGCTCCGTTTGCCGTCAACGGTCGATGTGGTTCCGTAGTCCCTCGGGGAGTCGGGAGCTCGTGGTGGCGAGGCTCCGGCCGTGGATGACATTATCCACAGCCTTGACCTCGGCCACCGAGCTAAACTGCTCTTGGAATTCTAACACCAAAAATAAAGCATAAATCCAAGTCAAAATAAATTATGCATTTAAAATTAAAATAAAAACAATTTGCATTCTTACCATCTGTAGCTATGCTGGAGAGCTTCAGCTGGAGTTTCAGTTGAGCCTCCCTCCCCCTTCTTCATAGGTCTCCGGCCTCCTCCGGAGTGGTGGAACACCCCCTTTATTAACTTAAATACTACCATCTGACACCTACCATCTTTCTCATATTCCAAATTAATATTTATTGAATTACAAAAATTTAAATTAATTCCACATTTTGTAGGGGTTTCATAGATGCGAGTGGTGAAGGGATGTGGTAAACTCGGATATGGCCTCCCACCCTCACTATCTATGGGGAGGAGAATACCATACTCGTTTTACCTGCCATCACTTTAGCATTTAGTTCAGCGATTGCTCATAAATAATAGCGGGCAAGTTATCTGTTTGGACACAATTACCTACTTATCATTAGTTTGGAATTCCTTGTTGGGATTATCCGTAAATGATGTCACGTAAATTATCATGAAAGACCCATTTACCAACCTGTCATAACATTGACCTTAAATACTTATCGCTCATAGAATGTATTATTGACGTTTGTACAGCATGGAGAATAAATTAGAATTAACACTGGAAAAGAATTATTTTTATAATAAGGCTGACATAACACTCTCCAAGCTCAAGTAAAAGTGCGCTGATTAAAAGTTTTTGAACCCCTTACCATCATTGACTAAAATGTATCCCTGTGACATGTACCAATTAAAAAGGAACCGTACAATAGTGATATTTAAACGACGTAATTTACAGACGATCCCTTACCACCATTAAGTCATATACGTATGTCCGTGACATGTAATTATATAACTGGATCCGTAAAATGGTCAAATTTGGAAGACGCCATTTACGGATGAACTATTATCATTGTTAAGCCATATAAGTATGTATGTGACATTTTATAATAAAGAGGGATCTAAAAATGGCGATACTTTGAAGACGTCATTTACGGACAATCCCTTATCATTTTTGAACCATTTACGTATGTCCGTGACATGTAGTGATAAGGGGGATGTGTCAAATTGTGATATTTGGTAGACGTCATTTACGGACGATCCCTTACCATATTTGAGCCATATTTGTATGTCCGTGACATTTAGTAATAAAGGAAGTGCGTAAAATAGTGATATTTGAATAACTTCACTTGAAGGTGATCCATTACCATTTTTGATTTATATACGTATGTCAGTGAAATGTAGTAATAAATAGAAATCTGTCCTATAGTGATATTTAAGTGACTTCATATACGAACAATCCTTTACCATTTTTGATCCTTATATGTTTTTCCGTATCATGTAGTGATAATGGGGGTTCTAAGAAATGTTTGTGTGAATATCGTCATTTATGTACGAACCGTTACTCCAAATGAGCCATATGCGTATGTGCGTTACGGGTAATGAGGACCACGGATACTGAAAAGATGCGGTGATACAAGAAGACTGGAGCCCAGAGCCGAGCATGAGTATTTTTCAATCAACACTGCTGTCCCAAACCCACGACCACTATACCAAGCTTCGCTGCAAACGTACATAGATAGATAAGACAAGACCTTTACTTGTAATGTAAATTCGTGAAAAGTTTCGATGTGTATTTTTATTGGCAACACTTGACAAGCTCTCAGCTCCGTTTGCACATCCATGTATTGCAGCACCATTTTATCTTGAAACCAAGTTAGTAAATACGAATATTCGATAAACCACTATTCATTTAATCTGCTCTCTGTTAGCACTACAGTGCAGCCTTAATATCTATAGAACCCGCTTTGCAAGTTTAAACAAGTATGAAGTGACAGATTCTTTTTTGTAGTTTTCAGGCGTTTTCCAAAATAAAGCAGTTTTTCATTTTAATTTAAAGGGCTTAAAACCTCACCCACCCCTCCGTCAATTTATACTATACACAGGTGACCAACTACTATACACCTTTTTTTAAATTGTATACGAGATAAATGGACGACGCTGAAGCTCTTATGCATGCGAGCATGAATGCATACATATTTCCCTTTCACTAAACAGTAACAGACTTTAGATGAATTCATATGTTTTAAATTGAAACTATGGTTTCTAACGGTTCGGTTGGTTCGGATCGGATAACGGTTATCCGATGCTACGGTTCGGTTCGGTTGGACAACCCAACCGAACCGCGGCGTATACGGTTCGGTTCGGTTGAGGTATCGGTTAACCGTGAACCGTCACGGTTATCCGTTCGGATAACCGTGAGTATAAATGACATTTTAGTTAAAATTATTTAAGTAAATTATTTAGTATTCTTTTTTTCAAATCTTTCCTTCAGCTAACCCTTAAGGTATTTTTCCCTCTAGTGTGTATTATATTTTCACTTTAAAGTATGAAATCATTGCTGAATTCTCCGCTTTGATTTTGCATTCGAAATAAAATGTAGAATTGGTACCTAAATTAAAAAACGTTATTTTTATACTTGTTTTCACTTACTCTTAATGTTAGTTTATTAGCAGACTAATTTGTTCAACATTTTAACTTGTTTGGTCTTGAAAATTGATATGGTATAAATATGGGTCGTGTCGAACTGACCGAAATAACAAAACAATTCAAGTATTTTGGGAAGCGATACCATTATGTGGTATTAAAACTGAGGTTTTTTGTCTCAGTTCATTAGATACCTGATTAAAGGCTGATTTTTAAATGCCTATTATTGTGTAAGACCATTATAAATTCATTAGCTTTAAGGAAAAAATTCAAACATACGAAGGTTTACACAAGCGACTTCGGATAACGGTTAACCGTCGGTTCGGTTCGGTTGGGACTTTTAACCGAACCGTTTAGTTATGGTTCGGTTTGGTTTTCGATTTTTCAACCGTTTGGAATACGGTTGGGTTCGGTTACGGTTCGGTTGAGCCAATATCCGATCCGTTAGAAACCATAATTAAAACTGACACGCCTGTAAGCTAAAAAAGCCTATACTGTACCACTAAAAACCGCTTTAAGCTGTTTCGTTAAACGGCGAATGATTTCGTCTATCGCAATAAATGTAAACAATAATTTTGATCCTATTCATTTTTGGCATAATCCTATTCAGTCGACCAATCCCTCTCGAGGGCGAGCAAGAGTGCAATTCACATTTTTTCGCGTAAGGGTGCAGCAAGGGAGCGCCATGTTTCGCATGCTTCTTTGTTCATGTCACTCAGTAGGTGTGCGTGAAGCATAGATTAGTGCCCACCTTTGCGTGATTGCGCATGGTAAATTTCATTTGAACATGGCGCGTTCTTTGGGCTGAAGCTTATTATTTCAAGGGTATATACGCTTAGTGGTTTATGCATATCGACGAGTATCTTTCATCACTCATTTACTCCATACTCAATTACGCAATGTGCACAAAATTTGTTTAATAACGATTTTTGCTTACTAGTTAGAAGTTGTGTGGGCTGCGGCCTATTTAAAATTATTATTATTAATAAATATTATTATTGTACGGTATTGCCTTTCATCCTTACTAGGATATATCAGCACCGATATTATTGTACGGATGTATATGATTCTTGAGCACACCATAGAGGATGTGCTCATCGAATCTACAACCAGTATGTAATTATAATGTATTCTATGGATATAGTCGTGACCCTGACGTACTCCTTACGGCGATATATTTATCCTGCATCACTGCATGTATACTGCATTTTTCCCTTGCGGAGGAAGCTGGTGGACTGAATTATCCTAATAGCCTGAGAGTGCCAGTCCCCGACTAGAAGTCATCAGCCACCATACACCCATCTGACCCCTGCACTATATGAGAGAGCGGAACGAGAGAGACCACCTGCAGGAGAATCGGCCGATCAGTCTTGAAAGTAGAAGGAAGTGTATGCTGTAGCACGTGGAGAGGCTGCAGAGTTATCTCTACTTTAAACGCACACTACCTCCGTCTTGTGCCATGAAGACAACGGATGAGCACATGTACATACCTCTCCACTTACACAACTCCCCACCCCAAACTGATCCACTCCGACTGCACCCAAGTCCTATCTCTACTTGAACCACAATCCAAGTGTGGGGCAGACTCCCCGACTTAGCAGTTCAGTAGTTAGTTAGACCACTGACCCGCCAAGCCGGGTTATTATTATTAATAAATATTATTATTCATATATTTAGTATGGTGATATTTTAATATTTTTGTATTTTCTCATTTTATTGTGTAAATAATTTGCAAATTGTTATGTGCAGTGAACGCTGAAGCCTACATAATGATAAAGATAAAGGAACCTACTGTTGGAATTATTTGAGAACACAACATGTGCTGTTCGGTTTGCGTTTGCTGTCACCGAAATAGTTGATTCAAAGATTCTTAAAGAAAAACTGATATATAAAACCAGTTAACTTAATTGTTTTTACTAAAATTACCTAGGTTGTAAAAAATGCTTGAGGGCAAATTAAACACAAAGAAATGCATGAAAAATAAATTTATCAGTTTTTTTTCGTACTTTATTTATTATGGAATAATAATTTGAAGACAGCGTGTATCCTTTACGCTAATTTACAAGTAACAACCTGAAATAAATGAAATATTTTGGGTCCGCTTCAAGCGATTTGAACAAAACCAGTACAATGCAATGATTGTTGCTGCTGATTTTGCTTACGCTGATATAAAGTTCTTGCAGTGACCTACTCAAAAATAGAGGTAATAAACAAAGGCTAAACCCCTTGTTGAATGGCAGCGCTAACAGCAAAATAAGGCAGTTTTAATTTGCAATGCAATAGTAAATCAAGTTAGTCAATTCGCAGTACAAATTACAGAAGGTTATACTTGAAAAACTTAGTTGTGACGATTTTAATGCCAGCATATTTAAAATATTAACCAAAAATTCTTCAAACCAAATTTATTTGAGCCGATATTCAGTTTTTGAAAATTGAAAACCTTAATCTCTAACTGTCACCCGGTCACGTATTTGTACCATAGACGAATTACACATAAAAATGACGAAAAAAACGATTGGAACCACACAGGTCAGGAGTTTGAGCAGACATCCATAGAACTTCAATTAAAAATCAAAAAATTAAAGTTAATTATAATAATAATTAGTAAATAAAATAATTGTCAATTTTCGTTGAATCTGGTATTTTTAATTTTAAAAGAACTTGAAAATGATATATTGCATGTATATTATTATTAAGAATTGGCAAAAGATTCCTATTAAATAGATAGGTAGGAATAGGAATATATATTAATTTTGCCAAGCAAAAACTTCTATCACAAGTACAATTACTATCTTCACTAATTATTAAAATATGCAAAGTGAGTCATTATTATGAAGCCTTTAAACTTTTGCATGTTAGTTTATTGTTAGGAGGTATAGACAAACTTTCTGCATAGTCAATGTATAATACTAATATCTTTAGATTTAAGGTAAATAATACTAACTGCAAACGATAGAATAAGACTAGGATTAAAAATATTTTCGTAGTTTTGTGTTCATAGTTTGCTGCTTGAACGGAATTCATGGTACAGTTAACTGATACAATCATCTTTGGAAGTTTCGCATATAATTTGTGAAACGACCCGTCTCTATTAACAGCACACCCACCTTCACAATGTGGAAATCAGTTTATGTACATACGTAAGCGTTACGCTTGTCAGTCAGCGCAGACTGCATGAACTGAACGTAACTGAACCTAACTGAACGTAACTGAACGTAACTGAACCTAACTTTTTTCATCATACAGCCCCATATAATCAAAAAAACAGTTACTTCAGTTACTTGTTTCTCGTCCTGTGTAAAAACATAGGAACTTACTAACTGTTTTCACCATATCACCCCGAATATGCAAAAACAGTTACTTTCAGTTACCAGTTCGAGAACGAAATGAGCTAAAACGGAACTGACTAACTGAAACTTCAAAAACAGGCTGATTTTGCTAAATCAGTTCAGTTAGTTTCAGTTAATTTCAGTTCATGTTTTAGGTTTACCCCAGTGGGTAAACCTAAAACATGAACTGAAATTAACTGAAACTAACTGAACTGATTTTGCAAAATCAGCCTATTTTTGAAGTTTCAGTTAGTCAGTTCCGTTTTGGCTGATTACCTCCTCAAACTGGTAACTGAAAGTAACTGTTTTTGCGTATTTGGGGCGATCTGATGAAAACAGTTAGTGAGTTCCTATGCTATTGATGCTATGATGAAAACAGTTACTTCCAGTTAGCTTCAGTTAGCTTCAGTTCTTGCAGTCTCTGCTGCCTCACAAGCGGAACTCTTACTTATGTACTTAACACGACTAGCTTATGTGGGTGAGTGTTCAGTTAATATATATACACAACTTGGGAAGATATTTGCTTCAGTTAACTGTACCATGTATTTGGTTCGAACAGCGGACTTTAAACAAATTACTACGATAACAGTTTTTTTTCCTTTTCTTCTTCTCCTTCCCATTGCATTCTAAACTGTCGTGCTACCCTGACTATTTTCCTTTCCAGTTAATGTTAATTATTTTAAATCTGCACATAATAGTATTATAAATTAACTATGTACAAAGCATCCTAATGCTTTTAAACAATAAATTAACATGCTGAAGGAAAAAGGTTTTATTATGATATCGACGCACTTGGTACAATTACAATTCACTGATTACTCAAGTTCACGGTGAGTTCAATTCGTGGGGTTTCTTTGATAAGTGCTAGCCAGGTCGGGAAGTGCTAGCCAACTTTAGTAAGTGCTGGCCAATTCCAATTTAGTAAGTGCTGGCCAATTCCACTTTAGTAAGTGCTGGCCAGATTGACTTTAAAAAGTGACGGCCTACAAAAAATTCTAAAAATGAACTAAAAATACGTCCAAAACGTTGAAAACCAGTATTTTGTAACTTTGTACCCGAAGCAACACTAAATCAGGCTCCTAAAGCTGTCTGAAAACGGATAGGTTATATTTTTCCCTCCGCCTTCGGCGGCCGAGGGAAAAATATAACGTAACCATTTTCAGTAAGTTTTTCCTACCCCCTCCCCCCCCAAACCTAACCTTACCCGAAACTGAAACATAAAACACTTCGAAAGGTAGCAAAATGCGAATAAGGGGGTCAATAATACAAGGCATTCGAATGAAACAAAAATTATAGTCAACCGATCAGGATTTCATTTATGTAGTAGGCAACAACAATAAGAATTTAATAATGTTGCTGCTAATTTATATAAACTACACTACTGCACATGTTATCAAATATTTTACTTTCTTTACAACATTATACTTTTCGGAGGGGAAATTTTACAAGTAACCATATAAAAGATATGTTATTTTATGTACAATATTATACATTACTACTATTTCGTACTTTTTCCCAACGTTATTGTCGTAGTTTTAGTCCATTTCTAGAATTTTTTGTTGGCCGTCACTTACTAAAGTCTATCTGGCCAGCACTTACTAAAGTTGGCTAGCACTTATTAGAGTTGGCCAGCACTTCCCGACCTGGCCAGCACTTATCAAAGAACAGCCCAATTCGTTTTTCCGAATTCACATCACATCACTAAAATTAACTGGTTCTTTTCTAGAACATTTTTTTATTCGTAGACATTTCTACTATAAAAAGATAGATGGCATAAATGTTCCTAAAAAGCACTTTACGTTTACCTTGGTTATGTGTAATTCATACTGAAGAAAATTCCCTTGGCATAAACTTAGAAGCAATATGTCTTAAGAGAAAAATGTCCGCAAGGAATAATTCCTGGAAGAAATTATGTGTCCTACACCTACACCTAAAAGTATAGTGACTGAAAATGCAATTGTAGAGCTCTGATCGAGTCCAGGTGTAACTCAGACCTTTGCGTCCGAGTATGAACCCGGTTGCAATTTCATTAAACCCAAATGTTTTGATGCACTTAAGCACAACTTGTAACTTTGTCTGGGTCCGGGTCTGGGTTCGGGTCCGACTTTGTACATATGGTAGTCGGCCTGGTCCCATTGGGTCCGGGTACATACGCGAAGTTTACCCGGACCCGAACTCCTTGGACCCAGCTCCTTCAGGTCCACCAGAAAGAAGTTTATGTTTTAAAATACAAAAATCTGAATTTGTAGACCGGGGGCTGAAAGTAGATGCTAACTTTCAGCGAATATCAACTTCAACGAAACCAATCTGCATGACCTCACTGACTGTAGGACTGTAGGAATGCTCAAATAAAATACGGATAGTATAGATTTCCGATCAAAACAGCAAAATTCTCAAATTACGAATTTTTAAACTTTGTTTGAAAACATTAAAAACTCGACGTTGCGTAAAATAATTTTTACATGAACCTTTTTCGCCACACTTGTATCATTTATGGGCAGCGACAAAAAGTGTTGACCCCGCTGATATTATTATTTATAGTTTTGATGGGAACCGTATATAAGCCAAATAATTAAATTAACACTGTGTCCTTATTCTATCAGGACACACTGTATGTACATGTAAATTACATGTAGTAATAAAGGGGTATCTGTAAAATAGTAATATTTGTATGAGGTCATTTGCGTACGATTTCTAACCTACTGTTAGCCATATTAAATTTGAACGTGATATGCAGTAATAATAGTGTATTCGTTTGTAGATTAGTTATATTTGTATAACGTCATTTGCGGACAATTCCTTACCATTTATGAGCACATAAACATATACATGTAAATTCCATGTAGTAATAAACGGGGATCTGTATAATAGTACTACTTGTAGTAAAAAAAATCCGGCGCTTCGCGCCGGATTTGCCTACCGTGGGCCCGAAGTAGATGCTGAGCTTACAGCGAATATTGACTTCAGTCTATCGATGCATCTTTTCACATTATTTACATAAAATACACTCTACACCCTCTAAAGTGCAATATTTTAGTGACGACATTGTTTGACGATCCTAATATGTACAATAATAATATTCCATGCTTAAAATACTATTTGACATGATGTTTGAACTAATACTGAGTGTTTTTTTCAAATGATGACATTTAGACGACGTCATTTATGGACAATCCCTGTGTGTATACTGGTAAAAGTAGATTTTAAAGGTATAAATCTACCAAATTTTGCATTTAGCGCTAACAAGGATCCTTCAAATAGTGATTTTGTGATGACGTCATTTATGAAGGATCCCTGTATGTATGACTGACCCATTGCTGTTCACGGGACTCTAGGTGTCGCGTGCTCTATTCCAACCTTGGTTTCGAGGCTTCGAATTTTAGGGACGTATTTTACGATTGACCATGAATTCCCCATCCCCCGCCCCGAACCTAAAAGGGATGATTTGTTAAGTAGGGGAGCATTAGTTTGCAGTTAATAAAGCATTAGGCATAAGACATGTTTATATTTTTAAGATTCTGACTTGTTTTAATTCTTAACACCTCCTGTAAGAGATAATTTTTGGGGTTGGGGGTGCAATTATTTAAAGTTTTTTAAAGGTTTTAGCAAAGAAATTAAGATTTTTGGGACGTCATTTGTGGGTGACCCTAAGTACACCCCTCCTCTCTAAGGGGATACTTAGTGGGTGGGGGGTGCAAGTATTTAAAGTTTTTTAATTGGTTCAGCAAAACTAGTTAAATTTTTGGGACGTCATTTGTGGGCTACCCGTAGTACACCCCTTCCCCTTAGGGGATACTTTGTGGGTAGGGAGTGCAAGTATCTAAAGTTTTTTAATGGTTTTAGCTAGAAAATTAAGATTTTCGGCACGTCATTTGTGAGTGACCCGAAGTACACCCCTCCCCTGAGGAGATACTTAGTGGGTATGAGGTGCAATTTTTTAAAGATTTTTAATGGTTTTAGCAAGAAAATTAAGATTTTTGGGACGTCATTTGTGGGTGACCCTAAGGACACCCCTTCCTCTTAGGGGATACTTTGTGGGTAGGGGGTGCAAGTATTTAAAGTTCTTTAATGGTTTTAGCAAAAAAAAATTAAGATTTTAGGGACGTCATTTGTGGGTGACCCAAAGTACACCCCCTCCCCTTAGAGGATACTTTGTGGGTGCGGGTAACTTCTGCTGGAAACTTCTGCGGGTAGCCTGTTCCGATGACTGGTGCATGTTGCTGGTGCAATGACTGGCGCCTGTAACGGAACAATTTAGGTGGTGCATTTGGCTGGTGCAAAAAGGCAAATTAAAATTTCGACTGGTGCTTGTCTGGTCTATTTAGCTGGTGCATTTGGCTGGTGCAAAGGCAAATCACCCGTGACAAGGCCTGTTCCGATGACAGTTGCATGTTGCTGGTGCATTGACTGGCGCCTGTAACGAAACCATTTAGATGGTGCATTTGGCTGGTGCAAAGGGGCAAATTGAAATTTCGACTGGTGCTTGTCTGGTCCATTTAGCTGGTGCATTTGGCTGGTGCGAAGCGGCAAATCACCCGTTTTTCTCAAATGCTTTTAGATGGCTAAAAAAGTTGGTCCAGTCAACTGTTAATTGTAAAAAACTGGTTATCCCAATCCACTCCAAAAACAATAGGGCACTTCTCATTCGCATTTGTGACCATTTGAAAAATATTAAACGAATATCGCTTGAAAACTGTGACCTGTAGCGCATAAAGAACAGACAGACGGACAGACAGACAGACAGACGGACGGACATAGCCATTCCTATAGATGCTTAAGCTCAGCATCTAAAAAAGTAAGAAATATTTTGTGATTTGCTCAATTCAACTGTTAATCATGGACAAACTATATTAGTGCAATCGCGATTAAAAACTATATCGACAATCTGCGTCGTATTTGCTAGCATATACAAATTGTTGAAGTCAAATTACACCCACACCGTACTACGTGCATAGTACACACGAACTTACTGCGCCGTGAGAAATTACAGGAGCAGGCGCCTAACCGAAAAGATGAGCTAGTACTAACGATAAGTACACGCTCCGTACAAACATCTTAGGCTGAAGTCTGAAGTCAACTAAATCTCTTTAAAAGTGCATCACGTGGTTTTAGTTGAGTACCAGAAGAATGAAAGATGCAATCGGGGAACTATGGTACATCAAAGGCTCATCTGGGCTTGGAGAAAGACACCAGTTAGTGTTTAGATATCTATTCAATAATTCTGAAGTTGTTCTGATGCGTTCGAAATTTGAGATGATGTTAATAAAAATAGGTCAGATACCTATTGATTTTTAGAAGCAGCGCACATGTAACTCATGTGTCGCTCAAAATCTTTTAATAATATTTACTAGTTGAACTAGAGTCAAGAAACATGAACCACTATACCTGGTCAAGTGTACTATACACTCGCACCTTCCTAGTGGTTCACATAGCAATGTTGTATAGAAAAACAGTAGGTTATACCCTTGAGGTTAAAACCAAAGCTGTATGAATACATACATACATACATACATACATACATACAAATAAGCTCTAAATCGAGAAGCATAGGATATTTAAGTATAGGATTATTTTTTATGTATCCTTAGATGAGGGGCTCTCGTGGTGAACTTTAGTGAGCAACGACAGCATCGTGCAATTATCGGGCAATAAGGCTAGAAAAAATCCTGCATCAGGAAGATTCGTGCGTTATAATGTATTTTTTTTTAAAACAATCTTGCAGTTAAATATTTTCAAGCGAAAAGGTGTAAATTAATGTTTGTGTACCCTGATGCTTCCTGATGCCCGATGTTGCCCGATGTTAAAATTTGCTTTTGCCGATTAGGAAACACTATGGGCCATTACTTGATTCATTTATTATTTCAGAAGCTCATCGGGGTAGATGACATTGTTTAGTGAGGCTTGGCAACAAGGGCTTGTTGGTGCCCTTAAAAGGGGTTTTCTACACATAACGGTATCATTTTTGAAGGGGAAAATCTTTTTCCTTCAGCGCTATTCCTCTAAAATCGGATATTTCGGTTTTTAATCCTTCAAAGAAACTATTTTTTACTTCAGTGCAAAATTAGGATTTACTTTTTTTTTCAGAGAAAGCTTTTAGTGAACCAAACAAAATTCTTTTAATCTTCAGTGATATTAACTTTAAATAGTATTATTTTAAATGTCAGTAAAATTTCATGCTGCTCAAATTGAGTGTTAAATATGAATAAAATAATAATTAAACAAATTAATAAATAAAATAAAAATAAAATAAAATAATTCGACAATAGTAAGTGTGAACACTCATAGTTTCGAAACTTGAGATCTACTAGACTGTGCCTCCGGTCTTGACCTCCCGACACTGACTTTTCCTGGTCTTCCTCTCTTGGGTTTTCCAGCTGGTGGAGTGTCTTTGGCAGCATTGGGAAACGAGTGCAGGTTATTGTGAACCGCCAGCCTGTAAATATGCTTCCAAGTCAGTTTCTCAAGGTAGCACACGCAAGTACACGAAGACATGATCCAGTCGTTGATCTTGAGATGTATTTTGTGAAAGGAGAAGAAATTTTCCTTAAAGGTTTTGAATGAGCGATATATCTTGGACTCTGTAGTAATAACGGCTGCGGAGGAAACAGGAGGGTTACCAGATGACCCAACATAAAAAAGTGTTTCGTTGCTGTCCAGCGTCTTGTGATAGAAAGATTCGATTTCATCAATCCAATGGTAAGCAGTCGTCATGATAGACAGCGGGTATGTTGGCTTGACAGAAAACTGCTTTCGTGGAGTCAACCCACTGCGATCAGACTTCAAACAACTATAAATAGTTTTCCTTTCACAAACTATGAACCTTTTGACTTATGACTACATTATTCTAAATATGTTGGTCTAAAAAAAAGGTATAGGTAACTCATTTGCCTCTACATAATTTACTGCAGGGAAAAATATGTAGATGCACTGAATGCAAATATTTATTTCTCTGAAGAAAAAATTCAGCCGGCTCTGAAGGTAATTAGCATATATCACTGAAGCACTAAAATACCACCCTTTTTGAAGGGGTCAAACTAATTACTAACAAATAATTATTCTCAGACGACACAAGAGTAGAGGAGAGTAGTAGGTTTTACTGATTTTGAGGAGGGGGTGACTGGTAGGGGTGAGGGTGAAGTACCCGGTGGGGACAGGGGAGATGTTGGGAAGGATGTGGGCTACAGCATAGGAAGAGATGGGGAGCGTACAATGGTAATGGGGCTATAGAAATGATAGGAAAGCGATCGGAAAATATATCGTTTCACATTCCCCGTATACTCAGAGTGTGAGTGAGGAGAAAAAGACGAGAGCGGAAAACTGCATAAAAAATAAAATTTAAATAGGCCATAATGCTATTATGTAGTATGGCAAGGCCTGATGTGCTCTGTATGCTGTGGTAGTGGACGAATTGGTGAACGAGGCTGTGTGAGCGTGGACGAGAACCAAAAAGGGGTGAGTGTTAGATAAGGGCCCACTGTGTGTAGTATACGCCGTCTACTCAACACATCTTCTTGTTATCAGTGCTCCTCATTCACCTCTTCCTCTGCAATTCTGCTCCTCAGCAATACTATATTATAGAGTTTAATATTTAAATGATGTCAGTGCTTGGAAGCACTGCCTGGCTCTCTCATCTCTCTTGCTGCCTACCTGCCTGCCTGCCTGCCTTCCTGCCTAGCCTGCCTGGATGGATGGATGGATGGATGGATGGACTCTAAGATGTGGACTCGTGGATTCTCACTCTCTCGTAATGGATTTCTCCTCTGGATTGAAACGACGATGCGGACTGGAGCTGGACCTCTACGCGGACTCTAGCGATGGACTTTGGATCAAGTTTTTGGAACTATTAGCGTGGACCACCGTCGACTTGAGGGAGAAAAATGCAAATTGAGGACTGGACTTTGGATTATTGGAACCAGATGTCGGCGATCTCGTGTCCTAAACTTCTTGATGGTCTTGATGTTTCCCAAAATTCGTGATGTGGCCTGCCCAACTGTGTATCTTTGCTGCCTAAATGTGTCTGGAGTCTCTGGAAACTCCCGTGTGCTGCCGCGATGGATAATATAAACTTCTAAAACGTTTATATATTGTCTCATGATATGATGTAGCCTGCTTAACTGTGTACTTATGCTGCCTAAATGTGTTTGCATCAGGTTGAAACGTGTCTAGGTATTTATAAATTGCAGTTTACAATACCTTACGAATACATCGTATATACAAACCATTTTACAATTTACATTTGTACAGTTTTATTTTTTGGCGCACTTTAAAATATTTAAATTCTGGAAATGCATTTTTAAAATGTTTTATATTTTCTTTAAATTAAAATCATATTGAAACTTTAAAGAGTAAAACTAAATATTTTTAACAACATTCATTAAACTTCAACCAAGCTCACTGCAAACTTACAATACAAAAGTTATTAAAAACGAAACAAAAATTTTCTAATGTATTTTGTACATACTACGAAAAATAGGTAAGCACACAGCTAAATATATAAACTGAATTCAGTAGTTGTTGTCTACATCATCTTCATCGTCAGCATCATTGCCAGATTCTTCAGATACTCCTGATTCGTCGTCTGTAGATCCAGAATGACATTCCATAGACAAAGTAGGCGACTGTGGAAAACCAGAAAATATTTCTTGCCAATCGATCGTGAACACTGGTTTGACTGCTGGTGAATTCGGCGGTGGAACTGCCCCGCTGCCATGCATGTCAGTATTTGCTGCCACGTTTCCAGTGTCCAATGTACTTGGTTGTATTTGCTGAGGCACATTGTCTAAGCTGATGTTTTCCGCGTAGGCAGTACTCAGGTCTGGCAACGTCAACTGTGGTCCAGAAAATGCTTGGTCACTGAGAGGCGGGCCATACGAGGGCTCCATTGCTGCTACTTGTGCGTTTGTTTGGGTGATGTAATGAACAAGCTCGTTCATTTCAATCAGCGTCAATAAAATAGTTGACCCACCATAGTTTGGAAACTGCTGAGCGTACTTCCCAGAAATGTTGTCGTTGATCAACATTTTTATCGCCCCAGTAAAGTTGCTAAACGAAAACCGGACACGAACAGATCGAAGGGAAAAGTGTGGGTTTTTCCAAAACAGAAATTTTTTCAAACGATCCTTTGGCTCGTTTTACATGAACTCGGCAGGCTGTCCGTCAAAGTAGGGCAGGTGGTCAGTTAACTTTCGTCCCGGTGTTGGATGTACCCTGTGTTCCTCAAGCAGCTGCGTAGCCCATTCAAGGATAGAATAGCTCTCAAACAAAGAAAACGAGACTTTTGAATGCTTGATATGTTCTCCATTTCGTTGTCCAATGTAGTAAAAATGTGTGCTCATCTCAGGGTTATAAATGGCTCGAACCTTCTTTTCGTGTCCAATATTCTGAGCGTCTGATGTCTCAAAAAACTCCCAATTCTTGGATTTTAGAGCAAGATTCTGCAAAACAGATACAAATGTTCTGTTAGATGTTCCAAGTGATGGTCCAGGTTGTGCGTCAGTTCTAGCAAATGACGTTGTTAATTGATGCAGATTCTGTTGTTCCCCAAGTCTAGGCTTTGAAATCCCAATGGTTAGAGCGGGAAGCAATTCAAGTCTTTTTCGTCCGTCCTCAAGCGCCAAATTTGCAATTGCAGGCTCCATGGTTCCCTCAGATGTGAGCTGGTCCTGAGTGTGTGTTTCCATCCTAGCTATGTCCTTATAACTTCAGTGGTTGGTCCAAGGTATTGCAAGAGGTAGAGAGGTGGTTTCAGTCCAAGTGTCAGCTCCAGAATGAATTTAAATTCACAAAGATCAAGAATATATTTCTAAAGCAGATACAGTTTCTGGCTCACCAAAATTTGCATTCCGCGCAACTCGAACATCACCTTTTCCCCTATGCGACTTGAGGCAGCATGTTTTGTAATGTATACTGAGGGGTTACTTTATTGCATGCATCCCATTGGTCTTTATTACGCTAAGCCCCGCCAAACTCCCACTCGTTCCATGTGCATCACTATTTCCTATTTTAAATTTATAACATGATGAATTTCAGTTTTATTCTTGTTGCTGCTCAGCATCCAAAGGACTCGGACCACTGGACTTGCCTCTACTCTGCCTGCCTGCCTGCCTGCCTGCCTGGATGGATGGATGGATGGACGGATGGATGGATGGATAGGTGAAACTTGGGATGTGGACTCGTGCATTTTTACTCTTTCTTCATGGATTTCTCAACTGGATTGGAAACGGCGATGCGGACTGGAGCTGGACCTCACTTGGCGCTGACGGACTAGAAAATTTACAACTTGAAACCTGATTCTGGATGGCGGATAAAATTAAAATCAAAACTTGGACTCTGGATGTTGGAACTTTTGCTCGGTCTGCCGAAACTTTGGACGACTTGGACCTGACAAACTATAAAATGCGGAACTTGAAACCTCAATCTGGATGGTGGATGAAACTAAAATCAAGACTTGGACTCTGGATGTTGAAAACTTTTACGCGGCCTGCTGAAAATATGGACCTTACTTGGCGCTGGAGAACTGCAAACTTTACAACTTAAAACCTGACAAACTGGAAAATCTACAATTTAAAACCTTAATCTGGATGGCGGATGAAACTAAAATCAAGACTTGGACTCTGGATGTTGGAAACATTTACTCGAACTGCTAAAACTTTGGACCTCACTTGGCGCTGACGGACTAGAAAATTTACAACTTGAAACCTCAATCTGGATGGCGGATTAAATTGAAGACTTGGACTCTGGATGTTGGGTTAAACTAAGCAATGGATAGTTCTTTGGATCCAGATCGCCAGGACGTCTAAAATGGTTTCTATTTTTATCCTTGCAGAATGTTTGCAATTGTTTACTGTCAATTCTGTGGCGCCATTATTGTTTAAAAAAGTTTGTGGAGCAAAATACCAGAAAAAAGTTATTTTAGCCGTAGCCTCATTGCAAGATGTCACACAAATAATTTTAGCTAGCTAAAGTTTTGAGTTAGACGTAGAGGTAGATGAGTTGCAGATATAACAAGATAGATGTAAAAACAAAACGGCATGTTAAAATTTAGGCGTTTCCGTTAGTGTTAAATTACAAAACTACAATGCACAAAGCTCAGGGACAAACGATAGAAAAAGGGTGTGTTTTTCTTGATACTCGGGAAATGTTTGCGTGTATAACATATATAGCATTATCAATATTTAAAATTTTTGACAAAGTTAAGATTAAAGATAAAGAAATTATTCAGGCTTCGCGAATAATGACTATTCACCACCCAAGTGAGATGGCAGCTAGATGGAAAGAGGAAGACCGTTTAAAAGAACTTGAGAAAAGTAGCCGCGACGCCCGTAAAGCTGATACACAGTCACAAGTTAAAAGATTTATGTAAATGTTTATTTTTAAAGTTGTTGTATTTTGTATATTATAATTTCTGTGACAACTTATCTACTAATACATATATAAAAACGGTTTTATGTGAATTTGGCAGAATAATTACAAAAAGATAGTGTTAATAAACTGTTATATTTGTAAATTGTATTTCCAGTATATAAGGTTCCTGATTGATTTAAACCATCTCACTTTAATTCTAAATTTTCTCAGTGGTAGTCGCAATTAAAAAGTTCTTATTAAAATGGCAGACATAAGAAAATCGTATCTTAATTCTAGATTAAAAGGATATTTTTCTGGCTTAAGTGGTTACATAGAAAACAACAAGAAGTTTCACGACAAAGCCGTAGTTGATAGCGAACTAAGCCAGCTGCGTTCATACAGCTTACATAGGCCCATACGAAAAATATTTAAACGTCGAAAAACTATAGTAAATATGACAGAAGAAATCTTTGCCGCGGATTTAAAAATTTTAGGGACTGATTTAAAAAATGCCAATTCAGGGTTTGCAAATATTCTCTTTTGTCTAGACGCATTTTCCTAGAAGCTCTTCTGCAGATTCATCAAAACAAAACAACCACAATCTATAATCAAAGCGTTTAAAAGTATTTTCCAAGAAGCTAAAATGACGCCAATATATTTGTTTACAGACCAAGGTAGCCGTATCCGTAAAATCTTTTAAATACTTTTAAATGCAATTACAAATTTTGCATGAAGCATAGAGTTTTATGAGCTTTTATTATGATTAATGCAGGAACGGAGTTTTGAGCAGAGTCAGTGCGAATGTTCTTAAAATCTGAAGGAATCAAATACTATAATACTTATAGTGAGACTAAATCAAGTATGGTAGTAATACGGTTAGCTGCAAATACAATAACTAAACTAGTGTTTAACAACTACGTCAATCAGATGGTTTAATGGGTATAACAGAGATAGTATAGGCAATGTGTTCTTATCTTTTTTAGGACCATCTTTGAGAAGGTAGCTAGGTACATGACTGAGAAGAACACGCTACGCATCATTGACATTTTTCCTGCATTTGTAAAGGTATACAACAACACATTCCACTCTACAATAAGGATGGCGCCAAACAATGTAAATCGTTCAAACGAAAATGAGGTCTGGAGAACGATGTATTCAGATTTAATTGACAGTACCCAGAAGCAGACACCTAAGTACAAGCCAGGGGATCGTGTTCGAATAAGCCGTGTGAAAGTTACGTTTGACAAAGGTCGTAAAACTATTATATATTGTTTTAAAATTCACCTGTTTGTTACCTACAATGTTTCCGAGTATTAGCTATATATAGTCCAGTGTTTCAAGTAAACATGTTATTACGTTTTTGACTGTTAAACAGGATACAACCAGAATTTCTCGGAAGAATTGTTCATTGTTAAAGCAGTTAACGTCGAGACAATACCTAGAACCTACTATCTGGAAGATTTAAATCACGAAAGCATTACTGGAGGATTTTATAAGGAAGAACTTAGCCGAGCTTAGCGTTTCAAAATGGATTCACCGTTTTTTCCGTATCTTTCCAATGCTATCAAACAGCAAATCAACAACAAACGCAGAAGACTTGACAGGCATTGCTGTTCCACCTTAGACAGAGATCCTACAAGTACAGAAAATATATATATAACTGTTACCAGTGACCAGCAAAGCAGTATATATTCAGACAATACCCCATCAAACTTTATTGCTGTACTGCCTACACCACTTAACCTTCAAAACTATGATGTTGGATTACTAAGCTTGAAATACACTAGCAGCCCTCAGCCAACGCCACCTCAGCATGTACAGACAAGCCCAACGCGCAAAGTGCGCAGCACGGAAAGGGCTGACGCAGAGCCCCAGAAAAAATTGTTTCCTGACTACAAGCCAACTTTAAAGACATATCTCAACTTCCAGAAAGAAGAGACAATTCTACATGACTTTATGAGTAGACTTAACACCAAGTTGAAAGCAAGTCAAGCAACAATTCCGCTCAAAATTGAACAAAAAGCCCTCAGCCTAACCCCAGACCATATACATATGATCCTTGTAAATAAATCAAAATCAAATAGTGTCATTATTGAAATCCCTTCTTCTCTTTCAATGCTTTTCAAGCACAGCAGATCAAGATTTATGACCGGCAACCATTTACCGTACGAAAATACACGTCAAGCAGACTTTGACATTATTCCAATTGGCGCAAACTTTAATTTTGAAGCTGAAACAATATTAAACATGGAAAACGTTATACAGTTATACCAAGGCTTTGAGACTACTCTAATTTTTAGAAAAGAAATTTCAGCAGGAGACTTAGATTTTCGCAAATGTTTTGAGAGATTCAATTCTGAGATGAGTGATCCAGCAAATAATGACGCAAAGTTAAAAATTGAATTTCCTTCAGAAATAAGTAACACAAAGTGCAAGCTAACATTTGAAGGTACTGACAACGAGTATGTTGTGTTACCTGAACCTATAGCACTGTGTCTGGGGTTGCAGCAACACGACAAGTTTTATAATGGCGTATACAAATCCGAATTTGATTTTGACGAAGAAAAATACAAGGAAATTGTAGATTACGAGTACATGAACATACGCGTGTACAAGATTTATGCAAATTTCATTCCAATGAAAGAACCTGAAGAATTAGACTTGGATCATGTCTTATATGAAATAAATCGTATACTTTCTAAAACCTTATGGAGTGATACAACCGTACAGTTTGAACACGCCGATGGGTACCTTAGCGTGCCTAACCTTGAAGAAAATATTACTGTACAACTTCCACTGCTTGTTAATAGGTTTTTTGGAATAGATGACAACTTTGTGTTTAAATCAAGTGTTGTTGCCCAATTAAAACCTGAATTAGTTAAACAAGAAGAACAGCAAAAGGAAAACGAAGAATTTGAAGAAGATGTAGAGCCTGAACATACAGAACTAGCTAAACGTCTACTCGTGTTGTGCAATCTAATTGAAAACCAGCTTTACGCTACACATACACTGCCATTACTGCGGTCAGTGGACATATCACACAAGTAAAACGAAGAGACAGTGCAAAACTTTTAACCAATACTGTATCTACCATTAAAACCACAAGAACAGCAAGTTATACGAATAACACTTGTAAACGAATATTGTAACGTTGTCACGCTTGCTGAAAATTCACAGACTATTGTTGAATTACAATTTCGGCCTCGTAAAGTATAACAATGTTAACATTCAACTAGTAAACATACTAAACTTAAAGTGTGCAAGCTAAAAAATCGATTTGCTATAAAAGGGCCTCGTTTGTAAAAATCTGCTCATTAGTATTTTAACTTTTAAGTAACAACAACATCAAAAAACTTATCGCAAGCTATACACTTTTAACATTTATAGAAAATGAATTATTTGCAAGGCATCGTGGGCTTTGCAATCTACCACGTATTGTGAAAATGCGGAAAATCGTGTGCAAAAATATTTATAAATCTGCAACCGGAGACGATTTAGAAGTAATTGACGAAGATTTGATTGAAGATAGCTTACTTGGCGAATACTGTACACTTAAACCTATTAATAAAGAAGTCTTAAAAGGCAGCCAAATGGGAGCTGGAGAAGAAACAAGTATTGGTCTGGTTAGCACGGCCGACACTACGGCATCTAGTGGTTTGGGATTAGACGAAAACGAATATCTAGTTCCAATTAAATCCAGAAGGCCATCTTAAAGGCGACAAAGTACACACAAGTGTCGCATCACACATTGTCGTTCAACTTGCATTAGAAAAGTTAAACAACCAGCTGTAAAACGCAGGATGCCAGCCAATCAAACTGGAGGAAGGTTTGCGGTACGCAAACGAACACAGACTGGAGGCTCAAAGCGCAAGGTTGTGCGCAGGCGTTCTCAGATCGGGGGTCGCTTGAAAAGGAACCCAATTTCGCACAATAGAAAACAGAAATCAGGCAGAACATCCGCCTAGTCAGGGGCTGGAAGAAGACGCAAGGCATACAGACGTAAATAACATATAAAGACTTGTATGTTACTCAACTCATCATTCACCATCTAGCCGACGACGAAGCAATACCACTGTAAATTTACCAGCTCTGAAAACAAAATATCATCATGGATACACAGGGGTTTTACGACGAACCTACTGTTTACGAGGGATCCAAGAAATGCATTCAAAGCAATCTTGTCCTGGATAAACTGCCGCCTACTAACGTCAGTGTTGCAGACGCTCCAGAATACTATCCATACTACCCTATACTTAGCCCCAGAGACAACGAGAACCCAATAATATTTGACATCTTAAGATCCCCAGGCAAGTATTACGAATTATCTGATTCCTATTTGGAACTTACTTGTCGGGTTATGCTGAGCGATGGAAAGCCGATTGCAGCAACTGATGTCGTGGCTCCGTGTTCAATGTTATTCTATGGACTATTTAATAACATGGAATTTTTCCTGAATGGTCAGCTCATAAGTGACAACTCAAATCACTACGCCATCACCTCTTATTTAAAGAAAGAACTTTCATCTAACCCTATTGAAAAGAAGAACGAAATGCTGAATCAGTTATACATTCCCAACGCTACTCCGGATACGTTTACTAAACTGGACGATGGATTCTTGGCACGGTACAATATTGCAAAAGAATCTAAACCATTTACAATGGTAGGAAGACCTGAAGCACCGTTTTTTGAACAAACTCGCATGCTACCGCAGGAATCAGACATACGAATCATCATGCGCAGATCTCCGCCTGCGTTTTGCATTGACGCTGAAACTGAAACAAGGGCAGGGTACTCAGGCTGCCCGTTTCGTGTGGACATTGTGAATGCTGTTCTGTACTTGAAGAGACAGACTGTTTCACCACTTGCAATTGAAAAGCATCGACTAAACCTTAGCAGCGGTACACTTAAGTACCCATGTCTTGAACCAGAAGTCAAAACGTTTGTTATACCATCAGGTGTAAGCTCGCACTCATTGGATAACTGTATCAACGGACGGTTGCCGCAGTATATAGTGTTTGGACTAGTAGATTCTGAAGCCTACCTGGGAAAGCTGACTAAAGGTTTTTGCAACTTTCAACATTTCAATCTAAGCGAAATATCAGTTTCAATGAATTAAGAATCTGTACAGTACAAGACACTTCCGTTGAGTTTCAAAGATGCCGCCGGCGCCGGAGAAGATAACTTTTTGCTTGCTCTCAACACTTAAAAAAACAGCCGCCAATCCAAGCCTTGGGAATGGTATAAATCGTGACAACTTTACTAAAGGAAGCGTCCTGTTTGCATTCGAGCTAGTTCCCACGCTAGCAAACGCTTTAAGTGTAAACAAGTCGGGCCAGGTTCAAATACAATTGAAATTTAGAACCGCCTTATCAACATCGGTTACAGCTATTCTGTTGAGCCAGTACCAGAACGTCATTGAAATTAACCGGAACAAACAAGTCTTGATGAACCGTTAAAATGTAAAGTATCATACACGTTTTTGTACAACTTATAATCTTGTTTACAATGTAATATATAACATGATGTGTTAATAAAAAATGTGTCTGTTGCTTTACAGATCTTGGACAAACAACAGCGGCCTGACAATGAACACTGGACAGCTACAGCAATGTCTCGAAGTTTTACTTGGAGGGACTCAAACTAAATACTACGTAATTGCGGCAGATCAAATGCGGTCGGCAATGTTAGACGCAGAAAAAAAGAACCCAGAAAATACTTATCCTATTGCTGTTATTCAAAACACCGACAAGATGGGGAGTCCAGGCCGACACTGGATAGCTTACTGGGTGACTTCAAGAAACAGTTTTGAATATTTTGACTCGTATGGGAATCCAATTCAACGATATAGTAATCTGCAATGGCCTGGAAAACAAGTTACAGCAGAAAACTGTGCTGCGCTACAAAGCGGGAGATCCACAGTTTGTGGAATGTATTGTATATACTATCTTTATTCTAGGTCTTTAGGAATTAGTTATAAGGATTTCTTAAACATATTTACTAGTTCTGTATTAGTTAATGATAGAAAAGTTAGAAAGTTTATGAGTATGATACCTTCAGTTCTACAAAGTTGTAATTGTGTACATAATAGGTTACAATCTAATACTTTTAAAATCTCTTGTCCAGAATTTTGTCGTAGTTTACTAGTATACTATTAGTTGTTAATGTATAAATGAAAAGTATTGTAATATGTAGTGTTAACCATGATGTTAATATTAAAATAAGTAGTATAAGAAGTGTTGTAAGTTAGAATATATTTCAGTACCATTTTACATGTGACAATGTCAACATCAGACTTTGTCGATTTTAGACTTATTCATCCTTTTACGGCTATGGTATGTGGCCCAAGTTTATCAGGAAAAAGTACACTCTGTCTAGAAATTGTTAAACATCGTAAGCAGATAATTAGTGAAAAAATAAATAAAGTAATATATGTTAGTGTACATACAAAGCAAGAAGAATTCTCTGGCATTGACTTTGCATCAGATGAAGATATAATATTTACTTCAGATTTAAATAATATTGAACAGTTATTAGAAGAAGAAAACACCCCGTGCCTAGTGATTTTGGACGATCATTTAAACTTTATAGAATCAAATCCTAAAGCAAGACTACTAGTTCAAAACATATTTACTGAACTGTCACATCATTTAGACTTTAGCGTTATACTTGTTCTACAAAACGCCTTTTCTAAAGAACTAAGAATTACAAGTTTGAATACCAAGTACTTGATACTTTTTGACGTGCCAAGAGACAGAAGCATTATTGGACAAATATCCAAACAGGTTTGCCCTGGAAAACCCAAATATCTTCAAGAAGCATACGAAAAAGCCTGTAGTTTACGCCAACATAACTACCTTATGCTAGATCTTCATCCTAAGTGTCCTAATCCTACAATGTTTGTGCGAAATAACGTATTTCCTTGTAATGGAACTGACATTTATATTCAGAAATAGCGTTGATAATGGCAGGCATGAATTGTTTACCCTGTCGATTTGAACAAAACTACAAATTTCTGTCAAATCTAACGTTTTTTAAAGCAAAAGAATACAAAAACTTGATAACCACTGCTACATCAGAACAATTGTACGCATTGGCTGAGACTGTATTTAATTTAAATAAATTCTGCAAGCATCCAGTAAAAGGATATAAAACACAAATAAAAACTTTAATTAAAAGACTAAGTGGCATTAGTTTAGAGCGACTTAGAAAAGTGTTGATAAAATACCGTACAATTGTGCAAAAAGTATTGGCAACAGTGTTTTACAAAGTGTACAGAAGTGAAATCAGTCGTACTACTTTACTTTTAGATTTAATTTCCGACGATAACGTTATACTTGCACATGAAACTAAAGATGGCGACCATAATGAAAGCAATTGACCCTAAGCTATATGCTGAACCTATGAAACTGCGTACAGAAATGCTATTGAAAAAAGCAGCAAGTAAATTAGAAAACCACATATCTGCATCTAATAGTCAGCATACTTCATTAGATTACAAACCACATGGAGTTTCTGATGACCAATTGAAGGCGCAATTACCAGACACATATACTTCTGGCATTGCAAGACTAAAACAACTGCCAAAACAAGACTGGATTCAATACGAAGAGATGGTTTCAATGCCTGTTCGACGTAAACGAATAAAACATAATCGTTAAAAGCAAAATCGTGTATCTAGGAACACATTGTACAAAACGCTCAGAAACACTATTTAGGCTGTTGTATTTTGTTACTTTTAATCAGTTGACATTTACAAGTCATAGAGTGCAACACTTAAAAATCACAATGGCATATACACGAATTTTAATTGGACTGCTACTTGTCCTACCAGCACTTGCATTTACATGCAACACTGTAGCAGCAGCTGACGTATCATCAACTTTGAACCAGGCGTATAACGAAAAATACAAACATCAAGGGGACTCTCTCGACAACACTAAAGGCAACATGGATACCTCTAGCAGAATGGCACCGCTGTTAAATACAACACAGCTGCCGTCTTCATCCACAGCTTCTTTTCATAAGTTTATACTTCAAGCAATGAAATACATGCTTGAAAACCTAAATGCGCAGAATGGAATAATAATTGATGTCCTGAAGAAGGTTAACCACAGCAAGGCTACACCTTTAGTTCACAACACATTTGAGTATTTAAGTAAGTGAATAATACAATGTTCACTTGCACGTAAGTATACTTCAAGACATTAACAATTAGTATAAATATATACCATAGCTTAACCTGTATCTAATATTCAATACACTTGTGCTTGTAAGATGTTGTTACATGACAGTATCTTTGTAATACATATTCATGAGTTTGTTTTGTTTGTTTGTATGTGCGCATGCGTAGCTATTTACGTATCATTTCTTCTGGTTCTGCTCCTGTTTGTATTCAAACTCATCAAGTTGCTTCGAGGGGCTACATCGTTTCACCATTCAAAAGACGCCGAGGACCAACCAATGGAGGAGTTTAATTTAATTTAGGATTCAGTTATAAATACTCGTTCTGACCAAATTCGGCCTCATACGATCAGAAGCAACAGCCGGGACAACTAACATCAGGACCTGAACACCCCAAGCACTGCAGCAGTAACACAGCCTTCTACAACAAAGCTAGAATTTATTCTGGAACATCTAATTTCACCATAGGAACTTTAACGTTGCTACCACCCTACAACACTTACAAGTTGTTCTACCATCAAACTACAGCAACGTAAATTACGGCCCTACTAACTGAACGAAATTCAATCAAGTTGTTTCACATTACCCACAATTCAAAGTTTCAAATTGCCCACACTAGAAGTTCCACAACATTCACACTAGACGTTAAACAGCACTTACTGAAAATCTTACATCACCCGAACTCAAAGTTTCAAGTTACCCACATCTGTACTTGAAAGGTAAACTTTGTAAAGCATTTCCATCATGGATCGTCACATTACCCCGGGATATTCCTCGCGGTTCGTCAACGCACAGCGGTACCACGAACAACCAAACTACCCTGCACCGAAAAGGCAAGGTACAACTGACTATGTACGTATACCAACATTTTTTAAACTTTTTGCAAATACTTTAATTTATATTTGGTTTCGCTAATTTATAGTTTGCTAAATTCTTTTGTTGCAAATATTCAATTCAGTTCAACTAATGTATTATTTTGTTGCTGTTGTTTTCAGAAACTCTTGTGCTCAATGCCTCACTGCCCGTTTGAATCCCGCTACCATGTTGCATACAAGTCTCACGTTGAACATGCTCACCAATGCGAAGACTGCAATACCTTTTGCTCGAACAAACAGTACCACAAGTGCTCGCATGCTGGAGAAAGACTTGGACACGTGGACAACCTAAATCAAGACCTTGTTGGCGGTGGGACAAGCCGGTCTGGAGCATCATACGGACCTGGAACCAGCACTGAAATCCAACCTGCAAATAAACGATTGCGTCGTTCCCCACAAATTGACTTAGACGTATTTCAAGAATCAACGCGGTCACATAAGGGAATGATTGTGACTTACATACACAGACCAACAGAGTCGTTTTAAAGTGTAGAATCGCTTATAACCGAACTATACCAGCCACTTGTTAAACTGCTTTCCCAGAAACTATCTGTGCATGGTAGTATTAAAGCTCAGCTCATACTTGTGGCCACGTTAGAACTAGAAACTCTTGTAGAAACTGAAAACACTTTAAAAGAACGCGATTATGTATTTAATGCTTATAATCGAGATATTCTTACTACTGAAGAAATTGAATACTATATATTTGAAAGCACAAGTGAAATTATCAAGAGACTCAATGAATTCAACAAGCATGGAAGCGGGTGGACCTTACGTCAAATTGAATCGGTTCAAGCGTAAGTTGGCGTACTGAATTTATTTGCAAATGCAGAAGCAAGAGGGTACATTAAATTTCCATCGCTTAGGCCGAGAAAAACAGGATACTTGAACATTAAAAACAAATGCAATGAGTGTTTTAAATTCTGTGTAGCTGCACACCGGTTCAGATATGAAATTGTAGAAACTAAACGCTACCTACTGAACAAAAAGAACAAAAAGCAACGAGCAGATAACGAAAAACAAAGTTTGCAGTGCCCTGAACAATACAAGCAATATTTTGCACACTTTGATTTCTCAGATATACATTGCCCTCTGCGAATCGATGAAGATCTGGAAAAGTTTCAAACAAAGAATAATCTTGGAATTAACATCTGAAGTCATCGCGGCGATCAAATCATCCCAGTACGAAGATGCAATAACAAGGAAATTACTGAGAAGTGTAATTTATTCTTGATTTACAAGGAAACTAAAAACCAAGAAGACAATGCGTACCACTTGGTCCTAATTACAGATTTGGATAAATTTATGTGTAATGGACGTAGCCACAAAGTGTTTTACTGCCAGTCTTGCTTTAGAAGCTTTAACACTGAACTGAATTTGGCTAATCACAGTGACATGTGTCAATCTCTGGATTCGAAAAACATTGTATTTCCTGGAATAAACGAAAGAGTCAAGTTCTCAAAGCCGTGGCAAACATTGCCTTACCCATTTATAATTGTATACAAATTTTCAACATTTATGAATCCTATAAACGATTTAAAGTCTACAAACGGTAATACAAAATTTGTTAATGAGATTTTGCCAGCAGCCTATTCGTTTGTAATTATAAGTCAAATGCAAGACCGGGATGAAATTGTGTCGTTTGAATATTACGACGGACCAGACATCATGAAAAATTTCTTTAAACGTATATTTTTTTGGGCTGAAGTGTTATTGTCTCATATAAGAAATACAAACAACTTTGTTATACCATCTGAAGAAGTGAAGAAGAAGTTTGATGAAGCCACACATTGCCATATATGCAAACGTGTATTTGACAATACGAAGAACCTTACTAAGACGTTTCATCATAACCACCACCATGGACACTTTGAGTTTGCAGCATGCAGCAGTTGTAATTTGAAAATCAAATACAAACATGAGATCCCAATCATCTCACAATGCGGAAGCTCCTTTGACTACCATTTATTAGTCAGTGCAATGGGAACTAATTACTTTAAAGCTAAAGATGTTCAAGTAATTGCAAAATCATCTACTGAATTTATATCTATAACAATCACAGCAAAGGATACTTGGCTTCCAAACTTACATCTCCAATACCCTTCAACTGACAGCACTGAAGACGAATATAATGGAGAAGCACTACATTCAAAAGTTAAAGTTAGATTCATGGATGCAGGTGTGTTCTTTGACTCTAATTTATTTGAACTAGTTGAGTCCTTAAATGCCAACAACACAGAAGATTTAAAACTGGTTTCACAATGTATCAAATACATTGTACCAACACGAAATACAAAAAAGAAGTCACAAAATCAAAGACCGCAAACAGATGAAGATTTAAAGTACTGGCAAAAACCACTTTATTTCCCTTTTAAATCCCTTATTGATGCTTCTGTACTGTCACATCCCCTGCCTGCAAAAGAAAATTTTCAAAAATCAATAATTGACGACGAGCCAATTGCGAATGATGACTGGAAGCTTGTACAAGATGTGTGTACTCAATTTAACATTACAACATCACGCGAGTATACTCGATTTACGTGTATGCTTAATACAATTTTACTTGCTGAAGTATGGCAAAATTATAGAAAACTTGGACTCAAGAATTACGAATTGGACCCAACGTACTCAATGACTTTGCCAAGTTTCTCCTGGGATTGTTTCTTAAAATTTACTGATGCCAAAATCGATTACATTAGAGATAAACGCATATTGGACATTGCAACTAATGGAATTCGTGGCGGTCAGTGCATCTTTACACAAAAACACGTGGTTCCAAATCACGAACGATGTCCAGAAGGGTTTGATCCAACTAAACCTCGCAAGCAATTACTTTCACTAGATATTAACAGCCTCTATGCACACAGCATGAAAAATCTTATGCCAGTATCAGATTACGAATATATGGAAGCTGAAGACTTGGAAAAAATAAATTGGACTGATCCTAATCTTGGAAACGAGAAAGGAAGTTACGGCTACCTTTTAGTTGTGGATTTGGAGTATCCTAAACACTTGCATGATCGAGATGCAAATCTTCCTCTTGCAATGGAACAGCGAACTATAAATTTGCAAGATGTCAAGGCTCAAACAAATTTGAACAAACATGCAATGTCTTGCATTGACCAATATATTTCACGCCCACGATTGATGTTAACACTGCACAATAAATACAATTATACAACTCACTTCAAAGCGTTGCGGTACTACTTGTCAAAAGGATTAGTACTGTCAAAAGTACATTGCGGGGTACGGTTTAAACAACAAAGTTATTTCAAGAAATATATTGAAGCAAATTTAGCAAAACGCAAGATTGCCAAAACACCTTTTGAAAACAAATCACTGAAGAAAAACTCTAATGTAATTTATGGCAAAACATTGACTCAAATTCTTGAATTTGTAGAAGCACATTTGTGCACAAGTGCAGCTGAAGCAGAAAAATCTCTAGCTAATCCCAGATGCAAAGACTTTGATGGATTGTCTGAAAATCTCAGTGTCTTCATTCAAGAATTAATAACATACGGTGTTACTAATTTACCATTGACTGGAGTTGCAATTTTAGAGTTTGCAAAAGTTTATTTCTATGAACAATGGGACCGTTTGTGTGAAACGTTCCACAACAAAGCCTACTTGGATTATTCTGACACAGACGGTTATGAGATGCATACTTTTGACGAATTCAATACGTTCTGGGACGACATCTTTAATGCCTAAGAACATTTTGATTTCAGCAAAATCCCTCGTGACCATGAGTTCTTTAAAACGTATAAGAATCAGTACCCAAATCTGCAATCCCTGAATAAAGATGAGAGCGGAAAAATCAGAATCCAGAGTTTAGATTTAAAAGAAATAATAATTTTAAAACCAAAAATGTACAGCACATTGTTCCTTAACGACACTGAACAGCAGAAGTGTAAAGGGATTCCTGCAGTCGCTATGCGTCAGTGTAAACACAATAAGTACAGACAAATGTTAGAAACTAACAAACCAATAACAATAGATGTAAATTCAATTAGATCTAGAGACCACAAGCTGTACACAATAAATTATAGCAGATTAGCATTTAATGCTTTAGACTTGTCTCGTATATTCCCAGATCCAAATAATTGTAATTATAGTTTACCATTAGGTCATAAAGATTTAGATGAGAAGTAAATTTTGTTTAGTAATGTAAACTTGTAAATTATTATAACATTTGATAATGTCAGTTGTAATTTATGTTATTATAGTACTTACTTTTTTTTAATTAGAATTAGCAACCCCAATTGATTGTATGATTTAATTAACTAGTGCGTATAAAATAGTTTTAATTATAGTCGTAAGAAGTGTTAGCTTTACTCTTAATATTTAGAGTTAGTTTTACTTTGTACTTTAATTAGGTTTAGAATTAGAGCACACATGCAACAAAATTAGTTTATTGTAATATTTTAGTTTAATTTGTAGATTGTGTATGCATGTACATATTATATTTGCAGTTGCAGTGTGTGTACAAGTTTTAAGAACAGTAGTAATGCATTTAGTTTAATTATTAGTTAACATTGTAAAATTGTAATTGTATTAAAAAAATTCGGAAAATATAATAAAATCTTGTAAATAACAATGTGTATTACCACCGATGGCGACATTATTCAAGCTACTGGGTCCAGCCTGCAGCTGAATAGCATTAAGTGTGTAAAGCGTGGAGACAAAGCATTTACTACAAGGACGAGAAAGCGTATTAGCGAAACAACGGAGGAGATAGCCTTATTATATGTAATCGCACATAACCACCTTCCAATTCTTGCAGCCTGCGCCACGACTTGAGCTTCGCACCATTACTAACAAACGCAAAGAGCTAGTATGATTGTGTAGTACATTATCCAATGCAAAATTTAGCATAGCTAAAGTTTTCACACGGCATAAGAAGCGATATAAAACTGTCGAAAAGTTTCTCATCGCTTCCCATCATACTTGCAGTCCCATCAGCATCATACGCTCCCCATCTCTTCCCATGCTGTAGCCCACATCCTTTCCTACATCTCTCCTGTCCCCACCGGGTACTTCCCCCCTCACCCCTACCAGTCACCCCCTCCTCAAAATCAGTAAAACCTACTACTCTCCTCTACTCACAAGTGTGACATAAAGCGGTCATTTGAAAGTATGTAACGAATTAAATTGAAATAGCAACGTTTGTGAAGAACATTAGTGCGTAATAGTATTATTCGAGTGCTTTAACTAAAATTTATCATATTTAATTGTTGCTACAATAATATTTTGCTATTTCGTAGTAGCTTATATTTGCTAAGGGGTCAGCATCTACTTCATGCTAACAATAGACAAATCCCGCCGATTTTTTGGCGCATAAATCTTGCACCCCCCCCCCCTCCCCCCCGTCTATGGAAAAGGTCGTTCTGACGCGCCTGTTTTAATTTATATGTATTCTATTGTAATTCAACAAATACGTCCAAAATTACCTTTAAAAATAAATTCAGACGTTACTAAAACCCAAATTTGGTTTTGGGTCAAGGTGTAGTAGGTCCAGGCCCATAATTAGATTTAGAAACGAGTCCAATTTCGGGTTCAGGTCCAGGTGAAGGTCCGGACCTGGTTTCCAGAAATGATGTACATACCAGGTGCGGGAGCACACACATTTGAACCCAGGACCGCGGGTCCAGGTCCAGGCTCGAATTCGAACATAAGCGGACATATCAAATGGTTCAGGGTTCAGGTCTACGATGTTTTGACTTAGTCTGATACATATTATATAAGTGTGCGTGTCAAATATTGAATTTATTATCCAGTAAGCCATAAACTTCTTATTATTCAAATTTTAATGTTTTTCAGTTTATAATTAAATGCATAAGAACTAAGAACCAATTCGGTCATAGGGTAAAATCAAAGTTAAGGTGCAGTAATGTTTAATAGTAATTTTAAAGAATTATCTAAAAATAAACTATGCTCAGGGATAGGCAACCTACAAAATTCCTACTGCGTCTGAGCTTTAAAGAAAAACTGTGTTGCTCCAACATTGTTTTAAATGAACCAGGAATAAAGCGCTTTTGTTGCAAATTTTTTTCTAGTATAGACAGGTTTTGCGGGATATATACCCATTCCCGTTAAATATTATATTCTCTAACAGAACCCAGTATACGTTCCTGCCTGGCATAAAATTACGTTACTGATATATCACTTATTTTATGCCGTCGTGTACAAAAACGTATGCTCAGATGATAAAAAAATGTATGCTAAAGAATCCTACAAGTTCTAAGTATTTTTATATGATACGTTTATTTATTAATGTGGTTGTAGGACAATACATTTACGGGTACTTGCTGCCCGGACAATTGCAATCCACACCTTTGCTACCTGGACATTTGCTAATCAAACATTTGCTGCCTGGACATGTGCTACATACACGCTTGCTTTCTAGGCATTTTCTACTCCTAAAACAAAATGTTTTTCCTTCAGCATGTTAATTTATTGTTTAAAAGCATTAGGATGCTTTGTACATAGTTAATTTATAATACTATTATGTGCAGATTCAAAATAATTAACATTAACTGGAAAGGAAAATAGTCAGGGTAGCACGACAGTTTAGAATGCAATGGGAAGGAGAAGAAGAAAAGGAAAAAAAACTGTTATCGTAGTAATTTGTTTAAAGTCCGCTGTTCGAACCAAATACATGGTACAGTTAACTGAAGCAAATATCTTCCCAAGTTGTGTATATATATTAACTGAACACTCACCCACATAAGCTAGTCATGTTAAGTACATAAGTAAGAGTTCCGCTTGTGAGGCAGCAGAGACTGCAAGAACTGAAGCTAACTGAAGCTAACTGGAAGTAACTGTTTTCATCATAGCATCAATAGCATAGGAACTCACTAACTGTTTTCATCAGATCGCCCCAAATACGCAAAAACAGTTACTTTCAGTTACCAGTTTGAGGAGGTAATCAGCCAAAACGGAACTGACTAACTGAAACTTCAAAAATAGGCTGATTTTGCAAAATCAGTTCAGTTAGTTTCAGTTAATTTCAGTTCATGTTTTAGGTTTACCCCCCAGTAAACGTCTGAATTGGTTTCTTAACTTTGAATCTGTTTTTTTTGGCAGATGATCTTGGAGCTATAAGAAATTGAATTAGGGCTTAACTCTTACACTACGTTGTACTCAACACCACAAAATATACCAATTAGATGAACTCCTTAAATAAAGGTAAACATTTAAATAATAGTAAAATATAGCCAATTAATGTTTGCGCTGGATATAAAAGTAAGTTGACGCTGGTTTTGCTTACCTGATTTGCTATAACAACGCTTACGTCATTAGCAACTATATTCCCTGTTACGTTTACTCCAGTTAAATTCTGATTCCGCGCCATTTTCTAAATCTAGAGTAAACTGTAATGCTGATCAACTCAAGACGTATGTAGTACAGCAAATGGTACTAAAAGTACTTGAAATTCAATTTACTTTAATCCTTAAATTGAATGAGAAACAATATTCAGAAACCGAAAACTATGTTTATTGCAGAATCTAAAAATTGTCAACAGCAGCTTCTTTACTTCGGACACTAAATAGTCTCAACCTGTGTCTTCATGTGGCTTACGATTAGACTAACAACAAATGGTTTACTGTTATAGTTAAAATGACAGTGCACAGCGTAAGCTGCTATCTTGTTGTTAATCATACGTTGTACTGGTCTTTTAGAAGTAATTTTAAATAACTGAAGGAAATAGCAAAAATCTAGCGCTTCGCGCCGGATTTGCCTACTGTGGGCCCGAGGTAGATGCTGAGCTTACAGCGAATATTGACTTCAGTCAATCGATGCATCTTATCACAGTTTTTACATAAAATACACTATATACCCTCTAAAGTGCAATATTTTAGTGACGACATTGTTGGACGATCCTAATATGTACGATAATAATATTCCATGCTGAAAATACTATTTTACATGATGTTTGAACTGATAACGCGTGTTTTTTCAAATAATGACATTTAGACGACGTCATTTATGGACAATTCCTGTGTTTATACTAATAAAAAAAGATTTTGAAGATATAAATCTACCAAATTTTGCAATTAGCACTAACAAGGATCCTTAAAATGGTGATTTTGTGATGACGTCATTGATAAAAGATCCGTGTATGTATGCTGGAAGAAGACGGTGTTAGAGATATCCATTAATTTGATTTTTGAACTAAAGATAGAAGAGATTCCTATAATTAAAATAATTAGATGACGTCATTTTAAGATCATCCTTGCATGGCTCCTAACTTGTTAAACCCTGGAAGGTAAAATTTAATGTAAGAATAACTTATGTATAAGATTTACTGGAAACTAAAAATTACGAACTGCGTGCCATTCGATTAACGTATGTTCCTTAAAATTAAGAATTTAAATGACGCCATTAATGGTATTATTAACTATCTATAAGCTTCGTTCGTATGTTCACAGCATAAAGTAAAAAAGTTTGGGTGGGTTTTTTAAATGGAAATTTTTAATGAGGTTATTTATGAACGGTCCCTTTCCTCTACGGTCAACGTACGTATGTTAACAGCATAAAGTTCAAAAAGTCGTAAATCCCACCCGTTTCCCATTCCACGTTGAATATATCATAGTATAATGCAATTAGTTTTTGCCCGACATTCCGTACTCGATGCATAGATAGAATCATAGATTTTTCCTATTGTGATTTAATTACAGGATAGCAAACCTAAAATATTGAGTTCGTATGCTTGACCAGCTTTGGGTACGGACACAAATGACGACACCTAAATTTACCAAAATTATAAGCCTACCCACCCGCTTGTCACCTTTTTAAGCATTGCTTAAATGGATGCCCTTACCATGGAATTTCAAGTGACCCACCCTTAAGGTAAGCAACGCCATTTGTGTCTGACCCCTACAGCCTTGATGTCGTCAACACAACAAGCAGCCGGCTCTTTCGCAAGACACGTAACGTAGCACGACTTTCTGTTGGAATGACAGGGAACAAAGCCAAC